>CM050212.1:7827500-7872500 GCA_027475355.1 Coilia nasus | reverse complement strand
TATTGGATGAATAAGCTGAAAACAATACAGGTTGTGCAGAAAATACGGGTCTTAGCCCATCACCAGTGTTTCCAGTTTGAGATTTGTCAAATGCTTTGAAGGCACCTTTGTTTTGCCCAATTTTGAAGGAAGCATAGAAGGAAGCATGCTGCCTTCAAAGTACAACATTCTATCGAACTATGAAGTCAAGTGTTGGTGTTATGGGAACAGCATTCTGTGTAGCTGTCTAGCCAGACTAACCGAAACGAAGGTTTGTATCGGCACCTTGATGCCTGCTTAAGATGCGTGAATTGTTAGACAGTGAAGGGAGCAAGGCAGCAAGTCACCAACTTCCCGTTTCAGACTTAGCCATGAACTCAGATGTCAGGACAGGCTCTAATGATTTAGTGGACGGTGATGATGAACTGACTGAGAATAAGTTTTGATTCAGTGGATAACTTCCGTCAAAAAGATTGAAGAGGCATTGTGGAACTCAGTATGGATGTGGTAGTTCACATTTTGTGTTATGTTTAAAACCAGCTTCTCTGGTCAGGTTCAACTCTGTCTGTAAAATTTATTTAAAAAAATGTTGTACAACTGCAGCATAGTTTTTTTGTGAAATTGAACAAGTGATCCTATTAAAAAAATACACCTCCACTTATCTGTTTCATACTAAAATCAGGGTCACAGTTTTTTTTCCTCTCTCCTGTCAGAGTCAGAGCTGGTGTTCAGGAGCTCTCTGCAGCACTTGTTACATGAGATGAAAGTGCTCTTTGAATTTGGGCACAGGTAGTAATTTAGCCAGCCACTCACTGGGGACCTTCCGTGCCGACGACTGACTAGGAGCGGTGCGTCTCTGCCGCACTTGATATCTCCCCCGTCGCGGTGCTTGTGTGTCTGGAGCGGAGGGCCGGGGGATGTGGAAGGGACCGAGGCAGTGGCTGTCTGTCGCGAACATCATTAAGACGTGACGGTGCTCGAGCTCTCCTGTGAGGCGACACTGGCTAATGGGATGGCGGGCGTTCCGGCAGGCTGGTCACCGGGACGAGTGTCTGGAGGGGGTGCAGTCACGGAGACATCATGTCCGATATGGCAACCTAGCGTGCTTCTACACACCACCCCAGGGGGTGAGTGAGAAATGGGTTTTGTCAGGAAGGCTTCATATTCTGTAGGTCTTGTTAAATTGTAACCACACCGTAACAGTACAGTGTAACTGACTCCTTGTCCTTATTTAACATTGCAATATTATTATAATGTCATTGCAGTATTCTTCCATAGGTCTACATTGGTAAGCATGAAGATCTGATGGGGCAATCCTCTAGAAGTAGTAATAGTAGTAGTGGAAGTAGTAGTAGCAACAGCAGTAGTAGTATTTGGTTCTCAAAGATAAAAACAAACTCTTCCATACAATAACCTAACAATACTGAAACATAGCCCCCAGCCCTCAAAATTAACAGTGTGACATTATATGTTTATGGCATATATACTTTGAATGTTCTCAATCTCCATTTCTCTGTTTTCCTTTGTAAGGAGAGCAGCCACATATCGTGTGAGTCGGCAGTTTGACTGTGGACCCACCCCTTGTCACCACCAGCGACAGTCACTCAACAGGCACCAGTTTGGAAAACAAACTCTAAGCCTGTGTGTTAGGAGCAAAACACAAAGACTGAGTACAGCAGTGTAAATGTTTGCAGCGATGCGTCTTAGTCTTTGCTTTAAGATGACTTAGATTGATGAAGAGGTCTACACACATACTTGATTTATGAAGCCCTCCCTTCTGCAAGTCTTTTTGCGATGCACCTGTTTGTGATTTTGTTTCTATTGGATTAGCTTTTAACTTGTTGAAACTGAGGCGCACACATTAAAACTTTAAAGTAGGTGTCGCACTCAAAAAGGACTTAGATGAACATGAATAAAAGTACACACACTGAGAGAGCTCCAGTGGATAGAAAGGTTTAATTACCAGCAGTGATGTAATATTTCGGGCCACATTGCCCTTCTTCAGACAAGAAGGCCTGAAACATTACATCACTTGTGATTAAACCTTTTTATCCACTGGAGTTGTCAGTGTGCAGACTTTTATCCAAGTTCATCTCGGCTTTTATCCTCACAGTGACATTTTTTCTGTCTGCCATGGATTCAGGGGCTGCTGTCGTAGAGAAGGATTAGGGTGCGTGAGTTTAACATTACGTTCAATGGGTACACAAGGTCAACAAGGAGTCAAATAAATAGTCTATGAAATCTAATAACAGCCTCTTGGCACCTGGCTACCAGATTTGAAAACTGTTATTGATATCCCAGTAAAAACAATGAACAGTTGGTCTGAAAATGAACACACCTTCTGTCAGTAGGATGCCTGGAAAATAAACCTCACCTGTGGTTCTCCTAGGACAGGTAAACAGATACCACACAAAACAAGTATATTAATGTTTGCATAACAGTGTGATTTCCTGTATGCGGCTCGATCCCTTCAGATTAATAAACGCAGTCAGTGCATTTGATAAGGGTGACTTTGCAGGAGTGCGGAAACAGGAAGTCCAGGAAGTCCTCACACCTGCTGTTCTCCTGCATTTTTAATAGAGCCACTGGCCTCGCGGTGTTGCAATTCAACTGAAATACACCAGAACAGGGTATTCATAATTCAGCAGACAGACTGGAATCCTCTGAAAGTGAACATGTTATGCATGGAACATCTACAGTAAAGACAAACAAACTTTTGTTAAGCAAGCGGTACTACAGGTGTTGCAGGGTATGACAAGCAAGCAGATGAGCTGGGGAGACCTTGGTGGACGGCACCTTCACTGACCTGGATGCACCTGTGCTGTGCTTTATGTGTGAGATAGCTGAGATAAGGACTAACAAGCTCCGGTTTATTTTGGAGAGCAGGAGACAGTCTGGGTAGTCTGGACATGATGAAGTGCTGTGATAGCTCAGCGCACAGTCTTCAATACAACACAAGCCTTATCTCTCTCCAGCTACAGTTGAACACAGACACACACACACACACACACACACACACACACACACACACACAGGCGCACACCTCTCTCTATGTCCTGCTCTCTTCCTGCTCTCACTCTGCCTCCCCCTCTTTCTCTCTGTTTTTTGTCCTTACTCTCCCTCTTTCTCCCTGCTCTCTCTTTCCATCTTTCCCTGTTTTTGTCTCCTTTCTCCCTCTCTGTCTCCCCCTATTTGTCTGTTTTTCTTTCCCTCTTTCTTGCTCTCTCTGTAACTCCCTCCCTCTCGTACAGTTTCTCCATTTGTGTCTGTAACAGAAAAGATAGTTTGTGAAAAGATAAGGTTAAGTCAGTAAAAGTCTGTTTGCAGGGGTGGGCAACCCATAAGCAGCCCATCCCGATTCTGTTCTGACTAAGATCCGCTTGATCTGGGCCTGACCCGGACCAGCTTCAAAGCGGATTTCCCCACCGTCTGACGTCCATGGTTGCCATGCCGTTTGTGCCGGAGGAGGTGAGCGTTGCTATTTAATGATCCTCTGACAGGGATGAGATGCCCTGCCTGGCCTGCCTGCCTGCTGGCCTGCCTGCCTGCACCTCTGCCTTCCTGCCGACGCGCAGAGCGAAAAGCATTTCTGTCTGGCTGCTGTTCCCGCCAACCTGTATCCTCCGACAGCTCTGCCGCTAACAAGCCTCGCGGTTCTCTCTTGCCTCCCCACCTTCCAGACACAATTAGAGGCCAACTAAAAGTCAATGCAACAGACATTTGTCTGCTCGGCAGAGGTCAAATCCCCCCACTGTACGTGACAGGGGGAACTCGATGTTTGAAACTTTTTCATCTCTTTAGGACAGAAGTTAAATAAAAAGTGTATGTCATGCTAAAAAATCTATGTACCTTTCCTGCACAATCGGTTTGGAAGATTTAGTGAAAGCAGCTGGCATTAAAACACAAGAGACTGTAACTTCTCCACTGTGGGAGCCGCAAGTTAAAATAAGCAGTAAAAATTCCTTTACACAGTGAAACATATTGAAAGAGGCCTCTTTATGTGCCAAGATACTTTCCACACTGTACAATACATCTTAGACTAGTTCATATAGCAACTTAAACAAAACAGACTCCTTCCCCTTTCATGATCAGCTTTCTGCTGTGACTGAAGCAGCAAACAACGTCATGTGACACAAATCCAAAACACATGTCTAATTATTACCATTTGCTATTGACAACATTGATTTTACGGTACTTTCCGCTTATAGTCTTTGTATTACAGTATACAAAATCTGTAAAGTTAGCGTCAGACAGACATGCTGAATGTTAGCATCCTGTTGTTTTACCTCAGTGTACTGTAGTGCTCTCTCATGATTCCAACTCGGTATGTGCAAGATTAATGGCCCCAACCAAGCGCTAGTCATTTTCTGTGTATGCTAACTATGTAGCACACAGCGGAGAGACTGCAAGCCGATCCCTTTGAGGAAATATTTAGTGCCATTTGTTGAGTTATCCACTCATGAATGCCTTTTAAATAAGTGCTATATATCACCCAGGCATGTTCAACCGAGGTCAAGCAGTCGGTCCATTCAAATGTGCAACCGCCTAAATCAGACCTTCTAAGAGCTTGTGGGACACTGCTAAATCACACAAAATTGAAGTGTGAGGATACTACATAGGTTCTCATCATGTCTCCTCCCCCTTAAATAAAGGTGAATGTTTGGGACCCAGTCATGCTACAGGCTCATTTGTTATAAAGCTTCCTGTGCGCTGGGAAGAGGACAAGAGAGTGGAGAGGAGGGTGCTTTGTGCTCTACGTGGAGGGAACCTTTTAAAAAAGGGATCCTGTAACAATGAGGCCTGTAGCGGAGTCTAGAGTAATGGACCAGAGCTCTTAATTAGCGGCAAATGAGCTAAACACACACACAGAGACACACACACACACACGCACACAGCAGTAGACTTGAATTGTTTGCAAATATTTACGTTGTTGGCCTGCATAAAGAGAGTGGGGTGTGTGCAGAGGAGAGGTGGTTCCAGGGCCTGAATGAAACACACACACACCTACACACACACACACACACACACACATACACACAGAAACACACACACACACACACACACACACACAGGAAGGGCAATCCCTCTTTCTTTACCATGCTGCCAGAGGAAGGACAAGAATGTTAAAGGCACCCACTTACGAAAGGTCAGCAAAGGTCAGAGTTCAAAGGTTAACTGCGGCTCTTTTGCCTGAAAAGGACTTTGACAACAGCCACAAAAAAACAAAAAAGAAAGAAAAAAGAAATCAGGGGTCAAACAGTGCTGAACAAACTCTGCACTCTCCATCATTTAAATTGGCAAAATAACAATCAATTTGTCAAGGCTGAAGAGCTGAGGAGCAGCCATGGGCAAGGAGGGGATTGGAGAACCACAGCCTGTCCAGCCAAAGTCAAGAAGAACATTCTTGAACACACACTCTCTCTCTCTCTCTCTCTCTCTCTCTCTCTCTCTCCCTCTCTATCTCTCTCTCCTTCTCTCTTTCACTCACATACAGATGCACACAAACACACACACACACACATACACACATTCTCTCTCTCTCTCTCCTCCTCCTCTCTCTCACACACACACACACACACACACACACACACACACACACACACACACACACACACACTCACATAGGAGAAAGAGGTCAGGGAGGTGCAGTAAAACACTACAGGATTACCACTGTCATACATTGGAGTCATCATCACACTGGGGGTATTCAAATATTTCCCTGCATTCAGCCAAACTGCTTAAATCTCTTTCTTTCTTTCTTTCTTTCTTTCTTTCTTTCTTTCTTTCTTTCTTTCTTTCTTTCTTTCTTTCTTTCTTTCTTTCTTTCTTTCTTTCTTTCCTGTGTCCCTCTCTCTTTGTCTTGTTAAATGTGACCACTAAACAGCACAGACACTTAATATTTAGAGGAGTTTAGATCAGCAGTCTCACTTTAATAAATTGTTAAGGGTTTGAATTTGAACAATATGTCACAGAGATATTCTTCTGACAGAGCATGATCAGAGAGAAGTGATGACACCCCCCCCCAAGTCCCCCCAGCCTGACCTGATTTTGACTGGGAGATACCATTACTCAGGGCAGAGCAAAGAGCCGTCTGGTGAGACGGGGGGTTGGGGTTGGGGGTGGTTGGGGGGTGTCTGCAGAATCATCATCAATAACTGTGCTGTACCTCGTACATTATGTTTAAAGATTGGGTTTGGGGGAATGAGGATGGGGGTAGGAGGGAGGGGGGGTGGTAGGGGGATCATTACCCTAAAAAAAGTTCCTGCCCATGTGCTATTTTTAAGTCATGTCTTCCATAGCCTTTGGTAATTTAAAACCGTCTTGGGCAGACTCTCCACGGCAAAAAGACACATTTATCACGACTGCGCTGTTCACAGCAGGAGCGCATGAAGATCCTGCAGACTGAAAAGATGAAGAACAGGAGGAGGAGGAGGAGGAGAGGGAGGAGAAGGGGAGACGAGATGGGATGTTGTTGAGATGGCTGTTTGGTGTAACCCGTCTCTGGCCTCTTCTGGGGATGTGTGATGTGTGACAGAGATGGATGTGGGGCCAAACGGGGTGGGAGCCCAAAAACATCTGTTCCCCGAGTCTCATTACCGGCCTGCCCCAGACCAGAGAGGACAGTTCCCAGCCCGACCCGACCCGATCCGACGGGCCGCCCCTCACCTCCGCGGGCCCCGCAGTCGTGAGAGCGCCTTAATGGGACACAGAGAGGAGCCCTCGCCACATGCCAAGGAGGATCTAAGCAAACGTGAGCCACACCCATATAGTCTGCATTCACATTCCATAGCACTCATCCTACCCGGTGCTCCGGAATGGCTTAACTCCTTGCTGCTCTCAGAGTTAGTTCCGGAATGCCATTAGTACTCGTGCCTCCCAATGTTCCGGCATGGGCCCGGTACGCCCCCTTGCTCGAGGGAGCTCCATTCTTCCACCTGCACAGTGTTCCTCTCCATTATGCCCAACAGGTGAGGGGAATCTGCCCTTTCAGTGAAGTGAAGGCACGTGGGAGAAACGCACATTATTTCCGTGCGCTCCACTACACATTCTGATTAGCTTCCAGGAGCTGTGAGGTGTGCAGTATGTGGTGTCTACATGGCCCTTAGGGATTGGCTGAGGGGTGGGAGTGGAGTGGAGGAGTGGGTGGGTGGGTGGTGGTGTGGGAGCTCCGAATTTCTCACACGGCGGCCCTACACTCACTCACCTGTCTGTAATCAGAGTGTCAGGTGCACTCTGGGAATTAGGGGCTCGGTACCGCGGGCTCAGGCGGTTCCCCCCGGCTCGCTCGCAGGAGGCAATTAGGAGCAAGCGGGTGTCAAACAGGAAGAGATGTCAGGGGGAGACTCATGTGGAAAAAAGGGCCGAGCGGAGGAGTTACAGCCCCACCGCTACAGGTGAGCACAGCCGTGCAGCCTGGAGGGCCAAACAGCCAGCATGCTCCACAAATTACACCCACGCCATAATAAAATACTTAAAAAAACAAACAAACAAATTAAACACTAAAAACACCCATTATTTGGCTCTCACTGTCTTACTTAGTACTTACACCGTAAATCAGTCAGATGCAGTGAGCACCCTGTGCACAGCAAGGTTTCCTCATTTTCCAAGCTTCACCACACTAGACTAGATGACTGGGTCCAGGAGAGCTGACTGCTGGTGTCTGCCTGACTACTGCCTGATTATGGGATCCAGGTGTGTCTGAGGACAGAGTGAGGCCAATGCTTGTGTGTGTGTGTGTGTGTGTGTGTGTGTGTGTATGTGTGGGTGTGTGCTGCAGGAATGCAATTTGAAGGACAGTTGCCGACAAACAGCCCACAGTACCATCCATCCATCCATCTATCCACAGTCTAATCCCTGCCATAATCTCACTCCCTATTCCCAATCTGGCCACGCCATGACCTACACATAACCTTACACATAATCTGTATGCCGGTGCATATAAACAAACCATAAACAAAGTCGCCCAGGGACAACCATTCCACCTCATGTCGCATGGGGCTTTAGTACAAGAAAGGATCAAAACAAAGTCAAACGTGACAAGTGGCTTAAACAAGGGTGAGTGAAACAGCAGGGATCAAAAATGGTTCAGAAGGGCCGTAAGTTACAGTTTTCACAGACGGATGATCTGGAAAGGAGGTGGGTGTTTGGGGGTGGTGGGGTGAGGGGGGGGGGGGGGGGGGGGGGCATTGCCTCTTTGGAAGTTGCCCCGCCGTGTTGATTTCCAGCCCCAACATCTCTCTGCCGCCCCCATCCCATCCCCTCATCCTGTGCCCCCCTCAATTAGTGGCCAGGTCCTGGCCTGCGTTGTTGGCAGTGGGGTGTTAGGCTAATGTGGCGTGAACGGATCATTATGGCCGACCACAGATGGGCGCAGCCATGCAGACGAGCCCTTGGGCCCCCTTCAAAAGGACCCCTCTGCCTGGAGCCACACCAGTGCACACCACACTGTGCTCTCTGACAGCACTGGGCCCAACACACACATACACACACACACACACACCCTCACACACACATGCACACACACAGTCACATCTTCCAAAACATACACTCACAGTAACACCGACCACACTGTGCTCTCTGACAGCACAGGGCCCAACACACACACACACACACACACACAGACATGCACACACACACACACACACTAATCCAAACACACACACACTGTCACATCTTCAAACAGATACACTCACAGCAGCACCAATCACACTGTGCTTTCTGACAGCACAGGACCCAACACACAAACCCTCACACACACACACACACATACCCTTATACCAGTGTCCAATAAAATGTGTACTTTGACAGAATCACACCAAACACACAAACCTTAACACACACCATCTCCCATCAGACTGGGGCCGACTCAGTGATGGCCACTGGAGAGGAAGGAAATGGAGAGATAGAGACAGAGAAAAGGAGAAAGGAGGAGAGAAAAAGAAGAGAGAGAGAGAGAGAGAGAGAGAGAGAGAAAGAGAGAAAAAAGATAGGGCTAAGAAAGGGAGAGATAAAGAGAGGGTGAGATAAGAAGGGACCGACAGAATGAGAAGTGGGAGAAGTCACTGGAGGGGTTGCCTCATGGAGAACTGGGGGGAGAGGGAGAAGATGAATGTCATCATAAAACAGTTTTCAATAAAAGACACCGTGCTCTCTGTTTACAGAGGCCCACATACTGCCGAGAAAAATGACAGAACTAACATAGCAAGAATGTCTTTAAATCTAAGAAAACAAAACTATTTTTCTATCATTCTGGCAGTACAGAAGTATAAGAATAAGTCAAAACTTCTTGTCAAAACAAACTGTTCTTCCTAACAATGTTCTCTCTAAAATGTTTATGATTTAGCTACATGGTTTGGCATCTAAATGCTTTTCCATTCTCCACATGATTGAAAGTATTTGTTTTGTTTCATTCTGGAGGTTTGACACTGGTGTTATTACCGCTGACCACTTTACACTTGGAAAACAAACACACACACACACACACACACACACACACACACACACACACACACAATAATGAAACACAGATGAGGCGTTAGTTGTTTTTTTAGCCACTTGAAACCTTCTTCATTCATCACCGCCCTGATAACCTCACCCATCCATCTATCTATCCATCCATCCACCCACCCACCCACCGACCTCCCTGTAAACATCTCCACACTGGTGCTCGCTTTACCTTCAGCATTAGCCCATTATGCTCTTTCAGGCAAACGAATCACTGGTTGGCTTCAAGCCTGCCTTCCACCGCCAGCCAGAAAATGCTCCGTTGTTACGCCAACTCTGTGCTTCTGAATGGTCGGCAGTGTTCGCCTTTGAAAGCGCAGACCTTGAGTCACTGGGCCTCCATACAGCTGTTAAGTGTCTCTGAGAGGCTGTGCTGATGGCCACATCACGATAACCTCCTCACCCCTCCTGCCCCTGGGCCGCTGGGGTCAGGAGACATGTAAACATGCTTTACTGCTGCATAAAACTTAGGGGAGGTCGGAGCATTGGAGCTGGGATCTGCCTGTTTTTATTGTTGTGGAGAGAGAGAAAGAGGGCGAGACAGAGAGAGAGAGAGAGAAGTAGAGAGAGAGAAAGAAAGAGAGACAGAGGGGGGAAAGAGAGAGAGGTGGAGAAAGAGAGAGAGAGAGACAGACAGGCATGTGCACTTTGTGCTTTTAAACAGTCAGGCTGTTAGGGCTGAATGACTAAGTGCACGCCCGTCAGAGAGGAACTCAAAGAGGCATCACCAGGCTTCACCAGGCAGGGGAAACAGTCCTCCCACGTCCACTGCCACTTAATCACTGCTGCACCATCACTGTCTCTCACTGCATCCTTTAAGAGCCTGGAAGAGAAACATGAGAGAAGGGAGATTTCCCCACAACGCCACAAACCCACTGCATGCACCAAGCATGTATATGGTGAGTGTTTAAGAGCACGCACGGCCTGTAGAGTAACATCTGATCCAGAAAGCTATGTAGTAAAAGCCCCAGTCAAACATTGTAAACCCGGCTAGACGAGGTTATGGCAGCATGTTTCCTGGATGCGGGCTGATTTATTAGCTGCTCAGGCGGGTTATTAGTCTCTACCGTCTGTCTATTGTCTTAGTGGTAGTCGTTGTCCCAAGAGACCATAAAAGAGCTATCAAGTTAAGTCTCTTTGAACCATAACGCTCTGGTATCCCGCTGAGTTTAAGGGAAACGAGCATTACGTAAAAAACAATAATGGCCTATTAGCGTTCATCTGCATGTAAAGCTTTAATCCTGCTTTTTGAAATAAACACTGGGCCCCGCTTGGTAATAGAGCACTCTCAAAAAGGCTTTTCAGGCACTTTCCCCAAGACTGTGTGAACCCAAACAGAGCAAACACCCGCACAAAGGTATTAACCTGTGAAAGTGTTGTTCATGTACTGCTGGTAATTTGTGGAACATACAAACAATTAAAAAATGTAAGCGTAATCACTTTGCCAGAGCAACAGAGAGACACAGACAGAGTGAGTTGAGAGAGAGAGAGAGAAAATATCCCAAAGCCCCAAACAATTACAAACCAATCACACCCACACATAGACTCCTAATAAACAAGGCTAAACTACACCACTGTGCCATAACTCACACTCTAATCTCCACCATCTTGGATTCGTGATAGCAAGATTAACGACGGTGGCACCGCGGAGACTTCATAAGCATGCAGTCTCGTTGCTGCATCACAGGGGTCGTTGTCTGACTGGTCTTAGGAGTGTATCTCCGGTAGTGCAGATCCGTCTTTGCTAATGCTTCGGAGTTTGATTTATGCGTCTGTATGTAATTAAGGCTGCTGTGTTGGGGGGGGGGGGGGAGTGGGAGTGGTGGGGGAGGACGTTGATGTTCTCGCTGGCCGTTAAGCTCTCTGTGCAGCCTGTGCCTGCGGGCGGGGCCAGCGGAGAGGAGATTAAGAAGATTTCTTTTCTTTTTTTTCCCCATTTTTCTGTTTCGGGGACCTCCACACTAATCATAAGCAAAGGAGATCAGAGTAAAACTTTCATGCACATGCATCAGCGAACTTCCTCTGAAGGGAAATCGCTTCAAATTAGGTGTGCTTTCTTATCTGCAGCTCAAAAGGGAAATGTGGTTAAGCAACCAGTTGCATAAATGTCTATGGATGGTTGCTCCACTCACAAAATATTATCTGAAATTCCACCCCAGATGAAATATCAGCACTGACAGACAATGTTCTCAGGCTATTGTATTTCCCTACAGAGCAAGCATACTGATTATATGTATTCTTGACTTGCACTGCTAGCTGCCTTATACAGAAACAGAATGACTAAATTGCAATTTTAACCGAGCAACTATAATAGTGAATCATGGAAGTGCACATGGATAGCACTACTCTATCTGTCGGAAAGCACACCTGCTGTTGCATTAACCCTGGGTCTGTAGCTCACTTTTGCTAGGAATAAACTGTGCTTTTACTGACACATTGCTTGAAGCACACCCAGAGGCTAAGGCATGGGATTTGTTAACAATAATACAGGGGCTGTAGCATACATGTAGTAGCACTACCCCAAGGTCTATTAACACACTCGTATAAGCACTAACCCATGGTCTGAGGCATTACTGCACTAGGACTGGTCTATGCTAACACTGACCCAAAGTCTGCAGCACAAAGCCTTTGCTAATGCAAACCTATCGTAGCGTTCCCCCAGAACCTGCGGTAGCCTACACCTGCACTAACGCTACCCCAGGGCCTGACTGCAGGGGATATTATTTATCACCCCATTCCTGTGTGATGAATGGAGGGGAACACACAGGATTAATTAATAATGCTGTTAGTGCAGCGATAATGACGAAGCGCTAAAGCGTTATTGATGACTCCATCAAAGAGCTGGCCGTGCCATGCTCAGTAATTAGTTCTGGGTTTTGTCGGATTGCACCGCACTATCCAACCAGCCCTGGCAGCTGGGACAGGTGATACGGAGGAAGTGCCATTATTTACTGGAGCTGTGCGGAGGTCAGTGCGCTTTGCTGTGTAGTGCATAGTGCATCTACAGCCTTCACAGTAGTGCAGGCCTTTCTCCAGCCCAGAGACACTGCATTAAAAACTCATTTGCCAGCTCCCAGCCCCCAGTCTTGGCCACTGGCCACTTACTCCCAGCCCCCAACTGACCGAGTCATTGGGCAGGGGTGCAAGACTAGGGAAGCACACCACAACACAACACCCTTGCTGACCTTGACGTAAAGACCCCCTCATGTACATTAAGTACATTACACTTAGCTGACGCTCTTATCCAGAGCGACTTACAGATATTTACAGGGTTTCAGTTACAGTCCCTGGAGCAGACCAACTCCCTAACCACTAGGCCACAGCTGCCGATCATGTGATCATGGTTCCATCCAGGAAGTGGCTCGTCATGACGAATCTTGGGATATCTACCATCTTTGGTAAAGGTCTGCAGAGGTTGAGTTTATTAGTGTCTGGGGTTGCAGACACCATAGACAACAAGTTAAACAGAAGCGCAGCGGTCAGCAGAAGCCACTGGGCAGGTGTTCAATGCAGTTCAATTCAGTTTTATGTGTATAGTGCTATAACAGGGCATATGTCTCTGAGCACTTTACAGAGCCCAGCACCAACTGGAACATGATCTTCCTGGAGCACAGGGGCAAGGTCCAGGTGGGTAGGGCTCTCTAAAAGTGAATTATTGAGGTGGAGGATGGGGTAGGTGGTTGGGGCTGGGTGTGGGGGCGAGGATCTGTCTAAATGGGCAAACTGATGCTAAGAGCAGCTGTTACCTGCTTTGTGAGAGGGGAACAGCCCCACAGTAGACTGCGAGCAAAGTGGTTTTAGCTTCACTTCGTTCGTCAGGAGCTGTCTAATCACAGCGACTTCAATGAGGTGATGTGTGTTTGGGCCAGGGATCACTTTTCAGTTGGGGGGTGGGGATGAGGGGTGTATGGGGTAGGAGCAGGACAGAGGATGTAGAATGTCCCATCCTTCACTGTATTGTGTGACCTGCCCAAGTCCATCTGTGCGGACAGGCTGTGTTTGGGCAGGTGTGTTTGTTGGCTCTCATTCATTCAGTCCCTAATAAAGCCCTTCGTTAGAAGCCATTGCATGGACTTAGCCAAAGCCTGTATGCTGAAGTACTTTCATCGCACTCTCGAAGGACTCCTTTAGTTGCCCCCCTGCCTTTTGTTGTCAATGTCAATATTTACCTATTGAGGTTAAACGCAGAAGAAATGTGTGTCATTAAACTCGTCTTATACCAAGCTCCACAAATCTGAAGCGGTCTGCACTGTGACGGTGAAATGACGGCACGTCTGCTCTTTGCCACACCAAAGGAGATCTCCAAACCACATCAGACTGGTCTGGTACTGCATGTAAACACTTCATCTAGTTGGTCACAAAGACAACAAGCTGACGTCTGGGAACTGTCTTTGGTTCCTGGATGTGTGTCCTGCCCCTCGTGCCTCTTCGAGAGGCTGTTAGTCAGACGCAGAACTTTCAAGTGCTTCTGATGGCAGCAGGCAGTGCCCTCGGAGACAGCTGCTGTAGCTACAGACAGTACAATTCCCAGAGAACATCTACAATACCTTGGATGCTCGAGCTCAAATATATCCTTAAACACATAACATCACACAATGTACATAATACCTACACACATAAAAAGGGCACTATGACACTATGAAATGCCTAAAACGCATTTAAAAAGTGATATACTTAAAATGCTGAATACTAAAATACTGTGCAATTCCTAGCACTTGCTGTGTAGTGCTATTGTTTTGTGCCATGTACTCATTATCTGCAGTGGCCTGGCTGTATGCCACCACACCACTAAAATGCAGCAAGATGGTAAGCATATTGCACAGATTAACATTTAAAAAAATATGGTTATTGTGTAGGGTGGAGATTGCCTTTTAAGTGCCTTAGACTATAAGCACACCACACTACTGAGAATGCTCAGTAAATGCATTCCATTCCTAATTTACATCTGAACGAGATTAGGATGCAGCCTGCTACAAAACCCGGAGACAGAGAGGACTAGTGAGAGGGGTGGGTTCTGAGGGGGGATAAGAGAGAGGGAATGCTTGTACTGGTGTTGCCGGGAGCCATGAGACACCCCCTGTGGTTCACACCTGCAAGCTCACACAGGAGTATTACCCCAGGCCTTATGTTTCAGCTTAGCTTTGTGCGAACAGCAGACTTGCACATACACACACACACTCACTCACTGTGAGGTGCAGAGCGAGCCTGCCATGTCTCAGAGGCTAACTTCTCATATGCTGCCTCCTCTTCATCAAGTGCTCATTAAAGCTTTCCAGGAGTGTCTTCGTCGCCCCCTCTCCGGGCTGGGACAGGGAGAAGGTCATTGGCGGCTGTCACCTAATGAGACGTCACCCTGCAGTCAACCCTCCAGCTGCAGTCGCTCCAGACTGGGTGACCTGCTAATGGAGGAGAAGCTGTTCCCCCTCTCCCCCAGAGGATCCACTCAGACACAGCTGAGAGGTGCCCAACACTATACCGCATGGAGATTAGCCTGCAGCTAATGCTAGTGCTAACACATCTGCACTGACGTGTATTTAGTCTGGAGATGCCTTCATCTCTAGAGCCACTGTCTGTAAAGTACAGGTCCCAATATGCAGTTCATTCATTTCAGTGTTATTTGGATAGCACCATAACATAATATGTCTCAGTAAGCTTAACACAGGGTAAGTTTAACTAATACTTGTATGTGTGTGTTAGGGGTCTCTTTGGAAAGAAAAATGAAAAATAAGAAAAATGTCTCATTGACACTGCTTTTAACTGGGAACCTTAGGAGAAATAAGGTGAGATAGGAATGGATTTAGAAGAAGAAAAGACTATCTTGAGATCTTAAATTGAGCTGAAATTGGACTTGGACTGAGACAAAAGGGCAGCTATTTCTCAGCTGAGTCCAATTTAGTCCAATTTAAGTGAGTAAGTCCAATTTAAGCTGAACTTAAGATTTGAAAATACTGTATTGTTCTACTTCGTCTAATCTTATTTTGCCTATTAACGGTGACATGTAAGATCGCATCTCAAATTGTGCTTTTGTATGGGTGTAATTCACCAACTGAACCACACTAACACCTTTTCAATGTGCCTGTCAACCTCATTGAAGCTAAACCCATTTGAACTAAACTCCAAACTGAGATGAAAACAGTTCAAGAGTTGTTTTGTAAGCAATGAAATTTATTGTCATGGATTAAGGGCTTGGTTTCCAACAGGAAATAAGGGACAGCACATGTATAATACTCACTTTGAAAGCAGGAAAATAAGTGTCAGGTTGTCAGCCTTTGTCTATACCCTACACTAAGGCATTTCACAATACATTGCAGTGCAATCCACTATCCACCCAGGATACCTGAGTCTTTAATCTTCAGGAAGTTCTTAAAAAAAAATCCCCTGAATGTATTCTGCTTCACACGCTAACTAAATGCTCTTGCTATACAAATACAGTTTTGTAAGTGCACAAATAGTGTTTTGCATGCATAGGTTTTAGGGAAAGAATGCCCATGGCATTACCAGTGAAGTTCCCACCCCCAACATTGTTGTGCTGATCCCCCCAATCTGCCCCGGGATGGAGGGACCCCCGTTACCCCCCCCCCTCCACCCACACCACCACCAACCCTGGCCACCCCTTTTTGGCTGACCCTTCTGGCCCAGTGGCAGATTAGCAGTCTGGAACCCAGGAGGAACACAGAGGGGCCAGTGTTGCAAATTTGTCACCCAGAGTGTTAAAAATCCCCCAGGAATGTTAATCTCCAGATCCACCCCACCCACACACACCACATCAGTACACACACACACTCGCTCACACACACACTCCTGTAATCCACCTCTCGCCTCAGAGAGCAAGCATCATACCTCACTGCTCAAAAGAGGTAAAATCATTAAAAAAATAAGCTCATGCATTTGCATTAGTAGTTTGCAGGGCTCGTGTTTTTTTTTACACTTGCTGGTGAGGCATTTCAAATAGAGCACCAGAAAGAACTAAACGAGCAGGGTCCTAAAGCCCTGTCAATCTCCACTGATTAAAACTGTTGTGTGTCCAAACAGAGAATACCCCCACGAGAACAAAGAAAGCCCCAGTAGAACAAGAAATGGCCCATTTGGACATAGAATGCCCCCAGTAAAACACAAAAACAGAAAATGACCCAGCAGAACAGAGAATTTTTCAGCACAACAAACAAAGAATGTTCCATTAGAACAAAGAGCGTCCCAGTAGACCAGAAAAGTCCCCCAGCATGACAGAGAATGTCCCAATAGAACGGATCATGTCCTCAGTAGAACAGACACTGTCCCTCAGTAGAACATAGACTGCCCCTTGTGGAAACAGGGGAAGAGGGCAAGGCTCTCTGTGGTATCATAGTTCAGAAGGGAGCAGCTCATAAGCTTTATTTATTCACAGCTCCATCTGTTAGGCCTAGCCGTGACCACACTTGCTGCAGGCCATGACTGGGAGTAAGGGTTATGTTCTGCCCTGTCATTTCACTCTGCATGTTCTACACACCGAGGAAATCCATCACTTTCGCAAAAAGCGGCCCTTAGAAGTCCCAACAGGCGGCGGCCTTCAAACGCCAGGGAGGGAGCTTTCAAACCATGGGATGGAATGCTGGAATGACAGGCAAGTGAAAAAGAACACGACCAGAAATGTCCCCACCCTTTTAAAAATGTCGTCTTTTCAGGCACAGGAACATTGTCTGGCATTTATGAAGTCCCTCGACAACAGTACAGTCAATTAAAGGAAATAGTTAACACTGAAAACTCCTTTGTGTAAGATGTGATCTACAGTACAGCGTGTGGCCTTTTGGGTTTGTCATTGTGGACACTGTGTTGTAGTTAAGTTGCATCATAACAGGTCTTCAGATCACCTTGAAAATCACCCCCACCTTTAAACTTCTATTTCCTGTCATAACACTCTACAGGCTACAAGCGTGCTAATTCCCCGTGACTGACCTCAGGGCTGGGCCGTAGCCTCCTCCGCCACCCCCTGTTTAGCTCCACGGCAATGCGTACTGTACCAGTCTACGGCTGCTTGCACAACCCCAAGCAGATCAGACGCTTTGTCAGTCAACAGCAGCTTTTGAAATGTTGGGAAAAGACAAAGAAGCCGAGACTGTTGTCCACAGTGCAGACAGAGAGGCATACAGGTACACTGAAGCATGATGGGAAGACAGGAAGTGACTAAATGCTGGACAGCGTAGGCCACCCATGTGTGCAGTTGGGCAACAGTTTCCATAATCGCCTTCACAACAGAAGCTAAAAACAACAGACAATAAGAGCGGTATGGAGGTGCGTACCGATGCATTATGGGAGACCGGTGTGTGTGGACATGACTAAAGTGCTGCCGTGAGATGGCATCGTCCCCAGGTGCTGCCGGTCACCCGTGCTCTGCCTCACTCCGCCGTGGGTGGTGCTGACGGATGGGCGCTGCGGTGAACTTCTGCAGGTGTCGCTCCTTTATTACCCGTAGCGGCCGAGCCAAAGCAGGGGGGCCGGTGAGTTATAAGGTGGGGACAGATGCCTCCATCCGCCCGTCACGCGGCCACCGGTGGCTTTGTGTTTCCCGAGCAGAGGAGCCTCTTGTCTTCCGCTCCAAGGTAACAGGATTTCACATTCCTCTCCCTGCAAAAACAATGCACAAGTCCTCCTTTCCTCTTGTCCTCCACTTAAGGTGACCAGATTTCACATTCCTCTAACTGGAAAAGAAAGCAATCCGCAGGGGAAAAGGGGGGTGAGGGGGTAGGGGGGGTGCCAACGTCCCTGAGGAGAAATGGGTATTTTCCTATGGGTGATGGGAGGGAATAAAGTCCACTCTGTAACAAAGCAACAAGTCTTCCGTTGACAACAGAAAGGGTTGAAGGACCAATCAGTAATGACGGTTGACAAACAATGACAAAAAAAGAGACAACATTTGTGTTTGCTGGGGTGTGGCAGAGCTTGCCATGTACATAAAACAGTTGAAAAGGGTGTAGTCATTGTTGGGTACTCTAACAGATAAGATTAGACTCAAAGTTCTGTATTTTGAAGTGTTGCCATGGTCACAGTGCGGTTGTGTTTATTTTTGTTTTGTGATGAGCTGTAACATTAGAAAATGTAAACTGACATGAGCTATGTTGTCATACAAGTACTGCAGTCATGGAGAGTACAAATTTCCTCGTTGATGCAGGACTGTCTTAACCTTCAGCACTGTAACAGCTGCCGACTGGATATTTTTTTGGCAAGCAAGATTTGTCGCCTGGACTATAAATTTGCCCCATAGCACGTTGGTTTGTGAATGATGAATGGCCTATGACAGGGACCTGAAGTTGTCCAACAACATTGCTAGACAGGAGCTCATAATTATGTTACAACTGCAACTTTTCATTCTTTTTAGCCCCCAAAAGATAACATCACATAGAAGATTAGAACGTGCGAGGCCATACATTGAATTGAAAGTTAAAGTTTGTTAAGTCACTAAAATAGCACATAGCTACCTATTTCAGGTGACCAGCTCTGGGTAAGGTCTGGTTAGTTCCTGGAAAGGGGACCAGGGGAAGGGGTGACAGATAATTGTCCTCACAGTGCCTGACAAAGAGGCTTTTGTTTCATACTTTGTAAGTAAAACGACCCCGGCTGTTGGCTGGGCTGACACAGAGACGCAGACTGGGGGAAGGAGAGAGTGAGAGAGACAGGCAGACAGATAGCGAGGGGACACACCAGGCATGGATGAGTTCGTATTAGGTTTATCTCCTCTGCCAAAACACCCAAGGGATGTCGCATTATTGGCATTTTTGCACTGAAACTTCTGTGTGGGAGGAGAAAAAAAACACACCTTGCCACCGTGCAAGCCCCCTCTCCAGGTTACCAGATGCTTGCTCCCGCTCTCCCGTTTCACTGGGTGAAAAACCCTCTCTCTTCTCTCTCTTCTCTCTCCGAGTGCAGCAGTCAGCCTCTCAGTGATTTCACCCATGTGCAATGCCTATCCCAAGGCTTGCAGAAGAGATCATTTACAGTAGCGTGTGTGTGCGTGCGTGCGTGCGTGTGTGTGTGTGAGAGAGAGAACGATAGAGATAGAGACAGAGAGTGTGTGCCTGTGTGTGTGTTTGGTGCGTGTGTGTGAGTCCAAATGGAAACCTTATAGTGTTGAGAAGTTCACTTAATGTCAGCTATGTAGGTTTATACTGTCTCATATATCAGCGTATGAAAGAGCGCACTCTGCCTACTGCCTTGTTCTCCCCCCCATTAAATGTCTGCTCGGTGTGGCTCGGTATTTGTTTTACAGGCTCGTGAGCAGCGGCAATGGCTGCAGCCGGAGATGAAGCTCAGGCAGATGGCCGTGTGGAAAGACCAGCAGATGTTTACTGCAGCCTGCAGACCCATCCATCTTGAAGGATCTCTTTCGTATTGTGCCAGTGTGAGAAACTAAATTGAATTACGGCTGCACTGGAATATCTGCTGTGCGTCAAGAACTTTCCCGAGCCAGCGAGCAATTTCCAACCATTCCCATGGCTCTGTTGGGATTTGCATCTCGCAAATTGAAAAGAGAGAGAAAAGGCCCTAAAAAGTATTTTTGGACACTTGCCAGCAACTGGCGATGTTTGTTTTTTTCGGAGAGATGCTTGCACAGCATGCTTTTCGACCTGGGGAAATCTGGACAAGGACGATATCTATGTAGATCCTCAGAATGGACGCGATCTGAATGGGGTGAATCACTAGGTCCTGAATCCCGGATGAAATGGATCGCCGGGCCTTGATCTGTTGCAGCGTGACCCTCTGAGCATGTGGGTCTTCCAGTTAACCCCTCCCTCATCTGGGGTTCCGTCGAAAAACACGGCGTAGCAGTACCTTGTGATCCCCTGTGATTTATATCGCCACAGAAAGCATGTACTGTATTCACAACAACCTCTGTTTGAACCCTCGTGTGTGTGTGTGTGTGTGTGTGTGTGCGTGTGTGTGTGTGTGTGTGTGTGTGTGTGTGTGTGTGTCTTGTACACAGTATCACTACCCCAGAGCAAAGAAAGAGCTCTGTCTGCTGTCAGAACATGGTGATTTCTATTAGAGCCCAGATTGCCTGATTGATACTGTACACCGAGAGAGAGAGGGAGACAGAGAGGGAGAGGAAGAGAGGGAGGGAGAGAGTGAGGGAGGGAATGAGAGGGAGGGAGAGAGTGAGGGAATGAGCTGGAAGGAGGGAGATAAAGGGGTGAGAGTGGTAAACAAGGAAGAGAGGAAGGAACGGAGAAGAAGAGGTCACACGGTAATCCAATACAGGAAGACTTTCTTATGACTTCTATTTTCCAAGTGAATTTAGCTCAACGTGCCGGACAGAGGATCCCATATAAAAACATTCTGTGAAATATCATATCTGACAAGGAAATCAAGTCAGGAGATTTACACGGGTGTTTGTGTGTGTGTGTGTGTGTGTTTGGGGGCGGGGTGGCGGAGTGGGGTTTCTGGAACGGAACTACGCATCTGCCTCGACAACAACTCCTGGCTGACTTTAAAATGTCTAAGTACCAAATGGTCATGTTTACCTGGGCAAATATCCATTTACGTCGCCTGGCTGAAAACTTAGAACGATAACCTTCTGTATTAACACGGATGAAGTTTTATAACTGTAAATAACAAACATTTAATACTTCCTGTATAAAAAAGGACAATATAGGCAGTCATTCTCTATACTGAAGTAGATACAAAGATGGAGAAAGATAAAAAGGAGTACAAGTGAAGGAGAAGAGGTAAAAAGCAGGTTTGTTTAAATCCTGCCTGCTTTGGACAAATGCTCCTCGTCTGCTGCAATGGGAATCAATGGCCGTGGCATCAGAATAAATTAGGTTGTTTTTAATTTGTTGATTATTAGCCTCCCTCAACCCTCACGGGAGCTGACTTTGGAAAGGGCTCGAAGTTCTCAGCCAATCAGAGAACACGCAAGGGAAGGGGAACAACAACATTTCCTGCTGAGGAAATCAAGTAATTCTGTTTTCAGATCCATTGGAGTCAAGTGGTGTGTGATCGGAGGTCATCTGGTCAAGATCTACAGTGCAAACACTGCCCGAGTCGCAGGTTACACCCACCCCAACACAAACTGTATAGCTGTGTCATCTGCTGAAGATTTAAAGTTTAACTACCCTCCCTATTATTATAGAAAAAAAAATACTAAAATAGAGAACGTATATTGGTATTAAACACAAAATCTGAGATTAGGTTAATTTAACTTTATCCATGACACAGAAATTCAGATGGAATATGAATCATATCACCTAATTCACCTAATACTTATTGTTTGCTAAGGTTAAATATTATGAGGTTTTCATGCAGGAGCAACATCAAATTGTTAAACCAAAATAACATACATCATTTATCCTCTTCTTAAACATTGGCCATGCAAAATCAAAAATAGTCTGTGTAAATGTAACAGTCAGCTATGTCCACTGCAGATATTACATAAGAGTCTATTACTAAATTCCATCAAGAAAACAGAATTTTGCCCAACAGCTTATTCTCAGAGTGATATCGGTCAGCAGCAGGAGAATGTCCCCAACAAGGGTGGAAATGTAATCGCTTGCCGGGGGTTTACCATTTCAAAAAGCAAATATGAAATTGATCTCACCAGGATCAACAGGAAAGAGTCATCCAAGAAGATGCTTTGGGGCAATCGTTTGTTTATTCCTTCCTGAGTTTCCACTTGCCGGAATAAAGCAGCAGGTAGAAACAGGATTCAAGCTAATATTTGCCACAGTTACTGTAGTCTCCTCTGTGTTTATTTGCAATCCATTTGAACACTCATTTATTAATCAATGCAGTAGTTGATTTCAATTAGTAGTATCTGCAGTATCTTCTATTGTTGGAACACCCATCGTTCAATCTCCCCTCAACTTTTTGGGTGAAAATTCTCCCACTTTCCTTATACAAATGCATTGGCTGCAAAACACAAAATGGTAATATCAACACAGTTATAATATTTCATTTTTGTAATCTTTACTTTTAATGGTTTCCCTGTTTGTCCACAGCATGTCTTTATACAAACGGGGCATTTTCAGGTTATGCTCCTGCTCATGTCAGTACATACTGTATTGATAACGCATCCTGAAAATAACACTGAAATATTATACCTTTGACTTTAGATCAGGATTTTTGCTGCAGTTGCCTTCCACTGCCTCAAGATAGCAATATGCCAACAGGGTGCTGAAGCACACCTAATTTTTAGAACAGCACCCCCCAGTCACGTAAACAATAACACTTACACACACACACACGCACACACACACACACACACACACACGCACACAAGCATGCGGTGTGTAGTATTGGTGCTTTCACAGATAAGAGATCGTAACGCTTAACTGGTTCAAATTAATCGATTACAGCTGCTAAATGAGATGCCCTGGAAAACAAATGCACATGCGCACACACATGCACACATACACACACACACATATGCACACACACACACACACACATACACACACACACACAAACTCACACACATACACACACACACACACATACACACACACACACACACACACACACACACACACACACACACACACACACACACACACACACACACACACACACAGAAACTCACAAATAGTATCCTCTATACCCAGATACAGACACACACACATGCAAACAGATATGCACACACAATAACTCACAAGCAGTAACAGACACACATATGTAACAAGCAGTAACACACACACATACATGCACACACATATGCACACAAACACGCACACACACACACACTCTTTTCCTGGGAAAGCAGAATGGTTGAAAGCACACAGAGATGAGTAGAGTGTGTGCAGACGCAGACTCTGCTCCAGTTCTTAGGCCATGTGACAGAGGAGGGCACAGCAAAGAAGAAATGAGATGAGTGTAAGAGGACTGCATTATGGACTGCATTATTATGCTCTGCTACTGTTTGAGTCACTATTATCAGTGTTACACTGTGACTCTGTCCTTCTACCGGAATGCTTCTGTACCATGGTGTGTGTGTGTATGTGTGTGTGTGTGTGTGACTGACTCTTCCTGCTTTAGAAGCAGGGTATTCATTAGACCTTTGCTTCAGACAAAGACAGGCAAATTAAATTTTGTGCCACTGTGTGAGTGTGTCTCATAGTGGCGGAAGCTGTGTGTGTGTGTGCGTGTGTCTGTGTCTGTGTCTGTGTCTGTGTGTGTGCCTGTGTGTGTGTCTGCCTGTGTGTGTGCCTGTGTGTATGTGTGTGTGTCTATGACAATGTCTCACAGTAGGGGAAGCAGTAATAGAGATTTAAATGTACAAGGTGGGAATGAAGTTATGAAAAGTATGTGAGATATTACGGGAAACACTACATTTAAATGTAATAGCATAGATAAAAATGACATTTTAAAAGATCTTAATTACAGTTATACTAAAATGTAATGTAAAAAAACACATACAGCTTTCCAGCTGAGTCAGTACCTCCGCACGCCTGGTTATTTATACCAGTGTAATCAACCAGGAGAGATGCGATATGTGATAATAATGCACCTACATCTGTGATAAATTTCAGGGAGCTGAACCCTGCACCTCAGCAGCTATTTGCCAACCTGGCCATGCATCAAGAGAAATGTGCAATCGGCGTACTCACACACGGCTCCTATTGAGTAATTTATCACAATACAACAGCCTTGGCATGGTTCAGGATGCGTCCTTATCCACTTTATTAGAAAAGCACTGTTATTATAGCGCTGAAAATGAAACCCGGAGTAGAATAGATATTTTATCTTTCTGACTGTTAAAGCAACTGGATAATCTCGATTGTTTTTTTTGGGGGGTGGGGGGGGGGGGTTGTTTTTTGTAAGATAATAAACGTATACTAAGGTTTTAAATCATTTTCTCTCTACTTGTTTTTGTTATATTCCATCTTTTAAATAAGGTCAGCTTTAAGGGGAGTTTCTATTTCAGCACATTTAGAGACACCTACCTGAATGAAAATGAGTATTTCTCTTAATATTTATCAAACTTAAACTAAACTAAACTGAACTTAACTATTTTTTTTTAGAAGAATTTCTTGACTTGACATTTGTTTCCCCCTGCATGTGTGCCCCAGGAAGTGTCCGTTAATGATGAGCAGGGTAAAGCAAATAGATAGCGTTCAGCATAAAGGATGGTTGTAATTAACCCCTTAAGCCACACAAAGGAGCAGGTTAATAACATGGGGAGAAATATGGCTACTTGAGTTTGCGTGGGGCGCGAGCTCTGCTCTTTTTCCACCAGCTGTGAGCAGAGTGGAGAGCCCCAGACGTGGAGCGTGCGTATGTGTGTGTGACAGAGTTTGTGTGTGTGTGTATGTGTATGTGTGTGTGTGAGAGGGAGTGTGTGTGTGTGTGTGGAGCGGGTGTGGTGATAGGGCTGTCGGACAGAGATGGATGTCGTCTGGCTGTCTGTGGCGGGAGGAAGAAGAGTGGCCGGGCTGACCCAGGGACTTCCCCCGGGCACGCACCCTGATAAGGATGAGGGATTGGGGCCGTGGCGGCGAGGCGAGCCGAAGCCTCCCTGGGTCAACACTGGCCTCTGAGGCATCCCATTGCGAGGGTGGGGGGGGCAGGGGTGGGGGCGTTATGGTGCTGAGTGGTTTGGTGCTTTTTGGGACAGTCCCCTTCCCACCCCCAGGAGCTCACACAACAGACTTAGGAAGCTCCCTGCCCCTCTCTTCACTCCAGCCAGTGTCAGGGAGATGGACGACATGATCAGGCTGATAAGAGAGGAAACAAACACACACACACACACACACACACACACACACAAACACACAAACACACAAAAGCACACATACACACACACACACACACACACACAAACACACAAAAGCACACATACACACACACACACACACACACACACACACACACACACACACACACACACACACACACACACACACAAACACACAAAAGCACACATACACACACACACACAAATAGACCCTCTCTGTGACAGATGGAAAAAAGAGCACTTGCAAATGAGACAGTGCCGGTTGTGTCGTGGTAAAGGGGTGCGTGGTTCACACCCAAGTGCACACAGTGGGGCAGCTGTAGCTAGTACTTCCAGCCCCTCTCCCTTGTTTCTCTCTCTCTCTCTCTCTCTCTCTCTCTCACACACACACACACACACACACACACACATGGACGCACACACACAGTAGTGCAGCTGTGCCCAGTCCATGCATGGGAAGTGGTTGTGGGGACAGCACTACTTCCTGAAGCACATAGATAACCCTACTCTGTTTACTCTTCCCACTGTTTACTGTTTACACTGGGTAAGTGCCTGTGGTTCACAAATGTTTATGAAATACTTTTCCTGTACTTTCAGGGCTTCACCCTTTGCCCATTCATAAAAAGTTGAAAAATATACATTCTCATGTGAGACTGAGTTTAAATTTCAGGGCAAGTATTTGTATAAAACGTTTTTTTTTTTTTTTGTTATTATTATAATTACAGGTCATTTTTAGAGTGAAGAAAAATACTTTTATTACTTGCTTTTTTTGTTCCCTCTTGTTTTTGATATATAAAATATTTCATATCAACCTAAAATCAGATAAAAAATTCCACTACGGAGCCCAAACCTGAAATTAAATTTTACTTTACTCACTGGGATTTTTTTTAACAACAGCTTCTGAACATTTCTCAATGTTGAAAACAGCAGACTACTGCCAAAGCTCACATATTTCTGACGTGAAAGGCACAAATGGTTTTAAAATAAATGGCAGTGTCATCTGTGCGAACACTTTATTTCAGGAATGTTGGATGTTTGTGTCACTGGTTGTTGGAACTTCACCAAATTCTGTTTTTACAGTTTTTGCCCATTGCTTAAACACATTTTACTAAATTTGGCTCGCTGTGCCAAAACTCTACACCCAAGCACATAGGACACAACACTTGGAAATAAACCATTCACATCTATGTCAAATTGAAACTCTGCAATCAAAACCTAACAATCCTTCGCGAAAATGTCACTCTCATGACAAAATTGCACACACTTGTATCTTATGAAAACACTGTCACATCAGCACCAACACACTAGTCTACTTTATATAAAACACTGTTTTTTGTATTTTGAATAGATGTGTTTTGCCAATGATACATCGGTATTTCATTTTTGAACGACGTGTCTTATGTATGAAATAGTGTGTAGTGTGCAGGAGCAAGTGTTTTGCAAAAAGGAGCAAGTGTGTTGCAGAATTGCAACTGAAGTGTAAAGCAGCGCCTTTGTTTAAGGTATGGTTACACTGTGTTTAAGGCATGGTAACACAACTTCAAGTTATGTCACTTTGGTTTAAGCATATGCCTATTGCGTTCAAGCAGTGGGCAAAAACTGTAATGCTGCACTTCTAGAATGCTGACTGTTATCGTCATTTTTACCCAATTAGCTACTTTTTCTACTCAATAAACTACTTTTTCTAGCAGTTATCTCAGTGTGAGCTCATGTCATTCAGCAACAGTGTTTACTTTAAAAATACAATCCAAAAGAAGTTTGTTGTATAATTTCTTCTTGACTGAGTTGAATGTGAGTTTTTAAGGTTTTTATTGCCATTCTGAGAACAAGATGGCAGAAAGACAGGTACAGGCATGTTTCAAACACCTCACAGATACTCTTCTTCTCTCATTCTCTCTTCTTCTTTCATTTTATTTCTCTCTTCTCTCTCTCTTTCTTTCTCTTTCTCTCTGTCTCTCTCTCTTACACACATTCATTCACACAGACAGACACACACGCACATGCACACACGCATACCCACCCACACACACACACGTACATATGTCCAGGGTGTCCTGAGTCACTGGGTTTGGGGCAAAGCTGTGGTGTTGATAGAGATGGCATGTTCTGTTGGTCATGATAAGATCACACAAAGGGAGGGGGATAAAAAACAGACAGGAATGTGACACACAGGATCCTTGCCTGAGCTTCATTCCGCCCCGAGGCACACCTTCAGGGAGACAACACAACACCAGCATCACACACACACACACACACACACACACACACACACACACACACACACACACACACACACACTGTCTGTCTGTCATCATACACACATCCCTAGCTTAGTCACACACACATACATAGCACTCACCTTTGGCCCACAGGGGGGCCTCTGTTCCAAACATTTTACAGTAACGTCACACACATCTGAGGGAAACGTACCTTCTGAAGATAAAATTCCCCCAAAAGTCACAACAAATAGGCTGTGATAAATGTGATATATGTGACCCAGCTATAGCTCAAACGCTGCTCCATATGGTGCGTACATCTGCTCAGGGGCCTTGCCTGCAGTACCAGTATGGTAACCTGTGAGGTGTGTCTGTTAGCAGGCAGATGAGAGAGAGAGAGAGAGAGAGAGAGAGAGAGAGAGAGAGAGAGAGAGAGAGAGAGAGAGAGATGAGAGAGAGATGAGAGAGAGGGAGAGAGAGAGAGAGAGAGAGAGAGAGAGAGAGAGAGAGAGAGAGAGAGATGAGAGAGAGATGAGAGAGCGAGAGGGAGATGAGAGAGAGAGATGAGAGAGAGAGAGATGATAGAGAGAGAGGGAGAGAGAGAGAGGGAGAGAGAGATGAGAGAGAGAGAGAAAGATGAGAGAGAGAAAGACAGAGAGAGATGAGAGAGAGAGATGAGACAGAGAAAGATGAGAGAGAGAGAAAGAGATGAGAGATAGAGAGAAAGATGACAGAGAGAAAGAGAGAGAAAAAGAGAGAGAGAGAAAGAGATGAGGGAAGGATGACTGGGGAGAGCAGCAGACATGACACTGGACACACACCATGACTGACAGCGCCACAGAGCATGTGTCACACACCCCTGGAACCCAAACCTTTAGGATGCGGCAGACAGGATGGGAGTGTGTGTGTGTGTGTGTGTGTGTGTGAGAGAGAGAGAGAGAGAGAGAGAGAGAGAGAGAGAGAGACAGAGAGAGACAGAGAGAGACGGAGAGAGACCGAGAGAACCGAGATGACGTTGAAATCGTGACTCAGCAGTGCTGACTCAGACAGCAGTGATAACGCAGAGTGCAGTGGGCTTGATGAGAGCGGAGAGGAGACGGGGGGAGCAGAGACGAGATGAAAAGAGCCTAAAAGACGACTGGGATTAGACGGCACAACTCATCCTTCTCAGGAGGCTTCACCTTTTTCTACATAAAACCATAAATGCCATCAACTCAACAAGGGTTGGAAAGGGCAAAACGGCAGAGATAGAGAGATAGATAGATAGATAGATAGAGAGAGAGAGAGAGAGAGAGAGAGAGAGAGAGAGAGAGAGAGAGAGAGAGAGAGAGAGAGAGAAAGAGAGAGAGAGAGAGAAAGGAGAGAGGTATACATAGAGCAAGAGGGAGGGAGAGAGAGAGAGGAGGGGTAGACACCTGCACATCTGGTGTTAGCAGCGGCAGTTTTGCTGTGAGGAGTGTCTGATGGCCTGGCTGGAGTAAAGCGAGATAAGATCATGAGTGGAAATGGACTGACGTGTGTGTGTGTGTGTGTGTGTGTGTGTGTGTATGTGTGTGTGTGTGTGTGGGTGCATGTGCATGTGCGTGTGGGTATGTGTGTGTGTGTGGGTGCGTGTGCGTGTGTGTGTGTGTGTATGTGTGTGTGTGTGTGTGTGTGTGTGTGTGTGTGTGTGTGTGTGTGTGTGTGTGTGTGTGTGTGATCAGGGAGGAAATAGACTGGTGCAGGTAATTACGGAGCTGGAGAGGACACTTCACTTCAGCTGTGAATCACACAGGCAAACCAGTACAGTCCTGTCCCACACAAAGAATGCGGGGCTACAAAGAGAGAGAGTGAATGAGAGAGAGAGAGAGAGAGAGAGAGAGAGAGAGAGAGAGAGAGAGAGAGAGAGAGAGAGAGAGAAAGAAAGCAAACGAAGAGAGGCGAAGGGGGGTGGGGGAATAAGGAGGTAGACAAAGAAATAAATTCCAAATTCTATAGTTAAAACAGAAAGAAGGAACAGATGGAAAGAGAATAAGAGAGAGAGAGTGAGTGTTTGTATATGTGTATGTGTATGTGTGTGTGTGTATGAGTGTGTGTGTGTGTGTGTGTGTGTGTATGTGTGTGTGTGTGTGTGTGTGTGTGTGTGTGTGTGTGTGTGTGTGTGTGTGTGTGTGTGTGCATTGCTAGATGTGGGAATCTGTCTGTGGTAGGAGGATCAGCAGACATTGTGCTGCACCTGGGTGCTCCATCTCTGCCCTGTCATTTAAGCAGCATGCTGGACAGGGAGTCTTAAAACATACTAACACATGTTCACTTACTCTCTAGTGTGTGTGTGTGTGTGTGTACGTGTGTGTGTGTGTGTAGGTGTGTGTGTTTGTGTGTACGTGAGTACGTGTGTGTGTATGTGTATATGTGTGTGTGTGTGTGTGTGTGTGTGTGTATGTGTGTGTGTGTTTGTGTGTCATGCATGTGTGTGTGCATGTGTGCATGGGTGCCTCTAAGTGTGTGTGTGTGTGTACGTGTGTGTGTGTTTGTGTGTATGTGTGTACGTGTGTGTGTATGTGTATGTGTGTATGTGTGTGTGTGTTTGTGTGTCATGCATGTGTGTGTGCATGTGTGCATGGGTGCCTCTAAGTGTGTGTGTATGTGTGTGTCATGCACGTGCGTGTGTCTGTGTATGTGTGCGTTGTCTCTTTGTAGGTATTTTCACACACTCACCATGATGTCATGCATTGTGTTCCTGAGACCGTGACTGAACTCGCTGACTGAGAGGTTGTGCTTGTGTGTCATCTGCATTTCGCTGCTAGCTGCTTCGTTCCTGTCCTGCCTCCCTTGCAGAGAGTGCATCTATTTATGGCAGCGCGCTCAAAACTGCTTATTTATTTATTGCTGTTTATGTTTACCTCCTGAAAGACACAACAAACAATGCCTAAGCCACTGGTGCGTGAAGGCGAGCATGTTGTTGTGCAGATTAAACCAGACTCTTGAGTGCAGACGAGAGTCTGCTGTAAATACCCCAGCCCAGTCTAGCATATTGCCATAAAGATTACACCTGATCCAAGAGCAGAGCCGACAGCTTGTTGGAGATACCCCAGCCCAGTCTAGCATATTGCCATAAAGATTACACCTGATCCAAGAGCAGAGCGACAGCCTGGTGGAGATAGCCGGACCAGCAGCTACAGGACTGTGGGAGATACTTCTGTGCCTCACTGTTTACTAATTGTTCTTTTATTTTTTGAAAGTAGACATCTCTAGTAACGCTTTCTATTAATAATAATAATAATAATAATAATAATAATAATAATAATAATAATAATAATATAATGCCTTCATAAAGCCTAATAATGGTTAAAATTACTATTCATAACTATTTATACATATCATAACTGCACTCATAAGGCAGGTAAAGCAGGTAAATCTCTCAACATTAACAGTAACTAAATATCTCTCTCAGGCTTACAAGTGATGTGAAGAGGATGTGTGTGAGAGCTATGCTCATGTGTGTGTCACTTCCATTACCGCCACCACACACACACACATACACACACACACACACACATACACACACACACACACACATACACACACACACACAGCACATGCCACACACACACACAATTGTATTATAATTGGGAACGCAGATTCAAAAGATAAAAGTCCCTATTGGATGAATAGAACATTTCGCAAAGTTGCAGAGATTTGCAAGCCATTGCTGAAATGTCAACATGTCAAATCCCAGTTGCAGACTTTTCAGAGCATGACAGGCAGTCAGTCTTGTTGCAAATTCTTGGTGTGGAGAGAAGCTACCCAACACCATTGGCAAACCCCCATTGAGGACAGGAGATGAGAATGGTTTTGCTCTCCGACAAGGAGGTGATTTCCATCTTTCTGGCCTCAAACCAAAGTCTGGGCTGAGAAGATGAATTCCCCCACCATTCAGGGACTTGGGAACATGCAGGAAATTAGATGTTTTTGAGGAAAAGCCATATTTCTTCCATCGAATCTGGTGCAAAACTAATCTAAAATTGATTCTAGAGAAAATGATTTCTGTCAGATAATGTGCCTTCATTACAGAATGTAGACTCCATTTTGTAGCAGCAAATTCTGCAACATTACAGACTACTGCTGCTTCACTAAATAAGTTTTGTATAATTTGGAAGCAGTGCTTTGGGTTTTTATTTGGAGTTAGAATAAAACTGGCTCACAAAACAAGGACTGGTGATGTTATGGTAAAACCAAATTATGGCCTGCTTTGTTAAAGATTCCTCATACTCTGCACAAAATTACACACTTCACCCGCGCCAATAGCACTCTTAGACAATCATATTCCCTCTGCTGTGCTCGAGAGATGGTTTCAAGCTGTCCTCTGGCCTCTGCTCAATTGTTCTTTGCCTGACAAAGTTTGAACTGCCACTTAAATTTTACTAATTTACAGCACCAGTCCAGTAATCTACGATACAGTATTTGTTTCCTTTTGGCCACTTCAGCCCTTTTCCTAAGCCCGTCGTGGGCATGTGTTTGTCTGTGAGAGCGCCCGAAGGGCATGCCCTCTTGACTGCTGGTGAGGAGGCTGGCGTTTGATGCTTACAGCTGAGCAGAAAGCTGTTGGATAAAAACGTGAGAAGCATGTGATTGTCAAAGTAGAGAATCTTCTACTCTTATCCACATGCACTGCTATGTGTCAGGAGCTCCTGCTTGAAGTTTAAAATGTGGAAAGAGCTTCTTTTTATTCTGGTTAATATTGCATGTGTGGACCACCACATGCCGCACAGCTTTTTGGGACGTTTTCTGTGATTTTTTTTTTCATAGCACTTTCATGATAATAATAGGGTGTAATACCTTTTGGAGGGAAGTATACAATAGATGTTACACCATAATCACACTGCTGGCCCAGACACTCCACATGTAGTCCAAAGAAAACTGGTTTAGTTCAGCTTTCAACAGTGCAACAGTCTAATAGTCATGTACAGAAGAGTCAGTGTCTACACTATTCTTCTGATCCAATTCAGGTTATTTGAATAGACACACAATGTAAGCAGGATTTTATTTTACTAGGACATTGCTCAGTCTTTTCAAACTTTTGAATAGTTGTGTAAATAGTCTCGGTGTATGGGGTAATACTCTATCACACGCGCTGTCAGTTATGAGCTTGAAGAATGACACACACACATGCACACACACATACGTACATACACACACACACACACATATGTACACACACACATGCACGCACACACACACACACACTTTCATCTGCCAAGGCTGTTTGTGTCACTGCTCAGCCGTGCTAGTTATAGCTAGAGCACAGCTCACTGTGATGAATTAGACTGTCACAGCCATTAAGTGCCTCCTCCCAGAATGCACTGCTACCCAAAAGAGTCCTACTCATTTCCGTGACACGCCATGTCACCTTTCTCTCCCTCTCTCTCTCCTCTTTCTCTCTCCTCTTTCTCTCTCCTTCTACTGTGTGTTTCTCTCTCTTACTTTCTCTCCTTAGCTCTCTGTCTTTTCTCTCAGTCTTTCTCTCTCCCTCTCTCCTTCTGCAGCCCATGATTCAGACAGCCTTTCACTTCTGGTTTTCCAAGTGTCAATCCCACTGCCACCGTTCCAGCATCAACCATCCAACCATCCTGAAGTCTGATGATGCAGCCTTGTGAACCAGCCAAAGGACCCCACAGAAAGCTCGCCCGTGTTGGGCAGTGTAATTAGACTCTGCATAGCCTGTGGATGTGTGGAGGACATCCTGTCAGTGAAAGTCTCCTATTAATTTGACCTCCCTGCAGGTAAGTGTGACTCAGGTGAGGGGCAACGCTGCTACTCTAATAGGCCCCAATCTCTCCTCTCCTCCCACAGGGGTGCTATGTCTGAAAACTGTGCTTGAGGGCAGCACAAGCACTGCCCTACACAGCCAAAAAGCAGTAACTACATACAGTATTTTGTCAAATTGAGTTTTGACTTTATAACACCTCCTTTGTTTTGTTACTAAATCTTGTGCTTCTTCCTATTAGGAAAGTACATAAAAGCATCACCACTATTACACCTACAACATGTTTGGGCAGTATGACAACTTTAAAAGCAATTTTCCCATTGTCAGTGTTCATGTAGTTATTGCACTTTGCCTTTGTAGGGCAGAGCACAGGGTTTGTTTGAGTGCCTGTGTGGCTGTGACATCAGCACACGTAGAGAGACAAACACCTTACTCACCCAACCGGGCTGGCCTGTGCGGGCATGCACTCTCTTTGTCTGGAGAGCAGGCATCCATTTGTAATTACAGGACACTAAAGCTCTCGCCCTCAGGATCCTACTTACGGGTATGGGAAGGTCTTCACAAGTACCAGATACACCCTCTTGACTCAATTTAATAAAGCACCAAAGAAAATAACCTGAATGTTTAACACATAACAGAAAGAAAACAGTCGAATCCTGTTTGAATAAATATATGACCTGATATATAGCCTATCCAACAAAAGTACATGAATATATGACCAAAGAAAACACCTAATGATTGATAGAGGACGAGTGTTAAGTGAGGTAATGGTTTTCACAGGAGGCAAAACACAAAGCTTGCACTACATTCCAGGCATTAATTTATGATACTTTATGACTGATGTTACTAAAACATCTGCAGTGTCATTATGCAGCCATCTGAATACTTTATGACCATTCAGAAATGTGTTTATGATACCTGGTGATACTTTAAGAGAAGTGTTACCATAGCTTTTCCAGTATCTACTTTGTCCAATGTATTGTGCACAGACTCTGAAACCTAGAACCATGCAAGAGTGATTGCCTTCTACACAAATGACTCTCGACAGCTTGTGTTTCATGCGTGAAAGATATAAGGGCACCCAGAGCAGTCCTTTACCGTGACCTGTGAGGAGCGAAACGAAAGAGAAGCAGGACACCCAGACACGGCGGAAAAGATCAGCTGAAACAACAAATCAACTCCACCGAAAGCAATCCAGAGATTGGAGGGGGACGCAGCATCATAGACCTGGACAGCTGGTGCACCTCTGTCAGGAAGAAAGGCAGCCCAGAGGATTGATAACATCGGGCTTCAGATTACTGCCCAAGGAAATAGTGGGAGGACGCGGGGGAGACACGGTCATAGCCCTGCTCACTCACTCCATCACCCATACCCTACCCAACCCATACCATACCCGACCCAACCCCACGCAACCCCAGGCAACCCCACACCACACCACCCCCGCAACCATGACATCTGGTCCAGGACGACCACTTTAGCTAAGGGTACCAAAGGGTCTGTTAGAGACCACTGCACCTAGAGGCTGGTCCTGTTATGGACTGGTCTTCATATTGGTGAGAAGATCCACATAGGGATGGTGAGTGCCTTGAGAAACAACATTAGAATGAATAGCTAGCCTAAGCAAGTCTATTATCGGCTGGGTGGTGAGAGACATTTGGATGTGAAATCAGTTTAAAATAAACAATATCAGTTCACTTTCTCAAACCAAAGGTCTATTTTCATGGGGATAACTTATTTTTCTCTGTGAAAACTTTAACTATGTTACTAAGACGATACCTTCCACTATGTTACTAAGATGGTGGCAATGGATTTTGTGAGTACTGTCGGGCTTACAAATAACAAATAAAAACATATTTTATTATAAACCCAACAAACTAGGGTGTACAGTAGCGACTCAGGTGTACCGTGTAGAGTTCCTCTATTGTCTTTGGTTTAGAGATCCAAGTCCCTGTATCTATCTATTTATTGGCAAATTTTCTTATGTTTGAAATAATGGCAGCTTATATTCTTACAGGTATGCGTGCATGATACGGCATGCAACATTATGGAGTCCTATGAGAACTGCTGACTATGACGAATTAAAAGCCCCGTGCATGACCTCTCTAAAGGTGCCATGTAACTGAATGAATGTACATTTTATGATCCGTTACTCACTATATTTGGAGGAGAAAGAGACATAGAGTGTATGAATTATATATGTGTTATATTATATAGATGTGTAGTATACCAGTAGTATACCAGTTGTTTATTACACAGCATAGGTAAACAGCATGCAATAATTTATTTACACAACATGTCGAGCATGTTTCTGGAACTGAATATCTCTAATGTTCTATTTTCACAGAACAAAGGCAAATCAGGAGGTGATTCAAATAGCTTTGTGTGCCGTGACTGCAAACGGTTCAGACATCTTTGATCTGCGCCCGTGTTTTTCTTGGGAAACCTAATGAATATTTTGGTTCTGGTTGTCTTGGTCATCTGTCATCGCCCTCATGACAAAACAGCTCTCTGCAGGAGATGCGCCGAGCAAGCGCCTACGCGCCCCACTAACCGCACACCTAACAGGTTCCCTGCCGCTCTCAAGGACTCCGTCCAGGAGCGCCGCGCCAATCAAGGCTCACGCGGGGTTTCATGTTTGCCCGTGTGTAGACTGGGTAACTCGATCCCATGCTACCGGGGCTGATCTGGCGTCTCTTCTGCTCTGCTCTTGCGCTGTGATGGATAATGCTACTGTTTGTAACATTGAAATCATCTCACCTGTGGAATGTTTGGCCTAATTTGTCTTTTGATCTAAGCCAAATACCAGCACAGTTTTACATGTTTTCCTAGGTGGGTGGTGCAGACTGTGGGTAGTGTGAGCCTGTCTTACTGATTGTGATCAGTTCACACAGACAGGCCATGAAAAAGGGCGTGAACTCGTAATTCTGTTTGTGGTCATATTTCTCACATTTCCCAATTGGGATCCAAATTTAGAAATACCACATGTTTCTATCGACATTCAAAAGCCAGCGGTACTGCTAAGTCCCGCGTCCTGAGTCATGGTTTTATTTGTTTGTTTGTCTGCTTAGAGAGCTATGCATTAGGTGTTACTGCGACTGCCGTTAATAGTGTCTGCTGAGAGCGCCTCACAAAAGATGTCTGGGTTATTACGGCAATTCACAAAAAGTATTTGATGTTGTCAGCAGCTTTCGCCTCTGACAAACTCTGAACGAATGTGTCTGTGTTTGGCAACGCAGAAAAGGGCAGGATAGACACCAAACCCACAGCATCTCACAGTATTTTCAGACTGCGTCTGACAGAAAAAGAATGTAAAGAATACCCAGGAGCTAAGGAGAGATGTTACATGATCGGCCATCTTGTCTGAGCACACTGAGCTATACAAGAGCAGATGAAATAGAGAGGAGTTGGGCAAAATACAAACCGACTAACTTGTCAGTCCATTCCCTGTAAAAGACAGAGACACAGAGACAGAGAGACAGACAGACAGAGAGAGAGCAATGCAAGGAAGAGAAAGAGAGAGCTCTAGCCCTTCAGTTAGAGAGAGAGATTTTTAGCCTTTTAAAAACTGCATTAGTCTGTAAGTTATTTTAATACAATATCTGTAAACATAATAGAAATTTTAAATTATATATATTGTAAATATAAAAATATATAACAATTATAAAAATAAAAACAAGCGCAATCAGAGATGGCAACCTGGTCCCCCATATGAGCGGACAGACACACATACACAGAGACGGGTCATTGCAATACCTGGTCAATCCCTCCGGAGACCAGGTAAAAATATGAAAAATAAGAATATATAAGTTATTGTTAGGCACTTACCAAACGCTACACTGTTCAAACTTGTGTCTAGTATTCCCACTCTACAGTAAGTCCCTAACCTACAGTGTGTGCAAAAAAACGTGGAAGTTTGTGTGTGTGAAACTAATGTTGGATGTATGTCCCTCGAGACGCCAGCTTACCTGTGCTGCGGTCAACATGACTCCTCTATTGTGGGCCTTCCACCTGTGGGCTATATACAGTACAAAAACGCACAGCAGGCAAACCAGCGTCCACAGGTGTATGGAGTATGAACATGAAAGTGTACTGTCTAGACTAATGCCCCATGTCTTAACTCTCTCTAACTCTCTATATTAAGTATATTTTACTTCTTTATTACGTCTAGGTTGTGCTCTTTGTCTGTCTGTCTGTCTGTCTGTCTGTCTGTCTGTCTGTCTGTCTGTCTATCTATCTATCTATCTATCTATCTATCTATCTATCTATCTATCTATCTATCTATCTATCTATCTATCTATCTATCTATCTATCTATCTATCTATCAAAATACAAAATGTATACATTTATACCTATAGCATACATATTTGTGTTACACTGAAGGCTTGATTAACTGAGGGGTCTATAGTATGTTAACAAAGTCAGTATTTACATTACATAGGTACATTTCTCAGCTGTGACTGAAGTGATACTGTGCTGACTGCACTGAAGCCTAACATCCGGCTGGCACCAGCACCTGTGCTCAGCTGACATAAAGTCCCAGGCCTGACTGAAAATAAAAACGCCTGTAGGTCTGCTTTTGAATTCAGCCTGAGATCTGCCCACCTACGCGCCACAGGCTCTCTCTCTCTCTCTGTGTGTGTGTGTACCTGATTTATTAGTGTTCTGCAGAATATTTCTCTCTCTCTATGAGTGTGTGTGTGTGTGTGTGTGTGTGCGTGCGTGTGTGTGTGTGTGTGTGTGAGAGAGAGAGAGATGGGGGAGGGAAGGCGATACGGGGGGGGGGGGTAGATATTTTTCTCAGCCTCTGCTTTAGTAGCTGTCTGTTTTACAATTGTGCATGTGTGTGTGTGTGTGTGTGTGTCTGGGGGGGGACTTCATGTCAACCAGCCTCAGGTTTAGTAGCTGTGTGTTTCAGACTGATCCAAACACACCCTTGGCTACAGCACTCACAGCAGACTAAGTGTCCCCCCGCCCACCAGCAGGAAGTGGCAGTACCTGAGCTACAGTGTGTGCACACCCACTATGCCTGGCATCATACCAGCTATAATAACCCAGTTAAGCACACACACACACACACACACACACACACACACACACACACACACACACACGCACACACACACACACACACACACACACACATACATACAGTACACACGCGCGCATACACACATGCAGTACACTCGCACACATACACACACACATACACACACACACACACACACACACACACACACACACATCCTCCAGTGGCTGTAACAGCAGGTTTATTACACCAGCAATAAAAACACACCCTTTCTCTGGTAGCAGCTCACTGTGAGGTGCTGTATGAGATACGGCTCAGATGTGGCCCCGATATGGCCCTGTGCTGGTGCTGGAGTCTGCTGCATCTGTATCAGCACAGTGAACCACTCTGTGGCCCCACTATCATTCAACAATAAAAGAATACATAAGTGGTTGAATCAGCAATAAAAATTAATAACACTAAAAAGTAATAAACTCTGCTCTACCTGCACCACCCACTAATCCACCACCCTGCTGGTCCAGTGTACTTCCTCTGTGGGGCATGGAGGTAGAGGTCTGCGCGGGACAGAATTTCAGTCCCGCTCCCGCCCACACCCGCATTGTGCAGTCCCGCTCCCGCCCGCACCCGCATATAATTGTAATTTTTATGCCCGCTCCCGCCCGCAACTCCCGCAAGATGGAGACGTTTGCTTTCTTTGTCACGAAAGGTCTTTTCATTGGCTTGGAAAAAACACCCGCACACATAATTCCTTAAACGATAACTTGGTAACATATTTATTACTCAGCCATACAGGGCTCAGTAACTGACATTTACAACATTTGTAAAACAAACACGGAGAACCGGAAAGGTATTGTCTAAAATGTGAGTGAGATTAGACCACATCTGCAAATTTAGGCTGCTTAAAATGTTTTTATTAATAACAAATCAAATATCCAGCCCAAATTATGTTTGATAGGCATACATTAATCATTTTAAATGTTAGTTTACACTCATATTTAGTTTGCGGGACTGCAGTTTATCATTCCACTCGCCCGCATTGTGCAGCTACCGCCCGCGCCCGCAATGAGCTGTCAAAATGTGTCCCGCGCCGCACTGTGGTTCCTGCGGGACTTCCACGGGAGTGCAGGGCTCTACATGGAGGACTAGCCTGGGCACATTAGGTCCTGGATATACTGCTTAGGGTGGAGGAGGGGAAAGAGTGGGGTTTCACCCTGCACTTTTGTCCTGTGTGTTGTTTCTCGAGCTCCATGAGAAGTTGTGAGCATGTTGTCGTAAGACACTAGCCTGGGCGTGCCCATACTCCCTGCCCATGACGCTGCATTTGAATTTCGCGAGCAAGTCAGTCTGGTCAAGCTGCCTGTCTACACCATTTCTGCTCGCGCCTCGGAATGGGCGCCAATGAAATTCGAGCATTTCAAAAAGGCACTACTACTAGTTTTTGTTTGGATCAAGCAGTTTCCTTCGCTGCGTATACGTCAGAGGACATAGGGGTGTGATCGGTTGAAGCTTCGTCCAGTAGCAAACAGAGGCATTTGAAAGAGGCGGGTTAAGCCTGCCTTCTGAGAAATAGGTTTACAACACAGCTTGGCCAGACCAATGCTCGCAGAGCATTGACAAGTCGCAATAGCCAGGCTAGTAAAACACTGGGCTGCCCCAGTACATACTGTGTGTGTGTGTGTGTGTGTGTGTGTGTGTGTGTGTGTGTGTGTGTGTGTGTGTGTGTGTGTATTTGGTGCTAGCAGCGAGAGGTTTTATCCTGTGTTTTGTCCTTTGTGTTTTGGCTCTTAGGCTCCATGAAAGGTTGTGAGCATGTTACTGTGGATGATTTAATTCATGTGCAGTAACCCACACTGCACATTACACTGTATATAAAACCTCATGTGTTGTTTTTGCACATGTATATAATGCCTCAGAACTGTGCACCCTACCCACTTTTATTCTTTTATCTTTTGCAATATTTTTTGTTCTATTCTATGTTCTAAATGTTCCACATACATGTCTGCAATGGAGAAGGAGCTGCTGTTTATCTCATTGTACATGTGTATAGTGACAATACAAAGCATTCTATTCTATTCTATTCTATTCTATTCTATTCTATTCTATTCTATTCTATTCTATTCTATTCTATTCTATTTTACGTTGTTGTGACAGGCTGGGCTCTGGCGCAATGGGGAGTTGGCCCCTCTCCTCTAGATCTCTCTCCACCAAAGTACTGTATTGCATTGCTGGATCCACAGCTTTGAGCCACATGTGAAATTAATGACACTTTAATTCAGATTACCCATGTGCCCGCTAACCAACTATCTGTTTTATATAAGGACAATGACATATTACACGGTCATATGGTGCTTCAGTAGAAACAGACAACCACAGTGAATAATAATAGCACTCTTTTGGAGGAGTATGAGAGGCCACTTTCAGAGAGTATCATCGGGCTGGAAATGTGCAGAGGCTGGATGGGAGAAGGTGTAAATAAGTGCCAAGGCTCTGGATAGTGAGAGGTTCATGTTGGTGGATCAATAGGCACAGATGTAATGTTTATTAATGCCTCTTTAATATGTGACAGTGCCCAGATAGATTTTCTCATTTCATTGAAATGTATGCAGAGATAGAGAGCAGCAACCACTGCCATTTGATATCCAATTTCAGCACAGGCCTTCAAGAGTCACATCTTTTTTTTCTCTCTCTTTTTAAGGGGAGATTGGTCAAATGGAAAAAAATGGGTTTTAATTTTTATGTCTTTCCATTTCAATGGCACAAACAGATGGGTGGTCCGAGGCCCTCTGAATATCAGCAGATGTGAAGAATATTTATGGGGCAAACACAGCATTCATTTCACACTGGCTCACACAGACACGCACACACATGCACACACACACACACACACACACACACACACACACACTCACACACACACATGCACACACACATCGGCACACAAATGCAAATACGCACACAATATTTACCTTTCCTTTGCGCAATCCCCTTTTGGCCATCGAGAGAATTTAGAGCCACAAAAGATGCTATTGTTTCACACAGTAAATTTCGGCATTCCTCTTCGTCCTCAGGCGTAAAAACCCTAACACGACACAGCCAACCTAAATCAACCTCTAAATGCACGCATAAATTAGCACAATCCTTTACGATAACAAAATGATGGATGCAATGACACCATGCCATATGTTATGTTATGTTATGCTAGGTTGTATTTAAGTGTCCTTTAATGGGTAATTTGTGAGGATTTTGGCTGATAAATGGCTCGTTCTAACAACCTTCTCGTTGCTACACCCCATCTCCCCCAGCAGGGCGCTGCACCTCATCTCCTCCATCTTAGTGCTGAGAGTCAATGAGCGAATCATTAGTTTCGTGAGCTAACTCTAAGTGGAGGTTACGGTGCTTTAGCGTCCTCAGGAGTGTGTGTGCGTGTGTGTGTGTGTGTGTTTGTGTGCATGTGTGTGTGTGTGTGTGTGTGTGTGTGTGTGTGTGTTTGTGTGCATGTCTGTGTGTGTGTCATGTGCTACCTTTTGTATGGTGGGTGTGTGTTTGTGTGTCTACACAGGAGTTATATGTGTGTTTGCGTGTGTGTGTGTGACTGTGTGTGTCCATCTTACTGTGTGTGTGTGTGTGTGTGTGTGTGTGTGTGTGTGTGTGTGTGTGTGTGTGTGTCTGTCTTACTCTGTGTGTGTGTGTGTGTGCATACTCTGGAGGACGCTTAGGGCATGTTTGTTTGGTTAATTGAATAATAAGAGCCGTTTGAAGTGAAGTGAAGCCATCTGAAGGGAGGAAAAACAGCCGGCCTTCACTTATAGCCAGTCCCATAGAGGCTTTCTCTGTCTCTCTCTCTGTACTCTCTGTCTCTCTCTCTTTGTCTCGCTCTCTCTCTGTCCTCTCTCTCTCTGTCCTCTCTCTCTCTGTCTCTCTCTCTCTGTTTGTCCTCTCTCTCTCTCTCTCTCTCTCTCTGTCTCTCTCTCTGTCCTCTCTCTCTGTCTCTCTCTCTATCCATCATCTCTCTCTCTCACTCTCTCTCTCTCTCACTCTCTTTCTGTCCTCTCTCTGTCTCTCTCTCTCTGTCATTTCTCTGTCTCTGTCTCTCTCTCTCTGTCATCTCTCTCTCACTCCCTCCCTGCCTTTCTCCCACCCTCCCTTGCACACACACACACACGCACACACACATACAAAGATACAGACACACAAATGCTCACATTGCACACACATCCATACACTCTGAAGCCCAGACCTTAATTTCTTCATTTACAGGACTAACGGGGCATCACTTCACTTGCTCACTGCAGCAGTCACATGTGCGTTCACTGAAACACACACACACACACACACACACACACACACACACACACACACACACACACACACACACACACACACACACACACACACACACACACACACACACACACACACACACACACACACACACACACAGTTAAACTTGGAGTTATTTCTCCACTGACTTTTACTGTTTGAGCCCTAAAGTTTGTTTCAGGTAAAGGCAATGAAATATTTTGCGAGTGATTCCAAGGGCACGGACAGTCATCTGTGGGACCAGCTGACTGAGTATAGATGGAAGATCCATGGAAGATCCATAAATCAGGGTTCAATCACTGTCCTCCAATCAACACATAGGCCTACGGGTGCTCAAAATTATACAGAAGTTGCACAAAAATGTACAATTCATGAACCTGCTAATAAAAAATACTACCTGATCTTTTTACATAAGTGTTCTTTACAATCACTTTGGCATTGATAGTGGTTACAGTTGTAAACTCTGCACACAAAACCCCATATGGTCACCCCCTTTAACACAACCTGTCCAACATTTAAAACACTACATTTTTGTTTCATTTGCATTGTAAACAAACCTATCCAGAATAACACAGGCATTTCTGTTGACCTACACAAGATACCAACAGTACAAGATACCAACAGTACCACTATTTAATTGTTCATACAGCTATTAGATATTGTAGTGCAGAATATTTTATATATGAGTTAATATGAAGTTGAAGGGGCAGAAGATCTGGATATGTCTAAGATTTACTGATAAAATGCAATAGTGCAAGTGAAAACATAGGTTCCCTTTCAATGAATACAGCTCTTCAAACAAAAAACTACTTTACTGTAAGTGGATTATAGTCGTTACTTAAAGTATAAAGTGTTTAATTTTCCATTGGGTCTCATTTCTCATTGGGTCCTGAGTCATCAAGTTTCATTTCCCATTGGATCTTGGGTAACTCTGTCTCATTTCCAATTGGATCCTGAGTCACCCAGTCTCATTTCCCATTGGATCCTGAGTCATTCAATCTCTTGGTCCCTACCTTATTCAGTCTCCCTGTCTGTTTATCGTCACGAATAATGACAGGTGTCAGTGCACCGACACATTTGTGTGATCTGACAAAAGTTGTCAGCGTACATTATTCAAACTCTGCATACAATTAATGTCCCTGGAACCACAAGTGCCATTTGAGGGCATTTCCAACCCTAATTTGCACACATTAATGGTCTGTAGCTTGTCAGAAATCCACATTAATCTCCTGCCCTGACAGCTCTGCTCTGAGTTTGACTGTGGTGCTGTCGGGCTAAGGGTGATTGATTGGCTCTGGCACCTTCACAGGTGGTAATGATTAGACACCAGAGAGGGGTATGGTTTTGATCCTCCTATTGTGTTCCTTTCCCTCTTCTCCTCTCCCTTGCTCTCTTCACACCCCTCTCCCTCCTCTCCTCTCTTTCTCTTTCCTTATATCCCTCTTCCTCCCCTCCTCTCCTCTCTTCGCCTCTCTTCTTCACTCTGCTCACATCCCTCACCCTTTTCTTCCACCTCTCCTTAGCTACCCTCTCCTCTTATCTCCTCTCCTTCTCAGTCTCTTCTCGCCGCTATCGCTTTTTTAAATCTCCTGTCTCTCCCTCTTTCTTACCCTCCTCACATATCCTCCTCTTCCCTCTGTTGCTCTGCCCTCTACCCGCCTCTTTCTGCCCCGCTGGGTAGTGTGGTGCACAGTCGGAGGGGAGGTTAGGGGTGAATGTCGAGGGCAGGCTGCCAGGAGTCGTTTGGCCTGGCACTGCCAGTGTGTGTTTCAGATCAATGGAGTAGGCATGCCACACATGCAACACAGTTGGATGGTAACAACAATTGAATTACAGTGTTGTATTATGACTGTTATTATGACTCAAATACAATGTAGACAACCACGAACAATGGCAACACTGCTAACAGATTTGATTGTTTCTTTTTTTTTAAAAGAAACTAAATCGAGTGCAAGTAGAGGACAGCTCAGAGTTGCAACATGCAACTGAAGACAGAGAACAGACAATCTAATTTGGCAGTTCAGTCTTGGAGAAGCTGACATACAGCTTTATCAGGTCTGGAAAAAAAAAAAACCTTTGCTTTGAGTATTTTGCAATGCTGAGTTGCTGAGGGTGAGGGTGTGAAGACAAAAGCAAGCTGGGTTATCTGAGGTTGAGCAAGAGGGGGAAATGGTGACGTTAGTGGTCTTAATTGCGTTTACAGGAGATGCGGGCTCTCTGTGAGCTCATCTCCCTGGGAGAGTATATGTGTATATGTCTAACCCTAGCTGAGTGCTGTTGTTCTACCACACACACACACACTCACACACACACACACACACACACACACACACACACACACACACACACACACACACACACACACACACACACACACACACAACACACACACACCTCCTTGGGAGAGTATGTCTAACCCTGGCTGAGTGTTGTTGTTTGGCATGGGTGCAAATAGCCATGATGAGTCTTCTCCGGTAGATAGTGCGGGGACACTGACAGATATTGACCA
>CM050212.1:7820000-7822500 GCA_027475355.1 Coilia nasus | reverse complement strand
TTGGAATTGTGTTAGAAAAAGCCAAAGAGCACTCATTTGACAATCACCAGCACTTCTGCATTCGCTTTGCAGTTCTTCACAGGCTATAACCGCACTATGCAAGTTTGCAAATGCGGGTCGTCGAACTGTAGTTCAAATGAGACATAAGAAAAACAATTCCGCTTCCAGCCTGTAGGGTGACCGAAGAGGAAAAGTGCTTTAGTGTTGCTTTAAGAAACTGTCGTTCTCCAAACTGTCATTCTCCATTCTCTACCTATTAAGAATCATGTGTGCTGATGCTATGCTAATGATAACAAAATCAACGAGAGTTATTTAGATGGGCATGGGACTGGCTTGTATAGGTTTGGTTACAGTCACAGGTAGCTCCTGTAGTATTAGTTAGTTCTGACTGAGCATACAAACATACTGTATGTTGAGACTGGTGTCTGTTGAATCCTTTTACATTTCATCATTCAAACTTCTCAACATCCAGCAGTCTTTAAAAGGATACTCATTACTAACATCCCTAATTGCACGACCCTACATTCTCAGCTCATGTGCATTCATAGGGCAGCTTTTGAAGTAAAAGTCCTCGCACATTTTAATGCTCAGCTGTTAAATGTTTTTAAGCAGGTTTGTATATTTGACTTATATTTTTAGTTGTACAGTATATATATTCAATTTAACTGCTCTTACAGCCCGGTGAAAAAGCATGCTGATTCGCTGGCGGGGTATGCATCAATTCCATCGAACCGTTTTACTATGGAAAGTAGTTCTAAAATTACATCATAAAGTTTAAGCTTTGGGAAGTTATTAGGCTCCTCCAGCGTTGATTAATTCCATTTAATGCACGCCTCGGTGGCTGTTATACCTTACTTATCTACTGCCTCCTACTCTGTTGGCCTGCTGTGAAAGACATCTCGTTGCACCTCTATAGCGACAGTGAAGACTTGTGCTGTATCTTTAAGCAGCTACTGTCAAGTGCTGCACAGTGGAAAATAACCCAAGTGAATGGAGATAAACACAGACAGAGGGAGGGCCTTGATGAACACAAATAGATAAGTGACCACGGCGCTGCTGTCACCCTGAGCTCACGCCACCAGAAGATGTCTGCTCCACTTCCTGTCCTCCAGCTCCTGCCGCTCTGACACCCTTTGGCAGAGGCTGATGGGATGGGCACTGTGATAATTCCTCACAGTTCCGCAGCCTGGTTATCAGTCAAAGTGTGTGTGTGTGTGTGTGTGTGTGTGTGTGTTTGTGTATTCAACCTGATATCTTCTGCCTCCTTCCACACTTAGAGCTCGAACAGCACCCCTTTTCCCAACCCTTTTAGCCACCCACATATCAAGCCCCGCCCACTCTTCTGGCCACGCCTCTACCTACATCCTTATCAGACTCAGATCTTGCTCTGGCCCCCTTGTTCTGGCCCTGTTGACGTCACAGCTGTATCCTCTGCAGTGCGTGTGGCGCCTGGTGATGCCAGTGGGTCTGTTGTTGTGTGTTTGGCCACAAAGTGGAATTTGTGTGTGAATGTGTGTGTAAGTGTGTACAGTTTGTATGTGTGTGTGTGTGTGTGTGTGTGTGCATGTGTGGTGCGTGCGAGCACGTGTGTGTGTGTGTGTGTGTGTGTGTGTGTGTGTGTGTGTGTGTTTGTGTGTGTGTGTGTCTGTGTGCATGCATGCATTTGTGTGTCTCTGTGTGTGTGCATGTGTTCATGTGTGTTTGTGTAGGTGTGTGTGTGTGTGTGTGTGCATGTGTGGTGCATACGAGCACATGTGTGTGTGTGTGTGTGTGTGTGTGTGTAATTAGCATTTCTGGGCAATATTGACTGGTGCTGATTTCTAAATGAATGTTGAACAGAGGAACACCTCCCCACGGCTTGTCAGGCCTTTCATGTGCTATGAGTCAGAGTGTGATAATTACTCACCTTAGGGGAGTAAAGGCAGCAGGAAGATCTGCATGCACGCACGCACTCGTCTAGAGCTCGTCTAGACCGCATGTGGGTGTGCAGAGATGAGATGAGATGAGACGAGATCCACACACACACATGCTTTTAAGTGTCAACGGACTGAACACACACACATACACACAAACAAACAAACAAATAATAAAACACACCACATACAAACACACACATTTATGTGCAGCCAAAACACAGACACACACACACACACACACACACACACACACACACACACGTACACACATACACAGCCTACGTGACTATGTTGGGTGCGGATCCTGGTGCCTGCATGGAATAAAGTGATAAAATGGAAGCTCTGCCCTACTGGTTATACTGCCACCCCATGTCCCTGTGTATGGCAGCTTCAGGCAGGGGCATGGAGGCCTAGAGGTTGGGACTCACACACACACACACACACACACACACACACACACACGCATGCGCGCACACACACACACGCACATACAGGCTGGAGACATGGAGGCCGACACTCACACTTATCATATGCACACACACACACACACACACACACACACACACACACACACAGGCTGGAGA
>CM050212.1:7807500-7810000 GCA_027475355.1 Coilia nasus | reverse complement strand
AAACCTCAGATACAGACAGATGGCCACAGCAGCGATGAGGAAGACGCCGGGGACCGGAGCTGCCCATCTACTCCCCAGGTATCTGTGACACAGGAGTCCCAGGGCTCCCCTCTGCTCTCCTCCCCAGCCCCTAGACGTCCTCTTCCCTGCGGGAGAAGCCCCAGCCTATCCTCTGCTCCTTTCCCCACCTACACTTAAAAAAATAATGGGGCCAGTACTGGTTCTTCAGAGTGATACCATAGAAGAACCCTTTTCAGTGCTTCAAAGAACCGTCAAGGCAACAGCTCTTTAGAGAACCATTTAACATGGATATGACACAGCACAGCCCATTATGATCTGAGGCTCTGAAGAACCTTTTCTAATGTGAAGAACCTAATACAATGGTTCAACACAGAGCTTTCACTCTCCATGGAACCATCCGGAGATTTAAAGAACCATTTAAGCAAGTTTATTCTTTAGAGTGTATCTGTGGCAGAGGAGGCTCTGGGCTGGGCTAAGGGTGCCTCCCAAAAGCCGTGTGGTGTGGGTGACATTGTGCTGTCCTGCCCCCATACATCTGAGTCACATCTACTTCATGGGTAAGGGTGATGTCATCACTGCTTATGTCTTGGCCATGTGAGGATATTTAGCCAACAAGAATGGAATGCTGATCTCTCTTTCTCTCTTTCTTTATCTCTCCCTCTCTCTGTCTCTTTCTGTCTGTGAATGTGCCTGGTTTTTAACAAAGCGTGTAGAGATTACTTCTTGTCAAGGACATCTGGCTAGGCTCTATCAGAGAAACAATCAAAGATCTGTGTAAAACGAAATTACTGCACATGAAGAACATGGTGTTTTTGTGCTACATGTCTGTACAAGAAAGAGATAAAAAATGTAACTCTCTGTGGTAAATTATGATTTTGTGCCATAGAAGTGTGCACGTCTATACACATATACACAAACAAACAAAAAGTGCATGACACATTTGCATGTCTGTCCTCCATGTTTTTGGATATGGATGCTCTAAATGTGCTCATATGTCATTACTATCATTATAAGGTACCAGTGAAAACACCACACTGTCTAGGCAACAAAGGGACTGCAATAAGCACAAATGATTGTAATCTATTTGGTGGAACAAGCCAAGGTCGTTCAAATTGGAGCCTGTTACTTTAAAATACAAATTAGGAATTTGATTAAATATGTCTAAAATAATCTTTAAAGTCACATCTATGGCCTCATTTCCACACACTTGAGTGTGTACAGCGCGTATCCGTGTACAATAGGTTTGTATAGAGACAGAATACGCTCAGATCACGCGTGCGATGGAAATGGTCTAATCTGTTAGCGTGCATTCTAAACCAATATGGACAGAAAACGGGCACGCACTGTACACGCAGTGTTTGGTGGAAATGAGCCCTAAGTGGTTCTTTTGGTTGCATCCTGTGTCTTTAATCCATAATGAATGGCCCAATGTAAGGACGAAATACTCTTTGACATGTTTGTGTAAACCGACAGATGTTTATTGTCAGGGTAACCCTTGATATGAATCCAAAAAGATTACTTCATAATTCATTAAACAGCACTTCAGACCTGAGCTGTTAGAGTTATTCTGTCTGTTGGGTTCAGTCGTGCTCTCATGTCCTCATAATCCTTGATGATAAATGCATTTCCTATGTGGATGAAATGGGAAGAACAGGGGATTTCCTAAGACAGACTGAAAAATGAAAGCTACACACATACACACACACACACCAACACATACGCACACACTTACACACACCCTCACAAACAGTATTTTATGGTATAGTGCTTGAAGTGTAGCCAGGCTAGCGCTGGCTAATGCTTCCACTCAAATTCTCATTCAGCTCCACTACTTGTCAGGGAGCTATCAGTAGGCTTCAGTTCACACCTTCTGTGAGCTTTGTGGGCTAATCAGTGGACAGAAGGAAGTCTTAAAGCTTTAGTTTCCGGTGCACTTCCAGCAGCATTGAACGCAGCCAGAGATGGAAGAAAGTGGGAAAGCCAAACCGAGCAGTAGCGATTGGTTGAAGCAGAAAGCATCCGCCCACCGTGGAGCGAATGAATGCCAGTGGATTGATTTCAGACACCTTGCATAAAGTGAAAAGATGTCAAAGTGTCTGATGCATCAGGCTACTTAAAGTGGGCACCTCTATAATGATATATTCATTTGGTGAGTTCCTTGTGTAGTTCCCTGGATGAAGGGGTCTAATAGTGAAGAAGATGCGGGTGGGGAGAGGAGAAAGGCAAGCACATGTGCCACTCCCAACTACCACCACCTCTTGAAGAGGGCATTTCTTTTATGGTATTTTAATTCACACTGCATCGTTGGGTTACACTATTTTACAGTCCCCACTACATCAATTAGGTACAGTGTGACAACGTGTGTAACAGTCTGTGTCATTGTGTTCTTACACTGTACCATAGGGTTAGAGTTAGGGCTAGTGTTAGGTATGTCTAGTGTAAAGACATAATGTTACATGTTGGTAAAAAACGGGATGGT
>CM050212.1:7795000-7797500 GCA_027475355.1 Coilia nasus | reverse complement strand
GCACTCATAGGGAGGTGAAGCTTTATAACTTAGAATGCACTGTGTCACTTGAAGTTGGAATAGGGTTGATGACATAGCAGTATGATGCCTTAGGTGTACAGTCATTAGCATGTATAAATATTTATGTATACTTCACATACTTCACTTATGCATATACGCCTTTATGGATGTGTTTATAAAATCCTATGAATACAGGCTTCACAGAAAGTGTTACCAACCAACCTAGCCTGGATCTCAGTCTGGTGTGTACATTTGCCTAGCCAGACATGGATCGCTTAGTCCTATGCTTATATATACTGCAGCCTGGATCACTAGGCCCTGTGAATATATTTGCCTTCTGCAGTCTGGTTAGCTCAGTGTAGAGTGCATGTCTGCCTTCCACAGTCTCTACCGCCCAGTAATGTGCGTAAGTTGGCCTTCTCTACCCGTCCTTTTTGTCCCCATATCAAAGGGCTTTTTCAACATTCCAGATGACACATTGCTACTTATGTGGATGTGAATTACTGGAGAAACAACAAAAGACGGGCTAGTCGGGGGGGACTGTGAGCGTCTTTCACTGCCTGTGAAAGGGCATTGTCCCGTCTATTTGTGGTGCTTGTTTGCGCTTGACGTCGAAGCCATGAAGATTAGAAATGATGAAAAGATCTACTTAACTCGTTTTGTTCTTTTTCATCTGTCCTCCAACAAGCCATCATTCCTGTGTCATTACAGTACATGAAGGAAATTCCGCCGTTTTGAGCTTTGTATGATATCGGAGGAGTAATGAGCTCTGCTTCAGCTGTGGAGAAATGATGAGGGGTATAATGTGCTTGTGGTTTGTGTCGTCGTGACGATTGTTCTATAATCTCTGTGGTGCTCTGTGCAGCCTAACTGTCTGAATGATGTATTAGAGAGAAGGTCATAAGCAGCATTATCTAAAGCTTCAGGGAAAATGGTCATTGGTTTGCAGTTGGACAGTTAAGGAGAATCGGCAACACACTACTCAACAAAATACATTATAGACCTTGCAAAAAAGTTCAGAACATTATAGACCTTGCAAAAAGTTTAGAACAAATCCACCCATACCTTAACACTCCACATGATGACAGCAATTTTGTGTGTTTTTTTAAATGTTAGCCTACTGTTTCTCACAGCACCTATTAGTTAAGTCACACCATGACAGGGGTTATGTAAGATTAAGTGGAGTCACTCGCACAAGATTACTTAATTCACCGCGAGAATCTGTGTGGTTACGCTCATTGTGTTGTGCTGAGGAGGGTGAAGAGTTCACAGAGGCTCTGCATCACTCTCTTGAACAAGGCACACTTAAGAGTTGCCTGTTGGCTTTTAGTGTTATGCCATCAGTGTAGAGAAGGCATAATGACAATGTGTGTCTGTGACTTTATTACTCATCTGAAAAAAAGGCAGCTGTCCTCAACCCATCCTTAGCAAGTGCTCTGATATGCCTCCATCTTTTTATTCAGAGCACCATTTTCTCCCAGTGACACCCAAGACGATCTTTCAGCACTAGCAATTCTGCGTACTTCCTTTGCCCCCCCAAAACCCCCAGTGCTGCCTACCCACCACCAGGGGCGCTGCTAAAAAAGGGGGGTAGATTGGTATAATTCAGGGGGCCCAGAGCTTCACAAGTGCCCACAGAGAACTATGATACGGTTGGGGTATGGGCCCAAAATTATTTTGGTCTCAATTTCTTGGTTCTCAATTTCCCTGTCATCCACAATTACTGCCCTTAGGAAAGTCCTTGACATCTCTGTGAGCAGCTCCCAGGGCTTTGACACCCAGACTCTGGTGAGTGTGCAGCAGGTCCAGTGTAATTGGAGCCATAAGTGTAATCCTGTTTTATTCCACTCTGGGGCTACTGTACATGTCCCCCTCCGAGCCTGGAGAGGCTCCCTCACACACGGGGCCGGGTGTGGGGCCCGCCCAGTGACACACGCTCTCTTCCACTACAAAGCCTTGTCATGGTGATATTTACTACATGGGATTACATGGCGTACACACGTCGTAATTGAGCAATTGTCTTGAATTGTCATCATGTGGAATCATTTATAGTTATTGTGTGCTACATCTGTTAGTAAGTGGTATGGGTGTCAAACAGCTGACGATGAACAGAACACGGATTGTTACCACATGCAGGCCATGTTGACAACAAAATACAATTGATGATTAATTAAAATGCTGCTTTCCCCAAACATAAATGTCACACATAAACACAGCAGCCACATGGCCCTCTCACAGCATTCTAAAATTCAGCCTTCTGGAACCCTCCAGATTCACACGTTTTGTTTTTGGTTCCATGGGGTTATTCCATGCATGTTCTGGAATAGTGTAACAGCTCCCTGTCTGAATGAAGCATGTCCACAGAGCCGGGCAGGGTGAGGGGGGTTGTCATGGTGATACACGCCCAGCAGGAAGAGGGCCGCTGGCGGGTGAGGAGCAGGGCTTCCTGTGGGGAGAGAACGCTCTTCCAATGAACACATCTCCACAGGGGTCACCGATC
>CM050212.1:7767500-7790000 GCA_027475355.1 Coilia nasus | reverse complement strand
GGCGCACCATGGTACCCACAATGCACTGCGGTGTCCCCTGTCTGACCCCTCCTGTTGTAGTGACATTGCCTAGCCACAGGCGGGGTCAAACATCGGTCAGTTTTGTCCAATCGTATGCATCTGCGCCAGCTCCTCCTTACTGCAATAAACACACGTAAAAAGCCACACGCACAAACACAATATATAATGGGCGACATTCTTGGGTCAATTCAAAACAGTGGTGATTGTAGCAACAAAGCGCTGGCCTCCATATCTCAGGGGTCTCCGTAGACGAGGATGAGCAGGACAACGGTGGCCCAATTTCCGAGATTATTTCTTCTTTCCATCTCCTTTTGTTGGTGCGATAGCGCGGCGATTTCCCGCTGTGATTGGTTCTTTTCCAGCGCATCTCTTCATCGGCGAAACATTGTTTCCGTGCCAACGTTCTGTCCGTCCTCCGTGTTTACAGGTCAGCGGCGGAGGAGAAAGGTGAAGCGAGAGGCGTAATGAGCTGACACCCCGGTGAACACCAAACGCCTCCCTCCCCATCTAATTCACACTGAATCCCAGCGCCGAGCTACGTCCACTCACATCCCCCTCCACCCTGCTGGCTTCGCCTTTGTTTTCCGACAGGCTGTGGCCTCAGACGGGCTTTCGCTGTCCACCCCATGCCCCCCATAATGGAGGAAGGGAACACCTGGTTCAACACAATAACCTTCCGCTAAAAAACGTCAAGTGGTAGCTGACGGTTAACATTTTCTGTCACTGTTTCACGTCTTTAATTAGGATCCTACTGACAAACATTATCCAGGCCTGACAGAGTATTTGTTGAGTGAAACTAAGTTTTGTAAAGGATGAACATTTTAACAGAACATTTTCAAAGTCAAACACTATACTTGCTAGTAGTAGAGTGGAGATACTTGAGAAGGAAATGCTTAATTGCACAGTACAGTTGCAAAATGAAATAGTATAGTTAAACATTATTTTCACACTACAGTACATTTACTGAATAACACAGTGTATTTTCATTTCATTATAAAGGGGTATTGATTATTCTTTAATCCAAAGCTCAAGCAGCAGTTACAGTATAAGATCACATTTAAAAAACACTATGAACACTCCTACTGGAGACAGGATATTGCTGCTATGTATTATTTAGTAAGTTTGACTAAGCTCTCCTGATCATAGCTTGTTCTGAGCTTTAAGCTTCGGGCCTTTCACAAACATGAGAACATAGAGAACTATGTGTTACTGTAAACCGCACGCATATTCTAGACTTTCTTGCTCATCACCATCCCCCACCAACCCCCATTCCTCTGCCACAAACACACACACATGCAAACATATATGCCATAACTGGCTTCTGATACATTTAATCAACCTCTAAAGTATACTGCACAGAAGCTCAAGGTATAGGAGCCAATATAGTTCATTAAAGAAATAACCTAAACCCCATGCATCAAATGGCCTGGTGACCTATATGACAGCTTAGTCTATACATTCTGAAGCAGAATAAACAGATTAGGGCTGGGATTTCTGTAGGGAGCTAAATTGGAATCTGCCCTCTCTCTCTTGATTACTGCTTCGCTGGTCATTTACATCGTAAACCTGTCCCGACAGCAAGTGCTCGTTATGCACTGGTGCAATTAGACCAAACGAAAAACAGAATATTTCTGTTTTGACTCGCTGTCAAGGCTCCTGTAGCTTCAGTGAGAGTCTACGGGGCTTGCCAGCTCATCTGAAATAGTCTGAGCAGACAGCGAGAAACCTGCTGTCAACGCTCACAAACTTTGCAAACACTTGGTGAATCTCTTCGCTACTTCTTTCTCTGCCACTGATTCTCTTTGATTTAATTGGATTCCATAACAGCCAAGAGAGAGGAATTAATCTCCATTCTGATAAGGCCTGTATGGTGTGTCAGCATAGAATATCCAGTGCAAGCATAACGTCCTATTCCAGCACAGTGATCAAAAAAAGACATCTTCTATGGCCTTCCTCCAGGCACAGATGGATATCTATGTTTTGAAGACAGCGTAGAACACCAGTGGAATTTAACAAACAGAGTTTTTTTTTCTTTTTTCGAGTCCAAGGTGTGTGTGTGCATGTGTGTGTGCGTGTGTGTGTGTGTGTGTGTGTGTGTGCATGTGTGTGTGTGTTTGTTTGTTTGTTGCTCCTGCGCCTGTGATTGGCAGATGCCGAGGCGTAGACTAGCTGTCTTGGATGAGCTTTGTGAAGGATAATCTATCAGAGAGGGTCTTCACAGCTGCACCCGAACTCCACAACAATAGCCTGTCTGTTCTGATCAGGACGATGGTGTGTCTGTGTGTGTGTTTGTGTGTGTGTGTGTGTGTGTGTGTGTGTGTGTGTTGGGGGTAATGAAGGAGGTTGTGTGGATTAGGGTGTAGCATTTTTGGGGGAAAAGTAGATGGATTTCAACTTTTTTCTTGTTATGTTTTTGCAATAGATACCTATATTACTGCATTAGGTGTTATTCCTAATGTAGTGTTCTGGTTTGAACGACAAATCTCCAACCTTATCAGTATCAGAGAGATATACCATCAGTAGGTATAGAAAAATAAACAGAAAAAGAAACTTGGAACAATAATTACTCTCCCTCTCTCTCTCTCTCTTTCTCTGATATATATATATATATCTCGCGTTCTTGCCTTTTTTCTTTTTTTTTTCTCATGCACCACACGTAAACATACACCCCAACAAACAAAAAACACAAACACACACACGCGCACGCACACACACACACACACACACACACACACACACGCTTGTTTCTCTATGCCTGTGAGGACCTTCCATTGACTACTATTCATATAAAGAATGCTTACAGTAACTGTGCCCAGACCACAACAATTCCTAACCCTAACCTGTCAGTTAAGAAATGTTTTTGCTTTACTTTAACTTTTTTCAGTAACACCAAAATGGCCAAGAAAACACTGTTGTGAGGTTTTTGAGGACCATCATGAAGTCCATTTTTTTAGTTTTTCTATCATTGTGAGGACAGTCGGCCCTCACAACCATATCAATACATGACCACACACACAAACACACACACACACACACACACACACACACACACACACACACACACACACACACACACACACACACACACACACACACACACACACACACACACACACAACCAGAGTTCCTTTCAAAGTTGCAGCCAATTAGCAGACTTGTGAGTTGTCTGAGGCATTTATTAATGCCCGCTGTCCACAGGCTGTCTGCACTTGGCTGAGCCTAAGAAGGGTCCGAGCCAATGCGATGCGAAATGCCTCGCTGTTTGTTCAACAATTACACCAGGTCTCTGTGTCGCACAGCAGACGTGACCAATTAGCCATCCCCAGCAAGGCTGGGATTAGAGCAGAGAGAGAGAGAGAGAGAGAGAGAGAGAGAGAGAGACGGAGTGGGCGGGTGGGCAAAGGTGGGGAGGAGAGGGGGAGATCGGTGGGGTGCAGAGGGGGGCAGCCTCTGGAGAATAGGAGAGAATAGACACAAACATACACACACTCTCTCTCTGGCTCTCTCTCTCTCTCTCTGTCTCTCTCTCTCTCTCTCACACACACACACACGCACACACATGCACGCGCACACACACACACACACACACACACACACACACACACACACACACACAAGCTGCATTTCTATCGTCTGCTTCCAGCATTTACTTTGTTTACTGTTTTGTTCTAGTGTCATCGATTTTCTTTGTCGCAGAAAAAAAGGCTGCAGTAAAGAGTAAGGCAATTAACAGCGGTGAGTTACACAACTTTCATTAGCATTTCACACTCGTATTTTAAAAAGAAAGTGTGCAGACCAAAATGATCCTTCTAATTGATATGGGAATAAGCACACACACACTCACGCATGCACCCCCCTCACCCCAACACACATACAGACACACACACACACACACACACACACACACACGCACGCACACACACACACACGCACACACATATACATGCAAGCGCAAAACAACATCAAAATACACACACACACACACACGCACACACACACACGCACACACACACACACACACACACACACACACAGATAGCCACAGTTCTGCTCGCTGTGTGTCCCTCTAGGTGTACAGCTTTGTAAGAAGCTCATCTACATTTCTCCAGGACATGAGGATGACATATGGGCTCTTCACACAGTCTTTCCCCCAACTGCCATTCACATCTTTACAATAAGTCTGGTATCTGTGCTGGTCTCTGCGATGTCATGGTCCTCCCAGACGAGGCCTGGGAGCAGCGGGTTACACTTGCAAATGAAGAGACCGTAAACAAAGCCTCCGTGAAAGGGGACTTTGCATTCCTTCCTGGATAAGATATGTTGGGGCCTGCTCGAGCAAATCTGCCACCCCCAACCAACCAGAGCTGAGGACTAGGACTGTCTCAAATCTCCTTCTTCATTTCAGATTAAATTTATTCCCAAGGCAGGGAACCGTTTCCTAATCCTCTCCTGGTCCTCCTCCAGCCGAATCTAGATGGAGCGCACACACAAAGGACTGACTGTATTGTATTGCAGTATAGAAGCTGATGTCATTTTGTATTTATTGACTGGCTTTATGGCTTTTGTTTTATTCGATTAAATTGCCAACTCCCCTGGTCTGCATCTTTACGGCCTAAGAGCCAGACCAGCATTTTATCTCTAGACTTCAAGGAGGCAATGTTTTCCGTCCTGGATAAACTAATAATTCACCTAATTACCTCCAGCTGGTACACAAAAACTCTGGCTTGCTTACTGAAAAACAGAAATAGAAATGTGAGCACATTCTAAAAGAAGACTCTTAATTTAATAGTTGTAAGGTCAATATTTTAGATTATACTTTTACAACTGCTTACACATACTGTATATATTTTTTAAATGTTTGAAATGTGCAACTCAAACAGCAAAATCAGATCATAACAACATAATCAGATCTCTCTTTGAATCAGTTTTCAGTTTCATAAAACGCTTTACAAAACATCATACATCACTTTCAGTTAAGACTTAAAAGAGGTGTGTCTTAGGCTATGTGAAAATGCAGCACTGGTTCTAAAGGCATTGGGCTTGCATTACAAACAAAAGAGGACATTGGCTGTGATTCTGATAAGTTACTGTGACAAGACCGAAACAGTCATGGATCATGAAAACTCGAGATGAATTTTCTTTTTGAAGTACTTCCTACAAAGACTAGTGTAATGCCTGCTGAAATGCCATCAATAAACACAGCTGTAATGCCTTCTGTGTCTCATGTGTTCCTGTTTTAATCTCTTCACTGCAATGTGCAATGCAGATAACAGAATAACTGTATTACAGTTTCAAAGGTATGTGCTAGCAGGTGTAAGCAAAAAAAAGCTGTAAGTGATACATCTGCTACTGTTATACCCAGCCTTTGAAAAGTGCAAATTCAAACAACCTTTAATGTATTTGCGCAAATCCTTCTGTGACTGAGGGAGCTGTCAGTACTAATATGGTAGTAATTACTCTGCCATAGAGGGCCAATATTAAAAGTATAAAAGCTACTGAACATGAATCCTTCTGAGAGCCACCCACCCAAGAAGGAACACAAATCTGCCTGTCAATCATATTCTCAAGCTGTCAATCAACCTCCCACACCGAGGCAGAAATGTTGTAAAATGGGGGATTTTGCAGTTTTCACCCTGACAAACACATAACAGCTAACTAGCTTAATCTTAGGGTCACCTGTATCATTCTGAGCCAATATCTGCTTTCAGATGTCTTTAACACTGTCCAAACATGAGCCTAACTTAAACATTTAATTCAGTTATTACATATGTCATAAGAGATGTTAGTTAATAAACAAAACTTTCACTTCACAGAGGCGATCAGGTTTCTACAGAACCAACTGTGTTCACTAAAAGGAGTTCGTTTTGGGTTCTAAGCCATTTTCCCTATAGGATTGCGTTCTCTGGTGTACCTTTAAAGACCCCAGTGATGTTACACATCTCAATCAGAAAGTTTGGCATCTCCTCCTTCAAAACATCTCTAAACAAATGGGTGTGGCTGACAACATTGTGGGTGTGGTAATGAGTGAGGGGTGTAGTAAGTATGTGAACATAAAAACCGAGAAACATGCTTTGAAGGTTGCCATCCTGTCCAGTGAAATATGCTGCATGTACAACAGTGGTGCTGCTTTTATGTACTTTCTTAATAGTAAGAAGCAAGAGATTTAGTCATAAGACATAGGGGGTTTTATAAAGTCAATTTCCAGTCTAGTCTACTCAGTTTGGCAAAATATGTAGCTATTGCCTTTTGGCTTTGTGTGGTAGAGTGGTTATTGGACAGTTGAGTTTCTAAACAGCCATGACCCCCTAGTTCCTCATCTGACCTCACCTTTGATGTAACCCAGTGCTGACTGTATCTCTGCTCTCTCCTCATCTCCTCTCCACCCATGTTTCCAGACAAAACAAGCAGAATGTACGTCACGGCACAGCAGGGCTGTGTTTCTCCCCACTGATGTCTCAGATAATTGTGCTGCAGTCACAAAGACTTCAAGCTGATTATCATCAGACACTATGAACAATAGTGGAGGTATGCAAATATTGTTTGCAAGCATTCATTACTTTCAGATGAATTAGACTGTGGAGCTGAAAAAACTAATCAAATAGTTTTCTCATTCTGATGCAATGATAGCAAAGTTTTGCAAAAGCTGATTGCACCAAATATCACTAATCAAGACAAGAATTACAATGAAGGAAAGAAACTCACACAACACCCACAGGTGATACATTTCTTAAATAATTTAATTGCAAAAGGGTCTTTTAAAAATATTTCTACAAGAATGCATCATTTCATTATTGTTGGTTTGTCAACACCATTAAATACACCTCAATGCATCAAAAAAGAAAAAAGAAGGGAAAAAAAGAAATAAAATTGCATCTTGAAATGCTTCCTCTCTCTATAAGTACAACCCTCCTCTCACATCTTCTCTGTAGTGGTTGAAAAAGTGACAAGAAAGGCAGGTTATCAAATGTGCTTGAAAGAAAAAAAAAATCCTATTTTTGTATAAAAGAAGGAAAGAAGAGAGACTGAGATGGAGAGAACTATGAGGAATTAACAGGGAAACGGAAGGAAGGAGTGGAGGATGTAGAAGAGGAGGAGATGGAGGTGGTGAGAACCTCTGAAAGGGATCTGCTCGGTAGAGCAAGGAGACCATGGATAGTGGTGGACATCCTTAGACAGGCAGAACATTGGCACAAAGATATGTGTCACCTTGTGGAGGCTCTGCTTCTTGGGCCTGGCTCGATATGCCAATGCTGATGCTGGCATCTTTTTTAGTGCTGTCAGGCTCAGCTCAGTCACATGGACGCACTTGGCCGCCACTCAATATTCATCAAGAAGAGAATGGATTTCCTGTTTAACACTGGGGCGGGTGTGTCTGGGTAAGAAGCTCCTGTGTGACGCTGGAACATCGTACAAACGGGCTTCTTCTGACCCACCTTGACCTTACTTGAGGAAACCCACCTCAGATTTGTGTTTTTTTTCCCTCAGCAGCCAGAGATCACATTACCTAGGCTACGGCAGCACTCTCAACCTCTTACTGGAATGTTAGCATAGCTGCATGCTCTTAGCAGGGGCGCTCTTAGCCTGAATGCTGATTAGCATAGCAATGTGTGTTCAGTGGGATTACTGTCTTTTACATGTGTTCTGGATCATACACACTTCACCGTTCTCCACCTTTAAGTACATTTTTATTTGACTGAAAATGTATTGTTCTTTTAAACCTTCATTTAGCATGAGTGTTTAGCTAAAGGGGAGATGTAATTGTTTGTGTGTGGGGTGGTTTGACACAGAGGAAGAGTTGGGCTGTGTGGCTGGCTGCATTAAATCTTTAATTGGCTGGCACAGACACATTTACTGACTGAAGTATTATTCAGTTATTGATCACACAAGTTCGTTGCCTCCCAGTGAAGAATTAAATTGAGCGGGATCCATATTGGTTTTGTTCCTATTTTGGGTGCACATTGAAGAAGGGACTTTGCAGGTGAGGATGATGATACAACAATGAGCATACAGATGTCATTCTAGCCAACCCATTAAAAATAAAGTAAGCTCACACAGTATTCCTTATCTCTTTACAGGCCTGGCCACACAGCCCCAACATACGCCCCATATCTCTGACTGCAAAATGTGTTTGTATTTTTAAGCTGATGCATATTCTCCTCTCCCCACCCCACCCCACCTCGCCCTCTCGTTTTCTCTCTTCTTCAGGTCTGCCTGACGCCCTGTCTGGCTCGTGCTGGACTAATCAGTCCTGGGCAGAGGCGAGGCGAGGCGAGGCGAGGCGGAGTGTGATTGCGACCTGCGAGAGGCAATAAGAGATTATGACGGTGGGGCCAGCCATCGCTCTCTGCCAGGAGTTTGTAAATCTGCTTGAGTGAGCGAGCAAGCGGAGGCGCAGACTGTCAGTGTGTATCAGGCTGGCAGGGCCAGGAATAATGAGAGCACCTCGCCGACCCAGACAAACATGGAGACTGGGGAGAGGAGCATCTTTTACTCCAGACAGATCCCAGAAACGGAGAGAGACATACATCAGCTGTGGACCCCTGTCCTACTACAAGACTATGCGTGACTGGGACATCACTAGCCCTGGTTAATGTATTGTGTAAATTATGTTTGAATGTGTGTAATTTAGTGTGTGTGTGGCAGAGAGAGTCTATGTCTAAGCATGTATTTTAAAGCTTTGCTATGTGCATCTGCAAGCTATGGAGGAGAGCAGAGGCCGCCAGTATACTCCAGGTGCTCCAAGCGCTGCATGTGGAAGACAACAGCAGACGACCTTGCAAGGACTACCCAGAATGCATCAGGGCAACATGTGATTTCTACAGATAAGGAACCAGTCTGACTGATCATAAAATACTATCTCATGCTTTAGACACACCTGGCCACCTATACACACACAGAAACGCACACTTGCACACAGACACACACAGAAACACACTCACAGGATGTTGAGCATTATCATGAACATTATTTATGAGTAGCTCAGGCAGAAGAGGACTAGCATTTCTCACTGGGGTTTTGTGGAGTTGCTGTGTTGTTCTTGTTGAGTTTAGCACAGAGATAGCTAAGGTTTTGGAAAAGAGGCGACTTTGCAAAGTTAGCATATTGCATTCTTCCTGTGCATGTGTTTTTTTCCCAGCTGGTGATCGTCCAACTCCTCTCTCTCCTCTCCAAGCACTCATGAGCCACAAAAACACCCTTCAAATCCCATCCACTCGCTCGGGTTGTTTTCTCAGGATGTTTATGTTTTCTTTTGTTACAAAACATTTACAGGCTGTTTAGAACAACAACAAATACAATATCCAATTTAAAGTCCGTGTCAATTTGTTGGCAGTCTCCTGCATTGCGTGTCCTCTTAGCTACAGTCCACAGTTCTCTTGGCCTTTTGTCCAGATGTGGAAAAAATAAATACATTAGGGAAGAAGGTTAAACCAAAATGATTATTTGTAAATCCATGTAAAAGTCAAAAAAGTTGTTTTTGTGGTTATTCGTAGTCTCTGGATATACACATATATATCCGCTATCACTTTGATTTTGATTCAATACAAAATGTTAACAATTGTCCACAGAATATAATTGTTTGAGATATAATTGCTCCTTTGAATTCAGTTCATGCGTTGTATCTCCATAATGACGCATAGCTGAAGCTATATTGTACAGTATTTGTGTGCAAATCCTTACACTCTCATCACAACTGTGCACACACACACACTCTTGCACACTAAGTCTTCTTCTCTTTCACTGTCACACACACGCACGCACACACACACACACACATTTACATGAACTTGCATGCACTGACTCAAACACACATTAGAAGGAGACCTGTCTGTCTGTGTGTTTTAGCCATTGACCTGGACCCCCCCCCTACCCACTTACGACCACCCCAGCCTTGGCGCCCTGGAGTGCTGTGTTTTGACCAGCGAACTCTGGACACCATCATCGACATATTCATGAATCAGAGAACATAGTATAACAGAACAGAACAGAACATGATCTGAACCACAAGACAATAGAAAAGTAAAAGAAAAACTCAGCGGATTATCCTACTGTCCTAAAACTATGCAATCTCCTGAGCTCACCAAGTCCTTTGCTTCTGCTGTTTTTATTGCCCAGTGGACAACTCCTTCCGCTGGCTCACACTCAATCCTCTTTGACACCTGTGACCTTCGACCTTTCACCTTGCAACTTTCACCTCAGCCTCAGCCCTTCCTGTGCCTTTCTTGGCGAGTGGCATTTGTATATAACACCTTCAATATGAAGATGGGGGAATACACTCGCACGTAGATCCACACACACACACACACACACGCACACAAACAGAAATGACTGTTCAAATGGGAGGGATTCTTCTTCTTCTTCTGCTGTCCTCTTGCAAACTAAACCATTTCTTTGTCTTGTCTTGCACAACAGTTCACATTTCCCAACAATGACCTTTCTTTCTTGTCTTCCTCCCAGCAAGTGTCCTGCATGCAACAGCTGCATCCCCTGTGGTGACCAGGAGAGGAGTGTGTCTGCCCGCAGGAGTGTGTGTGCCCGCAGGAGTGTGTGTGCCCGCAGGAGTGTGTGTGCCCGCAGGAGTGTGTGCCCACAGGAGTGTGTGTGCCCGCAGGAGTGTGTGTGCCCACAGGAGTGTGTGTGCCCACAGAAGTGTGTGTGCCCACAGGAGTGTGTGTGCCCACAGGAGTGTGTGTGCACAGGGCCAAGTGTCCGGCGAGACGGGCTTCTTCTTTTGCTTTTTTTTTTTCAAATGGAAGCACTCAGCTTACGGTCGAAACCGTTGATGTCCTTGCCCATCGTCACACACACACACACACACACAAAACAACAACAAAATATAAGCGTGGGGAGGAAAAAAGCGAGGAACCACGCACGCGCACACAGAAGCACCACCGCAACTTTTGAGGCGGCAAGCGAGGCACGCGAGGGGGGGGGGGGGGGCGTCATGTTTTTGAAAACAAAAATGTACAAAATCACTGTCCTAAATGTCTTGTCGCGTGGGACGTGGAGTTAAATCAACAGAAATGGCGGGGTGGAGGAGTTGGGTTGGGTTGGGTTGGGCTGGGGGCGTGGAGAAAAAAAGTCGTCTGAGGCACTGCGAGCCAGTTTTTTTTTTGTTATCTGATTGGCAGATGGTCAGGCAGCTGGGGTTTTCCATTGGCTCTCAATCTGGCACAGTCCCGCCCCCTCTTGGCTCAGACCTGCACTGGCAGTGTTTGGTTCATCTGCAGTCTCATGTCCTGAATGCTGCCCAGAATCTTCTTCTGGTGGCCTGCCAATGTCACACCTATCCTCAGGAGGTCCCTGGAAGGCAGAGACAGAGGAAGAGACAGAGACAGTGGGGGAGGAGGAGTTGAGAGAGAGATAGATAGAGAGAAAGAGAGAGAGAGAGAGAGAGAGAGAGAGAGAGAGAGAGAGAGAGAGAGAGAGAGAGAGAGAGAGAAGGAAGGAAGGAAGGAAGGAAGGAGTAAGAGAGAGAGAGAGAAGGAAGGAATAAGAGAGCAAGAGAGAGAGAGAAAAGGGAGGAGAAAGAGGGAGAGACAGAAGAGAGAGTAAGGGAGAGAGAGAGAAGGGAGGAGTGAGGGAGGGAGGGAGAGATAACAGCATAAAAAACAATGAGCAAGCAGCGAACAAAGACAATCCTTCATGAGACAGAAAGACAAAAACAAAATTTGGTCCAGCAGGCTTATCTATCAACAATACAGGCAGAGTTTATATACACTGAACCTCAGAAAAAAAAGTTTTGGGGAGTTCATGTGAGGCTTCCCAGCGCATAACATTCCTCACAGGTTCCATCTGGGAATGGGAATGGGAATGCAGGATGGGGAGGAAGGTCAGGTGGAGCGATGAATCATTAGCTGGAGAGATTGGCTTCTCAGCTCAACAGCAGCTGCTGACTTTCACACCACTCACTCACTCACTCACTCCTCTGATAGCTCGCCACTCCCCACGCGGGCGTACCGCTTCGCCATACACAAGATTACGTACGCGTGCCAAGAAAAGTTGCTTCTCAAAACAAGCTCGAAATGAGAAAAGAACACTGAAAAAGTTTCTTGTGGCTGGCACCGCAGAGACAGAAAGTGCCAAGAAAAAAAAAAAAAAAACACCATATTGAAGACCATATTGTGTGAAATGCAAGGGAAATGGAGTGGACTATTTTTCTGTCCTCTGCACACTTTCACTTGGTTATGACATGCTGTTAACTCGAGGGAAATATCTGGGATAATGATTTACCCTTAGTCTGTCTGTGTTTGCATGTCGTCAAGTATACACACACCTTGACAGACACACACACACACAACAACACACACAGACACACGTTAACGGCGGTATTTCAAACAGATTCAACACGCGCTTCTCCCCAGCCCTCGGCAGCCGCTAGTCTGATCGCCACAGCAGCGGAGGATGAAACGATAATGAATGAAGACCATTAGGGGAATTACCCGCCATTACCCGCAGAAGAGATGGCTGCCTGCTCCACCTGCCATGCACCCAAATGGAAACAAATTAGCCTCAACGGTTAGCTCCAGTTATGTGGCTAACAAGCTTGATATATTATATATATATATATATATATATATATATATATATATATATATATATATATATATATAATTATTATACAGATTCATCTGTTTGATGGTGGCCGCCCTTCTCCCTCTCCCTTTTTGCCATTACACGGCTGGCACGCAGGCAGCAGCGGATGGCTGTCGCTGACCAGGAGGTTTTATTGTCTCCAGGTAATCAAAGCAAAGCGATAAATGTGGAATAGAAGCGTTATCTGAAGAGAGAGGGAGGGAGGAGTGGAGGAGCACTGATGACAGCTGGTTATTAAAGCCATTCAATGACCGCTCAGGCCTCCTGACGCTCTAAGAGCTTGTTTGTGCTAGACTTCGCCACAGAATTGCCTGTCAGCCCGATCAATCAGGACTTGCCAGTCAGACAATTTTGGAAACTGTTTTAAGAAAAGATGTTCAACAAGGCATGAGGTCTAGACGCAATGAGGAACAGCAGGCATTGCAGTCACGTCAAATTTCCTTCTAAACTATGGCCCATTTGCCACATGCCACCAAGCTGGAGCTGGCTTCTGAATAAGAGAAATGAATTTAGACCACAGCTGGAGCTGGCTTCTGAATAAGAGAAATGAATTTATAAATAGATCTGACTGACTCTACACAACATACTCAGCATCAGAGATTGGTTTATAAAGAACAACATTAAATATCTGACTGACCCAACACAACACATAGGATCACATACTGAAATACATATCGGACTGGCCCAAACAAGACCGTATGTCTTTTCATCCTCTCTCTCCACTGTCCATGGCGGCCATTTTAGTGTCTGTCTACGTGGCCTGAAGTTGAGTGGGGCCATTAGATTTGCATAAGGGTGCTGAGTGGTTCAAGTGCCGGAATGTTCCCTCACTGGCTCTCTTGTCCTCCACTTACGGACACAAAGCTCTGCAAGCCTTTCAAAGCTACCACCTCTTCAACACCACCAACCCAGTGTAAAACAAGCCACACAAACACACACACACACAGTCACACACACACACACTAGCAAAGTCTTTTAAAGTGCTGTCAAAACCGACAACATTTTGTACACCTACGAATAGTTTTGCTTATTTGGTGTTATTTTTGTGAAGCGCTTCAGCACTGTGTAGGTGCAGATGCTGTCTCTTCCCTGATCATTACACACCCTGTCAGCCTGTAGACACACACAGACACATACACATACAATAAATACAAACACAGACACAAACACAGACACACACACACACACACACACATACACACACACACATACACACACACACACACACACGCACACACACACACACTTACTCAGCCGTCATCTGTGCCACCAGGTCAAAGGAGGCGAATCCGGCATTCAGGAAGTTGTCACAGTATCGGCTCATCTTGATGGCGTCCAGCCAGTCTCCCACAGTGGCGAAGGTGGTGTAGTCGGGCACGCAGCGGTCGAGGAGGGGTTGCGACGCCCTACGGGGGGAGATAGAGAGACAGACAGAGAGAGGGAGAGACAGAGAGGGAGACAGAGAAAGAAAGAGAGAGAGAGAGAGAGAGAGAGAGAGAGAGGGTTAGGTCACGCCTTGCCTCCACCACCGAAACCTCACCCCCAAAAGCCCCCCGCGCCACCTCTCCCCCTGACGTAGGGCTGCCCTCCTCCACCTCCTCCTCCTCCGCCACACCACCACTGTGGGGGGACTGGCTGGAGACTCACATCTGAGCCAGAAGAGAGCCGGATCTGGGCCTGATCTGGCCCTGGGAGGGTCTGCTGAGTCTTGGGCCCGTAAGGATGCAGTACTTTTAAGCTTCTTTTCATTGTTATTTTTATTACACACACAAGCAGTTTAGTTCTGCAAAGTTTAATCACAATGCAGCCATAGCAAAAGCAAGTATTAAACACACACACATACATGCACATGCACACACACACACACACACACACACACACACACGCACATGCACACACACACACGCGCACACACACACACACACACACACACACACACACACACACACACACACACACACACACACACACACACACACAGATGCACACACACAGATGGAAAGCACTGAATGGAGTGTGAGCACAGAAAGAGACTTGCTGAACGTGTTAAATGTAAACATTTGTGCACAGCCAGAGATCAGTGATGCAGGACTTTGCCACATGTACCCAAGCAGCAGGCGAGGGATTTAAAGAGGTGTGGACGGAGGAAGAGAGGGAGGGAGGGAGAGAGAGGGGGGGGGATGGGCAGAACGAGGGATGGAGGGAGGGAAGGGTAAGGTTAGGCGACAGGACTGGGAACATTAGAGTCCGCTGTGCCTGTTTGCGGCCGCTGTGCTCTATGCTCTGCTGATCGCTGTCCTCTTTTGATGGCTGTAGATTAATTAACAATCATGAGGAAGGGGAGGGGGCAAATGAAGGAGAGAGAGAGAGAGAGAGAAACAAAAAGGAAAAGAGAGGTAGGGGAAAGAGAGGAAAGGTGAGGAAGCTAGAGAAAGACAAAAAAAAGAAAGAGTGGGAGAGAGATAGAAGGCAAGGGAAAGAAAAAAGAAAGCAACAGGGAGGAAGGATGAAAGAAAAGGGGGATAGAGAGAGAGGGACAAGAAAGAGAGAGAGGGGAAAAGAACAAGACAGGGAGAAAGAAAGAAAGAAAGAAAGAAAGAAAGAAAGAAAGAAAGAAAGAAAGAAAGAGGAAGAGAGAAGGCAGGGTGAGAAAGAAAGAAGGAGAGAGGGAGAAAGAGAGAAAGAGAGAGGGAGAATTAATAAGCAGGGCACAGTGGGTCCATTGAGGGAGAGGAGTGCAGATGGATGGGAGAAGTGATTTTTAATAAGGCTGCTGCAGCTCCTGGGCAGGGGGGGGGCAAGGGGGGGCATGGGGGGTACTGGTCATCACTGACTCCTCAGACAGACCGGCTCTCTTAATGGAGCATTGTTACAGCACTCAGGGGGCTCAGGTTGGGGTGGAGTGGAGTTTGTGTGTGTGTGTGTGTGTGTGTGTGTGTGTGCTTAGGTGGGTTGGGGGGGGTGGGTCACTAGAGGAATGTGGCCAGCCATGAGTGTAACTCCCCCCTCCCCAGCATAACATTACACACACACACACTCACACACACACTCACACACACACACACACACACACACACACACACACACACACACACACACACACACACACACACACACACACACACACACACACACACACACACAAGCAGGATCTCAGAACCAGCTCCACAACTATAGCCAGCCAGTGTTTGTCTCTGTTTTGTGGTGGTGGGATACTGGGAGAGTAATGACTGGAGTCACATTACGTAGGTATTCATAATTAGGTGATTTTGTGCATGCGTGCATGTGTGTGTGTGAGTATGCGTGTATGTGCGTGTGTGTGGGTGTGTGCACTTCTTTGGGTGATGGGAAGTGTGGTCTTGATGTAGTGAGTTTGGGTTAACCATGGGGGGTGGGGGTTATACATTACTCAGTGCTTAGACTACATTACCAGGTGATTAAAGATGGTACTATATTTCTGGCTAATTAAATTAATAAAGATCAATGTTAAAAAATCAATGTTATTCATGCAAAATTATGAATATATGTATTAATTGGAATGATGTGGTTATATACTTGTTTGTTCATTCATAAGTCATAACTGGGCTCTCCAAAGAAGGACATGCAGAAGCAGAAGCAAAGAAGTACACCTGGTAAGCACAATCATTCACAAAAAGCATGTGTATGACAGTGCAGTGCATACACATATGCACGTACACACACACACACACACACACACACACACACACACACACACACACACACACACATGCACACTCACACATACACACACGCATGGATGGATGAAGAGACAGTTTTCATCACAGCAGGTGGCCTATCTCCCAGGCCCCCCCCAAACACACATGCACACACACCATCATGTGTTCATGTGTTGTACGACAGGTCTCAGGTGTGTGCCACTCCCGCTATGCAGTCTCAGTGTGCACCACCACCACCACCACCCCACTCCCTCCTCATTAGGCCCCGCGGGGAGTCACCTCTTTACTGGCCCGTTTGAAATCTCGTTAGCAGCTAATTAAAAGCATTCCCATCTTCGCCGTGCGTTAATCTATCTAATTACACCCCCTCTACCCCCTGCCACCTTAATCTCCTTAGCCATCCTCGCCTGTGCAGCTGAGACACCTCCTCAGCTCCCCCAGGACCCAGCCTGCCACCCCCTGCCCCTCAGGGCACCGGATGTCCCCACACAGGGGAGGGATAAGGCCTGGGTCACCTAACCCCACCGCCCAGTCTGGCCTCCCCTTTGGACCTCTACCTGTGCCATCTCCCCACCCATGACCTCTGCCTGGGAGGAACCCAGCTAGCAATAATTAGCACTTCACACAGTTATCATCTAGCAGGCCCACACAAAATTAGCATCAACTAACTAACTGAACAAACAGCTAGAAATAAACAGCTCATCAACACCTATTTCAGTGAGATCAAGCATAGTAACACAAAACTAGCATCAACTCGCATAACACAAGCAGTTCGTCAGTACACACCTAGCATCAAACAGCTCAACACACAGCTAGCATTAACATCAAGCAGCTTAACACAGAGATAGCATCAAACAGCCCAACACTGCCCCAGGCACTGACATTCCTGCTGCAGTGGCATTGTTGGGAACAAAAATATCTTTGATTAGTAACAGGCCCTTGAGTGAATTACTAGCATGGCTACTGTGGTAAAAATGGCCTTTAGCTCAAGAAGAGCTGTTTTTTTCTTTCTCCTCACAAGTCAGAGCAGCCAGTGTGAATGCCATTGATTGATTGATTGAAAGGATGATTAAATACTTGATGATTGGTGAGTTGTGACTCATGACGGCGGTGTAACTCACCCTGACTGTGTGCTGGTCACCACCTTAAGGCTGGCGGCGTTGCGGATGAGTTTGTCCAACGTGTTGACGATCTGCGCAAACTTGGGGCGCAGGTTCCTCTCCTTCACCCAGCAGTCCAGCATGAGCTGGTGAAGGGCGGTGGGGCAGTCCATGGGTGGGGGCAGCCTGTAGTCCTGCTCCACCGCATTTATCACCTAAAAGGAGTGGGGGGCACATGGAAGACAGGGGGGGGGTCAACAAGGGGCAGCAGACTTAACCTTGTTCACCCAATAATTCACCAGAGGCTTTTAACTTAAGTGACTCACAGGCAAGGAGATGTCTAGGTTTTACAGATGCTTTTTAGGATAATACATTTCACATTGTTATTTAGCAAATGCTTTCATTTACATTAATCATAGGTCATTTATAGCATAGGCTTTTATCCAAAGTGGTGACTTATGGTCTCGATAAGCACATTTTTCATGTATCCATCCGGTTGAGGCAGGGTTAGCATTTAAAAAGTATGTTTGCATGTGTTGCTAGCTCACAGGTATGCAACTGTGAGCACAACATGAAGGAGAAAAGAAAGTGAAGTGAAGGACTATGGGGGTGGGAGGCAGGGGGAAAAGCACACTCACATCCTGGTTACTCATGTCCCAGTATGGACGTTCACCATATGACATCACTTCCCACATGACGATGCCATAGCTCCACACGTCGCTAGCTGAGGTGAACTTCCTGTAAGCGATAGCCTCAGGCGCCGTCCACCGGATTGGAATCTTTCCTCCCTGTGAGGGCAAAGGCTCAGGTTATAAAGCAAACTCAGGCACAAAGACTTAAAACTGTCTAGTGGAAAAGGGAGGAGTTTGAAGACGAAACTGATGACTAAGATATGTTAAGGAGACCAAACTACCCTAAGGACACCATTAAGCGAAGCTAAACCGTTGCTAACTCAGCAGGTAGTCCTAGCATAAAACTGCAATAATTGGTAGCTAGGATACTACCCAAAACACATGTGTAGCATAATTCTGGAATAAATGTTAGCTAGGATACTGACCAGTGAACTTGTGTAGGTGGGATCGGTGGCATCGTCCTCCAGGAATCGTGACAACCCGAAGTCGGACACCTTGCACACCAGGTTGCTATTGACCAGGATGTTGCGTGCAGCCAGGTCTCGGTGTACGTAATTCATATCCGAAAGGTACTTCATGCCGGCTGCAATGCCCCTCAGCATTCCCACCAGCTGGATGACCGTGAACTGGCCGTCGTTGAGCTGCGGGAAGGCAGAGGAGGATGGGGTGGTCAGGAACTTCCTGTCAGGAATCTTGGTTACATCTATTTTTTGTTTTCTGTCAGCAGTTTAATATTCCTCCAAGGGGATGAATCACCACCAGATGGTTCCTCTTAAATAGTCACATGCAAGCAAAACCATGATATTTGCCTAAGATCAGTGGCTACAGACCTAAGACTTTATGTAATGGCTGCTTTTGTTGGATTACTGAGTATACAATTTCACTGGTACTTGTGGCTTTTTCCACACAGAACTTCGGCTCAGATTAGCTAAGCAATGTTGACTGAGTGAACACAAAGCTATCGGCTTTCTGGCTTTATCGTGTACTGTTCGCCCTGTGGCCTTTATAGAGCGGATGTCAATCTCGATACCAAACAGAGATAGTGGCTGACTGGTCACATGAGTACTGTGTCTCACCCTGAGGAAGGAGTCAAGGGCGCCGTTCTCCATGAACTCTGTGACGATCATGACGGGCCGGCTCTTGGTGACCACGCCCTCCAGACGGATTATGTTGGGGTGGTCGAACTGGCCCATGATGCTGGCCTCGGACAGGAAGTCCCGTCTCTGTCGCTCGGTGTAGCCCACCTTTAGGGTCTTGATGGCCACGATGATCTCCCTCCGACCGGGTAGCTTGAGACGACCACGGCACACCTCCCCAAACTCTCCTGCGAGAGCAGGGGTGCAAGAGACGAGCGAGCGAGAGAGAAGAAGAGAGCAAGAGAGAGAAGAAGGGGCAGGGTATCGAGGTCAGGGTAAGAGTGGGGGAGAGTGGGGGAGAGAGGAGAGGGGAGAGGGACAATTACTGGTTAGAACTGAGGAGCCAGGGACAGGTGGAGGGGTGAGGGAGTGGGGGTGTGTGACAAAAGCGAGGGCTGAGACAGCAGAGGCCCCGACAGACACCCAGTCCAGAGAGGACCTGGACCAGGACTTGCACCACCCTGGCAGACCAGTGTCAGGCAAAGACCACCAGTGCCAGACCCTGATGAAATTGGCCAGGTCCAGCTGACCTTCGCCAGGTCTGGATGGCCAGTGCCAGGTTCTGCTGTAAAAATGCCTGAACCAGCTGACCGGTGCCAAGTCCGGCAAAAACAGTGCCAAGGCCAGGCCAGATCCGCTCTGGAATAGGAAGCTGTCAGGAGGCTGGCGTGCTGGGGGGAGCACAGTAGGCCATACCAGGTCTAGGGGGGCTCGGGCCAAGCGCAGGTGCGAGTGTGTGTGCGTGTGTGTCTGTGTGTGGCGTGTGGGTGAGGAGAAGAAGGGAAAAGGGGTGTGGGGAGTGGGGAGGGGAGGGGAGGGGTGGGGGTGAAAGGAGGAAAGGCAGGGAGGGTTATGCTTTAGAGGGAGAGAGAGTGCCAGAGGGAGTCAGCGGTGGAGCGAGTAACTTGGGAGTGGAAGTCTTGCGTCGAGGGCCTGTGTGTGTGTGTGTGTGTGTGTGTGTGTGTGTGTTTGAGTTTTGCAGCATAAACAGGCACACAGGAAGTGTTTGTTGGGTGGAGGGTGCAGAAGAGGTGGAGGACCAGGAGGAATGGGGGATCAGGAAGGGGGAGGAAGAGAAGGAGGAGGAGGAGGAGGGGGTGGGGCGATACGTCACTTCAGACAGAGGCTGCAAAGCAACGGGTTCCACGAGTAGAAGCAGCAGCTGTTCAGCTGAGGCGTCATCGTCAGGCAGAGGAGGGTCTTCGTCAGAATCACTGCCACTAAACATGGATGAATCTCTTCCATTCTACTCTTCTCCTCTCCTCTCTGGCTCTTAACGAGCTTCAAGCCTGATGCTTGTCATTACGTTACACAATTTACTTTCCATGACTACATTCCATTTAACAAACTACCAACCACAGACAATTAGACAAAAGGTTGCTCATTACATAGAGGGAGGAGTGGAAAACACGGACGAATGAGGAGAGAGGAAGGACAGGGAGGAGGGAGGGACCAGGGATGAGTACACCAATCACAATGATGACACCAGGACAGGAAACAGAGACAGGGCCCTACCGGATCTAAAGACACCATGGATTGTAACGACATGGAGACAGGACACATGATTGGTTCTCTTGTAAGGCGGGGCGGGGCGGCACGTTTGGTCGTGAGTGAAGCGTTGATCGTTAGTGGTCATTAGGGTGGGCAGTGAGAGCGAGCTGTGGGTAAGTGGGCAGGGCGGAGGGAAGGCCGGAGGAGGTGGGGGGTCATGTCAGGGTATCGTGGTGGTGGGGGTGAGGTGATTGAAGTACCGCTTTCTGTGAAGTCCTCTAAGGGTATGGCCTGCATGTGGTGGGTGGCATGCCTAGCTGTCCTCCCCCTGTTGCTCAGCAGCTTGTGCTGTTGGTTACCTGCGCCGATGACCTCCTCGATCTTCACGCAGGAGATGTCTATTTCTTTGGCAAACTCCCGCACCGCCTCGTTGGGGTCCTCGTAGGTGAAGGGGTCAATATAGACCTTCGTTCCCGGGGTTACTATAGGGGATTCAATAGCAGGAATAGGACTATTAACTTACATAGCGACAGTATCTGCAGAAAATTCTTGTGAGCTGAGCTGAGCAGCAGACGTGTAAAATATCGAGAAGCTTACTGTACTGCTGTAGTTTTTCTGTGTATTCAGACTCAGAGCCGTTCCTTTGTTTCCTGCCGAGACAAAGAAATACAGATTTGATGTCGACCTTCTTATGTTGACAGGTACAACACACGCACACACACAAGCACAGATACACACACACACACACACACACACACACACACACACACACACACACACACACACACACACACACACACACACACACACACACACACCAAAACATGGCAAACTAGACTGCCACTGCCAACATGAGCCAATTTTTCAACAAAATGTGCAGAGCAGTCCTCTATGTAATAATACTGCTTGGGATGTTTTGGAAGCAAGAGTAAAACAAAGGCAGTGATTGGCAGGAGCTATCAGACAGAAACACAGCAGACACAATAAGTGTCTCTGCCTGCTCCTAATATACTTCCCTTGCCTGCCCCTTGTGACTTCCCTCAAGACTGATAATTTCACTCTGCCTCTTATTCTGTTATTCTTTCTCATCTCCATCATCATCTCACGTTCTCTCTCTCTCTGTCTCTCTCTCTCTCTGTCTCCCCTTCTCGTGTGCACTATTTGGTTTACACAGCAGTGGTGCTTATGGAATGTTAGGGGGGTTGGGTTGTTGAAATTACATGTTAATGTGCTTCCTTTGTTGTCTAACCAGTAACCGGGGCAATAATACCCGCTGGTGATTTGCATCTCATTTCCAATTCAAATGCAGTTCCGGAATATGCCAAGGCCTGCTTTTTTCTCTCTCTTTCTTTTTTTCGTCTTTTCACTAGATGGGCTAAGACACAAAGAAACAAAGTAGTCAAAGTGAAATCTGAAAAAAAGAAAAGAAAAAAAAAAACAACAGTGAGAGATTATTCAGCATCCCAATCACGAGACTCTCTCTCTCTGTCTCTCTCTGTCTCTCTGTCTCTCTCTGTCTCTCTCTCTGTCTCTCTCTCTGTCTCTCTCTCTCTCTCTCTCTCAGTACACTTGCTGATGGCGTGGCTTAGGAAAGAAGAAGAGAAGAGAAAAAAACAACACAGGAGATGACAGGGCTACAATAGCTCAGCAACAATGCCCCCCCCCCCCAACACACACACAAACAGCTTAGAAACATTGCATGCTGCCTGAGCCTTTATTGGCCAACAATCAGGATGTATCTGGGAGATTTCAATAGTGGGCAACACACAGGCCTATATGGTACACACACACTCACACACAGGAGACCTATACCGTGTGTATGGGATGG
>CM050212.1:7755000-7757500 GCA_027475355.1 Coilia nasus | reverse complement strand
CTTAGCTGAGATGTGTGTATAAAGATGGTTTGTGTGTGTGTGTGTGTGTGTGTGTGTGCCTGTACAGTGGACTTAGCTGAGATGTGTGTATGGGGGTGTGTTGTGTGTACTCACTGGTGCAGGCGGACTCGGGCGCGTCGCTGTCTCCGCGGTAGTAGCCGTTGCGGCAGGAGCAGACACTGGCGGCTGTGGAGCTGGTGAGGCTGTTGGGGGGGCACGGGTGGCAGAAGCCCTCCCCCTGCTTGGACTTAAACGTCCCTGGACTGCAGGCTGACGACAGAGAAAGAGAGAAAGGCAGAGAGAGAGAGAGAGAGAGAGAGAGAGAAAGCAAGACAGGGAGAAAGAGAGGGGGATTAATTTGTTAGTTTACCTACAGTTATATACAATTCCAATACAGTGGCATATGGAAGCACTAAAATGGTGACGTGATGGCCTGTGTGTGTGGGACCCGCCTGTTTATGTGTGTGTGTGTGGGTGTGTGTGTGCATGTGTGTGTGTGTGTGTGTGTGTACAGTATCAGTAGTGTTTTAAGAAGCTGGCTTGTGCAGAACAGCTCTATGTGTGTATAAAAGGCCTGACCTTTATTGAGTGTATGTGTGTGTGTGTGTGTGTGTGTGTGTGTGTGTGTGTGTGTGTGTGTGTGTGTGTGTGTGTGTTTTGTACAGGGCCTGTGCAGCAGTGTGTGTAGTGTGTTCTGCGGCTTCATGTTTGTAGTTGGGGAGCAGAGGTTGGACCTTATGTCAGCATTGAAATTTATTTGGTTTCCCTTTCTGTTTTCTCTGCCGACGCAAACATCCCCTGCCGAGGGGGCAGAATTCATTTTATTTATTTTGCTGTACTCTTAGCAGAACACGTCCAGCTGAGGGCAGGCCGGGAACAAATGTTTACAATCATCCTCTGTTTCAGACAAACACTCTTCAGAAAAATGAACACAAACACATGTTTGTCCTGCACGCGTTTGCACGCACGCAGGCACACACACACACACACACACACACACACACACACACACACACTCACGCATGCACATGCTGCACACACACATATACACAAGCACACACACACGCACACACACACATCTGTCAGTCCTGTGTAACTTGAATAGTAACAAAAACATAAAAGCTAAAATTCAAAAGAAAAATCTAAAACTCTTAGCCATTTTCATTCTTTTCCTAGGGGTGGTTAGTTTAGTAGTACAACCTTTTTATTGTGCAGAGGGGTCCACATAGGACCAGCATTTATCTACAGTACTGTGGGTCACTGCGGCTGCTGTTAGCCAGGGGTCGTTGACATTAGCTCAGACGCGACACCATTTCGATTGCTCGTTTACACGTTTTCAAGGCTGTCTGATAGGCTCTGGGAGGGCGGGGGAGGGGTCGCTGGGTGCATGAAGCGGCACTGTGATCGCTGTGGCTTTTTAACAGGCCGTAAATTTCTCGCTACACCGTCCTGTAAACTGATCAAAGACGCCGGCAGCGCTGATACAAAATAGGGAAGCCAAAGTTTACAAGGGCGACTGATTAGAAACGGCCCCTGTTATCGCTGGGCACAGACAGGTAAATAGCACAGAGGCATTTACGATCCCAGGAAGAGAGAGAGAAAAGGAGAAGGTGGGCCAGGAACTCTGTGTAACCTCTGCGGTTGTGTGTACATTCTACAACAAATGGATGAATGGGGCAGCCTAACAACCGTGTCTCGCTCCCTTTGTCCAGCCTTCCCCCCTCTCTAAGCTGGCTAGTGCTGGCACAGGCCCTCCAGGCCGGCCCGAGCAGGAGTGGTGGTGTGCATTAGCACGCCGTTTGTTTGCGCTCTGGCCGGCGATCTGGGGTATTAATAGCAAGAAGCACTTTGGTCAGTAAACAGGAGAACACACTGCGGGGAAACACACACTCACTGACGGTCAGAGGCAGAAGTGTGAGTCTATTTGCCAGCTTTAATGCTTTGCTACTAGGTGAGGGAGAAAGCCACATGATATGGAGGCGTGTGTGTGTGTGTGTGTGTGTGTGTGTGTATATGGGGGGGTTTGCTGGGGTTTGATTGCCTCCTAGTCCTATTAACAGCAATGTGAGGGATGAGTCTTCACAGAAGTTTTTTTTTTCACCCTTTGTTCTTTTTTTGAGAGGCGTAAAGTGCTTATTATTCACTTCCTGCAAGGTAAGAAGTCAGCCGTTCGCTTCCATCCTCCATTCTCCTCTAAAACTGTTCCTGACTGGACACATACGAGATGAAGAGAGAGAGACAGGGGCAGAACAGGGGGAAAGAGAGGAAGAGAGAAATGGGCAGAATGAGGAGAGAGAGAGAGAGGGAGAGAGAGACAGGGGCAGAATGAGGAGAGAGAGAGAGGAAGAGAGAGACAGGGGCAGAATGAGGAGAGAGAGAGAGAGAAAGAGAGAGACAGGGGGGCAGAATGAGGAGAGAGAGAGAGAGAAAGAGAGAGAGACAGGGGGCAGAATGAGGAGAGAGAGGAAGAGAGAGACAGAGGCAGAATGAGGAGAGAGAG
>CM050212.1:7730000-7737500 GCA_027475355.1 Coilia nasus | reverse complement strand
TTATGCAAAAAAAAAAACATATTCTCTCTTTCTCTGTCAGTTTGTCTGTCGGTCTGTCTCTCTCTCTCTGCACTCTCTCTCTCTCTTTCTCTTTCTCACTCTATCCCTCTCTTTCTCTCCTTAACTAATTCCCCAGTACAGCTGTATTTGGCCCCAAACCCCAGTGAAGTTTGTGTGTGTGTGTGTGTGTTTGTGTGTGTGTGTGTGTGTGTGTGTGTGACTCTCGCTCCACTACAGCTGTGTTTGGCCCCAAACCCCCGTGAGATGTGTCAACAGTGGAACAGGGAAACACAGCATTAGCCCATTAAGCCATTGCTCTGATTGGGCAGCATTGGCTTCTGTTGCCAGTGTGTACATGTGTGTGTGACTGTGCGTGTGACTGTGTGTGTGTGTGTGGGTGTGTGTGTGTGTGTGTGTGTGTGTGTGACTGTGCGTGTGACTGTGTGTGTGTGTGTGGGTGACGGGCCCAAAGGAGCAAAGAACTAAACCAGGGCTTATGCCTTCTGAAGGACTTGTGTGTGTGTGTGTGTGTATGTGTGTGTGTGTGAGAGAGAGAGAAAGAGTGTGTGTGTGGAGGGGGGGGGGGGGTCCATTTAAATTTAAATTGGCAGAGCAGCCCTCTTCTTTTGTGCTGTCGTGGAGTGAGGTGATTAGAAGAACGGCTGTTATTGAAGAACTAGCCCTCCCCTGCTTCCCTGCAGTCACGGACACACACACACACACACACACACACACACACACGCACGCACGCACGCACACACACACACCCACACGCACACCCACACACACACACATCCAGAAGATAGACACACACACAAAAATATGCACATAAACATATATAAACAAATAGCCAGGAGGTATACACATGTGTACACACACACTCTCTCCCTCTCTCTCTCTCTCGCTCTCTCTCTACACACACACACACACACACACACACACACACACACACACACACGGCAGTGCAGTAATTTGTGTGAGGTTGGTGAAGGCGATAAAGGTGGCAGTGCCCTGTAGGACTCCCCTTAAAGGCCCTCCCGGCCAGTCTGCACTCGCTGTCAGTCAGCTCACACACACACACACACACACGCATGCTCACACACATACACATACACACACACTCACACTCGCCGTCAGTCAGCACACTCACACACACACACACATGCTCACACGCATACACACACACACTCACACTCGCCGTCAGTCAGCACACACACACACACACACACACACACACACACACACACACACACACACACACACACACACACACACACACACACACACACACACACACATTCGCCGTCAGTCAACACACACAATGCCTGTCACGACTGCTCCTCAGCCTGCTAATGAGAGACTCTCTCTCTCTCTCTTCCTCCTCCCCCCCTCTTTCTGCCTCTCTCTCCAGTGTCCCCACACATCAGATATGTGCATGCTAACTGACCCATCAGACCTACGGAGGGAACAGAGTGAGTGCAAGAGAGAGAGAGAAAGAGAGAATGAGAGAGAGAGAAAGAGAGAGAGACAGAGAGCGTGGAAAGAAAGACAAAGAGAGACAGTGTGAGATGGAAAGGAAGAGAGAGGAAGAGATAGAAAGAGCAAATGAAAGATGTGTGCAGGTTTGTCTCACTTCCTACTTGGTCTGTTGCTCCTTGTCTTTCTGCCTGCCCCTCCCCCCCCCTCTCTCTCCTTTTCTCTTCTCTGAGAACCAGAGAGGTCAGGATGATTACACCAGTTCCTGCCTAGTCTGAGAAAAAAACTCCCTCTATCATTTTCTCTCTCTCTCTCTTATTCTCTCTCTCCCTCTCTCTTTCATTTTTTTTCTCTCACCCTGTCTCTTTCATTCTCTCTCTCGCTCTCTCTCCCTCATTCACTCTTTCTCTCTCTCCCCTGAGGCCTCCACCTCTCCTTCCTTTAATTACAGAACACTGTGGATCTGACAAACAGGTAGCCCCCAGGACACCTGTCTGCAAACCAGGTGTGCCAGATGTGTGTGTGTGTGTGCCTGTGTGCGTGCGTGAGAGAGAGAGAGAGAGAGAGAGAGAGAGAGAGAGAGAGAGAGAGAGAGAGAGACAGAATGAGCTCCAGTGTAATGTGTGTGCATGTCTGTACTTCTCTCTGTTTGCGAGCACTGGGCTGGATCAAAAGGAAAGGAGTGTGTGTGTGTGTGTGTGTGTGTGTGTGTGTGTGTGTGTGTGTGTGTGTGTGTGTGTGTGTGTGTGTGTGTGTGTGTGTGTGTGCTGTGGTGGGTGGTAGGTGCGGGGCTGTTCAGGTCATCTACCCTTATTACCCCCCTCTCAGACAGTCATTCTTAGCCCCACACACCCTCCCCTCCTCTCAGGCTGTCATTCTTAGCCCCACACACCCTCCCCTCCCTCTGTCTCCCCATCTTTAGTCTCTCAGCCCTTACCTCACTACTGCCCAGTGACTGCACTCTGAGCAGCATCACGGGCCTGGTTTCGCACTGGTGACACACAGCTAGTGTGTCATACACAGGAAGTGTGTGAGAGAAACACAGCTAGTGTGTCATACACACGAAGTGTGTGAGAGAAACACAGGTAGTAGTGCGTCATTAACAGGCAGTGTGTCAGAGAAACACAGGTAGTGTGTCATACACAGGACGTGTGTCAGAGAAACACAGGTAGTGTGTCATTAACAGACAGTGTGTCAGAGAAACACAGGTAGTGTGTCATTAACAGGCAGTGTGTGAGAGAAACACAGGTAGTGTGTCATTAACAGGCAGTGTGTGAGAGAAACACAGGTAGTGTGTCATTAACAGGCAGTGTGTCAGAGAAACACAGGTAGTGTGACACACATGGTGAGGATGAGGTGTGTGTTTAGGTGTTTAGTGCATAGGGGCAGGTGCTCATGAGTGGTCTGTCTATGAGTGAGACAAACCTCTCTGCCACTGTCTCCTCTTGTCTTTCAGTAGTGATACTTGAAGACTTTTAGTCACACCCATTTTCAATAGCTCATGGAAATGAGTGTGCTTAATTATCGAGTGTGAATGCACAGATTTCCTGTTCTGTGATCGAAAACATCCACCACACCAAACCCACAATGAGTTTAGACATTCCTAACACAGCACTTTATACAGGCGCCAACATAGACGGTTTCACCTCCCCTAACTGAAACACCTTCCATTGTCACCCCAAACATACACGTCATTGCACTGTTTAACGCAGAACAAAAACAAAGGTAAAGGCCTTTTTAATTTGTGCTGAATAACATGAAAGAAAGCGCTGTGGGTGCGATGGCTGTAATGACAGTGTTTAGCAGGCCAGCAGGGAGAGGCAGACCAGTCTTTATGAGCAGGAAAGCATGAGTCTTAGGCGATGACGCGATGGGATAACTACTCTCCGTCAAACTCTGCATAAAAAGCTAACACACACACGCACGCACGCACACATACAGAAATATACAGACTCAAAAGCAAACAAACACATGTACACACACACACACACACACACACACACACACACAGACACACCACATGTGCAAGCACACACACACAAAGATACAGATACACACACAAACACACACACTCACATGCATGCGCACGCAAAGACAGACACCTACACACACAAAAGCATACACACACAAACAGACACACACACATACACACACACACACAAAGTGAGCCAAAGACAATGGGGAAATGTTGAGCAAGGTGACACTTTTACCTCTGCATGAGAGCGCTATTTTAAAGGATCCCTACGCTAAAGCAGCGCAATCAATACCCCCGCTGACAGACTTGGCTCTGAGAGAGGCTCACAAACTTGCTGATACGCAGCCGAGAGGTCAGGGAGGGGAACTTTACATCAAAAACAGCAAGATATTATTATTATTATTATCCTATTATCTGGCCATAGCTTAATCACATAACGTGAAAATGTTTTGATAACACATCACATATTTTATGGGGAGTACGAGGTTGCCATTCCCACAGCTGGAGGATGGAAACAGGCCTGATCTAATTATAATATTGCTTTCACCGCAAAATATGTTGGTGGTTTATTGTCAGTGTGATCTGACGCTGTGCGCAGCTCATTTAACTCCATGGCTTCTGTCGCTTTTGGCTGTAACGGACCGCTCCCTTGGCGACAGTGGGATGGGTCGAGGTAAGTGTGGGTGGATGGGGGGTGGGTCGGTTGGAGTGGGCGAGCGGGGCTGGGCGATTTGGGTTTTGGCGCCGGTCCGTTCTGTGGGTTAAACTCTGACTCAGGCGCTGGGATGGTGTTCTAAACGAACTCCACAGGGAGTGAGGGCAGCCTCATTCTCACAGACAGAAAACAACCAGCGAAGGGCTGGGGTGGGGGGGAGCTTACTGGTGCCAGTTCTGATCCATCTGTGTCCTGCATCCTCTAGAACCGTCAGTCAGCCCTCCTTAGCTAACCAGCCAGAAGCATCACTGCCAGGTACACGGTTCTGTGGTTCTGTTGAGGCCCAGATTTGGCCCGCTCCCGTTGTATAATCCTCTCCACACCCCTTCCTGCTTCTTGGAAGCCTGAGTGACAGCGTGCTGCATCCCTGCAAATTAGCCTTGCTCGGCGCAGTTCTGTCTGTCGTGCAGATTATAAATTGATAGCTGCAGGAGAGTCGAGCTGTTTGAGCGGCGGCGTACCCATGTTATTTGTAGGTGAACCCTCAAACAGCCTGCTCATAAATGCTCATCACACACACACACACCGCAGTGACGACGAACAGGCAACCATCAGGCAACCGTGTTTAAACAGAATGTCTTTAAATGCAGCAGCGTCTCTACACCCTTGCAGATGCTTTGATCCGTCTTTGATCCCGACCCAGGAGGCTGCCACATCTGTGGCGGATCTGAGCCACGCCTGGCCCGTACCCGGCGGCTGTGTGCGCAGTTGCATGCGAGCGTCTGTGTGTGTGTGCATCAGTATGCGCTGCATAGCCACGGATGCTCTCGGGGGGAGGAGGGGGAGGGGCGCGGGTGCTTTGATTCGCCTCTTTGTGTCTGCTGGAGACAGACGGGGAGCTGCTGGCCAAGCCTCTGTACATCTGACTAATGAACAGGAGCCTGCCTCGGATAATAAGCCTGGTAGCGTGGCCACGCAGAGGTGTGGGCAGGCACCTGGGAGGAGTGTGTGTGTGTGTGTGTGGGTGTGTGTGTATGTGTGTGGGTGTGTGTCTGTGTGTGTCTGTGTAGGGGTGCACGGCTGTGTGTGTTTGTGTGTGTGTGTGTGTGTGTGTGTGTGTGTGTGTGTGTGTGTGTGTGTGTGTGGGTGTGTGTGTGTCCATGTGTGTGTGTATGTTGGGGTGTAGGGCTGGGTGTTTTTGTCTGAAAAAGACAGACAGACAGGGAGAGAAAGAAATGGCTCACATCACACAGAATGTTTTCAATCTGTCCTTTCTTTCATTCATTCGTTCTTTCTTTTTCTTTCTTTCTTTCTTTTTTTCTATCCCCCTCCTTTCTCTCCTCCCAGTCTATCTTGACAACTGCAGAGCATGGTGAACACAAAAAAGTGTTCATAGCAATGACAGTGTCTCCGAGCTCAGTACCAGGATGGCCTAGCATGGAGCCTATGGTACAGAGTCAGACAGCAGGGTGGTGTAGGATGGGGCTGGTAGTAGAGTCAGGCACACCAGGGTGGTGTAGGATGGGGCTGGTAGTAGAGTCAGGCACACCAGGGTGGTGTAGGATGGGGCTGGTAGTAGAGTCAGACACACCAGGGTGGTGTAGGATGGAGTTGGTCATAGAGTCAGGAACACCAGGGTGGTGTAGGATGGGGCTGGTAGTAGAGTCAGACACACCAGGGTGGTGTAGGATGGAGTTGGTCATAGAGTCAGACAGCAGTGTGGTGTAGGATGGGGCTGGTAGTAGAGTCAGGCACACCAGGGTGGTGTAGGATGGGGCTGGTAGTAGAGTCAGGCACACCAGGGTGGTGTAGGATGGGGCTGGTAGTAGAGTCAGACACACCAGGGTGGTGTAGGATGGGGCTGGTAGTAGAGTCAGACACAGACACAGCATGCTAGGTAGGTCAGCATAGTAGGAGGAATGTGATGGAAGAAGCACTTTGATTTTTGCCATTCTGTTGCCAGTCTGTTGAGTCTAGTAGGTCTAGTGATCTAGTATTTGTGTATCTAGTATCAGTGTGTGTGTATGCGACAGAGAGACAGTGAGTAAGTAAGAGAGAGCAAGAAAGAGAGGCAGATAAAGACAGAAAGAGAGGTAGGAGAGAGACAGAGAGACAGAGAGAGAGAGAGAGAGACTGAGAAAGAGAAAGAGAGAGAGAGATAAGAGAGATAAAGAGAGAGATAGGGAGAGAAAGAGAGAGAGAGAGACAGAGAAAGAGAGAGAGAGATAGAGAGAGAGAGAGAAGAGAGGGAGAGAGAATTTAAGGCAGGCAGGCAGGAGACAGGGGCCACCCGTGGCACTTTTCCCCGTTCTCCATTTTCTGCTCATTACAGCTGCTGCCTGCTTGTGTGCCACCACAGCCTGGGCTGTCAGTGTGTGTGTGTGTGTGTGTGTGTGTGTGTGTGTAGGGCTGTGTGTGTGTGTGTGTGTGTGTGTGTGTGTAGGGCTGTGTGTGTGTGTGTGTGTGTGTGTAGGGCTGTGTGTGTGTGTGTGTGTGTGTGTGTAGGGCTGTGTGTGTGTGTGTGTGTGTGATGATGGCTAGTGTCTGCTTGTGTGCCACAAAAGCCTTGGCTGTCAGTGTGTTAATGTGAGGGCCCAGTGGTAGAGCTGTCTCCATGAGCAACCACCGAGGGACCCATCTCTCTCTCTCTCTCTCTCTCTCGCTCTCTAACTGGCTTTCTCTCCTTGCGCATTTTTCATCTCTCTCTCTCTCTCTTTCTCTCTCTCTCTCTCTCTCTCTCTCTCCGTCTCCCTCTTTCTCCCTCTCTCTTACACTGGCTTTCTCTCCTTGTGTCTATTACATCTCTTTCTCTCTTCCTCCATGCAACTCTCTCTCTCTGTCTGTCTGTCTCTCTCTCTCTCTCTCTCTCTCTCTCTCTCTCTGTCTCTCTCTCTCTCTCTCTGTCTCTCTCTCTCTTCTCTCTCTGTCTCTATTGCACTCGTTTCTCTGTGTGTTTACATGCTGAAGTAGCCCATCCAGTGACACATTCATTATGGTGAGGCGCTGGGCAGCCTTACACACAGCCCAAATGGGAAGACTGTGATCAGTGCGAGCTGCTTAGTCCCCTTAGGGAAGTGTGTGTGCCGCAGCAATAGAGCTCTCCACAACACATACATAGGCACATGTACACAAACACACACACACACACAAATGAACACCCACATACACACCCACACACACTCACACAAGTATGTGAACACAGACACACATACACATATAGAAACACAGGCACAAAGACACACACACACACACACACACACTGTGTAAGCACCCACATACGTACATTGAGTGCCATCCTACTCCCACATACTATATATATTGCATACCCTGCTGTGTAGATGATGCATTCGGCCGTAATGGGAGCTCTGTGTGGGGGGTATTCTGGATTTATGCT
>CM050212.1:7717500-7722500 GCA_027475355.1 Coilia nasus | reverse complement strand
TGTGTCTGTGTGTTTGTGTCCGTGAGAGAGAGAGAGAGAGACAAGCAGACAAGCCAGTCGGAGGGTGTGAGTGTATGTGTGTCTGTCTGAGAAAGAGCCAGGTGGGGGTGTGAATGTGTGTATAAGTGTGCATATCTGTGTGTAAGAGACACACAGACACACACACACACACCCAAACAACACTTGGTGACAATCTGTGTGTCCCCTGAGCAGAGGGCATTGATTGATGGCCAGCTAAATTGAATCCCTAATCATCAGCAGCCTTTTAGCCTCCAGTCCCTCAGGAGGCAGCTGGGAGAAGTGGCTTTGGGGCTGATGCTTTCCTGCCACATTCCCCACAGCACTGACATAAATACCTTACCCTCTCAACACACACACACACACACATGTGTGGTTACACACACATTGTGTTTTCTTTTCTAAACAAACACACACACACACACACACACACACATTACACACACATAGTGTTCTCTTTTCTAAACAAAACACACACACACACAAACACATGCATGTGTGGTTACATACACATACACACATGCTTTTTTCTTTTTTTAAAACATAAACAGACACACACACACACACACATACACATTTACACACACACACACAAACACAACATTCTGTGCTCATCCCCCAACATACACACACACACACACACTCTTACACAGACAAATTCTCTCTCACACTTATGTTGATGTTTGTATCCATCTGCCCCTGCTTTATGATGCGGTGTGTATGTGTGTGTGTGAGTGTGTGTGTGTGTGTGTGTGTGTGTGTGTGTGTGTGTGTGTGTGTGTGTGTGTGTGTATGTGTGTGTGTGTGTGTGTGTGTCTGTGTGTGTGTGTGTGTGTGTGTCTCTCTCACTCTGATCCCTTTTATGTCAGACGTGTCTGGTCTCACACCCCTGTCTTCTTCGTTTCAAATCTGTTTCCAACTTCCAGCTCATTCCCTTCTCTCGCCCCCCCTCTCACGCCCCAACCAGGAAGCACACCTGGACCCACAGCCGGAGCAGACTACTGACCCCTTTGATGGTGCAGTTAGCACCACGTCCCCCCCTATTAGCGCTTTGCTTTAGTGCACTCCGTGTGCTGCTACGCGACCTGGCCAACGAGCGATCCCATGTGTTGGGAAGAGCCGTGAGCAAGGCGAGGCAGAAAGGAGAGAGGAGAGGAGAGGAGAGGAGGAGAAGGAAGAGGAGAGGAGAGGAGGGGAGAGGAGAGGAGAGGAGAGAAGAGGAGAGGAGAGGAGAGGAGAGGAGAGGAGAGGAGAGGAGAGGAGAGGAGAGGAGAGGAGAGGAGAGGAGAGGAGAGGAGAGGAGAGGAGAGTGAAGTAGAGGAGAGGAAAGACACGTCAAAACGCGTCAGACATGTCATGTGGGTGTGAGTGGCACATCTCCACATTTGCATACAGTAAGCCTGGGTGGCAGAGAAGACAGCTTACTGTCACACATCACAAAGTGTGTGTGGGAGTGGGAGTGTGTATGTATGTGTGTGTGAGAGAGAGAGAGAAAGAGAGAGAGAGAGAAAGAGAGCAGAGAGAGAGAGAGAGAGAGAGAGAGAGAGAGAGAGAGAGAGAGAGAGAGAGAGAGATGACACGTCTGCCCTTCTCCCTTTCCCAGCTGCCAGCCAGGCCGGGCAGTGCTTGCTTATGCCCACAGAAGGGGAAGTGTCAGGCCGCTGTCAAATCTTATCAACAAGTGGCCACAACAAGGCTCCTGTGTGCCGTAAACACACGAGCGGCTCACAGCTGCCCACTACTGTGGGAAACACACACACACACACATGCACACACATACACACACACACACACACACACACACACACACACACACACACACACACACCACATATGCACACACACACACACACACACACACACAGCTTCAGAAACACAGATAACAAGCGGAGAGAATAGTGGCGCAATTAGGAGCCAGCACTGATAAGACTGCAACACTACAGAAAGACGCGGGGGAACAAGATGACCCGCCTGGGGAGGTGGAGGCTGAGGGAGAGATAAAAAACAAAGGAGTTAGGAGCTACAAAGACAGAGAGAGAAAGAAAAAAAAGTGTGAAAGAAAGAAAAAAGAAAGAAAGAGAAAGAATGTAAAAACAAAGGAGAGACAAAGAGGTAGGAGGTCCAAAGACTAACAGACAAAGAAAGTGAAAGACAAAAATATCCAAATTGTCAATTTGATTAATACTTTTTACATTTAGTATTTAATGTATGTATGCATCCATATATGTATGTAAACTTATGTGTGTATATGTATGTTATAATATGTGAATCTCTCTTGGTAAATTAAATTTAACAAAGAGAACGCAACACAGCGACAGAAGGGAAAAACTGAAGAATGTAAATGTATGTAGAAGAGAGTAGTGTGTGAGTGTGTGTGTGTGGGGAAAAGAGTACTATGTATGTATATGTACGTGGAAGAGAGTACTCTGTGTGTGTGTGTGTGTGTGTGTGTGTGTGTGTGTGTGTGTGTGTGTGTGTGTGTGTGTGTGTGTGTGTGTTCAAAGAGAGCAGTGGGCACACTACGAAAGCTTAAGCTCAGAGAACACTCACACTGTATTTCTCTGTCTCCTTTTAAGCCCTGCAGTGTGTGTGTAGACGTGTAGACATGACAAATGTACTGTCCCATCCACAACGTCTGTGTCAATCTGTCCCTCTTCTACTAGTCCAACCACAGTGTGTAATAGTGTGTCTCTTCTGTTCAGTGGGGCCCAGTTTCGGGTGAGTGCTCCAGCTATTCTTCCAGACTGGGACACCTCCAGCACTGTTGTCCCGCCCAGAAAAAGAGCCTCCTCTGTTACCGTGGGATACCTAAACATCAACAACTCATCCCTTGCATGGCGACCACAGCGCCAGGTCTTCAGACGCCATTTTAAAGTCAGTTAGGTTGTCACTCAACACAGCATCCCGTGGCTCTTACGTACACACACACATACACATCAAACATGCATACACAGGCACTCAAGCACACACACTCACTCACACACACACAAACACAAAAAAGCATACACAGGCAACACAGCACCGACACACACACACAACCACAAACACACATGCACAGGCACCCCGGTACACACAGACACATGCACGCACACACACACACACACACACACACACACACACACACACACACACACACACACACACACACACACACACACACACACACACAAGCCATATTCATAGGGAAGGGCAGCTCCAGAGCTGGTCGAAGTCATTATAAAGTGCTGGCACAGGACTGCCTTCCTGCTCGCATCAAAGCCATAACTCCTGTCCTGTGACGGGCTAAAGGGTGGCGCGGGTGGGGGTGCAAGGTGTGTGAGGGGTGGTGGGGGTGGTGATAGGCTGAGGTGGGATGGGAGTTGGGGGGGTTGTCATGCATCCTTCTTCCCAGGGGCCTCTGGGCCGAAGCTGCTCCAATTCAAGATGTACAGATAGATGGGTGGCAGCAATCCAAGACTAGATTAAAATCCAGCCATGCACACACACCCTCTCACACACACACATGCACACACACACACACCGACCCCTTCTCACTCAGCTCATTTTCCTGCGTTCCCCCTGATCTTGCCGGGGTCAGTCTGTTCACATTGTCAATCTTCTCAACACTCTTTCAAATGAGCTGGCCAGGCCGATACTGTACCAAGTGGGTGTCTGAAAGCCACACACACACACACACACACACATGCACACACACCCATTGCTCTTTGTTTGGCACGGCGGTGCTGAGCTGGGAGCGACCCGTTTGGGTTCAGGGAACCTTAATAAGAGATAAGCCTTCATTACAGCCCAGAGTAACAGCGGAGCGCCCAAGCAGAACTGACAATCAGACTTCTATAACCTGGCAGGGGTTGGGCTGGGGGGGTCGGGGAGGGCCGGGGCAGGAGGGGGCAGGAGGAGGGCTTATTGCAGGCATGTGGGAGGGTTTACTGTAAAAGGGCAGCAGCCCTTTAGCTTTGGATCTCCCATCAGAAATGTGTCACTTTATTGGCAGAAACACTCGCGCCCACCCCACCCCTCCCCAACACCGCAACACTCCTTCACACACACGCTAACACATGCACACACACACACTTATTATTTTAGTCTGGCTCTGTGCCAAGTGCCTCCAAGGTCAGGATGTGAGCTTTTGTTTCTGCTAATAAAGACTCGATCTTTCACTCTTTCCTCTCTTTCTTTCTCTCCTTCTCTTTCTTCCTGTCTTTTTCTTTCTTTCTTTCTTTTTTCTTTCTTTCTTTCTTTCTTTCTTTCTTTCTTTCTTTCTTTCTTTCTTTCTTTCTTTCTTTCTTTCTTTCTTTCTTTCTCTCTCTCTCTCTCTCTCTCTCTCTCTCTCTCTCTCTCTCTCTCTCTCTCTCTCTCTCTCTCTCTCTCCCTATCTTGTCTTATCTGTGTGTCTGTCCAGATCTAAATGCTGATGGCAGGCTTCATATAAATATGTATGCCATCGGCCCATCGATTCATCTAGGCCGGCCAATTGGTGATAATGAGGCGTGTGTGTGTGTGTGTGTGTGTGTGCGTGCGTGCGTGTATGTGTGTGAAGAGACAGAAGGCTGTGATTTGCAAGGGCTTAAATTGGTAATGGCACTGTAGACTTTTACAGGCAACAGGCCTATTTTCCATTTGGACAATACAGAGCATGTTACAAATGCACACACATGCTATGCTACACACATACAGACCCCTACACACACATACGCATGTGACGACAGAGATTGCCCTTCAAGACTGCCCTTCATAGGACAGGAATACAGCTGTGTGTGTGTGTGCTGTGTGTGTGTGTGTGTGTGTGTGTGTGTGTGTGTGTGTGTGTGTGTATGTGTGTGTGTGTGTGTAAAACCTGGGGTGTGTGTAGCACAGGAAGTTGCTCTCCGGTGTCTAAATCCCATTTGTCACTCACTGGAGGAGGTGTTTTAACACGGAGACCTGCACTTTATGGCTCACACACACACACACACACACACACACACACACACACACACACACAC
>CM050212.1:7685000-7712500 GCA_027475355.1 Coilia nasus | reverse complement strand
TCAGCCTCAACTACATGGAAATGGTCCACACAATGACAATTGTTAGTCTGCCTGCCCAGCAGTGAATTAGCCAAGTGATCATTTAAGTTGCTAATGAAGTGCGTAGAAGAACTAATCATTTCTTTTTCCCCTTTGTCAGTTAACATCAGGCCGTTATTGTTATAAACACAACCGCTGACGAGTTATCTTTGAAACTAGAGGACATGCTTGCAGGCCCATTGAGGTTTCCTCTCTCCTTGGCGCTGCGCGGGAGGTCTAATCCATTACGGTCTGCCCGGGTAACAGTAACAGATGCGGGTTTCAAGTTAAACAAAAACGCTGTGCTTTTCCACTTTGACATTCCTTAACTGGTCAGTCTGAGTTATTATTTAAAAATATATATAGCCTATATTAACAAAAAATAAAACTACATGGACAACTATCAGTTAAGCGATAACAGTAAGCAAATACACCGCATTTATAACTCTTTCAAAAGTCCGACAAGAACCCCCGGGTTGGCACCGTGATGAGGTTTCTACACTTAACTCTGGGCAAGTGTGGGGAACAAAATGGCCCCTGCTGCTTAGAGTCGGTAAAGCAATAGGCGTAATGAAGAGGTTCCAAGCGCAGGAGAGTGCAATGCAATACTGCGCGACACACTAACAGAGAGGAGAGTGTCAGTTAAGCCGCAAGTACACTCTCTCTAGTGAGGTTTGCCTTCATTATAATGCACAGAGAACACACGCGAGCCATCTCTCGCTGCCTGTGTCTGAGTGTATGAGAGGACAGAAGTAAAGAAAATTACACTTTCCATGCGCAAAAAAAAATTACAAATAAAATAAAAAGAAAAAAGAAAGGGAAAAGTTTGTCAGATTTAAAAGCGCAATTTAAACAAATCGCAACTGTTTGACAAATTAGCATTCTGTAGAGAGCATATGTGTGCCCTTTCTAACTCATTATTACAATTATCCATTTGTAGGCCACGGCCGGAGACCTGTGTAGCCTACAGCTTCTCACTCAAACATAAAAACTTTAGCCAAACCATAGATCAAATAATTGAAAACTCGTCATTTATACAACTTATGATCACACAAATGTCTTCTTTTTTAGAGCATCACACTCACAACTGCACTATTTAAAATAGCAAACACTAACAACTGCTCCAAGGCCAAGGATTATTAAGCAACAGCATTGAAACATGCATACGTCTATCAGTCCCAACGATTAGGTTATATTTGATTCCCACTTGTATTCATATATATGGATTGCGATTTATTTAACATTAGAGCCTTACATTGGTGTTTCATGTAATTTCCTCTGAGCAATGATTCATTGTAAACCATGTTGTAGGCTATGGTGAAAATAGATGGCTCTAGCGTACGTCGACAGGCCTACTTTTTTAGTATTATGGGACAGTTATCTGTTTTTGGAACTTCATCGTTTTCGGATGTAGTTTGAGGCTACAAAAAGGAAATGGCTCTAGAATAACATGTAAACAGGAATTCGACAGCAAAATATTCACATGTTGTCAAAAAGGCCTTGTAGTTGGACTTCACGCATTTTCAAAGAAAGGTTGTTACTTTTTACACAAGTGTGTGGCAACACCTTGGCAACACGGCGTCTTGGAGATAAGAGCCAAGTGCAGGACATCTCTCCGGACAGCATTAGGGGGGTTAAACTACACGGCACATATCACTGAGAAGTGGAAAAAATCTGAGGTTTGGTACAGTGGTTAATAATCAACCACCGCATCTACTGTCTTAATTAAAAACAAATTTTACAAATATTTTATTCAAACGAATACAAATATATTTCCCCCTTTAACTAGGCCTGCCCTATTGAAATTGAGAAATAGAGACCCCCCCCCAACACACACACACACACACACTATTGCGTGTGATCCCTCTCTGCAAGAGAATTGACCCGCCTAGCTCAACAGATCTAGTGGAAGGCAAATAGCAGCTTGGCCTAGTGGAAAGGGGATGCTCTAGTTTTGCCTCAGAACACAAACTAGACGTGTCTCATATCTCCCTACTGCATTTTATAGCCCCTTATCTCAGACACTATAAAACAGTCGCGAGTGTGAATACTAAAATATATAATCAAACAGAGCCTTTCGATCAAGCAGTGCGCCATTTGGCCAGATGCAGTTAATATTAGAAAGAAATTGTTATCGGTTGCTTTGACAGTGGGTCTATTAACCTAGTTTTCTTCTCTTTCGATGTAACCATGTATTTGAAATAATTGTCACAATTCTGACACAGATTGATTATTTTAGCGTTCGGTGGTGGGTATGCCATATACGTGGAGTAGCTATATTAACCATTTATACAACACATCTGAACGTGCCTGACAGAATTCGAACGTCGTCATAAACAAATCTGGAAAAGGTGTTCATTAACACAGATAGACCAAGAACAACGATTTTTGACTCGCTTCCCACAAGTACACACACAGGGCTGTTTAACCCAAACCGAATACTTGGAAACACATCAAACACTTTAGAGAGTGCAATGAAGACAGGTCGACATACCCTCGGAGTTTATGCATACTATTTAAAAGGTGAACTTTTGAAACAACATACTGTTTCTGACCTAACCTAAAATAGAGCAATTGACTCAGGCCAAAGTCTTGTTGTGTGAGCAACTATTTCATATTAAAAAAACAAGCTTAATCGCCAGGCCTGATGAAACACGGTGGAAAAAAAACAACTTGAGCGGTTTTGGTGATTTTGGTGGCAGGAAAGCTGGCTACCTCATTCCCCCACTAGAAGTAACTAGGCTACACAGGCGAGGAGTCCGCTCAGGTTCCCTACTGGGATACGAGGCTGCGCTCATTTGCTCGCTACAACACTGAAAGGACCAATGTGTTTTGGAAATGAGCATCCAACCCATAAACAACGAATGCGTGAAAAGATACCGGTCAGTGTAATTAAGGTGCGTATTCAGGTCCTCGAGGGTCCAGGGCGCCTTTTGTCTTTATGCGCAGGGCAGTTAGTCTCACGCTGAGTGAGCGCATTTGCACGGGATTTAAGGAACCCAGAATACCCTCCATGAATTAATTAATGTAGACTGGTGGCAGTAAATGATGTGCTGATAAAAATATAAAATGCTAAAAACGCGCAGTCTGTTTGCGCTCGTTCTGGGTGCACAAACAACTGCGTTGATGTGGGCACACATATGAGGTGCCATATTTCGGTGTGGTGGTGACAGACGGTAAACACAGTGTAGCACATTATGATTAAAAAGCTTACTAATATTAATGTTAATGCTCGTTCTTACCCTCAACAGCTGACGTCAGTGGCAGCAAGATGCTGCATAAAAACAGCAAATAATCCATTGTCATACAGCAGACAACGTTGACATGAAAATGTGCCCAGAGAATAGAGTAATCCTGAAAGCTCCAACTCCCGAGGACCCCGTGGAAGTCCAGCAACTTCAAAATCTCAGGATAGGCGTTATCTCCATATAACAAAACACTAACGGAATGTAATGTATGAACCAGCACAGGTTAACATGAAAACAGAGACGTATATCCAATTCCTCCTTCTTGAGGAGAATGGGCTTCGCAGGGTTTCTTCACCAGCAGAAAGAGGACGAACGAAAGTCGTTCACCCGGTAGGCTGCTTCGCATTTGGCTACTTCGCATTTGACCCTTTCCAGCGCCCTTCGCGTTTTTAAGTTTTATTCATATGTGTTAGAGTGAAAAAGAACGTGTCCGTGTAATCTTCCTCAGATTTCTCCAGAAAATGTAAAAAGTTTACAGGAGAAATATTGAAGGATTCATAGCTGCTTCATCTTCATTTCATCAGCTTCGCATAGTAGTCCCAAACGCTCTAACACGCATGAAAAATCTGCATGTTGTCCCCTTGTCACACAGTCTTTGCTGAGACACCGTAATTCCCTGAGCGAATTGTCAGCTCGAGTGAAGAGACGTTGGTGCTCCGCTCAGCGCCCGCATTGGAATGAAGTACCGTTGAGGCAAGCCAACGAACGAGTGAAAGAGGGAGAAAGCGGGGCACAGAGGAGGAGTTAAAGCGTCAGTCTTTCTAGTGGTTACACCCCTGCAACTAGCTGTGAAAGCTGCTGGCCCTAACTGGATAGCCATACTCGGGAAAGTCAGATAGACACGGGTACTTTAGAGCTTTGAAAGACACATAGCGCCCCCTGCGGGTGCCCAAGATCGAGCGTGCGTATTTCTTTAATGTAAAACCCTATCTATTCCACGTCCTTATCATTTTTTCTAATCTTTTTCAGCTTTTGATCATTTCTTTATAACAAAGAAGTGCCAGGTTAAAGACCGTACGCCTTACGCGTTGGATGATGCTGTGGTTCACCTTCTGAATGCAAGAAACCGACCCGCAGTTCTGTGAGTATAAGACCACAAATAAAGTTTAGATTACTTTCCCCGGCATTGTGTTTCTGGCAATTAACAACGTATACTATCGGTCAATTATGCAATTGTTTCAACTATTTGTTTGTAATGGCATGTGTCTTTGTTATTGTTTTATGATGACGGTACAACAAGTTAAAGACAACACTAGTCTAGTCACCGGTTCTCCGTGGATTGCGTTTAATCTCCGTCGTTGACCAAAGTAAATTAGTGTCCATAAATGTTTTGCTAGTCTCTCTTCGTATGATGTTGCGGAGTATTATTCTCCTAAAAGTTAAATAGTGAATTTGATAGCAGAAATAGGTGGAAATGTAGGACAAGTTTAATTTAGAATTGTTTATTTGTAAAGAGTTGGACAAGGATGTGATGGAAGTCCTTCTACTTTTACCTTTAATTATTATAATAATTATTATTAGTTTTATGCTTTTACATACTTCAAGGTCAGATGCAAGAAAAATCTTGTTACTTTTAACAACTTTGTCTGCGACATTCCACACTTTGTTCACTATCAATCAATCAGTTAGATAATATTAAATCAGACATTGGGGTCCATTTGGTTTTGATAAAAGAAAACAAATACATAAAAAAATAACACACTTTATCCTTTAAGGTGTAATTTAAGTTTTCAGTGTGTCAATGATACCCTTGTAAGCACAGATAGTAAATATCCTATGAATATACAATATAATACTAATGTTATGTTGCATTTGTTGTGTGTAGATTTAATGTATTAACCACACAATGGCCAAAATACTGTCTATCACAAATACTTTTGTATTACCACTTTAGACTATATTCAGACTGAAGGAGTAAACATTATGGAAAACATTACAAACATGTGATGTTGTTTGACAAGGTAATGTCAGTATACAGCTCTGTGCATAAATGTATCTGAATAGAGCTTGACTAATCTTTAAGACTAACCGTACATCTGAAAGTCTAATGTCAAGCAAGCTCTCCTACAGTAGCCTACATATTATTTATTTTTCACTGTCATTAATAATCACATAATTTGTGCACGTTTCACATTTTTACACTGTGCTATAATTATTTTCACACCTTCCCTGCAAAACGCTGGAAAATATGCTAAAAGACACTTTTTAATGTACCATGGAAGCTCCAATACTTCACTAAGCAAGTTTAAATATGGCAGGCAGTGTTTGTACAGAAGGGCAGGCATTTAGGTTGGCGTGGAGTATGTAAGTGAATATGTTCAGATATTGTAGTGCATTTGATTTGATTTGGCACAGTGTTGCACAGCAGGTAGAAGGGTGTATGTGTTCTTCTGCTTATGTTGTCTTAGGACACAGGAAAGTCCCTGTGCGCCATTTATCAGACAGCCAGTGTTTTCAGAAAGGTTGTAGCCAGTTGTGTGAGTAGTGGGCAGTGTCTGTAAACGGCCATGTGTGTGTGTGTGTGTGTGTGTGTGTGTGTGTGTGTGTGTGTGTGTGTGTGTGTGTGTGTGTGTGACTGTGAGTGTGATTGTGCTTGCCTTGTCCCTGTGTTGACATTTGACAAGCTGACCCCTTGAGTAGTATCCTTCATGCCGTTAGCTTGTACCTGCTGCCCGGCCCAGCATGAGCATGGTGATGTGTGTGTGTGTGTGTGTGTGTGTGTGTGTGTGGGTTTGGGGGGGGAGGTGAGAGTGGACGTGATGTGGCCCTCACATGTCCCCCAGTGCTGTTTACCAGACAGGATCCGCGGAGGTGACGGGGGACCTTTACACAGTCCCACAGCGTGGCTTCCCACTGCGCTCTCCCCCAGCTGGGTACAGGCCATATATCCCAACTGTCATCGCCTTTTAAAATAAGTGTACTTGTTAGATCGCAAAGTATATGTGGCCACCATACTTATAATGTTATTCAATGGCTGTATGCTGGATGTTCTTTTGGAGATCCAGTGTGGTGTTATCTTTTATATTTCAGGAAAAACAGCAAAAACATTTCTTTTGAAAAAGAGGTTTGCAACTTATTTATCAAACTTCCACTGTTTTTTTAAGTTTTATATTTGTAATGTAACCACTTTGGATATGATGAAAGACTAATAAATAAAAGCATATTGTCAGATAATAATTTTTCTGTGTCAAGTCTGTTTTATTCAGCAGCGGAATGACTCAGTTCTTGTGTTTGCCGTCTCGTAGCGGAGCGAATGTCTTTGCCGTTAGTACAATCCCCTTATTTAGCTGACACGCTAATTATTTGTAAAATTTGTGACTGTAGTCATTGGGTCAAAAATGTCTCTCTCTCACTCTCTCTCTCTTTCTCTGTGTTAATAGTGTGTTAATCTTACTTCATGTCCTGCATCTCAAATGTGATGTAATAAAGAAACCTTTGATGTTTTAAAGTAAAACTCATTACTTGTTTTCTGTTTTATTTAAGTATGGCAAAAAAGTATGCAGATTACAAATTGCAGTGTTTCATTCACAAATGTTTTTTTTTTTTTTTTTTTTTAATGGAGAACTGAGGAGTTGTTGCAATAGTATTTTAATTCTGTTAAAGCCAAATGAGGGAGGGAATAAACATTGGTGAGATACTGAATAAACTAAACACACAGTGTACAGCATAGGCAGATAATTAAAAGAAAAAAGGAAAATAAAAGATGTATACATTTTAAAGAGAAATGGTTTTTTTCTGTGCAATGTGCGCTGTGTGCTTTGTGCTATGAACAGTGACGGTCAAGACTAAAAAGATCAGAAATTGCAGGGAGGCAGAGAGGTTTTTGAATTTCATTGTGAAATTCTTCCTGAAACTATCTAGACTTTTTGACATAATTAATAGATTTGATTAGTGAAATTACCAGAAGGTCATCAGAATGTTGACTGCATAATCGTCAATAACACCACCTTTTTGGTTTTATTTTATTTTTCATAATTATTGTTTATGTATTTATTTATTTATTTAGAAAAACAGAACCCAGCTGATGGACTTTTGATGGCAGCTGCATAGTGCCGTATAGTTGTGCTGTCAACAAGACTGAACAAGTACAGGTCCACTTTGGCCTCATGACCAGATCTTACAGTTAAATGTCAACAGAGCACGGCACCCGATCTTTGCAAAGCAAACTCACACATCTGTAGAGAGCTGTGTTTCACAGAACGCTGAGGTAACCAAGTCATCCTCTCACCCTGGATACTAAAAAAAAAACAACAACACCCGCAATGCATTGTGGGAAGCGTTCAGAAGCGGCCGCCCCATGAAAAACAGGGATTAGAATTCCACTGCAAAACTTCTGCGCTGAACTGTTTGCAGCAGTTAACATAAGGATACTAAACCTTAAATACAGGTTGGGCTAAAACCAGCACTCTAGGGCTTAGGGTGCATGACTGGAAATTTCACTCTAATAAATTGGTTGGATTTTTTTGAGTGTTCAAGTTTTGCGTTGTTTAGCAAAACTTTTATTGCCTGGTTGACTTTAATAGTATGTGTTGTTATTTAGTGCAAGACTTGAGATGAAGGTTTTTTTCACCCATGAACAGCAACAGTGAAACCCTATATTCTCCCCAGCATTATATAATGTTGTGTTTGAGGGCCTGTTTTCCGTAAAGCGCTGAGATTATTGCCTCAAATGGGCCTTTTGTCGGGGCGGCACACAGAGCTCTCCTGGAAAAAAAAAGGGGACGCAGCACCTGGCGTGCATTAGAAACTCAATAAGTAAAGTGGCAGACATTTTATGGCCATATGGAAATATCTCAGACTCCCTCCGACCCCTCACTCCCCCCCACACACACCCACCAACCCTGTTTGTACCGACCAGCAGCCTCTCTCAGGCCAGCGCCTCCCTGCCCTTGTAGCCCGTCTTCACCCCCCCTGCCCCACATGCTGTGTGAGAGAGGTGGGGTTTGGTGGTGGTGGGGGAAGGTGGTAACAAACAGCACCACTGATGCAGGGTAGACATGACCATAAGGGGAGGGGAGGGGAGGGGAGGGGAGGGGAGGAGGGGGACATGTCCCACTGGGGTGGATCTAGAGCAGGGCGGCCTCAGACCAGGGTGGGGTGGACAAGGGGTGGGGGTGGATGTGGGGTGGAGGGGGAGTTGGTCTGGACAATCTCAAAGGGGACTTTGAGTAACATTCCCAGCTTAGGAAAGACAGAGACAGTGCTCCCAGACAGACATACACACACGCACACACACACACACAAATACAGACACACACAGAAACACACACACACACACACGTATGTATATATCTATTCCAAGAGACAGTGCAGTTTTTAAAGGGTCCAATGGTTCAATCTGCATCTAACCCCCCCCCCAACACACACACACACACACAAAACATAAACACACACACACACACACACACACACACACACACACACACACACACACACTCCTACAGGTCCCACCAAAAGCTACTTGTAATAAAGCTCTCTTTCGCTGTCTGTAAATATTCAGGTCTTTTAGGAAGAGTTTAGAGCAGGGTTAAAAGTATCAGCCCTTCAACACCTCAGGCTCTCTTCCTCCTCCTCCGCCTGCCACGACAGACAAGCGAAAAGTGACACTGTCATATTGAAAACACAGTGCCCACAGCACCACCCACACAAACACACAGTCACACAGTCTTACGCCTTCTTTATGATACATTTGTTTCCAGCAGTGTCATCCGTCTCCAAACATTCTTTTTTTTTTTTTTTCAATTCAATTGAATGTATACGCGACACAATATGCACATCAAGTGTTGCCGTCTCTGCTGTGCTGCATTGTTCAAGCTGAGCTACAGTGAGAGGGAAGGAGTGAAGGTGTTAAGGTAGGTAGGTAGGTCACCACCACCACACACGTCTCCAGCTGCCAGCCCTAGAGCCGTCCTGTGAGGAGTCAGAGCAGTGTTACAGAGGCTGCTTGTCATGCGTGGAAGCTGTCATACTTTTACCCAGTTTTTTGGCTTTTTGTGGCTGTTGAAAAACCCAAGTTGCATCTCCAGACTTTCTATTCTTATTTGGGTTGTCTGGTGTGTATTAGTCATATCTGGGTTTGACTATAATCTAGTCTCTCTGTGTTCTAGTCTGTATATTAGTCATAGCTGGGTTTGACTATAATCTGGTTTCTCTGTATTCTAATCTGTATATTAGTCATAGCTGGGTTTGACTATAGACTTCTCTCTCTGTATATTAGTCATATCTTGGTTTGACTACAGTCTGGTCTCTGTATTCTAGTCTGTATATTAGTCATATCTTGGTTTGACTACAGTCTGGTCTCGCTGTGTTCTAGTCTATATATTAGTCATAGCTGGGTTTTACTATAGTCTGGTCTCTGTATTCTAGTCTGTATATTAGTCATATCTTGGTTTGACTATAGTCTGGTCTCCCTTCATCTGGCTCAGAACTTGTTATGATTAGAACAGTCTTTTAAGTAGACTGTATTACCACAACAAAGTTATGGAGCAACCAAAGCCTGTGTCTAGCTCTAACCCTAACCCTAACCCAAACCCTTTAGGGTAGATAAAACCTCTCACTCTCTCTGATTTTTGTGGGTTGTGTTGTAGGCATACACACTGGAAACCACATAACCTCTGGGGTGAAGCATGTCACGGTGTTCTGTTTACTGTTTATGAGGTGTAACAGCTCTTACAAAAACCAGCACATAACACCAAAACTGGAGACCCCTTTGTGTCTGTAACTACACGAGTAACACTTTATTTAGACGGACAGTCTTAGACAGACCTACAAATAGTAAATCATCCATAAACCTTTGGCTAACTGTCATCTATCTGACCCTAATGGCTACCTCCCACAGTGCCAGACTAGCCCAGCGCTAATCATAACTAGCGGCTCACCCTTAGCCTAACCCAGAGTCAAAGGCCATTTGTATTGCACTCTGTCAACAGCGTGTCAACTGATAGTCTGCTGAAAGAAGAAAGCACACTATCCATATAAAGTGCGGTCAATATATCATTACAACACTCAACATTAAAATCCAACTACTATAGATAACTTAATCACCTGTATCAAGACACCAGAATTTCACTTTAGGTTATGCAGCGATATGCTAGACCCCCCACAGACAGCCTCCTCCCGTCACACACACCTGTTGCCAGTGTTTCCGGGGTAACTGATATAAATAGATGCCCAGCCATGCTGGATGTTTAATGTGCGTCTAATTCCATACGTCAGGTCTGGTGCTACATATGGCCGCTATAACTTAGCCAATGTCACCACCTCGAGATAAGATTGGAAATCTAAAATTGCTATGACCTACACCTCCACAAGCTTCCTTTTCCCTACAATATCATGTCCTCTAAGTTATTTCCTTTGTCAAGTCAAGTTTATTTGTATAGCGCATTTTATGCACAGAGGTAGTTAAATATGCTTAACAAAAATAAAAGCAAAGAACAATAAAGCACAAAAGATGAAGTAAGTGTAAAATGAAAATAAATACATTAATAGGTAAATAAAACACATAAAAGCATAAGAGGCATAAGACTTTGTAGGTAGTATTGAAATCAGTGTCACAGTTTTACATTCAAACCAATGTCACAGTTTTACATGTATCAATGTAGCGGTTTTACATTTAAGCCAGTGTAGCAGATTTACAATTTAACCAACTGTCTCAAATGTATATCTAAATCTATCTCAGTTTTATATTTAAAACCAATGCCCTAGTCTTGTTTTCAAACCAATGCCACATTGTAACATTTAAACCAAAGCCTCAGTCCTACATGTAAATCAACGCCTTAGTTTTACTTTTAAAACAGTGTCTCGGTTTTATTCTGTCATGCTGTGGACAGACACAGTCAGTTCTGGTCCACGGTCCACAAGAGTGTACTGTGGGTAGGTAGAGCAGTCTGGTTTAGAGGAATGTGTATTTAGAAGCCATGTTGCGCCCACACTCTCCCAGTCATAGGTCCTGGTTGCTCCCAAGTGTTTGATAACACACTTTCTCATTCTGTTATCAGCCTTCATCACCTACGTGTGAGGCCGTCATAGCCTACGGGCAATGATGTGTGTGTGTGTGTGTGTGTGTGTGGCTGTGTGTGTGCATGTCTGTTTGTGACATGTCTGAGTGTGTGTGTGTGTGTGTGGGATATGACTTGCCAGTGGTGTCTGTGTAAAAGTGTGGTAAGCGGGCCACAAGCAAGGACAAGGAGGAGAGCGGTAAATCTAGAGCGCTTTGTTTTCATTTGCATTCTGTTTTTTCCCTCGCTTAGCACAGAAGATTCCACACACACACACACACACACACACACACACACACACACACACACACACACACACAATATGGAGCACTTGCCACAACTGAACTTAGTTGTCGTCCTGTGCCTCCTTCGATCTTCAACCTCAGAGCAGGAGAAGCAGCCAATGTAATTTGGTGATGGTCTGTTCCTCCAAGGGCAGTAGTAAAGGAGTTATGTGTTGGTCCGACCCCACACACATACACCCATACACACACACACACACTACAGAACGTGTGGCTGTGACAATCTGTTTTACGCACATACACACCAATATGCGCAGTGGTAAAGTGGTTATGCTACACAAACACACACACCCACACCCATCATACACAAAGAGGGAGAGAGAAAGAGAGAGAGAGAGAGAGAGAGAGAGAGAGAGAGAGAGAGAGAGAGAGAGATACACAGTAGTGGATGTTTCAATTGTAGGTCAAAGTCAGTCTGGCTGGATTGCTGTAGAGGGCAAAAAATGGAAATCAATTTGATTTGATTGCCTAATACATTTGGAGGATAATCACTATACTACTGTGAGATTTGAAGGGACAAACAGGGCAGGAGGTTTGATAGGTTTATCCCCTGAAATTGCATTTTGATGGGGAATCAAAGTCTCATTTGTCTTTGTCAGTACACTCTCTCTCACACACACAATCTCTGTATGTGTGTGTGTGTGTATGTGTGTGTGTCAGTGTGTATGTACGTGTATGTGTGTGTATGTACGTGTATGTGTGCGTACGCACGTACGTGTGTGTCTGTGTGTATGTATGTGTGTGTGCATGTGTGTGTGTATGTGCGCGTGTGTGTGCTTAGCACAGTAGGCCCTGTCAGACAGGTGAGGGGCTGTGCAATCATTTTGGGGGTGTGCTGGGGGATATGGGGGTGAGGGGGGCCCCCGAGGGCCTCTGTGGCATGTACTGTACGCCTCATAACCACACGTGCATCTGCTTCCCATCTGGACCCGCGGCTCAACTACCTCTTACGCGGGCTCCCCGCTGCTGCCCTGTGCTGCTCAGCTCTCTCTCTCTCTCTGCTCTATTCTCTTCTGTGCTGTGCTGTGCTGTCCTGTGTTGCACTGTGCTGTGCTGTCCTGTGTTGCGCTGTGCTGTGTTGTGTTCTGCTGTGCTGTGCTGTTTTGTGTTGTGTTGTGTTACACTGTGCTATCCTGTGTTGTGTTGTGTTGTGGTATGTTGCATTGCACTGCATTATGTTGAGTTGTGTTGTGGTGTGTTGTGTGGTGTTGTGTTGCACTAGGTGTGCTGGTGTTGGGTTTTGCTGTGCTGTGCTGTGTGGTGTGTTGTGTTTTGCTGTGTCGGGTGGTGTGCTGTGTTTTGCTCTGTCATGTGGTGTGTTGTGTTTTGCTATGCTGTGCTGTGCTGAACCGTGTTGGTATGTTGTGCTGGTGTTGTGTTTTTGCTGTGCTCTGTGGTGTGTTGTGTTTGCTGTGCTGCGTGTTGTGGTGTGGTGTGTTGTGTTTTGCTGTGCTGTGCTGTGTGGTTGCTTGTGTTGTATTTGCTGTGCTGTGGTGTGGAGTGGTTTGCTGTGCTGCGCTGTGCTGTGCTGTGCTGTCCTGAACTGTGTTGGTATGTTGTGCTGGTGTTGTGTTTTGCTGTGCTGTGTGGTGTGTTCTGTTGTGTTTGCCGTACTGTGTACTGTGTTTTGCTGTGCTGTGCTGTGCTGAACTGCATCCCTCCTGGGCGCCCTGCGGCTGTGTTGTGCAGGGTGGGGCCCAGCCACACATCCTCTCTTATGGCCCCGAGGAGGGCTAACGGGAACCGCAGTCCTCCAGGCTACACAGCTCCCTCAAAGGATCTGCAGAGTTACGGCGTGGCGTAGCGGGGCTTTTGAGATTCACTGGAGGAGAGATGTTGATTCATACGGCTCGTAAGTTACATCCATTGCTCGTATATTTGGGGGAGTTTCTCACCCTATAGCAGAACTGGTGCCATATATCTGACTGTCCAGAAACTTAAAGAATTACACCCCTTATGGCCACAGAATACTGTGGCTTTATGGCCATGGAATACTACTTTTTTATTATTGGCGGGAAGTGTTGTGAAGTTCAGTCCTTGTGGCAGATCGTTCATAATCGTAAGAATGGCGAGCAGTTGCTACGGCGATAATCAAAATAATAGGCTAATCATACAGCAGCGATCTCTGATTTGACACAGAATGGAAACAGCAATCAGTGGAGGTGCCATCCTATAACCGCCAACATAAATATTTGAGTCTGCTAGACAGCACAATATGAAAATTTGTGTTGCAATCTTAGGATTTGAGAGGGGAAAACAATGCCTGCGTTCAATGACATAAAGTGGCCAGTATGTCTCACTCGAGCATGTCTCAACACAGAACTGCAAATACCCAGAGCAGGGCAAGATTCCTTCACAAAGAGGTAATCTATCCATACACACAAACAGTTACGCAAGGCCTCCCTCTCCACACACACACTCTACAAAATACACACACATACGCGAGCACACACACACACACACACACACTTAAACACACACATAAACACACTCACACACGCGTCAAGGCAGTAAGAAAATAATATAGCTAAGCTGCACTATGTGCATGTATGCCTGATTCGACAAACAACAGCACCCATAACTTATGTGCCAAAATGTAATTGATGTATTGTTTCTACACGGCTGAGATTTTGCACGCACACTCAAACAAAAAAGTCTCTCTCACACACACACACACACACACACACACACACACACACACACACACACACACACACACACACTCAGACACACACACTACGCAACACAATACTAAAAACACACACAAATATGAGGGGGGAAAAGCAAAAGCAAGAGAAAGAGCGAGGCAGTGATTGGTTTATCCAGCACTGATTTGCTGGTGGCAAATTAAGATGAATGATAAAGCTGATAGCGGCGAGGTGACAGTGATATGAATGGGCTTTGGCTGGGCCGCAGAGGACCCACAAACGCAAACGCAAACGGGCCCCGTGCAGCCCCCGTAACAGCCTCTTTGTTTCCACACATCAGTCCGAGAGCTCCCTGAGCCTCCGCAGCCGCGCGCCCACTGGGCAGAGCATGTCTGTCAGCGCTCCCTGGGAAAGGCATGTGTGGTCATTCTCATCAATGTTTTGGCAGGCCTCAGTGAAAAACGTCACCCCTGTGCTGCAGAACTCAGACCCCCCCCCCCCCCCCCACACATACCCCCCATCCCCCACCTAAGTCACCCAACCACCGTCCCACCCCACCCCACCCTACCCCCCCATCCCCTAGCTATCCCCTGTGACAGCCGAGGTGATGTAACTGATAGTCCAAACTCCAAGTCTCTGCAGAGCCCGTGGCCGTCTGGATTTTCTCTGGGCCCGGTTTAACAAACAGTCGCCGCTGTCCAGCTTTGCCAAACGAGCACCTGGTGTTTCTGGTCACGTCAGGAGGCGTAGTTGGGTTGGACAGCGCCGCTGCTCTCCATTTCTTCTCCTTATTTTGCTTTCTGCTCCGCGCCACGGCGCCATGTTTAGACTGCACTCTTTCTGGATGCTTGTCTGTGTTTTCACGCAATTGAGAAACTGCATCTGCACACACACATGCACGCACACACAAACACACACACACACACACACACACACACACACACACACACACACACACACACACACACACACACACACACACACACACACACACACACACATTAACCAGGACCACAGGACACTGTTTCTTATATGTAACCAGACTGCACAAACAGCAAATCCGTGGCACGTTCAATACCTAAACAGACTTTTAATCCATAATTACTATATAATCTTCAATACATATGGAATAAATATTCGGAAAATCACCTATCACATTTGGGCCAGTAATTCACTCCTATATATTTTCTAGATGGATATACTGTCTGCATTTCCTCAGGGGTGTTTTCCGTGTGTGCGTGTTTGGAACAAACATTTCAGGTTTAAGTGATGGCAGAGTGGCAGGCGCTAATAAACGCAGACTTCTTGTGCAATGTGATGAAGTGTGTCTTATGAGAAGTGTCAGCCCTGACACACGCGTGTTTTTGTTAAGCATACCTCAATATGTTGTGCTGTCATTCTGTAGGCTGGAGTTATTTTTGGGTTTGAGTCATCATGCGATACTGGCCAATTTCCTCAGGTTACATACCACAGTGTTCACGTAGACAAGTACACACAGCATGGCCCTCTGCACTGATGCGCTGTTTCCGTCAGCCTCAGAGCTACTTGTCCCAGGCCCACAAGAAGGAGCAAATAATTCTGGTAGTTTTACTGTCACGTGCAATGTAACACTGAGAGTAAAGACTAATTGCACACACTGAAAATGCAATTCTGTATAACCTGTATCTGTGTGTGTGTGTGTGTGTGTGTGTCTCTTTGTGTGTGTGTGTGTTTGTTTGTTTGTTTGTTTGTTTTGGGCCGTCAAAGGCAGAGGGAAATTGCTTAAAATGGGCTTAGAAGAAGTGTATTACCACTAACCCTACACCAACCGAACAAAACAGTTCTTTCAACCATGACCCTTTGACCCTAAACCTAAAACATTCTTTAGTTAATAACTGTGAGCACAGAGAAAACACCATGTGAAAGAACATCTCCACCTATGCTAAAATATATATACTACCACATACTAAATACGTATGTTGCGTATGTGAAACATGCAGAACTTGCATGTCCATAATACTGACATATTGATTATACTGTAAATTAAAACATTAAACATGCACTCTGTATTGTACATGTACTTCACTAAATGTGAAGTATAGCGTTCACCCCTTCGCACGCTTGCCTAAGACAGCAAGGGAATAAATGCCAGGGCATATGGCTTAGTTAACACGACTGTCCAAGTCAATAAAAGCACTGGAGAAATGGGGTTTTATTAAGTGTTCAACAAACTTTTGAACTCCCACTTTAAAACTTTCATTCAAGTAATGGGGAGGGAGCCATAACTCATTAAAATGGGTAATCCCTTTACCTTAATGGCATTCATTAATGCACTGTGTATAAATCTGATTGTTTTTTAAATTAATTGTATGCTGTAATGCATTAGCATAACTCAACACAATTACTTTCACCAAAAGCGCGTTTCCATTCCAGTGGAGTTTTGAAAATGGTAGACCGTTAATTAAATGAAAATTATAGATTGTTTTGACAACAGTGTCTAACCATACATGCCCACACATTACTTTACATTTACTAATACCCCTAAGTCTCATGTCTGCTTATTACTTATTCCTGGACGAGGGAGGAAAAATCTGGAAAGAATTAAGTGTGCAATGCGTTCGTCATAGACACATTTACAATAAATCATTTCTGGCATGTAGCCAGCGCAGTCTCCATAGGCATCTGCACAAACAGCAGAAGATAACACAGACGAGGGGTTCAACCAGTACAGGTAACTGCAGCCAAATAACTCAGATTCCTGTTAGCGCTGCGAACACATGGGATCCTGAGCTGAGCAACTCTCGCTCTTGCAGGATGGCACTGGTGAGGGTGACGGTGCCAAAGGCATGCCACAAGCTCCTGGTGTCTCTGGGTGTCGACGTTGTGAGCACGTCTAGCAAGGTCACTAATCTCATTCCCGCTTTCATTAAATTGCAGCAAAAAAAAAAAATTACGAGTGTGCGGTGTCTCCTCCTCTTTTTTTTAGCTGGGGGCAAAGGTGTTTTATATTTTAAAAAGTTGCAAATTGAATTCACACTTCATGAAACAAACAGATTCCTCTGCCTGCGAATCCAGATGAGACGAGATGCCCAGCTCGGGGCTAAGCACTGTCCCTCCCTGCCACACTCCACCATGCAAACTAATTAAAGAGCTCCCACCCTCTCTCTCTCTCTCTCTCTCTCTCTCTCTCCCCCTCTCTCTCTCTCTTTCTGTGTGCTAATCATATGGGGGAAGGGGGCGAGAGATGATGGAAACAACCGCAAGGCCTGGAGGGGCAAGCGCTAAGCCTCTCTCTCTCTCTCCCCATCTCTCTCTCACTCCTCATTTAGAGAGCCCTTTCACTCCAGGGGTGCACGCAGGTCGACTTTACACACCAACAACAGCTCCATGCCACTCACGCTCTACCTCTCTCTGGGTTCACTTGGGGTAGTCATAGCCGTAAAAATGGGAGCAAAAATGATAAAATATTCTCTCTTAAAGCAACACTAAGTAGTTTTCGTCTTCGGTCGCCTGACAGGTTGGAAGTGGAATTGACGCTCATTCGACCTACAGAGAGACGGCCCGCTCCTCCAAACTTACTTAGTGCAATTATAGCCCCTGGAGGGTTGCAAAGCGAATTCACAAGTGCCTCTCACCGTGTTAAAAGTGGATGGATCACTGAAACGATTTTGAAAGCATTATTTTAATGTTGAAAAAACTACTTAGTGTTGCTTTAGAGGGTTAAATGATGTTCTGTGCATATATTATGATTTCTGTTCTCCAAGGAATACCTTATGCTGTGTGGTATTAAAGGTGTATTTTGTGTTTTGTTTTTCTCAACGGGTATGTTTTGTGCTCTGCTAGTACCCTTCACAGCTCTGTTAACAGCAGAGGCAGGGACTACCAGAGGATCCCACAGCTGTTCACTGTGGAGGAAGAGCAAAACAGAGAGTCCACACAGCTCCAGGGCTGTATCACGCTTATCCCAACCAACCTTCAGCTTCCCAGGGAGAGTTAGGGGGCCGTTGGGCATCAGTGCCCTGAGATAAAGCCCTGGCCGCAGGGTAGGGAACGCTTGGGGGTGGGGTGGGGGGGGGTGGGGGGGGGGTCCTGGAGGGTGCTCTAGGGGGCCATTGGTGTGTGTGAGAGAGGTTGGGGGGCACCCACATGGGCACTGTGGTCAGACAGACTGACGCGTCTCCAGCTATTAGCCAGATGGGGGGGGCCAGTGGAGGAATTTCACACCCTATTGACAATGGCACTTCTGTCAGCTGCTCTCTGGCACCTACTGGCCCCGCGCTTCCCCTAGGCCTTCCTCCGCCGCCCCCCAAACACCGCACACTCGGTGCCCCAAAGCACCACGCAGCACCGGGCCGCTCGTCAGGGGATAGTGGGGGGACCGGATGACACGCTCCACCCCAGCCAGCCGGAGGCACACAGGCAACTAGCATGAAGTGAGGACAGATTGGTGTGTGTGTGTGTGCGTGTGTGTGTGTGTGTGTGTGTGTGTGCACTAGGGAGAGAAACCGGTCCCTTCTCTCCCCATTAATGAGGTCAGCTTAGAGACATGCGGAAGCGCAGGGTCAGAGGCAACCTGAAGCGTGACTTTTGTAAATATTATTGGCCATTTGTTTTCCTGTCCTTGAGTGCATACAGTGAATATTTATGCAGTGTAAAAGGGAACTAAATATTTTGCTTTGGAAGTCACAGATCCAACACATCTCAAGGAAAAAGGAGGATGTGTTTTCTTTGGTGTTAAAAGAAAGCGACTTCAAGACTTCAAGACTTCAAGACTTTTATTGTCTTATTGAACAGTTGCCTGTACAACGAAATTAAACAGCAAGGCCACTAAGGGGCAACATGAAAGTGACAAGTACAAAAAGTACAAAATATAAAGTGTTAAGTACAAAAAAAGAGCAAAGATAACAAAAAAAGGGGGTACATACAAGGGCATAATAAATAATGCAAATAGGTGGTGAAAGGGGCTAAGTATAGACTACTACAGTAGTGATAATAATTGTTTTTTACTGTGTGAAAGGTGCTTTACAATATAGCTCAATAAAGTCCATTAATGTGAAAATATTGATTGGAAATTATAGGATTGGTTTGAATGGAGTATTTGTTTGCGAATGTCAAGTTGCACTAAGAAATAAACGTGAAGTTTGACCATAACAAAACTTGTGAAAAATCTTTTTTTACCATTTGCATCCTCCCTCCTCCCTCCGCCCTCAGAAACTCTGGGAGGCTCTCGCTGGAGATGTGAGCCGTGTCATGAAGGAGCAGCGTACGTGTCCCTGGTCATCAAATCCAAATCCAAAGGGTGCTTTATAAGCATGACTCTTTGGATAAAGTGTTGCCAAAGCTAGGTCATACAACTAATGATAATACAAATAACAAAAGGTTGGTAATAAAGTAAAGTACCTGTAACATAACAGTAGGTATAACAGTATGGTTGTACAGTAGTTAATAGTGTGACTGTTGGTGTGTGTGTGTGTGTGTGTGTATGTGTATGTGTGTGTGTACATAGACATATACACATTTGTATTTGTGCATCATAGGTTTGCATGCAGGTTTGACTTGAGGTTGTTCACGTTAAACTATTATCCCTTTTTCGCTATCCGCCACGAGATACAGGAGCCAAGGTGCCACCTTGTTACTTTTTTATATTTTTTTATTTCTTTTCCGCCTCTTCGCGGTGGAGATCTGGAGGATAACAGCCACAGTGAGCAGCTAACAACCCTATCTCTCCCCTATCTCTCCCCTCTCTCTCCCCTATCTCAACCCTATCTCAACCCTGTCTCTCCCCTCTCTCTCCCCTATCTCTCCCCTCTCTCTCCCCTCTCTCTCCCCTATCTCTCCCCTCTCTCTCCCCTCTCTCTCCCCTCTCTCTCCCCTCTCTCTCCCCTCTCTCTCCCCTCTCTCTCCCCTCTCTCTCCCCTCTCTCTCCCCTATCTCTCCCCTCTCTCTCCCCTCTCTCTCCCCTCTCTCTCCCCTCTCTCTCCCCTCTCTCTCCCCTGTCTCTCCCCTGTCTCTCCCCTCTCTCTCCCCTGTCTCTCCCCTGTCTCTCCCCTGTCTCTCCCCTATCTCTCCCCTGTCTCTCCCCTCTCTCTCCCCTCTCTCCCCTCTCTCTCCCCTGTCTCTCCCCTCTCTCTCCCCTGTCTCTCCCCTGTCTCTCCCCTCTCTCTCCCCTATCTCTCCCCTGTCTCTCCCCTCTCTCTCCCCTATCTCTCCCCTCTCTCTCCACTGTCTCTCAACCCTATCTCAACCCTATCTCTCTCCTGTCTCTCCCCTGTCTCTCCCCTCTCTCTCCCCTGTCTCTCCCCTGTCTCTCCCCTATCTCTCCCCTCTCTCTCCCCTCTCTCTCCCCTGTCTCTCCCCTCTCTCTCCCCTGTCTCTCCCCTGTCTCTCCCCTGTCTCTTCCCTCTCTCTCCCCTGTCTCTCCCCTGTCTCTCCCCTATCTCTCCTCCTATCTCTCCCCTCTCTCTCTCCTGTCTCTCCCCTGTCTCTCCCCTGTCTCTCCCCTGTTTCTCCTCCTCCCCATCCACCTGGCAGCCAGGGTTGCCAAAGCACCGGCTCCCAGCCCAAACCTGATTAAAGGGCCGGAGAATGAAGGGAGAGGGGTCGGAGGGAAAAGCGTGGCATTGGTTGGCGGCAGGGGGGTTCAGGTAATTAGCTTAATAAGATCGGGGAGATTTAGAAGGAGGCCGAGGGCACCCTGCGGTCGGTCGCCTCTTTCTTCAGTTAAAAGAAAAAACAAAAGAAAAACAGCACTGTGTGAAGTAATCTCCCAGAGTGAGGAGAGGCAGCAGAGAGAAAGCTGTTGGTTCAGGTGTCACATAAAACAAAAGGAATTTAATTGAATTCCTCCAAGCCCGAAAGGCAGCTTGCTAGCGTGATTAAATATATAGTTGCTGCTATATGGCAGAGCTGCACATTGTTATTGGAGATGTGTCATGTGTGGATGGGTGCTGGTGGAAGTTGTCTGCTTGCTTGTGTATTTGTGTTGTCATTTATATAGATGGGCTGTCACAGCTGATCTACATAAGTACCTTCCTTCCACAAAACATTTCTGCACCATTCTGTTACTGAGAGGTAAGAAACCTGCTGTGCCATGCCATGTCTCTGCCATGGCACTGACTATGCAAATACAATAAAGGAACTGAACTGTAAACCTGTAAAAGCAGCTGCAATAGCCTACTATGCCATTTACACCTGGGCAACGACTGCTGTTGAGTCGCCAAGAAGCCTGGTGAAACATAGAGTGGAAATTTCACTTGAGAAACACTATGTTAAAATGTTACCTTAAAAAGCGAATGACTTGATTTATAAATTGGATGATTTGATTTTATAACTTTATATACTGTATAAGGCTCAGAGGCCAGTTCAATGTTGCTATGAAATGATTCCAGCTTTTTGAGTTGATTGTTGATATTCCCAATCCCCTTTGATTACTGTGATGGCCATATCTCCTTTTGAATAACGTTGAGCATTCACAGTACTGCTATTTTGCCAACTGCTTCAACAAATAAATTAGACATCTGTTAAACAAGCCCAAACATACATCTTGAACTTGTCTTTGTACTGCAAGTGCATAACAGAATGAATTGATCTAAATGAAAGCAGGTGCTGACTGACATAAATGCGTTGTTATTATTGTGGGTAATCAGAATGGGTGAGGTAAACCTGTTATTCACCTGCAGTGACATCATCTAGTCATGCTGTCCCCATTTTTCACACACTGAAGATTTCTATCTTTTGGTTAGGACCCAGTGATAACAAAAAGATATTGCATTGCATATTGCAAGATAAAGGTGTTGCACATAATATCGACTGCTTACGAATTTTGGGCCTGTCTAGTGGTTAAAACAACTGTCGTCTGTCTAGTCACCGCAAATAGTCAATTTATGTTGAAAATCAATGACTGATGGTTGCTTTGTCAGATTCTTTAGTCTCCCATTAGACTGTGGTGTTAGCACCATACCCAGTAACTATCAAGGTTGGCTTACTCCCATGTGCTGGGCTCTAAATGCTTGGTGTATTCATAGAGGCTAAATGAATTTAAAGATCTACTTGAGAGGAATGTTCCTCCAAGAAAACGTCCTTGGAGACCTGGATATGAAACCCAGCCCAGGCAATCAGGTAGAGCTATTTTTCATCCTTGCCTTCAGCTTCTTTCAAATTAGCCACAATTATCCAGCCGCTCCCCAGAATACCGTACCCCAGTCTGTCCCATTGACAACAAAAAGCCTCATTCAGGCTGCCACTTATGCCCAAATTGAATTCTGGGATTAATTGTGGATTGATGGATGGCCTGGGTTTCACAGAGGCAAGATGGATACGGGAGAAGATGGGGAGGGACACGCCAGCGCCCACTTACATCCAAAAGCGAGCAAGACGTGTTATCAAAGAACAGCGATGCTTTTAACGGCCAACGTGATTAATCAGGTTGGCGGTGTAGAGCGGTGAAGTCATTACGCTCACACATCTCTGTGTCACCCACAGAAAGGCTCGATTCACATGACATTCCCTTCTTTGGCACCTCAGCTTAGCACTGGCCCAAGCCTTATGAGCTGCAGAGCATTGAATGCTGAGGGCAGGTTTAGTAAGTGCTATCCAGCTGAGAGAAAAATATGGATTTACCTCAAAACAAAGCTTGTCTTTACATGTCCCTGCCAGTAGCTATTCATTCCCTAAGACTGATGTGGTGGAGGTCAGCCTGTTTGATAATTCTGTCTGGAGCACTGATAGTAGCCTAAAGGCTTTTAGTGAAAGGCAGTAAACACAGACCTTCTCAGTCACTGTCAGCAACCACTGGACTGAATGGGAATAAGGTCCCTAATGCCGAGCGGACCAGCTCCACAGACACAAGTCCACACGCGGTTCACTAAGACAGACCGTCTAATGGCAGAGCGAAGCAAGGTAAATAAGAGTTTACAGAGGGAACTGAAGTGAAACGTGGTGATTGCTTTGACTGACGGTTCAGATGCCTGTGGTTACCATGGTCACGTCCGCAACTGACGCAGGGGGAGAGGCCTGTGGTCGTCATGGACACTTCTGCCCCTTCTGACTCTGCAAGCTCATTGTCTGTGGGTTATAATGACAGTTGTTAAGTGAACATCAAATCCAGTAACAGCCATTTTTATGTGGTAATTGTTCAGTTTGTACGCCAGGTCCCTTGGCCCTATCCTCTGTGGGGATGAGTTTCCGCACTCAGTCCATTCACCAGTTCTAATGTTGCTGAAAAACCACCCAGCCGGCCCTATTTTGGGGGGCGAGGAGGGAGGCAATAAAAGTCTCCAAATTCTTGCGACCAAACTTTCCTCAAAACTCTGCAAGCCGAGACAAAAAATGCGGTCCCATCTAAGTGGATTATGATGTAATTTATCTACTCAACCACAGAGTAGGCTGCCAGGGTCTAGCCCACCAACAAGAGCCAGCTACGAGGGCCAGAAACTCCATGGCATCAATCTAGAACTCTAGAGTTTACATTCTCTTGCAAGTCTGCATAAATAGCTGTTCCTTTCTCATGACTTTGCCCCGGGAAATGCAAATAAATAATGCAGTGAATGATTCAATAACGAGCTGCATTTTGTAGTGAATTTGATGTAAACACGATAATAAACTCAGCAGCCAACTGTCAGACCGCCATGCTAAATTGGGAAAAATTCTACTGATGTTAATAGTCTGTGCGAATTGGATTTGATGCCCTCTTAGACAGCGTCCGGCTGATGTGAAATGCAGATGAGGGAGCGTAATGTCTGACTGAGGCCAGCTCCGCACTCAAGCAGCTCTAATGAGCACTCACTCGCGTATAAACACATCGAGCTCTGCATTGGATGCCCTGTTACCGGCTGAGTGATTGACCATTGTGACTCCCAAACTATTCACTTTTTACTATTAGCAGGCTGATTTTGGCATATTGCTGTTTTTGTAGGCTGTGTCAGACTTCTTGTTCAGAATTAGTTGTTGGAACAAAGGTGAACAACCTGGCTTCAGAAAATAAGTCCTACCACTTGCTGGTTCTACCTGTGAACCTGTTAAGTGATTCCAATATTTAGTGTATTTACCTGGCCAAAGAGTTACCGTCAGGCTGTTTTAGTGAATGAATGGAACAAATTCACACACACAGTTCTTTTTACTCTCAGAAGCCTCAGTGGCCACCTCTGTGTGTTACTCTCTAGTCTCAACACTTTTCACACACCTTCTCATAACGTACATCAAAGACAATCATCTGGCAGCGAGGATGTACCTGTACCCCAATCTCCTTCTCCCTCCTGCTGCCTAACGGGCCCTAATAGGTGTTGATGTTTTGCTAATGATCATCCGTTCTCATGCCAAGCGATCCCAGTAAGTGTTGCTGTGAGGACACCTGAGAAAGCCACCTGTCCAAAGCTAACATTTTCAGAGCTAAACGCCCGTGTAGCGCGAGCAGGTTGAAACAGACACAGGAATGCTAATTTGGCTTAATATGACAGTCGCAGTAAGCTGAGCCAGCCTGGCTAGCATAGCGGCGTGTGCCTGTGGAGCTTCCCAGCTCTGGCCTGAGAGGAAATGAGAGGCTCACCAGGAGGATACATAAGCAAACGAGCGCAAAGACATTGAGGAGCTCATTTCCTACGCAATGAATGAAGCAAATGGTTGAGGTCGAGCGCTGCTGATCACAGGTATCCGACTGAAGGCAAGCGGCTCTGACGCTCCAGCAGCTCAGAAAAGGGGCTCCTTTGAACTGCTTTCCACAGGATGTGTTAGGATCCAGCTGGCTTGTTAGCTTTTAGACATCACTTCCTCCCTCGTGCTATAGAAAGAGACACACAAACACACACATCAACGCACACACACACACACCCACACCCTTCCCAAACTCCACACTTCTTTTAGGTAAAGTGGATGTCACAACTACTGAGAGGGAACATTTGGTCTCTCTGTCCCCTTCCCCGCCTCCCTCATTTGTCAGCTACCAGGCAAGAGTGACTGAACACCTACGATCCCAAATCAAAGGCCTGCCAACTGTGAGATGTGACAAAAGTGGCACTTTCCGACACCCCCTCCCCCGCTTGTCTAGACTGTCCCTTTTCTGCTCTAAATGCTTGTCACCTCAAGGATGTCTGCCAGGATTTTATTTTCAATCGTTTCCTCCAGATGTCACAACGTTTATGGACTGATGTGCATCCAAACAAATATCATTTCTTAAAAAAAGTGTTTTTTTTCTGATTCCATGAGAATGAAAAAAAAAAAGATGTTTCAAGTGTAAACATGTCTGGTGTTGGTTAAAAGAGCTATTAATCTAAGATCAGTCCCATCTGAAAAATCAATCAGTGTGTTTTGCTCTGCACTGGTGATCGTGCACGCGCGAGAAATATAACTGAAACAATCAATAAAATGCTTTGAGCATGCTTTTGAAATGCTTTGTAATCTCACTACATGTAAAGGCAGTGTTTTACACAAACTCTCTCTCTCTCTCTCTCTCTCTCTCTCTCTCTCTATTGAATTTAATTCAGTTCAAAGGAGCTTTATTGACATTATTCAGTGTGGAAGTAATGCCAAATCCAACATACAACAAAACAGAATAGCTAAATAGAAGGAGAAAACTCTCGTTCTTTCTCTTAGTCTCCCCCTTTTCACATACACCCATACTCGATGTTTAACCATGTTAATGCCCTGCAATAATAATGTGAAATCATATTCTTCATCGAAATTCTGACATAATCATAATATTAAAGAGAACATATTTTCTTTATTTTTACTGGATGATTTAATATTCAATTAACACACTGAAGATCTACTTTTTTGAAACAGTGACAATATTAAGAATACATCATGTAAACGGCATTAATCACAAAAAACATTATTGGAATGAGTTTGTAGCTACCTACTTACCTGCGTGTGTATCTATCTCCGTATGCAACTTCACTACCATTTACACCCCAGACAGCTACTTACCCTGTTTTATCACACACACACACACACACACACACACACACACACACACACACACACACACACACACACACACACACACACACACGCTGATGGTTGCCTAACAAATGTGTGACATGTAGTTAATGCTGATGGCAGCCCAAACGGACACTCTAGCATCAATGCTAATAACAAACCCACTAAATACACTACCATCAATAGTAATGACATTCCCCCCAGATACACTAGCATCAATGCTAATAACACACCTGCCACATGCACGTCCATCTAGTTGCAGTGCGGTACTTTAGTTTAATAATGCCTGAAAGTGGACAAGCCTGACACCCACTGACGCTGTCTGTCTCCCGGAGTATCTCAGGTTAGAAATCTAAATAAGGCTGCGGAGACAGCTTATTATGTGATTTCTGTCAAACACACATTGCGCCCTGAGGGACAGACATCTGTGTTTTTCTCTGCAATGACAGGAATCTGCCTTCCTGAAGGATCTGTATACGTACTCCTGTAAACACGCTGCTCTCACAGTGTGTGTGTGTGTGTGTGTGTGTGTGAGTGTGCATGTAAGAGTTCAAACAGGACACGTCTCATGTTTACCTTCCTGAGGTCATGCCACCCCTCAGAGAGCACTGGTGGGAACGTGAGACCAATCTTCAGCGTGAGACGTCTCACTTTGGTCTCAACGCCCACTGGCCATCATTAAAGCTTTTTTCCACCTGCAGGACACTAGTTTCTGCTTCCACAGAAAGACTTGACCTCAGTAAAGTTTGTGCAGTGACGTTGTCGGTTAAAGAGTGGTTTATGTAGGAAGAAGCTTAACTTTGGTCACAGCATGCTTGTTAATAACCCATTGCTGACCCTGGATGGGAAACCTGTCCTTCAGAGTCACTCAGTTCATATTCCATCCACCCACTACACCTGCAGGCTGTATTGAGCAAAACTATGCAGCCAAGTGGATGGCCAAAAAAGTGCCACCCAAAGTTATTCAAAGATGATCCACACACTAGAGAGGTTGCTGAAGTCTGAAGTGCTGAAGAGGAAGAACTGCAAGGCTTGAAATATTGTGCAATAAGAAAAACATTTATGTAAGGGCTCTTTCTTGTGAAGGTCATCTTTCATATTTTATAGATTTTTTTTTGGATTTCACAATTTTTCAGATGCAGCATGAAGTATAGGTGTGGGATGTTTATGGATTTGCACTTTCATGACTACCCAGTCACATCACCTGTTTAAGAGCAACACTAAGTAGTCTTCATCTTCAGTCACCCTAAAGGTTTAAAGTGGAATTGTCTCTAATTCGAACTACAGAGAGACAGTTTACTCCTCCAAACTTACTTGGTGTGTTTCTCGCCCATGCAGGGCGGCAAAGCGAATTCAGAAGTGCCTTTCACCCAGTTA
>CM050212.1:7672500-7677500 GCA_027475355.1 Coilia nasus | reverse complement strand
GCACACACACACACACACACACACACACACACACACACACACACTCGTACATGTTTTGTCTTCTCATGTGCCTTGCTTTGACAGAACTGCCAGGGGATTTTGTTTGCAGTCACAGGCTGTCCTTCAACAGGGTAAAACAGAGCCGGCCTGCTCGCTCTCCACCATGAATTAAAATTCAGCCGGACTCAGAGGAAGGTCGGGGCCACGCGCCCCTGCTGACCCCTGCAAAATCAGCTGACAAATTAGTTTCTCAGTCCCGCTGGGTCAAGGACAGTAGCACCACTGAAAGAAAAAAAAAGTGCTAGAACTGACAGAATGTGACCACAGTGGAGCTATCAAACAAACACATCACACACATACACACACACACATGCATCTTCTCTTATTTTATGCGTCACGGTTTGTGCATGGAGTTGAATGGATGGGGACCATGTCTTTCAGCCGGAATGCTAATAGGCCGGTTCTTTTGTGAGAAATCACCTTGAGAAATGTTGCTTTTTCTAGCTGTGTAAATTCCTCCGAAGCAGCAAACTTCTTTTTTCTCTCGCTCTTGTCGCACAGATTGTTTCCTCTCTCTGAGCATCCCGGCCCATCCAATGGGCTCTTTTTTGGAGATCTACGCCCCCATGGTCCACATTCATCGCCAGCCCATTCAGGACGCCCACACAACCGTTACATCCTTTTTCTTCTGCTGTGGCCCTCTCAGCTTTTTTCAGCCACCACATATACTGACACACACACACACACACACACATAAAAGTGTGTGCACACACACACACAATGGAACGTATCCTTATGGGGCTTAAATGTAGTGGGGAGAGACCCTTCTCCCTCTTCTCTTTAATTGCTTGTAATTATCTTTAAATTGGGCCATCGTCGGGGGAGTGCTGAGGGTTTCGGCTGGCTGGCTGGCTGGCTTGCTGGCTGGCGAGGGTTTGCCACATCAGAGGGACTGACGGGGTGTAAAGCTCTTTCTCACCGCTAAACCAGCTCCTTCCTCCAATGTAAAGACTCCACAACCAGCTCGATGCAAGTGCAGTAGCTATTCCCTTTCCCCTGACACTTAAAGGAGAACTTCGGTGTAAAATGAAAATTGGCATGTTAAAACATCATACCGAGTTAGTACGTGTACTGGGGAGCAAATTTGATTTAGCCTGTTGCATTCAGAGTTTAACTATTTTTTATCGTTTGTCCAAGAAGGCTAACAATGGAAGTGGTAGGTGCCCTCAGACGAAGCATGACGACTACGCTATTTTTAAACCATTAAAACAGCTCGAAGAAACTCCACACTCCATCGGTAGTACAACACAGGTCCTGACATTAAAAACGAGGCACTGAGAACTTTGTAAGTGTACACAACATTTATTAATAAAATAGTTTTGACAGGCAGTACCTTGCTGTAGTTTCTCGTCGCCGCCATGATGAAAGTCCAAATAAGTCGATTGTACTACCTCTTCTCCTATTCTTCCTGCTGGTTCGTGTTCCTCAGTCAACTTGTGCGGACTTTCATCATGGCGGCAACGAGAAACTACAGCAAGATACTGCCTGTCAAAACTATTTTATTAATAAATGTTGTGTACACTTACAAAGTTCTCAGTGCCTCATTTTTAATGTCAGGACCTGTGTTGTACTACCGATGGAGTGTGGAGTTTCTTCGAGCTGTTTTAATGGTTTAAAAATAGCGTAGTCGTCATGCTTCGTCTGAGGGCACCTACTACTTCCATTGTTAGCCTTCTGGGACAAACGATAAAAAAATAGTTAAACTCTGAATGCAACAGGCTAAATCAATTTTGCTCCTCAGTACACATACCAACTCGGTATGATGTTTTAACATGCCAATTTTCATTTTACACCGAAGTTCTCCTATAACCTACATACAGTATCTTAATTTCCTTCGGGATCAATAAAGTTACTCTACTCTACTCTACAGTATCAAGCTCTTTTGACATTTTCTTCACAGATCCAGACTGTGTTTGTAGCTCAGGACTACCCTACAAAGCCAAAAGGCAGTAACTACATAGTTTGTCAAAACTGAGTTTCGACTGGACATTGACTTTATAACACCTCCTTTGTCTTGTGACCAAATCTCAAGCTTCTTCTGATTAAGAAAGTGCATGCAGTATAAGCACCATCACTGTTATACCTACACCATGTTTGACTGGGCAGTGTGACAACTTTGAAGCCATTTTTCTCAGTTTCAGTGTTTGCATAGTTACTACACTTTGCCTGTAGGGCAGAGCACTGTAAGATGATATTTACTGAAGAATACGAACTTTCCTTTCATTTCACTATTTGATTTGCACCATTATTCTCATTATCGGTGTTCTCTCACTCCAACCTCCCCACCAAAATCCACCCTAGAGATCTTCTCTGTGTGGTGCAATGAGTCACGAACACCAGGGCCACATGTGTCGATAAAATTATAGATGAAATACACACCTGACGTGATGGCTACTGGATCTGTCATTGGATATTAGCATATAACGCTACACAAATAAATGGTTAGACATCACCAGCAAATGCAGCTAATGTCTACTGATATCTGTTTATTATGATACCATCAAGACCTCAGCTCAGAGCCACAGGTGTCCACCATAACCTCAGTGTTCAAAGCACAGACGTGGATTAATTTCCACTTATTGGACGTGCCTGAAAAAAAAAATCAATCCCTCCTTCAGGAATGTCTCAGCCATCCATCTTCTGGCTGACACACACACACACACTCTCACAAGTAAATGGCTATCGGTAACAGACGGGGGCGTGGGGAGTGGATCGCGGTGGCGATGATGGATGGGTGGGTGCCTGATGATGGCTCTACAGGCCTTGTGTTGGTCGGGGCTATTTGAGATCGTCTTGCCCCCGCGCGACCCCTCGCTACCAGCAGCGCTGCTCTGAGGATGAGCCCCCTCGACCCAGACGCTTCAGAAATCCAACCCTGATTGAATGATTGAATGAAGTCGTCCGTCCAAACAAGGCTCCACTCGTGCTGCAAACTAATCACCACTCATTAAAAGGCAAGACGATCTCCCGGCGTAGGAAATTATCCGGGATGGTCGGGCTGCATTCTCTCATGCTTCCGAGACCCTTGTCTTCCTCCCTGGGAGAGGGAGCCGCATGGGCAGGCTGACGATGGGCACCTCAGGAGCCTGACGCCAGAAGGGCTCCCTTCTCTCCGCCATCTGCTCTCGCTGGTATGTCATGGCTTTTACTAGCATGATGAAAGAGCAGAGCACCAGCGAACAGGGTTGTAGTGGAGAGTAATAAATGCAAGTAAATGGAGTTTACCCGCCTCTCAAATTTCAAATTTTATCCACCTCTGAAACAGCAAAGTACCAGGAAAGTATCCCTCCTCCGCAGGGGAGTAGTGGTGAAATCAGAGGTGGGTAAACTATGAATGTTGTGATCGGGGTTAGGTACAACACAACATGTTTTAAAAAGACATATAAAATATGTTTTAACAGTCCCAGTCCATTTTAATGATCTCTAGGGAACATGTAATGCATGTTCATATGTACATATGTAATGTACATAAACTCTATCTTGGTAAACCTGCCCCTCGTTCTTTATTTCATTTTGTACAGAGGGTCTGGAGTCGCTGCCATTGAAATTCATGTATGATGACCGAACAACTCCTAGCCAATCAGCGAACAGAGGGAGTGTTCGTGAGCCATGATGTTGACTTTATGTGCTACATTTGAATAGTAGTGTGTAGGTAGGCTAATTGCATACGTGATGACCAGACTTTAGCGATTGGGTAAAGGCAGTGCTACCTGTTTTAAACTTCAGCATAGTCCACACCTCCAGGAAGAAATTGTTTCTCAATGCAGCGACTCCAGACCCTTTGTACAAAATCAAATGAAGTACGAGGGGCTGGTTTCCCAGCCTTCAAAAACTCTTCTATAGGGTGAATATAATGTGTTGATAGGTGGATAAACTCAGTTGAAAGGTGAAAAAAAACTGTTTTTCTGAAATCTCTTTCCTACAATATGTCCCTGCTCCTAACACACAGAGGGTCCATAGTTTACCTTTTATTTTACCACTGCACCCCTGCCAGCGAAGTGTCGCTCCGGTGGGCTAAAGCAGAGGCCGCGGTGCCCGTGCCCTTCACAGTGTCTAAGGGGTGGCTGCTTTGAGTAATGGAGCGAAGGAGAGGCCCCTGGAGCCCGATCGATACGTTATAATGTTAACAACGATCGCACCACGCAGCATCGTGCTGTGCTCCACCAAACGAATCTGTTAAAGATTTGTCCCATCATCACCTCCTGAAGGCTTCCTGCATGACGGATCAATTCATAGGAGAGAGGAGGGAGAGCCAAGCACACACACACACAGAAACACAAACACACACACACACACACACACAAACAAATACATGTACACACACTTGGACACACACATACATGCCCACACACACACACACACATGCCCCACACACACACACAGAAGCCCAAACACTCACACACAAGGACACACAAACACATATACACACACTCACACACAAACACACACACACACACATAAATTCTCACACCCTTACACACACACACACTCAGACACATAAGCATTAAAGAGTTTGATTATTCAGTCACTAAACTTGGCTGCACTGAATGATGGCACGGTTGCGTGTGCTTGCTGTGGTCTTATAATTCCAGCGACTGCCATTGTTACATGAACAAAACCAGAAGTGGTGTAGCGTGATGTTGATTGACTTTCTGTCATTTTCTTCTTTTGTATTCATGCATTCAACAATTTATTTATTGTCATTGAATAACAAATTAAAGCCCAGGCGTGTACAATAGAGCCTGCTGTCTGACTGAATTGAGCACTGCATCAATACATGTTAATTCCCATCTTTTGCGAACAGGCAAAGCGTACGACAGAAACAGGCTGAAGATGGATATATACGCAGAAGTTTTGTAGTCTAAAGTGTCCCTGCCCTGATATACCAAAGACACATCTCTCCCCTTGTGTGCTATCTCTTCCTCTGCTCCACTGCAATT
>CM050212.1:7662500-7670000 GCA_027475355.1 Coilia nasus | reverse complement strand
CCCCACACTCTGAAGGTCGGAGGGCCGAACTGTAAGAGGTTCACAGAGTTCCTGCACTGGAGCATTTGAGGGCAATATGTAAACAGTCACAACTCCATTTCCACCCCCACTGTAACTCATACACTCACTTTGGGTCTCCATGACAGACTCAAGTTTTATCGATCGGGTTTAAGTGCCACGTGCAGTTTTATTTCTGATTTAACCGCTGGAAAGGCACTGGAAATGCATCATCATAAATACAGCAGTTTCTAAATTGCATTTCAGTTTGTCCCATTCAATCATTTTTCTGAAAAGCCCCATGACATGAATGCTAGCCTCAATAAGAGCCTTAAAGCTTAATATATTACTGTCTAGCGTTACAACTAAACATGGAGGTTGAGGACTTGTCATTACTTGTTTTTTCGTGCCAGGTCCCTGAGGCCCAGCAGTCAGGGTCAGTTTCGCATTTTGACGTGGCGCTAATTTATGTTAACTGCTTTGGGCCTTGGTCGCATTCCAATCAATAAAGCAGGCCCCAGGACGCTCCAATTGACCTGTCTAGAAAATCAATTTCATCTGCTTAACTCCTCACATGCCTGGTTGAAAGGTCTGCCCCATGTTGTAAATGGCGTTAACCGCAGGTTCGGTGCTGATGCGGCCTTGATTTGGCCCTGACGTGGCGTGAAGCCCAGCCAGATTGGAGCTGGCTTGTGGACACCGTTAGCTGTTAGCTATTGAGAGGGTGTTTAGAGGGGGGAAATCCCATCTAGCACCCCTCTTTAAATCTCAGCCTTCCAAAGCTCTTAGGCCGCTTCTCTTCCCCGACGTTGACACACATGTATCCCAACTTAACAGCGGTGAGTTACAACGTCGTGATTCACTTTGTCTATTTTTCCAGAAACAAATCATCTCACAACTGCATCAGAACACATTCCAGCCCCCCCTTAACAACCCATGGCTGAATCAGCGCCAGATAGCCGAGACATACCCACCCACCCCTCTACCCCCGCTCCCCAGACCCCTCCACTTCGACCCCAACGCCCCCACACCCTTCTCCCTCACGCCTTGCACTCGTCTCCACGTCGTATAGTCTTTCCGGGGATGATCTGCTGAGTGTCACTCTCGTATATCAGTGCAGACGCTCATTGTGTCATGGCCCGCAGTCTTCGCATATTTCTCAGGGAACTCGCCATGCACAAAAACAAGACGCAAGAGGAGCAGACGCATGTTAGTCTCACCCTTGTGATTAATCTGTCCTGCCTTAGACGCACCACATTCATTTATTAAAAAGGCTGCCATGATGGCTGTGTTTGTGACAGAGTCACATGTACAAGCCTTGTATTCCTCGCTCAGAATAGAAGCCAGAAGGTGAAAGGGAATTGGGACACTATACATAACAGACCCCTCACACACACTTTGGAGGTTCTGTAGTCTGGCGTATAACACACACCCATGTGTTGCGAAGGATGCTGTTAAGTCTGTCGCTTTTGACACAGTCTGAGTCTTATGTCCAACATGAAACATGGCTGTCTGGCAGCAGCCATTTTGGCACAACCTACAGATCTTACAAAACTACCTGAACATCAACACAAAACATGTAGTGAGCTACTGCTCCATCCACAAAGGGCTCTTTAATATATTTACCTCACTTGGGCAGCAGACACTTCCAATGTTATGTTCATACTAGTGCTTAATTTATTGGGATACATATTGGCCTGACCTGGGGTGTGCTGTTATTCTGTACCAGGAGACAGAGTGTTTAACTCGACATCTGCGTTAAAGTCAAATAAAGGTTGTTTTAATAAATGACGAAGTGAAGGCTTTTGAGCACTTTTGTGGAAACACTAGTTAGATTATTTTTAATGTGCGGTGCCTTTTTTTCTTGTCTGGCTCAGAGACAGTCAGGAACAGGGAGAGTGCAGCTGAGTTTAAGAGTGTTTGCTTTACACTCTCACACATGCCTGACCTCATTTGATTTTAATGAAATTGGCGGAGGAGAGGTCTATGCCATAGCCGTTTTTTTTTTTTTTTTTTTAAAGGAAAAATAATAATAATATCCAGGTTTGGTCTTTAAGTGGAGCGTTTGCTGATTTGCGGTGCTCTTAAAGTCATAATCCGCTATTAGACCGCTGTTTTACTCTTGCGCCGTGTTTGTCTCTCAGCAGTCGACGGCCTTTGATCTCTGCGGTGCTTCTGCGAGCTTAATTGGCCAATTATTTATGGAGCCGGCGGAGCCTGATGCTGCCGGCGATAAGGATGCGTCCAGCGGACGGGAAACAGTTGCCCGCTCTCTCATCGTGACCTGCTTCACACCCTGAGGATCTGCACTGTAACCCTGCTCCAACCCGCCAAGGCCCGCACCGCAACAGCTGAAAAAGCCATGTGCTGATGTACACACACACACACACACACACACACACACACACACTCACACACATACACATGCACACACACACATGTATGTACACATACACACACATACACATGCACACATACAAACACACACATGCACACTTATATATACACACATGCACATATACACATGCACATACACAGTCACACACACGCACACACATGCACACATACACATACACATACACACGCACACCCACACACTCACACATGCTCCCAGACACACATACACACACAAACATAATCAAACATACATGTACACACACACACACACAGTCAGGTTGAGTTTTTGTGGCCCTAATTAAGCAGGTTATGGGAATGGCTCAGGCCTAGCCGCTCTCTGAGGGGACGGCAGGAGTAATAAATGGGACCCCAGGCAGCCCTTCACCAGCCGGCACTAGGTGCTTGGGGACCCAGACAAATGGGCTCCTATTGGCTCCAAAGCACAGGGCAGTATATGGGTCAAGCGTTTAATCAATCACGGGGGAAAAATCACCAATACATGTAAGCACCACAACACACACAACACACACACACACACACACACACACACATACACATTCAAGCATGCACAAACACATACACAGAGACACAGTAATACAAAGTAATGTTTTGTTTGTTTTGTAGTGCTCTAGGGAAAAAAGGGTAACACACCCATAGATGGACACACACACACACACACGCACGCACGCGCACACACACACACACACACACACACACACACACACACGCACGCACGCGCACACACACACACACACACACACACACACACACACACACACACACACACATACACACACATACACACACACACACAAACGTACTGAGTTACACTCTGCTTCTCATGGCATACTACTGTTTGCTAATATCTTGCTTTCTGACACTCTCCTACTCTCTCTCTCTCTCTCTCTCTCTCTCTCTCTCTCTCTCTCTCTCTCTCTCGCTCTCTCTCTGTCTGTCTCTCTCTTTCACACACACACACACACACACACACACACACATACACACACACACACAAGCGTACTGAGTTACAGTCTGCTTCTTGTGGCATACTACTGTTTGCTAATATCTTGCTTTCTGACACTCTCCTACTCTCTCTCTCGCTCTCTCTGTCTGTCTCTCTCTTTCACATACATACACACACACACACACGCGCACACACACACACACACACACACACACACACACACACACACACACACACACACACACACTCACACACACACACACACACACACACACACAAGCGTACTGAGTTACAGTCTGCTTCTTGTGGCATACTGATGTTTGCTAATATCTTGCTTTCTCACTCTCTCTCCCCCTCTCCCTCTCTCTCTCTTTCTCACACATGCACACACACACACACACACACACACACACACACACACACCTACCTCACCTCACCTCAGTGCTACCTTAATGAGCGCAGATACGATTCCTTGGGTTCCTGTGTCTGCACAGCCCAGGGGAGTATCTGTTCCCATGTTTCAGGCCAATAGTGTGAATTGAGATGAACATGGACATGATGTGGCCTTTACAGCCATTACTGAAATGAGTACACCGCATTATTATCCTGTCCTTGGATGGATGAATGGATGGATGGATGGGTGGGTGGATGGGTGGATGGATGGATGGATGGGGGGTGGACAGACAGACAGACAGACAGACAGACAGACAGACAGACAGACAGACAGACAGACAGACAGACAGATAGATAGATAGATAGATAGATAGATAGATAGATAGATAGATAGATAGATAGATAGATAGATAGATAGATAGATAGATAGATAGATCTGATCCCAGTGCAGTGAGCAGTGTAACTCTATAAGTAGCTCCATATCAGTGATCTGATCCCAGTGCAGTGAGCAGTATGTGTCTAACAGTGGAGTCATGCCATATCAGCTCCAGATGCTAGCCAGACTAAGGCTCTCTCTCTCTGTGAATGCATTTCCATGTTATCGTTACACGCTGTGGTTATTGTACAGGCAGTAACCTGTCACATATAATCCCTGCACAAACACCGCATGATTTATAGCTAAGTAGCAAAATTGTTAAATTAATTCATGCAAAGACTAATATTATTATTGAAAGAAAAGTCTAACTCTATCAAACTAAAATTCAGAAACTTATTTTAATGTTTACCAAGACTTTGAGTTTTCCAAGAATCCATGGCTCAGTATTTACTTTGGAGAAAGTCACATCAAGGTGACGCATCTGGTTTTTTGAAGGTACTGTAGCAGATTTAATGCGATGACCGATTTTTTCGTTGTTTCTCGTTTTTCTTTGGCCTCTTTGGCAAATAATAAAGTGAAGCGTTCCACAGTAATGTGGTAATGTCAGCAAATGGTGTGTGGAGCGCCACGCGGTGCGGTGCGGTGCGGTGCGGTGGGGTACCAGGGGCTTGGTGCTGGTTCAAGCCTGGAAGCACAGGGAAGGAGAGAGGCCCTGAGTGTCTGTTTACGAGTGTCTGACTCACGTTAATTATTAAGCACGTCTGGCGGTAGCGGGGGACAGTCTGGAGTCAGAGAGACCAGCCCGGCCCGGCACCTGTTTGTGTTGGCCCACTCCGGTTTCGCCGGGTCGGCTCTCCTGCGTCCACAAAGCCAGGTGAGACTTGTGGAGCGGCGAGACCCGCGTCTCCCTCGGCAACCACCGCTCGCTGCCAAAATCAACTCCCGTGCTTCTCCTAACCGCCGACCAACCCCCCAGCACACACACACACATATCACACACATTACACACGCACACACATCCCTCCTCTCTCGCCCCCAGCTCCTCCCCACACACATGCTGGAGGGGTTACCACGGAGACCGACTGCACAGCAGGACAGGGGGTGAAATGGAGAGCTGGAGGAAATGTTGAAACAGAGCTTGGATCAGCCTTGGTAGGTCCTAACTTACATCGGCGCAACCCTTCGCCAACAGCACTGCTAAAAATACACCGATACCTAAAAGACACACGAGGGTCACGTACCACATTACAACAGACACATTTAAGCTGCAAACATGAAAACATGAAATGAGGGGAATTAATGGGAGATGTAATCATGCCTCATGGGAGCGCATTGGGTACAGTACAACCTTTATTTTTGACAACACTTCCAGCATATTGCCTTGCCGATGTTGACTCTTATCCTGATAGAAAAAAAAGCCATGAGGCATGAAGCTGTCTGCTTTTAGCCTCTAAACAAGCCTGCTGATGGATGCTATGGCTGTTATGTGCTGACATCAGTGTGTGGGTCTATTTATTGTCTCAGTGCTCTGTCTGTAATGCCCTCCAGTTTCATTCAATTACATAACAAGCTTACTGCCTCCCCAGCGATCCCACACACATCAGCCTGATGGGCAGAGACACGGCTGCTCTGTGGTTCCTTCAATAGCAGACCCTCCTCTTCATCAGGGCCCCAGCCACTTCAATAGAGCCGCCATCTTGGCCTGTGTAATCTCCCAGAGTGCAGGCAGAGTGCCCATTTAAAATCGCTAAGTATAGCTTTCATGGGTGGCCTTCAACACATTGACCCAAATCACTGATTTTTATTATTATTATTATTATTCTTTATACTTTTGTGCTTGCTCTTCATGGTTTAGCCTTGAGAAAAGAAATGACTTGCCCATTCAGCCCACTTGGTTCAAACTCTGCAAGGCTGTACTTTAACAAGAACTTAGTTAGGGGAACAATACTTCAGCAGTGGCATCGTGAAGCAAGGAACTGACCCCTTTTTGCAGCAGTACAATGCTTTCAGTCTGTGTGTGGCATGGTGCAACAACACAATCCCATTTAAAACACAACAGCATTCATTTTTTTGCTTTGTTTCATTTGATTTTTATCTCATGCAGTATATCATCTTTTATATTTAAAACACAAAACTTCTCATGCTCACCCCCAAACGTATTTGCAAAACAAGTATTTCAATGAAAGTTATTTTAACAACTTTCACTGGGTATTGCCCTAGGCTTATATCATTCTTATTGTGGGGGGTGGGGGGCAGTAAAGGTATCTAGGCCAGAACATGAGGAGAGAGCAACTGAACTAGCATTAGACATATCACAGGTATCTGTACAAACCGCACGGCCATGATTGCCAATGGGAGTCTGCAGTGTATCCTCGGCAGCCATGCAACTCTCCCCGCTGGGAGGGCAATGCTTTGAAGATGACAAATCGCGGCTGTGTTCGTTCGCATTTACTGCTGCTCTTTCATCCTAAGCCCTGGTCTTCCTCCACTGGTGCCAGTCACGTCCTCGTCCCCAGAGTCTCCTCTCGGTGCAGCGTTACCCAATGGGAGCCAGCAGACGTGCCATCGTGATGTCTTTTTCACAGAAATGGCAGATAGCATTGCTAATGTAGCAGCAGGCATTACTATCATTTGATGTCTCTATCTATTCCAGCTGGGATATACCCCCGCTTGTCTGCTAATATCTCTCAATAGTTACCACCTACATCAGTCAGTATTGTCGTGCCTCTACTTTTTGCACTGACAGTCAACAGTTGGATAGTTCATTAGCTAGTTTGCTAGCGGAATGCTCACTCCAGCTGGCAGTGGATAAAGAACGTACTCACAGTCTCCTGAGGCACACGGAATGACACGACAAGAGTCCAAGGATGAAGTTGACTGGTTTACTAGCATCCCCTAGCTCCAATGAGGGCAACAGTACCCCAATCTCAGGGCCATCCGGTATATGTTATAAGCAGCGATCAAAAACTGACTATAATTTCCTGTATACAGACATTATATGTGCACACAAGTCAAACATCATTGGTCAAACACAACACAGCATTAACACGTAACAAGGCTGAAATTAAAATAGACATACATTACAGTATTATACACTTATCCAGAAACACCTTTATTTAGTCCCTATTTAAAACAGTCATTATTTATTATACTGTGTATCTCTGGTTGTTCACACATTTACATAGGTATCTGCTCAAACACTCAGTATTTGAGTTTATTTTAAAGAATATGGACTGTGGTAATTCATTGATATTTCAGAAATTATTTATTCACCACATCCCTAAGGTTTGAACATTATGACTGACATGACATGATTACGACTATCAAGATTACTTTTTAAAATGTTGTAATTAATGTGTAATAAATACAAATT
>CM050212.1:7652500-7657500 GCA_027475355.1 Coilia nasus | reverse complement strand
GCCATGAGGTGCCGCAGGAGATGATGCAGAACTAATGGGCATATCCAGGGTATTAGGCACCACCATAGACCTCTGGGAAGGCGGACAGCTGGCAACATAGATTACGGCTTCCTCAGCGGTGGCGATGGTGCAGAGACTCACACATAGCGGGCGGACGGGACGACTAGAAAGAGGGGCATTGTCCCACACCAACTGGCCCCCAGTGCTGGACAGCATGATGTATGGGCACGCTCAAGGAGTCACAAGCCATCCCAAGTTACATGGCGATTTGACTGTCATCGAGATGTACTCTTCGGGATTTGCAGTAGACAAACCGGAGGGAGAGACGAATCACTCCAGGAGGTTTTTCTCACCATTGCATTAGTATACCATGTCACATTTATCAAATCATTTGGCTGTTGTCTAAAAACTACAGAATTTAATAAACTAACACTCAAAGCATTGAAAGTAGATAGAATAATCAGTCATAAATGCTGTCTTTTCTATGGTTTGTACCTCTAGCTGGGCGCTCTGTGGTACTAAGGCAGAGTAGTAAAGGAAAGAACAAAAAGCAACATCCCAAAATCAAGTCACTCCTTCAGTAGAAAAATATTCATTCGTGTCATTTGGTTTGGGGATTTTTTTTTCTTTAGACCTACAGACCTTGAGGCATTGACCTTTAGCTACACCTTTTGACAGTGTGCAGGACCTTATCTAAGCTGGTCGGGCCCTATGAGCTGGTGTGTGTGTGCTTAGGGGCCGCTGAGGGGCCCCATTGAGGGCCCCCAACTCTACCTGCCTGGCCCCTCAGCCATCTTAATTGCAACAGCAGCACAAGTGCTCTTTTCAGCGTAGCCGCGGGCCAGCCAGCCTCTCCCGAGCCCTTTATATGAGGAGGGCTTTTTTAAAGGCGCTTTTATGGGCTGTCCTGCACTGGAGCAGCGGCAGCAGTGATTTAGGTGATAGGCTTGGAATAACAGTGTGGCAGAGGGGCACAGGGCAGCTTGGGTTTTACGTGCGTGCCCTTACTTGGATACAGAATCAAAATAAAAAGACGTGAACGAGTAGGCTAGCAAAACAAACATGTATTTCATGGGGACCTTTAAAGCCACAGGTCTCACTCTTTCTCTCCCTCACTCTCCCTCTTTCCCTCACTCTCCCTCTTACCCTTCCCTGTCCTCTCTCTTTTCCTCTCTTTCCTTGACCCCACACCATAGTAAATGCCGTTGTGGGTGCACAGCTCTCCGATTGCACAAAGTTGGTCAGAAAGCCACTGTTGCTCACTGAGGACCAAGACCCCTTCTGGAATATGGAATATTCTGGAATATGAACGAGGTGAGGGGTAGCGTGAGAATTTATAGTAAGGGGGGGCCTTGGTTTATTTCTGCAGATCTCACGCTGCCTTGGCTAACTGAGCACAATACAGCACCAACCACCCCCCCCCACAACCACACATACAGAGACACACACACACACACACACATACTCACACACACACAGACACACAGACAAACACACACACACACACACCTCAGCGCCCCCCCCCCACTGTAGGACCTCTGCAACCCACCCCATATCATCCATATTATGCAGCACCGTGCTGTTTAATATCACTTTTACATTATTACACCCTAACTGTTTTCTGCGCAGTCTTAAAAGCTTTGCATGCATTTATGCAGCGTGCATTTCAAAGGCTTTCGCCTTCAGAGTAATCAAATAAGAGTGAGGTAAATTCGGTTTTAAAACCATTACATTGTTAAATGCTGTAAGCTTTTCCCGGGAATGAATTTGATGAGTCGATTATTGAATTAGCGCTAAGCTGTACGTGCCATGTGGGCAGTTTGCTGGCGCATCGAGTGGACTTTTTGCATCTGGGCTAACTCACACATTGCTTCACTCCGACCCAGTACAGTACTGATGGGAAACGCAGGAGATTCATGAGATGTGCTTTCTGCGTTGTTGTCCTTAACAAATTAGGAGCGGTGCGGGATAATTTGTTGCAGGGCTTCGAATGACTCGCTGGAAGCACTTAAATAGGCTCTCTGGCTGCTCGCCAGGGCCATTTCTCCCAGCCTTTTGTCATTGTGAGTGTAGGTTTTATAGTGTTTAATGATGCCTTGGGTTTTTACTGATATCTCATTTCCCCTGCTTGCCTAATGAGTGACACAGAGAGAGGCCGGCTCGGGTGAAAAAGGAAATGATAAAAGGGTTTGTGGTTGTGTTACATGAGCAATAAAAACACAAGAGGTTCCCTGAGCATGTGTGTATTGTGTGTGCGTGTGTATTGTGTGTGCGTGTGTGTATTGTGTGTGTGTGTGTGTGTATGGTTTTTCTTTTTACAAATGCACCAATGACCTAAAACCAACCATGGAATAACAAGTTATTTACCGCTGAGAGGTCGATGGGCTGCATATGTAAGTGTAAGTGTTGCAGCATTATACTTTACAGGATGGGAATGAGCTTAGCAGATGACGATGGCTGAGCTCTGAATAACCGGTGCTAAAATCCCGAGGTACCTACCTTCAACATTATGCCACAATGTGCTGTACTTTAAGTAAATCTTTATTTACAGTCAGTAACTGTAATGAGTAGTGTACTTCTAATAATTTGTTCATCAATTATTGAGGCTTTATAAACTCTTTATAGACGTATTCATAATGCTTTATAGACCCTGGGCTCACAGTAAGTGCTTTTGCATTTTATTGCAATCCCACTGTACAGCTTGGACAATACAGTAATTCCGTTCAATATAAATGAATTTATATGCCGATTTTATTTCATTTAAGGGTCTGCTAACTGTCAGCCTTATATATTCTAACACAATTTATCAGACTTATTCTACACACACCATTTATCAGACATTAATGGCCCCTTAAGCTGATTTCTGTGACACCCTGTTTTTAAAGATTATGACTGATGTCTGCCCCAATGACTTTTCCCTAAAGATCAATATTATTATTAAGCAGGAGTCATTATGCCTCGATCAGGCAGAGTGAAGCAAACTGAATTGTGCAGAGCTGAACTGTAATGGTGCGGCCATTTTAAGTTGACAACAAGATTGACGGGATCAGGTGGGCAGATTGCATCTCTTGAGGTTTATCTCGTGATCCAAACGCATCAAAGCCTGTTATACGCGTGGCTCCACGCTGTCCTGCTCTGCTGCTCTACGTAACCCGTTTGGCTTGTGGACATAAACAGATAAGTATCCTGAAAGTGGATTAAACCGGTGATTGGATCTGGCTGTGTCACCAAGATAATACATGCTAATCTGTTTGGCATATGGAAGGTTCAGCTAGGCTACATGTTGGCTACTCCCTCTATTTTAGACTATTACTTTTCTGTCATATTATACGCCTCTTATGTAATTGACAGTTAGAAAATGTTCTCATTCAATCAATTGCCAGGGTCAAATGTTACTGGTGGGGAACTAGCCATGCATTTCATTTATGAAAACTGGAATGTATTTGAAAGGCAAGCCATATTTTGAAGCTGCACTTCTGAGACACAAGGCCATGTCAAGTACCATTTATTTACCAGCCCCTTTGTAAAAAAAAAAACACACACAGAGTTAGCCCAGTGCCGCACAGTGATAAGGGGATACCTCCGTGAGATGAACTGGAACATGGGCGTTTTCCACGGCCGTCTGGAGGAATCGGGTGCCGCGTGTGTGATCAGAGGGAACGGGACCGCCCCGCTCTCGTCGGGACCGTATGGTTCCCATTTGTGTGCGGAGAGGACTTGGCCCTGGTCCCCTGCAATGACACTGATGGCAGATTGCTTTCTCACAGCGCTGTCAGGTAACAGGCGCGGCGCGGTTGACCCGGGGTGTGCCCCCGCAGGCTGGTGTAGAGTGGCGCAATCTAACAGTCACGGCTGACCCGCGTCGCTGCCATGTGGTGCACTAGCTACTCACTGATGTAACCTAATCACCACACTTGACCCCTGTCTCTCTCTATGAGTGGGGCACTCCTCACAAGCTCAAAACCACTTGTGTGTGTGAGTGTCTCTCTTTCTTTCTCTCTCTCTCTTTCTCTTTCTCTGTCTCTCTCTCTCTCTTTCTCTGTGTCTGTCTCTTTCTCTGTCTCTTTCTCTCTCTTTCTCTGTCTCTCTCTCTCTTTCTCTGTCTCTGTCTCTTTCTCTGTCTCTCTCTCTCTTTCTCTGTCTCTCTCTCTCTGTCCCCACCCCCTGTCTGTCTTTCTCTGTCTCTCTCTTAATGGCTCTCTGTCTCCCTATTTCTCTAGCTTTCTCTCTCTCCCTCTGTCTTTGTCTCTCTCTCTCTCTGTCTCTATCTGTCTCTCTCTCTCTGTCTCTATCTGTCTCTCTCTTTCACACACACACACACACACACACACACACACACACCTTTGATCATGATCAGAAATTCTTGAAGATCATAGACGGTATAATAAAGACTAGTACTCTGTGGCATGTGCAGTTTATTTATCTACGCCAGCAGCTGTCTTCCCGAGAAAGACCTATGCAATGCAAACAATTAGGTTTGTTCTTTTCTTAACACAATGTGCAGACAAGAAATCTGATGACTGCTGTGATCTCCTTGCTTCTTTCCTCACAGTGGAGTTAAAACATATGAGTTTCAGATGCTATATGATCTCAAATCATATACATTTTAGGTAATCTATTTTCATATCATATGTGTTCTGAAAACCTGAGATAACATCATCATATCTTATTAGACAAAAACATTAACTTTACTGAAGGAGAGTTAAAATCAGGAAATATTTAATTAAAGAAGCTGGAAGCAGACACTTCCTCTTTAAAAAAATCCCTAAAACAGTTAGTCAAATTGAAACCTTGCTGTGAGCAGTTGAAAACGAATTGATTAATTGTTGACACATATACCATGTAACACACAGGAGACATTTAAATGTTTAATACTACATACACATATGCACACACACGCACAGACACACACAGGCACAGACACACACGCACACACACACACACACACACACACACACACACACATTTCTTTCAGAGATTATAAAAACATATTTAGAGAT
>CM050212.1:7632500-7640000 GCA_027475355.1 Coilia nasus | reverse complement strand
AGAGCTCAGCTGCTGAAGGAGCACCACATGAGGCAGAGATATGAGAACGAAAAAACTGGGTTTTCATTAAGCAAAACTCATTTAGTTTAATCTCCATATGGGAAAAAACTCAATAATAAAGGTAAGGCTTTCTCTCTCACACACACACACACACACACACACACACAAACACACACACACAAACGTGCACATGCACACACACAAATACACACAGGCATACAAACACACACACTGACACACACAAACTCACACTCATTCACACACAAATGCACATACACAAATACACACAGACATACAAACACACGCACAGTGAGCGGACCCAAGATTTAACACACAGCGCAAGATAGGGCAGGCAATATCCTGCAATCAATAAAAACAAGTTGAGCAGAACAATATGATTTGGGTGGAAAAAGCAAAGATGGCGTAATGCATGGGAAACAAATAAGTGGACGCAGCCCAGAGGCTCATTCCTGGACTTATGAAAAAGTGCAGCACTAAGCCCAGCTCGTAGTAAGGCACACACACACATACACACACACACACACACACACGCATGCACACACACACACACACACACACACACACACACAGACTTTTATTGAGGCACTGCTGTGGGCTGCAGGCATTCCTAAACACGTGTAAAATTAGAGCAATCACCAGGCTCTGGGCTGACACTTAAAGCCTGCATTGCCAGTAGAAGACTCGGCACAGCACAGCACAGCACAGAACACATTGCTGCTCATTGTAGCACAGCTTAACAAAGCAGAACACAGTTCAGAGTTCTGCATAGCATAGCGCAGCAGTACCTGACACATCACAGAACAGAACAGAACAGAGCACAACACAGAATAGCACAGCACAGCAGTACACAACACAGCACAGCACAGAACAGAACAAAACAGAGCACAACACAGAATAGCACAGCACAGCAGTACACAACACAGCACAGAACAGCATAACACAGCACAGCACAGCACAAAACAGCACAAAACAGCTACAAACAGCAGATTACAGCACTGCACAGCACAGCACAGCATAGCCTAACACAACACAGTACTGAGTTTAACACAACAAAACACAACACAACACACCAAAAGATAAGACAACACATCAGTGTTAGGGCGTAGTACAACACGGTAAAACACAGGAAGGCACAGCACAGCATAGCACAGCGTAACACTGCACAGCATAACACAATACAGCACAGTATAACACAGCACAGCATAACACAATACAGCACAGTATAACACAGCACAGTGTGGGTTTACTCCCTCAACCACCAGCCTCATATCCTCCATATCCTCCATCTCTGCTACACGGTGGGGACCGGGGGATCAGCCTGAGCAGTCTGTTACCAGTCAGGCGCAAATGGAAAATCCATGGAAGAGCGAAGAGAAGTAGTGGCGCTCCCTAGGCAATGTGTGGGAGGTGGGGGGGAAACTTGCAAAATTAGGTAGGCCTACACAAACAAAAACAATACTACAACAGCTGCGTGCAGAGAAGGTTAGGTATATCGACAGAAAGCAAGCAGAGGAATGCAATCGACTAGCACTAAAAATGTTGCTGTTCAAACCCAACACCACCACCCTAAATTATGTACACATAGACACACACACACACACACACATACAGGTTATATGTGAACCTGTGTGTGTGGTATTGAGTAGGGGGATACTAGCAACCTGTTCTGATAATGCTAAATATGTAAGACAGCTAACAAAGCAGTTCAAGCTAATATTATTTAATTAATTAATTATGTGATACAGGCCTGTATACAGGCAGTGCTGTTAGTCACATAATATCAGCTAATCCCTTAGGAAAAAGTACTATAGAGCACTATAAGAATCTTATAGTATTTTGGGACATTTTGTTTTAATAATATAGTAGGAATTCTACAGATATAGAATCTAATAGTATTTTGTGGCATTTTACCATAGCAATATAAGATTGTACTACAGGTACACCAGGTGTACGTAGGAAAAAAAAAAATAAGTATTACAGGGATAGTAGCAGCACTACAGAACACCATACTGTATATATATTATACAACTACTATACATGCTGTAGAGATGTTATAGGAATCCTATAGGACCTTTTTGTTAGGTATGCTAACTATGTAAGACTTAGGTAGCTGACACTGCTGTTTAAATGCACCTCACACTCATCAACCTCAGGGACTTACTTCAGACCTGACAGTCTCCTGCAGTGCACCGCAGATGATCTAATGGAAGTCAACTGGTTTCTGACACTCCTGTTTGTATATATAATGGAGCATTTATATGAGAGCAATGCGACTGCATAACACACCAACCTCCATATTGGGAGAGGCCTAATTACTTAATTAAATCCTTTCTCTTGTTTCGGAAGCTGAGCTGCATCTTCAATGAAGGGCACAATAATGTGAAATTATGCAGAAAACAAGGAGTGTGAGAGAGGAAGATTGTGCAATTGCAAGATACCGTTGCAATAAAGGGCATAATTACACGGCAGTCCTATAGATTAATTATTTTCTCTAATTAACAGATAAACTGTTAGTGGATGTATCAATTTGAGCTTTAATGAGAAGTCACAAAATTTCTACGGCTGATCTAATTGAACTTACTAATTAGGAGTGTCCTTTGAAATTACATTTGTACGATGAATGAACAATCAAGTTGTTTAATTACAGTCTAACTTCACCTAGTGTATTCATGCGAATCCCGTTGATTCCTGCATTCTTCGCCGCTGTCTGCATATATAACGCTCCAAACATAAGCCTCGCAGGAGTGGCCTTCTGGCACATTCCGATAAACAAGATGAGTCAGAGTGACAGACAGACACTCTACAAAGCACCAATTCTGACCAATTACTGGAAAGACAGGCGGTCGCCGTCGGATAGTCACGTCGAGGACTGTGAAGCGTTCACCAGTCGGTCAGTCAGTCAGGCAGGCATGTGGTGGCAGGCCGACCACAGCTGTGATGAGAACAGCCCAGCCCTGCATGGAGCCTTACATGTGCTCTGCAAATTTGCCATTAATCAAATTAATTCAAACACAACACGACATGAAAGGCCTGTCTGACTGCAAGAAAACCTCCTCCAAGAGCATGCAGTATCAAACCATCTGTCAGCAGATGATTGCTGATCACTTAAGTGCATTACAGCCCTACAACACATCCGTTGAGAACTACGGCACGTACATTTGGCACATCCCTAAAAGTCTCACATTTAATCTGCTCTCCTAAAAAATACAAAAAAAAAAAACATAATAAAAAATAGTACGTTTTCCAAACACGACCTGGATACAGGTCATGTTACTGTATATTGGCTTCACTATAAAATAAGTATTTCACTAGCTCTCTTATCTCTTGTAAGCACCTGCACATAGAAGGCAATGTTTTCTGACCTTGCGCCTGCTCTGTAAAAACTCATTTATAGGCTTCAGCTTTGTTGCGAGGACAACAATCAAAACATGGTTGTTTCCATGAGCTGCCTCCTCGCTGCATCAAAGCTATTATGTTCTGGTATTAATGTTTAATTAACATTTCACCCACAAAAAGACGTATTTTCTGTGCACAACAGATACAACACACACCCTCACACACTCTCACCATGACCTCTCCAGGCGGGAAAAGTTATCACCAAAACATCAAAATAGCCCCAGCTTTCCATTCTGGTGTTTTTCCTGAAGTTTATTTGATAATTGTGTCAAAGTGAAGCATCCTCAGCATAAGAGAGAAGTCTGTTTTGTGTTAGTTTAGTAAAAAGGGCAGACATCTGGGAGGTCTATTTTTATGATGATCTTTGATATCTTCCCTCTTTTACTCTCAGCAGTGACAGAGTGATGGGTGATTTGCCTCAAAAGCCTCTCACAACTTTATTTTTTTAACAGACACACATTCATTTTCACTCTGTCTGCTGTCAAAGACAACCCGATACTGCACAGTCTCATGTATACACACACACACACACACACACACACACATACACACACACACACAAACACCCATACTCCCCCTCACCCACACACACACACACACACACACACACACATACACATGAAGACACAGAAAGCACTAGAACACAACATTGGTGGTAGTTGTGTGTGTGTGTGTATGTGCGTGTGTGTGTGTGTGTATGGTTTGGGGGGTGGGTGTTGTCTGAAATTGTTTAAACATGTCATGCTTCAAAGCAAATCCTTGTCTTTTCCACAAACATTTGGTGAAAACATGTTTGAGCTCACTGTTGTTATTTAACACAGCGGAGACCTGATATGGACAACCCAGCGCAGGCAGGATATGTTTCATAACATGACTCAACCACTTTCATTTCCATAAATAGTACATGCACAACTTCTAAGTTACATATCTTACATTTGATATGTTTGCTCGTTTCATATTTTATTTATGTTATATTCTCATTTAATTATCCTACACAATTATAAGTTGTTGTCAATCTGAATTCATTGCATTAAAACTGATAAGGAAGAGCCTGACCGGGAATGACACTAGGAAGGTTGCAAGCCAGAATTATATTATCCAGAACTCATTTGGCTTGATTCTGGGCCTCATCTGGCCATCATCTGGCCTGAATCTGGGTGTAATCACTGGAACCCCCATTCACTGGACCACATCCGCGCCTACACTAAACAGGAATACCTAAGGGAAGTGGCCTAATGGTGGTGAACCCTTGAGTATATGCAATGCTGTAAATCTGGGACAAACCTGGGTTGAATCAGAACCAGGGCCACACCTGAACGAGAGCACACCTGCACTGGAGCACTGCAGCCCTGATTGCCAGCAGGACCGACCCGCTCTCTATGGCCCCTGCCTGTGCGTGGCCTGCTGTTAATGGCCACATGTTCAGTGTCTCCGGCCCAGCCGGGCCCGACCCGCTCCGCTCCGCTTCCCATGGATGTTAGCTTTTAAACATGTTCCATGTACACAGTGTGTTGATGGTCAACTGGCAATGCTCCTCTGGGGCCAGTTAGCGCTGGAGCCCCCTGTCACACACTCTTAAGGCAAAGACAAGCCATCGTAGACCTAATCATCACAGACAAACACCAAAAGGGCTCTCTGAACACTTCATACTGTTTTCTTTTTGCCCTCAATTGTGTTTATTTGTTTTGTTTTGTCTTCTGATACTGTATACTGTGTTTTTTGAGACTGTAGTTTTCCATAAAAATAAAAATCCATCCCCGTCCTCCAATAACAGACAGCAGAAAAAAAGAGACCACATCACACATCAAATATAACAAATGCTGTCAGCAGGCTCATATTGACATAATAGAGCCTTTCATTTTGGTGTTTCGGTGGTTTAGGTTTAATTCAGATTCATTACTTCACTTTCCTCTGGAACTTTCACTCTGAGGAGTCCACATGAGGAACTCAGCACATCTCAGACATAATCTCTGGCTCAAATCCAGTGGAATTTTATATCAGTTTGATATTATTTCCATGAATCACTGATTGTCTCTGATTGTCTGGCTTCATTTTAATGTCCATCTTCTACATATATTTTTCCTTTCCTTTCCTTTTCTTTTTTCTCTTTCTCTTTCTCTCTTTTTTTCTATCCAATCAGCATGTCACTTTCCAGTGAAGCAGGAGACAGAGTGAAGGAGGGATTGGTGCGGAGGTAAGGGGGTGGGGGCTGGTGGTGGTGGTGGGGGTATGGGTGAGTGGGTGGTGTTTAGGGTAGAAATGTGCGCAGGTCTCTGGTGAGACTTCATGACTGACACTTCTGCTTCGAATGTCTGTCCAGATGTTGGTGAATGTGCGCTCTGCTCCGACGAGATGCCTCTGAAAGAACCTCTTTTATTGTTTCAGATGTGGTGATATTGACCTAGCACAGAGGAGCTCACACACATAGTACACACACACACACACACACAGACACACACATGTGCACACACACGCACGCATGCACACATGCACGCACGCACGCATCTCGCACATACGCACTCACACACACACATGCACGCACACACGTACGGGCGCGCACACACACACACACGCACGCACGCACGCACGCACGCATGCATGCATCACACACATATGCACGCACGCACGCATCACACACATACACACTCACACACACACGCACACGCAAACACGTACAGGCGCGCACACACAGACAAACACACACAGACACACACACACACACACACACAGGAGCGAGGCCTGCTTCTCAACGGACCTTGGGAAACTCTGAGAGCGGTGAGTAGCCTTCGTTACGTTTGGCACAAGGAGGACGGGCGTGGAACTGCGGGGGAGGGATTGGGGGTGGGGGTGGCGGTGGCAGAGATGGTCTGTGTGTGTGTGTGTGTGTGTGTGTGTGTGTGTGTGTGTGTGTGTGTGTGTGTGTGTTGGGGGGGGGTTGCAGAGGCGGGTGCCCACTGAACTTTCGCCAGTACGTGTTCTGTTCTGTTCGCTCGCCCTCGGCTGTAAATTAAAACGGGAGTTTCCACGACGACAAGCCAAGTAGAGCCATGTAAAACTCCACAACTCTTCCCGTCCTCTCTTCCTCTCTCTCCTTCCCTCTGTCTCTCTTTCTCTACCTCCACAACCCTTCCCGTCCTCTCTTCCTCTCTCTCCTTCCCTCTGTCTCTCTTTCTCTACCTCCACAACTCTTCCTGTCCTCTCTCTATTTCTCTTTCTGTCTCTCTTTCTCTACCTCCACAACTCTTCCTATCCAATCTCTCTTCTTCTATCTGTCTCTCTTTCTTTTCATCTCTTTCTATCTCTCTCTCTCTTCCTCTTTGTCTCTCTTTCTCTACCTCCACAAGTCTTCCCACCCACTCTCCCTTCCTCTATCTATCTCTCTTTTTCATCTCTTTCTATTCCTCTCTATATTTCTCTTTGTCTCTCTTTCTCTACCTCCACAATCTTCCTATCCACCCTTTCTCTTTCTATCTCTCCTTTTTTCATCTTTCTATCCCTCTTTCTTTACCTCCACAACTCTTCCTATCCACTCTCCCTTCCTCTATCTTTCTCTCTTTCTTTTCATCTTTCTATCTCTCTCTATTTCTCTTTGTCTCTCTTTCTTCACCTCCACAACTCTTCACATCCACTCTGTTTCTCTCTCTCTCTCTGTCTCTCTCTCTCTCTCTCTCTCTCTCTCTTCATTTCTTTCTCTCTCACTTTCTCTCTCTCTCCCTCTCTCTTTTTTTATCCGTTTCGTCTCAGTGAGTCCTAGCTGGAGCTGGAGCTGGTGGTAATGTTCTGGCAGCAGACGAAAAGACAGCACTTTAATCAATCCCACCACCCCCAGTCCTTGATGTTCCACGGCCGGCCTGCCGGCCTGCCTGCCTGCCTGCCTGCCTGCCTTGGAAAAGAGTGTGTCGGAGGGAGAGAGAGAGAGAGAGAGAAGAAAGGGAGGGGCAGAGGATAGGAGAGGAGAGGAGAGGAGAGGAGAGGAGGGGAGAGGGGAGAGAAAAGAGAGAAAAAGGCAGCTGATGGGCTTTGCCTTGAGAACAGATGCAAGAGAGACAAATTGAGCAAAGAGGACAGAAGATGTGGAGCAGC
>CM050212.1:7600000-7617500 GCA_027475355.1 Coilia nasus | reverse complement strand
ACATTTTGTATCAAAATCTAAACATCTAAGTTTAATTGATCTAAATAGAATCGTAGTTTGATATACATTAATTTATAATAAAACACAAATTTAATATTAAATCTAAAAAAAATCTCAAATTTGATATCACGCCTGCATACAGACTCAAGGCTCAAGAGTGAAATAAAATTCTCTATACTGTGAAAATTAGAACAATAAAAACAATATCAGAAACCAAATGATAAATAGGATTAAAAATTACTATATGAAGGCTTTACCTATATTAAACATTTAATATTTAAAGGACAAAAGCAGTTACTTACATAAAAATATAAAATATTATAATGACGGCTGTTAATCTACTGAAAACTACTGTTGCTTGAATGCATTATAACAATAGGAAGTGACAGTAAAATGGCTTGGGGACATGAAAATATTCCGGACTTAGGCTCAGTGAGAAGCATTAATTTTATATTATTTTGTACAATTTGTATAATTCTGTTCTGTTTTGTTTTGCCTTTCTAAACTGGACTACAAAAGTTTCCCACTGATTTAACTGACTGCTGAAACTCTCCTCACTTCACAGATTACAAGGCAAACCTTTAGGTAAACACAGACAAACCCAAATGTAGTTTTTTCTGTAAATTATACTAAGTGCCTGCAGCAACTTCATAAAGCTGTCATTGGCTGGGTCGGCAGACATAGTTGCTACAAACATTTGGCAATTGTTGCCTTTGCGTTATTATTCTAACGGACGCGCTGGGTGCAGGGCTAAAAGGAGAAGCTGGGGATGGCTCGAGCTGGGTGTATTCTGGCTCGGAGGGGGAGTCCGGTTTTGCCTCGTCTTGTGATTTGTGTTCGCGCCATGGGCGCTTAGGAGTCATGGATTTATGACCCTGTGCAGTAAAGGAGGGAAAAACACTTTTTAGTGCAGAATAAAAAAAGTACAGATGGTTGTTGTATGGTTACCAAGAACAACACAGCATTCTCAGGCTCACCACTGTGCCTGGAAATATATCTTGATGCCTCCAAAAGGTTTCACTATCATCATTTCTGGAATGTTTTTATTTTGCTGTGTGTGCATGTGTGAGAGCATGTGTGTATGTGTGTTTATGCATATTTGTGTGTATGTGCGTGTGTGTGCGTGCGTGCGTGTGCATATGTGCGTGGGTGTGTGTGTATGTGTGTGTGACACATGGTATGCATTTTAAAAAAGCACTCATCCATTCTGTAATTACAGTCAAGTGTCTAGATATCGCTCTGGACTTTGAAGTTGGCAACAGACGCAAAAGGGGGTTGATGGGAAGGCGCTAACTCAGAGAATTATGGGTAAAAAGCCATGAATGATGACAGGTGGTCCTGCACCCTCTGTGGCCTCGCCTCTCTTAAGTCTACTTGACAGCTCACGTCCATACTTACGAGGGCCTGTTGATTCCATGAGACATGGCTCTAACACAGACAAAGAGGGGGCATATACAGGCTGCATACTTTCACTTTTATTTCTCCACTATATTTCCAGTGAGGAGCGTGTTTGCTTTGGCAACATGCTGTCTGAAATGGACATGCCAGCGAAGCATGTTTCAATTTGAATATGAACTGCAAGAGAGAGCGAAAGTCAGAGTATGCAGAGGAAGAGAAAAAGAGATGGAGAAGTAGAGAGAATAAACGAAGCTCTTGAAGTGAAGAGGGGGGGGGAGACAAAAAATGAGAGGAGCAGAGAGTATAGAGGGGAGGAGAGGAGAGGAAAGAGGAAGAAAGGAGAGGAGAATAAAGAGGAGAGGGAAGACAAAGAAAGGAGAAGTGGGGAGAGGAGAGGAGAGGAGAGGAGAAGAGGGGAGGGGAGAGGAGAGGAGAGGAGAGGAGAGGAGAGGAGAGGAGAGGAGAGGAGAGGAGAGGAGAGGAGAGGAGAAGAGGGGAGGGGAGAGGAGAGGAGAGGAGAGGAGAGGAGAGGAGAGGAGAGGAGAGGAGAGGAGAGGAGAGGAGAGGAGAGGAGAGGAGAAGAGGGGAGGGGAGAGGAGAGGAGAGGAGAGCAGAGGAGAGGAAAAAAGAAAAGAAAGGCGAGGAGAGGAGGAAGGAGCAGAGAATAAAAGAAGAGAAAAAGAGAAAAGGACAGAGAAGAGGAATTGAGAGAAAAAGACAAGTGAAGGAGAGAGGAGGAAAAAGAACAGGAAAGAGAACAGAGAAGAGAACAGCAGAAAAGAGGAAAAGAGAAGAGAGGAAGAAGGGATAGAAGAGAGGAGAGCAGAGGAGGAGAGGAGAGGAGAAAGAAAAGAAAGGAAAAGAGGATTAAAGAAGAAAATAAAAAAGAGGACAAGAGAAAAAAAGACAAGAAGACAGGAGAGGAAAAGATAAGAGCAGAGAGGAGAGAAGAGAAGGAGAGAGGAGGAAAGAGGAGAGGAAAGAGTACAGAGGAGAAGATAGGAGAGAAAAACAGAAAAGAGCAGAGGAGAGCAGAGGAGAGGAGAGGAAAACAGAAAAGAGCAGAGGAGAGCAGAGGAGAGGAGAGGAGAGCAGAGGAGAGCAGAGGAGAGGAGAGGAGAGGAGAGCCACATTCCCCAGTCGGCCGAGCTAATTGCGGGGGATTGGAAGCAGATGTGCACCGCAGTGACGTGATGGGAGGAGATCTTCAAGGTCCTGCCGGTTGGAGCCGAGCTGCGCGGGAGGACAAGCGCAGCGAGACCGAGACCAAGCCAGGCGGAGCGAGCCACTGCGGCCGAACCTCGCCATGACACACACACACACACACACACACACACACACACACACTCACTCGCAGTCGAACCTCGCCATGACACACACATACACACACACACACACACACACACACACAGCCGAACCTCGCCATGACACACACACACACACACACACACACACACACACACACACTCACAGTCGAACCTCGCCATGACACACACACACACACACTCACACACACACACACACACACACACACACACACACACACACACACTCGCAGTCGAACCTCGCCATGACACACACACACTTGCGGCTGAACCTCCCTATGATACACACATACACACTCGCCATGACACACACACTCAGCTGAAAATCGCCATAACATACACACACACATGCATGCACAGAGACACACACACACTTAACAGACACACACACACACACACACACATACTTAACACACACACCCAGACACACACACACACGCACACGATCATGTGTCTGTCTTTCTCTCTCTCTCGATCACACACATAAACACACACACGTGCACACACACACTCAAACACACACACACACACACACACACACACTCAGACACACATGCACTTGTGGCCGACCCTCTCCATGACATACATACACACATACTGATGGCTGGACCTTCTCATGACACACACACACTCGCAGCTGAACCTCGCCATGACATACACACACACTCGCAGCTGAGCCTCGTAATGATACACACACTCTCAGCAGAGCCTCGTAATGATACACACACTCAATTCCTTTCTCTCCTTACTATGGGATTTAGTCAACAAAATGAGTCAAAAAGACGTTCTATCACACACACGTACACCCCCCACCACCACCACCAGACACACACACACACAAACACACACACATACACACACAAACACATAGAGTAGTCATAAACTGATCACTCAAAGCACACACATACACACACAAACACACACATACACACACAAACACACACACATAGAGTAGTCACAAACTGATCACTCAAAGCACACACACGCACACACAAACACATACACAAACACACACGCATAGAGTAGTCACAAACTGATGACTCAAAGCACACACATACACACACAAACACACACACACACAAACACACACACATAGTGTTGTCACAAACTGATTACTCAAAACACACACATACACACACAAACACACACATAGAGACACAGACACACACACATAGTGTAGTCAAAAACTGACTCAAAGCACACACACGCACACACATACACACACAGACACACACACATAGTCACAAACTGATCACTCAAAGCACACACATACACACACAAACACACACACATACACACACAAACACATAGAGTAGTCATAAATTGATCACTCAAAGCACACACATACACACACAAACACACACACATACACACACAAACACACACACATAGAGTAGTCACAAACTGATCACTCAAAGCACACACATACACACACAAACACACACACACACACAAGCACACACAGACACACACACACAGTAGTCACAAACTGATCACTCAAACGTGGCCATGTTCATGTGTCTGGCACCTCATGTATGCTCGCTGTCCTCCTTTGGAACATGTCACCATATCAAATCAAACAGTGTGTGCAGGATCAATTTAAACTGAAGGAAAAGGGTGACATGACAGGCCAGCCTCACACCTGCCTGCGTGGGCAGTTTCATAAAAATAGTGGATCATATTTTAAACAGCTGAACAGGAACAGCTTGGGCTAAAAGCTGGTGACAGAGGAGTCCACTCATGAAGAATACACTTTGCCATATTTCAGTTATTTCCCTCTTGAAAGAAAGAAAAAAAAGAAAGAAAGAAAGAAAGAAAGAAAGAAAGAGAGAAAGAAAGAAAGAAAGAAAGAAAGAAAGAAAGAAAGAAAGAAAGAAAGAAAGAAAGAAAGAAAGAAAGAAAGAAAGAAAGAAAGAAAGAAAGAAAGAAAGAAAAAAGTGGCTTTTTGTTCTTTCATGGTTCAGTAATTTGTGATGATCTGCTTTGAGAAAATAAATGGCCTTTTTAAAAAAAAAAAAAAAAAAACATAATAATAAAAGTCACCACTACTGCCCTGTGTGTCTGTGGTCACGTGTCAGCAGAGATCACAAGTGTTCAACTTGCTTACCGGTGAATCACATCCAACTTTTACAAGAGGTGACCTTGCTCTGCCAAGGCCCTCCACTCGCTCGCTGTCTACCCCCACACACATCAAACCTGCGCGGAGATAGCAGATAGCAGATAGCAAAGCCCTCACCACCCACTCGCCACCCAGGGGGCCTGCCAGTGTGACCTTTTTCTGCTAAGAGGTTTCTGGATCAGCTTCTGGGGGAGGACACCTTGGGTGCCAGTGATGAGGGGGAGGATCGCAGAGAAACTAATATGGCTCCGGGGTTGGCGTGTCGTAATTACGCCTCGTCCCTGGAGACCCCACCCACAGTGACAGACACTCCGCTCGGGTAGTTACCAGGCCAACCTAGGCCACCGATCGTACACACACACACACGCCCACCCACGCACCCACACACCCACACACACACACTCTTTCTCTCACACACACACACACACACACACACACACTTGTGTGCATGTGCGTGTGTGTTGGCCCTCTTAGTATTCCCATGCAGCGACCCAATGTCAAAGCCCGTCGTCCAATATTGCTCCAGCACCTGGATGTCAACCTACTTTGAGATTTGGGATGGAAATAGATGTGTATCACAATGAGCAACACTGGAAATTGGAGCCGGAGTTAATGAAATTAGAGGCCAAATTGTGCAAAGGGGGGGAATTAATTACCAAAAGTCTGCTGACAAGGTGCAGCAGCGGAGGGAAATTAAGGTAGTTATCCGCACCAACACAACTTTAACCTACTTCGTTTCACTTTGTCCCACACAAAGTTGCGTGACATTCTCCTAATGGAGGAATTATAGCATATTAAAAGGTGAGACAGAGTAAAGTTAGAATTAAAAAACAGAAACCAACTTTTTTTTTTCAAAAACATGTAATACTCACTTGGTGTACAACATCTATTGTGATAACAAGTGATAACAAGATCTGTGTAACAATCCTAAATCCCATAAAATAGGTGACTTGCAATACTATTTCTAGAATTAGACTTATAAATTGATTGAATTTGATTTAATTAAAATAATAAATGGATCTGAACAAAAACAAAAAACATCTCATGAAAGAGATGATTTGCAGTACCATAAATATTAGAAATAACTCAGCAATCTTAACATGAAAATACATTTTATATATTAATATTAAATAAGTCCTTTGTAGTACCATGTCTATTACAAAAAGTAAGAAGATGAAATAAAATAAGCAGCTTGAAGTAGGCTACATTATCTATGTGGTGAGTGGTCAAAGACTCCTGCTGATGTAATCTGGGACAAACAGTTCTTAAAGCTAGCTGTAATGTATAGTTTTAGAATGACATATTTACAACATTATTAAGTGCAGCTGTGCGGGAATTATTTATTTGTAATTGTCAATCTGAAGCCTGTGTGTCTGCTCGAGCCCCTGGACACCATCGACGTGCGTCTCCGATACACCAGAGACGGCTTTTCAGTCTCACAGAATGACAAGCTCTCCCTTTCATATTTAGGGACGCACAAAGCCAGGAAAATGACTTCATTTCTGTTCTCTGAGGTCATCTTTGATTTATTTGAGTAAATCGAGCGCATATGACAGAATCGAGGAGCTGTACTGTACACACCGCGGTCCAAAGACTCTGATGCTGACGATGTCTTCGCCAAGCAACAGCACTAGCCGCCAACTAGGGATTCATCTTACTGAAGACATCCTGTTCAGTCACCAAAACAAAATACAAATTGTGCTCCACAGTTTGAGTACATATTCCACCTGGTCTCATAATGAAAATAATCTAAAGTTACAGGGTACACTGAGGTTGTAGCGGCTGCACTGAAGAAATGAACTTTTCCCCTTTTTTTAATTAAGTTTTTCATCATGTACATTTTTGAAAATAATGCGACTGAATTATTAGATTGTATTTAACTACACCTAATGTTATACACACCAGTTTATAATTGATGCATATTGCATATTTAAAGGTGGGCTATAAAAAGCTTTAAAAAAATGTAGATACTTGAATAGCTATAATTAATAAATAAAACAATTAATGCCTACATGGATTGTTTTAATTACAGTGTTACCTTCTCTAAAGTGACCATCATACCTTAAAAAAAAACCTTAAAGCCCTGCCCATTTTTCTCTCAGAAATAAATGAGGAGTCCACGGGGAAAACAGGCATAGTCACAAAATCACATTTTTCAAGTTACTCCCCCCTATCAGTAGCTGCATTGAAACCCCAGCTTTTCCAAAAGCAATGCCGTGAATAAACAAGCATAGGGTCGAACTAGAAGCAATCTTAAATAGCATTTACTTATATAATCAAATCGAAAATCAAACTTGTAAATTCCATTTTCTTAGGTTTTACAATTTGTGACCATGACCGTTTTTCCCATGGACTGATTTCTTCTCATATATTTAAAAAGCCATGTGACTATCATGCCAATGTGTGTCTTTTAGCAGGTGAGGTAGACTTTAAACATCACTCTAATGTAAACATGTCATTTCATCCTTCTGAGCAGTAATTGCTGTAAAGCTTTCAAAAGTGTGAGCCATTAAGAGTCTGTCTGAAACCGCATATTTTCCGCCCTATGTCACGTCATGCGTAACTCCTCTTTTATATCGCGCCGGCCGGCCGACACAGTGAGTCCCAGGGGAGGGTTTTACACCATGTAATAACAGAGCGGGACACGAAGAATAACCTCCCTGTTTCACCTGGAGCTACGGGTGCCGTGTAGAGCCGGGTGAAAATCTCGTATCACACACACATACACACACACACATGATGGGGACCAGCTGCAGACTAAGTGGAGGTGCGTTTGTCATCGGAGGCTGGGAGCACTCACCGTGTCCCTCGACCCCTCCTCTGGCCTGGCTGAATGAGGCTTTATTCTTTATCTTCACTTATATTGCGTTACTGTACCGTATTAATTGTTTTTTTCTTTTCATCATTTCTTGCTGCCTTGATTGACATAGTAATCCAGTTGTACTTCTTCTGTTTCGTATAATGACAATAAACTGAACTAAACTGATATTTTAATCTTTTATGCAGGCACTGTGCGGCATATATACAAACTCATTATCAAAGAAAACATGATAAAATGTTTTCAATGAGTGAAGCTATCATTTAACAGATGTCCTGTCTGGTGTCACTATCTAGGTCACATGACTTCATCCAGGCTATGTTATGCTATCATTAAGTTGACCTGATCAGAAAGCTAATGCTTGGTGCTAAAATAGGAACCTAGAAAGTGTCTTCTTATGGGACCCTATTCTGAACTACAGAGCCAAAGTACAGTGACTATGCAAACACTGAAACTGAGAAAAATGCTCAGTTTACTGCCCAGTCAAACATTTTGTATGTATAATAGTGGTGATGCTTTTATGTACTTAACAAGAAAAAGCAAGACGTTTACTCAGAAGACAAAGGAGGTGTTATAAAGTCAATTTCTGTTTGAAACTTGATTTTGCCAAATATATAGTTGCTGCATTTTTGGCTTTGTAGGGCAGTATTGTCTGTGGATATGCAAATCCTAGCAAGCGCAGTGATATAATAAACAAATATGTCTGTGACTCACCAGAGAGATGTACAGTTTGTATAGAACAGTGTGAGCTCTGCTTCTGTCACTACAGGGGGACACACTCCTTGCGCTGTCTGTTCCCTTACCTGAGTCGCAGTGTGAGTTGTCAGAGTGTCTGTGTGTGTTCTTTTATCTGAGTCGCAGTGTGTGTGTTCCCTTTTCTGAGTTGCACTGTGTATTTTCAGTGTGTGTGTGCGTGTGTGTGTGTGTTTTTCCAGTCCCAGTGTGTGTTGTCAGTGTGTGTGTAACCCCGTACCTGTGTGAGTGTGAGTGGCTGTCCTCAGTGTATATGCATTCCCTTAGGTGAGTGTAAGTGTGTTTTCTCAGTGTATGTGTCATCATCCTCCTTTGTTTATTCAGGGAAAATGAACTGAGCATCAAGCTATTTAACAGCAAAGCCCTCGACAATCGAGTCAACAATCAAACAATTAAGAAACAACAAAAAGAAAAAAAAATCAATTAGTATAAATAAAACTTTAAAAAAGGTACTTAGAACATTTAAAATCAGTTAAAACAAAAACACTGTACAGGACTCATATCATCAATTAAAGCCTAAAAAAGTGAAAAGGCTAATTTATCAACCTCAGATTTTATTTGAGGTGTTTCTATGGTTATAAAACCCTGTGACCTTGCATCATGTGATCTGTGTCTAAGTTCTAAAAGTGAAGTATAAGGGTAATTTACCTAGCAGTGGCAGTGCTTTTCTCTCCTTTCATAGAGAGAAGACTATCCTACACTCTCATCAAGTCAAACCAGTCACATTAACACAGCGAGAGATAATCTTAAAAACCATCTAAAGGAAACTTCATCAAAACCCAAGAAGGAGGACATGATTGACAGTGTCACATGCCTTTGATAAGTCAATAAACGAAACGTTTCTTTGAATCCATGGCAGTAGCTCTATCAGTACAGTAGCAGCTGTAATGGTGCTGTGGTCAGCTCTGAACCCATATGATGGATATGGAATATTATTAGAAGAGAGAAAGGAACCAATTTGTTCATTCACAAAGGACTCAAAGGAAAACAAAGGACTTTTGGCTAAGCGTGGTAACTTGGAGATTGGCCTATAATCATTGAAATCATTAACATCTCCTATGTGGAGGGATGTTGATTTCCAGACTTTAGGAATAGAACCAGAGAAAAGTGATACATTAAAAATGTGAGAGAAATGTTCAGCAATGACAGGAGCTGCTAGTTTTAAGAGATGGGGGTCTAGGTGATCTGCATTCATTGAGCTTTTCATACACTTAGAGTTACACAATGCATGGAGAATTTATTGGCCTGAATGAGAAGGAAGAGTTGTTATTTGAACATGTAATATTCTCTTTCATAAATACAGGGTGTCCATAAAGTCTCTTTACAATTCAAGAAATTCCATACTTCCAGAACTAAGTATGGAAGAGATCCACCATGATGTCCTTCGATTTGTGCATGGCACAAGAAATGTGTAGAGACAGGGACAGTGTTGGATAAAGGGAGGAGTGGGCGACCAAGAACATCTGAGGAAAACATCGATCGTGTAAAACAATCCTTTGCTCATTCTCCCATCCGTACTGCTGGATCTCTTCCATACTTAGTTCTGTTATTTCTCTGAGTTTGCATATCCCATTTTGTCTCAATAAACTATGATACACATCGTGTCTTCTCTCGAGGAGTAGCCATTGTTTGGGGTTTCATTTAACAGTGCCTCTCTCACCTACAGGATGCCTGAAACACACAATTTCAATGTGATACGAACTTTGAAAAACACTTATTACAATAAAAATAAGTCGGGTTAAGGTATCTCATAAACTGCCTATGTAATACATTTTAAAATTGTAAGGACACTTCATGGACACCCTGTATAATGTCCTGGTCTAGACCACACTGATCTAAGCTTTTTGACATATCCACACCACTAAACTAATCAAACTGTTTCCCACACTTAATAAAGTTAAAGGCATTACAGATCTTATTTTTTTCTGTATAACTTTGTTATCTCCCTTAAGAATGGAATTCTCTTTTCTGATTAACTGATGAGATGAGAATTAACTTTGTATAACTGGCTACCTTCGAAGTAGATCTCAAAATCTTGAATCATCTTTCCATATTAATGTGCTTATGAATGGTAACCATGACAACTGTAGTAGCCAAATTAACAGTTAAATGACTGTTCTACACTCTACTTTTTATTAACAGATGCTATAAAGTAGCAAATCAACCATTTATTTCGATAGTTCATGCATATAAAATTATATCATAAATACAAATGGGAGATAAAAGAGATTAGGGCCTTTGAGGAGACCAGTTCCATGGAAATAATGACTTGGCGAAGGCAACTCTTCCTTTGCCTCCACCTCGCCATTATTTCCACAGAACTGGTCACCTCATCAGCCGTTATCCTTTACAAATCCACCATAAGCTGCTGGCAGAATGTAGGTGATTGAACACCTTTGAGTGATTTAATCATTTTCCAGAACATAGCTGAATTGCTACCACAGTCAAACAGAATGTTTGTAAGTAAGTAAGTAAGTTGAAGATCTGTACTTAGACTTGGCCCTCTTTACCAAGTACATACATAACTTACCAATATACCATCTGTCTGTCTGTCAGACACAGCAGTATGATGTTTATCACAGTCCTTGTATCAGCCTTCATAAACACACACTTTCTGAACATCCAGGAAGGGTAATATGTATGTTGCAGTATATGGGCAGCGGGTGTATAGCAGTGTGTTTAGGCAGGACATATGTGGTGTGTGTATGGCAGTGTGTGTGTGTGTGTGTGTGTGTGTGTGCATGCATGTGTGTGTGGTAGTATCAGTATGCAGTGTGTGTAGGCCTGGGTTGTATATGACAGTATGTGAATGGGCAATGTGAGTATGTCAGTGTGTGTGCAGTATGTTTAAGTCAGGACATGTGCGCTGTGTGTATTGCCTAGTCAATCACACAGTCATGAACTGCTGACAGTAAGGATTGGGGTGCATTAGTCTGGTCATTTTTCACTGGGTAGAAGTTAAGGTATCCAACACTCACACACACACACAGTACACACATCCGCCACACACACCACACACATGTAAGGCCTTCGACTGGGATGCAGAACAAATGCAGTGTGTTTGGAGTGTGTGTCATGCACAGTGAAGTGAAGGGTCTCCCATTCAGTGCAAGTCCCGGTGATATTTCACATGGTATGGATTTGGAAGTGGCAGGGTAGTATGTTACATGCCATAAAAACCATCCATTTGAGAGAGAGGGGAGCGCACACACACACACACACACACACACACACACACACACACACACACACACACACACACTCTCTCTCTCTCTCTCCCTCTCTCCCTCTCTCTCTGGCAGGTCAGAGTTCATTTGGAGTGATGAACATGAAGATAAATAAGTCGCCTCAACTTTGCATTGACTCGGATCGCCTGGCGTCATACAGAGGCATGCTGGTGCACATTCCAGTGTATGTGTGTGTGCGTGTTTGTGTGTGTTTGTGTGTGTGTGTGTGTGTGTGTGAGAGAGAGAGAGAGAGAGAGAAAGAGAGAGAGGCCTTTTCAGCCTAGCACATGGTAGACATCCTCAGCCGCTTACAGGAAATAGCAGCAGCTGCTGGATCTTCCTTTAGAACACACACTGAAAGATACAGACTTTGCAAGACATACCGCACACCAACACACACACACACACACACACACACACACACACCTCAGGAAACACACACACCCACTGAACAGCACACACATACACTGAAACTCACACACATTGAAAGACACACAAAATGAAAGACATGCACCAACAGACATAAGTCCATACCGTGCATGCTAGCTGAGCAAAGTGCAGTCTCCTGTGTCACGGAGAGGAGAGACTGAAATACTCGACTTCAGTCCATCCACTTTTCCATCACTGTATCGCTCAGAACCCTCAAGCCTTAACTTTTACTACTTTTGGTCTAGCTAACTACTTTTTGGAACAAGATTTGACAAACCTAGCTAACACCCTTACTAAAATTTAATGCTAGCCTGATGTTAGCCTAATGTTTCTTTGAGCTTGAGAGCAAAAGCTGGGTTCCCTCTCATGGCAACTCAAACATGACAACATCCCAGCATTGATAAGCTTTTCCTATAAAATGTTCTCGGTGTAGACTTTTTTTTTTTTTTTTTTTCACAGACAAACACTGCCAAGCCTGAAATTAGGTACAGTGCTTGAATACTATCAGCCCTGACTGCTCCTGTGGCAGGCCTGACAGAACACCTTTGGCATTGTTAGCATCAGGTAAATGCACCGTGTTTTAACAGTGCATTTACAGTAATTTATATGTTTGCTGGAAAAAAAACATGGATGACTGTATTATTAAATAATAGCTTGGGCTTTAGTTGGTGAAAGTTTGATTATTTTTTTAAATAATGAAATAGAAAATTAGAAGAAGCTTGTGAAGATTCTTCTATTCCGAGAGTGCCTCCCTTCCTAACAAAACTAACCCCAACTCACCAACACTGTTCTTTACCCTGGCTGCACTAACTTTGCAATGCCTTTGTTTATTCTGTGTTCCACTGCATATCTGTAGCTTGTTCATGTCCTCTTTTTGTAAGTTGCTCTGGACAAAGGCATCTGCTAAGTGCAACGTAGTGTAATGTAAGGTAACATGGGGTTTGCCAAAAGTGTACACAATGGCTGCATAGGTACCCCCCAAACCCATTGCGTGATATTGCTATGATTAGAACGGTCTCGGAGGAATCTCTGTTTTGGATCGCAGTCAAGCTGTCTTGTGTTTATGAGCGGGGGCCTGGGACAGCTCTGGAGCCACCCCAGCCATGAAAGCCATCTCTCGGTTAGGCAGAGCGATCACAGCCACCAGCCAGGGGCTGAACAAAGGGATTAGGGACCCACAACAGCTTAATTACCGCCCAGCATTGAGGGGGGAAAATGGAAAACAAGTTTTTTCGGCGAGTGTTGCCAGCTCGTCTCCTCTCATGTCGCAGGCACCTCCGTTAGCGTGTCAGAGGGGAGCCACTGCGAAGGGGTAATTACCCCGGGCCTGAGATGTAGCTCAGGGTGCTGTAAATCCTCATATCTCCATCTTCAAAAAAAAAAAAAAACCACACACACAAACATCTTCACACAACCACTCTCTCTTTCAGTACCCACACAAACATCACACATAATCGTTTGTGCTCTCTTTCAGAACCCACACAAACATTACACATAATCGTTTGCGCTCTCTTTCAGAACCCACACAAACATCTGCATTTTTTTGCCACTCTCCAGGAATTCTGATAGCAGATCATTTGTGTCAAGAAGCGACCTCTTTTTTTTTTTAGCACTAAATTGGTTCGTTGACACAGATCTGTTAATTTAGAGATATGAGGTCGGCTGGTTGTCTGGAAGACAAGAACATAGATCGCAGTCAGGAACTTTACAACCATTCAAAAACTCGCCATGATAGTAAAAAAAATATTCTACATGATAGCCCAAAATTCTTGCAGTGGTAATGTGAAATACTTTTAATGCCATTAAAAAAGGCAGTGGCTACCGGTCCGGAATTTCGTACCAGCAGATGTAAGGATAATGGTCCGCAACCTATTCTACGGCACCTTTTGGTCCATATTCTTCCGGACCAATACAAGTTAAGTTATAGGTCCAGAACTTGAAATCTGTACCATGCTCAGGCAGGGTTCACACAGGTTTATCAGATAAAAATTCCCTACTAACCCTAACCCTAACCCCAAACCTAACCATAACCCAACCCTAACCCTAACCTTAACCACAAATTTCCATTAATTAATTTCTGCACCAATAATACCAGTTCTGGGGGCACGGAAGCTGCCGTAGCAGTAGCCACTTTGTTAAAGAAAGCTTTCAGTAGTGGAGTTATGGGCTATGCTGTCAGTGGCAGTGGAGCCTACTCTTAGATGAAATGGCAGGCAGCCCGCAAGTGCTTGTGGGAAGCCTGTGCTTGTCCCACGAATACAGGATTTCACACTTGCCTGTGTAATATAAACATGGGTGTGTTTGGGCTTTCCTATAAATAACATGTTTACAGGGAACTTAGAAATGTAAAATGAATTGCTATGTTGAATCCTGTCTATCTGTAAGATATGAAAGAGGATTTAAAGATATTTGAGGCCTCTCTTGCTGTGAGGTTTGCATGAGAGCATCATTTGCTGTGCCCAAAAGGGTAATCACTAGTTAGGATGGAGCCAGGCACTCGGCATACTGTGCAGTAAGACATAAACATGACTTATTAAATCACATTACTCTGATCACTCTGGCCCTATCTCACCATTGTTTTTCACTTCCCACAAACCACTGCAAACTTTTTTTTCCAAAATCTTTATTTTATAAATGTTTACACAATAGATAGATAGATAGATAGATAGATAGATAGATAGATAGATAGATAGATAGATAGATAGATAGATAGATAGATAGATAGATAGATAGATAGATAGATAGATAGATAGATAAAAAGTGATTTCTGCTGCTGTGTGTGTTTTGTGTGTGTTGGGTTGTGTCTTACTTAAGGAGCAGGCTCGCCGCTACTCCAGGGAAAGATTCCCGACTCTCATTTTCCCCCAGTTTCTGCTGCCAATTTGGTTTTGCCAGAGGGATCTATTCTGCTGCTTTTCTGTTCCCAAAGTGAAATCACCTGGGATGTAATTAATTAATTAGAAGCGGCTTGCGCTGGGAGGGTTGCTGCATGTGTTTGGGGCTGAGCTGTGGCCGCTGTTCTGGGTGATTGGGATTAATAATGAGGGCCAATTTCAAATAGAAATCTGAGTGCTTAATAGACAGTGTGGGTGTGTGTGTGGTTGTGTGTGTGTGTGTGTATGTGTGTGTGGTTGTGTGTGTGTGTGGTTTTGTGAGTGTGTCTGTATGTGCTTGCGTGTGTGTATGTATGTGTGTGTGTGTGTGTGTGTATGTGTGTGTGTGGTTGTGTGTGTGTGTGGTTGTGTGTGTGTGTCTGTATGTGCTTGCATATGTGTGTGTGTGTGGTTGTGTGTGTGTGTGGTTTTGTGGTTGTGTGTGTGTGTGGGATGGGGCAGGGTGGGGGCCAGATACAGACTTCCAGTGCCACCAGAATAAAAGAGGCTTTTGTCTTGCTCTCCCTCTCTCCCTGTGTGTGTGCGTGTGTGTGTGTGTGTGTGTGTGTGTGTGTGTGTGTGTGTGTGTGTGTGTGTGTGTGTGTGTGTGTGAGGTGTGTGTGTGTGTGTATGTGCGTGTGTGCATGCGTATGTGTATGTGTATGTGTGTGTGTGCATGTGTGTGTGTGTTCTCTACAGTGCATAGCATGTTTCAGCTATAGTTAACCAGCTACTCTGACTACGTCTGAGTAACCATTACTCTGGGTAATTTGCAGTCAGCATCTCCGTTTTAGACTGCTGGTCAAAGAGATCAGATGGCAGTTTTTAAAGAGTTCCAAATACACTCACATGCATTTAGTGTGTTTGTAACTTAATATATATTTCATTGGGATATTTAAACACAGTCATTAAATTAATGAAGTATAATTTACTATTCAACCAAAATGCTATTAAAAGATTCGTATATGGTGTAAACGGACTAAAACCTTACAAAGCTTGTAAGCCACTGTGTCTTTGGAATTTCTTGCCTTTCAGCCAAATCAAAGCCATAGGAAATGTTAAATGTGATAATTTGGTTTTACTGAGTGAATATGGATGGATGTCTATATAAATGCTATTTCAGGTTTCTTGTTTTAAAAATAAGGACACATGGTTCCAGCTGGTTATTAAAGAGAGGAATTTGGAATGAACAAAGATATGTGGCTACATAGACTGAATACTGATTGATGTCTACATGGATGCCAATTCAGATTATTTATTTATTTATTTATTTATTTATTTATTTATTTATTTATGCAAAACAGTATGTTTTGGTTATTGGTTATTAAAGTAAGACTGCCATAGACACGTGGCTATGTAGAGTGAATATTGAATTTGATTGAATAACTAAATGAATGCCGATTGCAAATGTTTTGGGAAACAGCATGTATTGGTTATGGAAGAAGACTGCGGAAAGATCAAAGAAGGTACTGAATCTTTACATAGGCTTTGTAAACTAAAAGACTAAATAATGGATCTTTCTTCACATCTAATTAGAAAAACGCAAAGGAAATGCCCACCTCCTGGTAAATGCAAATGCAGTAATATTAACTTAGGGATCTCCTTCCCCCCAGACGGTGCCAAGTATGCGGTGCGCTGTTTGTGTAAGCTTGTGGACAGTATTGGCAGATTTATGATATTCCCTCAAAGAGTTACACACAGAGCAGACGGATAAATATCTGCTCACTGCACAAAAACGCCTGTAACACCACAGTAAAGAAAAAAAAGCCCTGCACCGCTAGGAGAAAGACTCCACGGAGGGACGACTGACAGACTATTTATAATCATAATGGAAATAAAAATACTTAACAGGAGGGAATGGAGTAGGAACTTCCTTCCACCCACCTGGACACTCATTATGATGGCTGCCTCCGCTAAAAAGGCCTGACCCTGCATGGCTGTGGCTCCATCATATTTAGGGTCCGCAGCGTTGCCAAGATATAACTTTACCCAATTAAGCCATGAGTGAACACACAACTAGGCAGACTTGACATTGTCTCGCTGCAGACGAACACAAATCACCTGGCCCTGCCAGCACAAATGCTGAGACACTCCTCTCTCTTTCTCTTTCTCTCACTCCCTCTCTCTCTCTCTCTCTCTCACACACACACACAAGCTCATTTGCCTCCACTAAATGGAAGAAATATTTAATGAATTCACCCTGCCATTCAGGCTTGATGCTGTCATACAAGCGAGTGGAAAAGGCAGTCGTGTCCTTACTAATCACCATTCCGGATGCTTTAAACCTAAAATTAGCTTGACCGCTTGTCAAGAAATGGTCGATTTCATTGATTCAAGACCAGTTACCGTAGCTGTTAGGAGGGGTATCTGGTGTCTGGAAGAATAGTGGTCTATTTTGGGGGGCAGTCCCTCCCCCCCGCAGTATTTGTTTCTTGGGCCTTTTCTCAGGCACTCACTCATCGCCTAGTCAGGCCCGAGTCATTTGGTTAACTAATTGCAGTGGCCTTGTCTGATTAGCATGCATGTATGCGGACAGAGTTCATGGGGAAGGGGCACTT
>CM050212.1:7592500-7595000 GCA_027475355.1 Coilia nasus | reverse complement strand
ACAATCAAGGTTGGTTGGTTGTTTGGTTGAACTTGTCTTGAATGCACACTATTGTTCACCATGTCACCATCTGGAAGTGCTTGTCACTTTCGTTCCCATTTAAGTACTTCAGTGGCAAATGTGGACTCATAGCAAATCATAAAATGATGTCACTTCCATGTGTTCATACTTCACAGCATGTCACAGTTGTCCATGGGACAGTCAAACACCCACCTGAGACACTGTGAAGCTCTACAGGCAGGGAGAATGTGCTGTAATGTGCTATGCACATCTATGCGTGTATCTGTGTCTTGTACATGTGCGGCTACTGTTTATTTAACCCCCTGAATGAAACACTCAATACCTTTTCCCGAATTTGCCAACCAACTGGTTAGTGAAACTGCCAACTGCCATAATCTTCGCATGGAATGTGCTGGAAATAGCTACTTAAACATGCTCAAATCCAGCTGTGCGGTTGCCATATTTATCCTACTGAGCCCGTTCACATAAAATCATAAATCATGTGAAAATAAATAAATCAGAAGAAAGTTCAAACGAACAAAATAGAGGCAGAATGGATGTCGTTTACTGGCCAGAGTCCTCAGTGGAAGCCTGGAGTTAGCCAGGACTTACTGCAGAGGAAAATGTGTTTTTAACAAAATACTTTTTTACAATGTGCTATGGACCGACCAACTCATTTGGAACAAATTAACATCAAACTATTGTATGCCACCCCATTAATCTGGCATTTCCAAGGCCAAACCCAAACATCACATGACATCTCTTTAAAGGAGAGGGAAAGACTTTCTGATTTTTCTGCTTTTTTCTGCTTTTTGACTTTAACACCTCAGCTTCTAAATGTAGTGTCTTTGTGTAGTTTTATGGTTCTGAAGTATATAGGCACAGATCATCTGAAAACAGTTTCAAATGTGTCTTCTTGTGTTGCTGAGGCTTCCAAGAAATGGGGGATCATTTTTAATAGACTACAGTATGTCAGCATGGGCTACCTGTGAGATTGGGTACAGTTGCTTAGCGTAACCCAATGGAGCCTCTAAGTTTGATTATTATGGACTATTAATGAACATGTCAACTTACTGTATAGTAGGGTGGAGGTGGTGGTGGTGGGGAGGGTCTTTAGCTTTAGCTATGCTAACTGGTCCAATATTATTTAATGATTTATGCTAAGCTAATAGCTATTATAGCTAATAGTGCTGCTGCCAGATTCAAAGATCCTACAGCCATCTTTGATCTGGGGATCTGCTGAATGGATTAAAACATGGCAAAACACAGCAGTCTAACTATAAGGGAGTGTTCTTTTAAGAACAATGTGGCTCCTAGGTCTAGATTGCACTGAACACAAAACAGATTTCTTTTATCAGGCAATAGATTTAAAAGTAGGGGAAAAGTAAAAAGAAAAAGAAAAATATTGGTAAAAAGTTATCTCATAGACACTTTTTTATCTCATTAGACAGTTTTTGGTCATCCTGAGGTGGCTGGCTATTTTCCTGAGGACTGGATCTTTTCTAGCAGGAATTGTTTATATTATGACAGTGCTTGCTTGCATGCCATATAGTATGCTTTAAACTGGGTACACAGCATCCCCTTCAATAAGTGATTACATTACATTACAATTAGCAGGCGCTTTTATCCAAACCGACCTACAGTAGAGGACACAAGTCATCTATTGAGTCAACACACAACACAACACTATCCTATTTACTCAGAAAAAAACTGTGTCACTTAACTGGATGTGCTTTCTCTCTTTGCAGTGGTGTTGTGTTTTTCACAGTCTGTGGGTGTGCTCCCAGATCAATGGCACCTTCATTAGCCACAGCACTCATGGAGTCATCCCCCATGCGTCACCTAGATGGAAAACACCATCTATTCCATCATGTGAATCGTCAGTGAATTTATAACACTGTGAATTTATTTGGCATTTTGCACTGCAAATATCGAGCGCCATGTGCTTGTTGTAAACAAGGAAACCGGCACTGGGGGCAGTGATTGGTGCTGCTTGCTGTGCTGACCAATCAATTTTTGTTAAGGTAAAGACGATCAACCAATGGCGGTAGGCCAAAAACAACATGCAGGGCGATATTCACACAAAACTGCTACCAAAGATTCTTCAAGACTCTCTGCTCAAAATAGGCAGCTCAAAATCTCAGACAATTTGAAAATTCCAGCCGGACAAAATTTCCGGGTCTCAAAAAGAGAACATGTCCGGGGTATAGAGGATGTCTCGTCACCTGCTACTGTATAGCATTGGAGCCTTTGTGATCTCTCCTAAAAGGCTCAAGGTGGGTACGCTAGCTCACTGTATTACAGTACAGTGGCGTGTCTGTGCTTGGCCATAATGGGCTATGAGTGGGTACGTTACACTACTGCTGTAGCAATGGAGTCTGGGTGCTTTAGCATTATGAACTATAACTGTGCATTACTATGACCTACTGAATAGCAGTGGAGATTCTGTGCCAGGTCTTTGTCGATTATAAGTTGGCAAGTTAACTGACAGTATAGCATT
>CM050212.1:7575000-7582500 GCA_027475355.1 Coilia nasus | reverse complement strand
GTGTGTTCTGTATCTGTTTTGCTGTGTACATTGCATGAGGAGGGGTTTTCTCTGCTAAGGTTGAGGAAGTGTAGGGTTGCTTACTGCTCCAAGCAGGAGTGGTGGGAAAGAAAGCAAAGAGGTCGGAACCTGGAGTCTGTGTGAGTCTTTTGGCGACTATAGGAAATCAGACTTGAGTCTGTTAGAGTCTGTGGAAGACCAGAAGGGATCAGGCTGAGCCCCAGGCCCCACTCACTGAGTTAAGAAGCAGAGGCCTGCGGCACTCCCAAAAGCCCTCACTGATGGCTAGGAGACAGCCCCATCCTGGGCTTCACACACACACACACACACACACACACACACACACACACACACACATACACACACACACACAAAGCCCACGTCTGAGGTCTGCTGTGAGACAGACCCAGGTTGGCTCTCTCTGTGTGTAGTAAATGATTACACCCTCAAGTGAAGCTAAGCTCAAAAATAGTCATTTCCATATAAATCTTTCATAAAAAATTGTTTCTGATATAAGATGATGATTACTGCTGACATTGTATCCTTTCCTTTTTTGAACAGAAAAAAACTGTTTCAAGTAAGTCTCTATTTTCCTAAGTAATGTGACAGTTTTATATTGTTGCGTATGTGGTCAAAGTCTAAATGTTGAAAATAAACTCTTGAATAAATTATAAAATGCCACATTTGCTGTGATGTAGATAGATGTTAATATGAATTTAGTGTGCATTTTCATGCTATATCACCAATGATATTTGACTAAAAAAACGTGCTGTAAAACTGCAGAATTGTCATGTAAAAAACCTACGTTGTTAAATAGAGAAAATAATTCTAAGAGTTTGATTTGGAGGAGTGTTGTGCATGCTGGACTATTCTGTAAATAAACAGCATTTTGAATTAAATGTGCTAAATCATACAACATCAAAAACAGAAACAGGCGGCTTACAGATGACAAAAATGATTTATACTTGTCATTAGATTGCCATTAGAGTAACAAGAACTACTTCATCTTTGGACAGTTGCATATAAAGTAGATAAAAAATGTATGAAAATCAACAAAAAGCATGATTACTACTTATGTCAGTCCAGTGCTCTCTGACTCTGAGCATGCTGTGAGTCCCAGCGTGAGCGATAGCCAGTGTGGTTTGCTTTGCATTGTGCAGCCTCTGGCAGCTGGCCGCTATCCAGACCTTACTGGCCGGACATTTAGCAAAGAGCACACACACTTTATGACAAATATGAGGATAGTGGGAGAGAGAACAAGAAAAGTATGTGCGTGTGTGTGTATGTGTGTGTGTGTGCGTGTGTCTGTGTAGGAAATACGTGCCATTCCAGAATCAAATCCTATTGGACAGAATTACTTTTGACGTGGTTGCCTTGGAGACCCCGTCACCCTGGCGACTGGCCTCTCATGCAGCTGTGTTTTCTCGTTAGTTAAATGTGTAATGCGAGGCTGGGACAGAGATATCTCCGGGCAGAAACCAGAACAGATTCACCCCGTTTGTCTCAATCTAATGTGAAGCGCGATAAGGTACGACTCCATGTCTTTTCCCCTTGACTATTACTTGTATTTGTCAAGCAGGCCGGTCCTCGTCTAGCAGGAGAGTACAGGCGAAGGCCATCATACTGGATGCAACTGGCCATATTGAGATATTCCATTACACAGTGCGACACTGGGAAATGAAGAGGAATCTTTATTGGACACATGCTCATATGACTAAAACTATTACTTGCTTTCTGAAATCTCCCCCTAATCTAATCACGCTGGCTCCATGGCGCTCTGCGCCTCGGCCATTACTGGATGACCCTACCCACGCTGTGAGTCATATGCCTGGGGCTTAGCACCCCCTGACCACCCCCATTCCCTCTATCTGTGCTGATTCTGATCCTGCTCCCACATATACGTACATACACATTCTGTGTGCTGGTTCTGGATTCCGACTGATTTAGATCACACACACAGACACACACACACACACACAGACACACACACACACACACACACACACACACACACACACAAACACACAGTTTCTAACACATATCTCTACCTCCCCAATAACATTTTTGACCAATTCCCTCTCTGCTATATGTATGTTATGAACCCCACTCCCTCTGAACACCCAACCCAAACACACGAACACACACACACACACACACACACACACACACATTTCTGTAGTTGTCTCTGTCTTTCTCTCAAATTGACAGCCAGACACAGACAAACACGCACACACACACCCATACACACACACAGACACACAGACACAGACACACACACAGACACAGACACACACACACACACACACACACACACACACCTCTGGATTCCCAGCACCTCCCTGCAGTTCGTCTCTCACATGAGGAGCTGATTAATGTGGCTCGCACTGAGGGAGAGCACAGATCACCCGCAAACACACTTCCTGTTTAGTTCCACATGGCAGTGCGGTCCTTCTGCGTCCACTCTCAGGCTCATAGTCCCTCTGCGTCCGTATCAGACCCAAAGCCCCCCCATGCTCACTATCAGATCTGCAGTATCCCTGTGTCCACTCTCAGACGTTCAGTAACTCCACATGCACTCTACATCAGTCCCTCTGTGTCTATTATTGGACAGGAACTCCATCTGTGTCAGGCTGGGGAGCATATTTATTGTAAAAGTTTTTTTTTTGGGACTACCTTGCAATAGCTGTGGCTATTTCGCTCCTGATAGGGTGATCACTTGAGCACAAGGGCTGATGGGAATCAGAGACAGAGGGAAGACCTGCTGAGGCCTTAGCCAATGGGAATGTCAACAGGAGGACTTAGCTGTGGGATTGACCTCTACAGATATAAGTCCAGTGTTCTGTGGCTACTCAGGCTATCACCTGTGGTCACCAACTGGCACTATTGGTAATATGGGCAACCCATTTATTGGTCTGATAAAGGCAGACATGGGAGCTTTGTGGTTGCTATGTAAAAAACTGGTTTGCTTTAAAAGCTTGAAAACATTCACTTGTGGTGATCATTAAAAAAAACTCAACAGGAGCAACTATGCAGACATTACATTTTGTTTCATTAGCTTTAAAGTCTCCCAGCTAAAGCAAGGCAGCAAAGCAGAAGAGTAGGGGGGCTATGCCAATATAGATTAGTTTTAATTATTAAAACATATTTCTATTTTTAAACAAATCTCAGGTTTCATGACTTATTTTGCCTGGTTTTACTTGAAATGATTGCTTACCTTCGAAAATAGACCTGTCAAAAGTCCCGTTGTCCACATAGAAAACTGCTATTTTAACTGAGCCAGGGCAGAGTACTGACAGGAGTGACTGACGTTGAGAGCTATGTGTGTGTGTGTGTGTGTGTTTTTTTTTTTTTTTTTTAAGTATAAGCCAGTTAGACAGCGTCAGCCTGGTCTGGATTCAATCAGAACTACATTCTATTTCATCCTGCTGAAATAGCAATCAGCTGTTAATAGCATTGAGCAAATGGCTTATAATAAAAATATCAATCTGCATTAAATTAGATCAAATGGTATTCTGGGCATATAGTTTCAGATTTGTAGCTTTGCCAGGGTTAGTCACGGGACGGAGAGCCTATCTATTCCTGAGCATGCAGTAATTAAATTAGAGGCTAGTTTTAGTGTCTTCTTACAGACACCATTTTGAATTGCATCAAAGAAACCATCAGAACAGTTTCAATTTATTTTTTTTTTTTTAAATTTCAAACTCAATTTTTGGTAATGGATGGAAGGGTTGGAAATGTCTTAAATGGCCGTTGACTCTGAGACAGTCCCTAACAAGATTAGGCTCTGTCCTCACTGAAACACTGAGAAGAAACACTGAGAAGAAATTAAGACAGCAGCCACAGAGGAGGAGGGAAATAAAAAGCTGGTGTCACATCGAGCATTCTAAATATGACACACATATTAAGCTTAAACCCAGATTTCTCCTTTCTATTAAATGGCACTCATGCTGAAAGAATGAGCCTCAACATTGGAGTTCAGGGTTGGATTAAAATGGCTTGCCATACCACAAAACACTGCAAGATGTGTGTGGTGTCACCACCCTCTCAAATAGGCTTCAAAAACACCCGCAGTGTGTTTGCCTCATCATGTGCAGCTAATTATCAACGCGCTTGTGCTAATTTATATGATATTAAAAAATCGGTTTCCAATATTTCGTCCTCTTGTAGCCCAATTTCGTCTTAATTCCCTTGAGCACGCGCCAGTGGAGCAGTCATGTGCATGTGTTTGAGTAGGGTTGATGTCATCCGTGCCCCTCGCAGAAGTGTCTCTGAAAGTGTCAGGCATTCCATCCTGGAGACACGCGTGTCACTAGCATTTTGCAAACAAATATGTAAACATTTCCTTCCTGTTCTGCCCCTTTAAGCGAAATTTGGTTTGTTTGTTTGTTTCTTTTACAACTGAGCACATTTAGCTCTATTTTCATCTGCAGGGGATCACCCAATATGGGCAGAGCTGAGGTCTTGGCAAAGCTGCTGCGAAGGAAACCAGGAAATGGTAAACAGTGGGAAGTCTCAGGTGAGACACTTGGCATTTTATTTATTTGCTGCCCGTGTTGCTCACGGAAGGGTAGCTTTTCTTTCTACCTGGCGGAGTCGCTACAAGGCAGCCCCTCGGGGTGAAGGTGGGGTAAGGATGAGACTAAGGCTGTGTTAGAATGTCTTTGGTTTCCTTTCCAGCAAGAGCAGCTGCTGGGCTCCTGATTATGGTCATATATAAGAAATATACAAATAAATAGAATATAATAATTTAAACTTTATTTTAATTTAAAATAACAAGGATTTGTTACATTTGTATAGCACATTTCATGGTATTCATGGATGCACACACACATACACATATCCAAAAGCACACACGCGCACACACACACACTAAAGGCGGGGGCAGGCCTGTTGGCCCGTGATTGGTTCTGGGAAGGCGCTGGGCTCAGTGTTCTGATGATCGGGAGTTCATCCAGCATAGATCAGGGCCTCTTTAACCCACAGTGATTTGTGGGGTTTTGATCGCGGTGTCTTGTCAGCCTGCGTTTCCCCAGAATGCAACGCAAGCAAAGTACGATGGCTTGGGGCCGCGCACACATCTGAGCCTGGCTTCACATACAGCCTGTGTTGCTGCTTATCTGGAACGGAGAGACAGAGGCTCATTCCAGATATAGTCTACCATGACCGGGTCTGGCTGTTGGGAATCAATCAGCGTGATTTATCGTTTCTCGAATGCCGCTAGAACGCTGTTGTTTGTTTTCCATTATCCAATTTTGCTTTATTGGCTACATGCCTGTTGCAAAAACTATAAAGTTCAGAGTCAAGACTCCAGAGAGATGACGAGCCTCAGTCACTCAAAATCATAAGTGCAGTGAGGTCAACTTCCTTCTCAATACTTCATTCTGTCACACCCATTATGTAGCAGACTACAGGAGCAGAGCAGGCATTGCATTATCATGGATGCTTTACTAATGACAGGCTAAGTGATGGTAAACTTCCAGTTTACGGTTGCTGTTGGATCTAAGCAGCAGCTGAAGCACTTATTTATAGAATCATCAGTATATTTAATGGTGACATAAGTCTGTGTAATTAAAAGCTCACCTTAGCCCCAGGTCAGTGCTCTTGCTCTGCAGCCTACGCTGATGTAATAGGGGGCAAGAGGCAGATGGTCAAAGTCTTAACCTTCACTCTGCTTCCTAATATACCTCATTTCATTAAAATCAGCCTCATGACACACTTCCTGTTACCGTGGCTCACTGTTGCCTCCTAGTGGTGGAATTGTGAAGGCTGCCGGGTCAACTGAATGGAGGAACTGATGACAGGGTCACCATGGCAACCCTTCCGCACCTGGAGAGCTGCTGGTAAGGCGACTCTAGACGGCCAACATTCGCCATTCTTCTGCCTCATTACTCACTGTGTGTCTCACTGCCGCACAGCACACACACTACAAAACATATTTAGCACTTACGCAACTCAGGGCAGTTATATCAGCCTGTTTGAGTTCAGTTTTGTCAACATGTAGTGTAGTTTATTGCCCATAAACACCACATAACATGCTCACATAACTCGGTCCAAGGAAGAAGATGACTTGACTGGTTTGAATTGTGTGAGGTAAATATTTTTTCACAGCATAGCAACAACGTGCTGGAGACCATGCTCCATGCAGTGTGAGTGATTGCTCTTTTGTGTGCTTTTATAGAATACACTTAAGCATAGAGCAATGCATTACTGTGTATTCAGATGTAAGTTGCTTGGCTGTAAGTACAGACAACATGTGAACTCCCTTGTGCCAAAGCCCATACATAACAAAATGGATGTGCGATAACTAGATTATAAGAAGCATTTGCTAAACAAGCCTCGGGACAGGAGTATTAGTGCTCGGCAATAGCCGACCACCCGTGTTCCTCTGAGTCCACGCAGACCACCTTTAAAGGGTTACTGGTCATTTTCAGGCCAATCTATTCCAGTAACTCTCCTCCCACCACACGCTGTGCACCTGGGTTACACAGGAAGATACAAACACACACACACACACACACACACACACACACACACACACAGTAAGGTACAGACAATGTGTGGAGCGCATCAATCTGCATACCTGGCTCCCTCATGCGAAGCATGTTTACACAACATGATCTATCTCAACTGAGCACGCAGAGGTGACTCTGCTAAACTGTAAAAGATGTCATCCTTTCTCACTCTGGCTGCTGCAGAGGGGTGAAGTTGAAGTGAAAAAGAAAGTGCTGCCACATTTTATTCACATTAGTGAAGAGCTTGATAAATTGTTCTTTTGTCTTAATGTTTACTCTGGTGTGCATCAGTGCTTGCGTGCTGTGTGTGTCTGTGTGTGTGTGTGCCTGTGTGTGTGTGTGTGTGTGCGCAAGTGTGTACATGCATATGCATATGCGTGTCTGTGTTTATATGTCTGTGTTTATATGTCTGAGTGTGTGTGTCTGAGTATGTGTGTACGTGTGTGTGTGTGTGTGTGTGTGTGTGTGTGTGTGTGTGTGTGTGTGTGTGTGTGTGTGTGTGTGTGTGTGTGTGTGGGTGTATGCGCCCGATCTCCAGATTGATGTTTTTTGCAGAGGTGTCTTTGTTCTCCGTCTGGCAGTGATAGCTCCACACGTGTGTGACACATTGCGACTCTACACTGGCCTAAGCTGGCAATTAGCTCATCTCTGTGAGGGAAATAACAATGCTGGCACGACTCAGGGCCCCTCAGACTGATACCGCCCGCCCGCCCGCCCGCCAACCCACCCGCCCGCCAACCCGCCTGCTCCTCACAGATACTCCAACCCATCACGTCCGTCGAGCGGGGGAAAACTCTAAACAAAATAATCACCTAAAGATGTGCCATAAGTCTTAAAGAGGAAGAAAGAAGGAGGGAGAGAGAGAGGGAAGGAGAGAGAGAGGGAGAGAGAGAGAAAAAAAAACAGAGAGTGAATGAGAGAAAAAGAGAGGGAAAGAGAGAAAAAGAGAGAGTGAGAAGGGGGGAATGGTGGGAAAGGGAAAGAGAGT
>CM050212.1:7535000-7570000 GCA_027475355.1 Coilia nasus | reverse complement strand
CTCCTCTCCTCTCTTCTCTCCTCTCCTCTCCTCTCCTCTCCTCTCCTCTCCTCTCTCCTCTCCTCTATCTCTTCATCCTGTCCTGTCCTTACCTTTATTTCCCATCCTTGTCTTTTGTGTCATCCTCCTCTCCATTTTTTCTCCCTCTCCTCTCTTCTCCATTACCCTCCTTTCCTCCTGTCCTCTCTTCTCTTCTCCTCAACACTGTCTCCTCTCCCCTCCTCTTCTCTCCTCTCCTCTACCCTCCCCTCTTCTCCTCAAAACCCTCTTCTCTCCTCTCACATCTTTTGTCTACTCCTCTCCCTTCTTCAGTCCTCTACTCTCCCATTGCCTTCTCTCTTCTGCTGTGTGTGTATGACTGGCTGTGTGTGTGTGTGTGTGTGTGTGTGTGTGTGTGTGTGTGTGTGTGTGTGTGTGTGTGTGTGTGTGTGTGTGTGTGTGTGTGTGTGTGTGTGTGTGTGTGTGTGTGTGTGTGTGTGTGTGTGTTGTAATTGTGTTTGTACGTCTGTGTGCATAAAAGATGGATTGTCGGTAGCTGTGTGTGATTGCTTCTCCACAGCATTCTGTGTGTGTGTGTGTGTGTGTGTGTGTGTGTGTGTGTGTGTGATGGCTTCTCCATACCACAGTGAAGGCACCATGGTTCATCACGACTGTCTATCTCTGATCCGTTTCGCTCTTAAACAATTTTATGTGTCCTTTTACTGCGTCAAATTTACCGACCGCTCCCTGTGCAACCACTTAAAACACCCCGTTCCAGTAAAGGAAGTCTCTATTGTTTCATCTGTCTGTGCGTCTGTGTGTGTGTGTGTGTGTGTGTACAGGACTAAGATGACAAGCCAAAACTACACTTTGTCTTTTTTTTATTGCATCCAGTGGCCGAGAGTATTTGCAGCCCTGTGACACTCATGGGACGGTGTTTTGAGGACACTGCTTAAGTTACTGCCGAAACGCAAAAAAAAAAAAGATCATTCTGGGAAAACAACTAAAAAAGGCCTTTCTGACCTAATAAGGCTTTCTGTACCACAGAGCTGCCTTCACATGTCTGGTCAGCACTGACCTGTGACTTCACCTGCATCTCAGCGGCACCAGTCCCAACCGGGCCGCCTCTCGTTAGCATACCAGGCTAATGCGAGTAGTTACTCTGGCGCGCTAGACAGGTCCAAGCGCCGGCACACGGGCACATCAGATGGCATTGCCCGGCAGCAGGGGGAGATTGGCATCTCCCAGCGGCGTCGGCGGGGGCAGCAGCAGCAGGGGCGTGGCTGAAAGCTGGGAGACGGGGATGGTGGCGGTGCTGGAGGCCAGCTGTGGAATGCTCCCGTCGGGGTCCCAGAGGTCCGCCTCACATCTGCCAGCCCCGTTCCTGCTCTCCAGCTCCCTCTCCCTCTCCAGCTCCCTCTCCAGCTCCCTCTCCAGCTCCCTCTCCCTCTCCAGCTCCCTCTCCCTCTCCAGCTCCCTCTCCCTCTCCAGTTCCCTCTCTCTCCCTCTCTCTCCCTCTCCCTCTCCCTCTCTCTCTCTCTCTCTCCAGCTCCCTCTCCCTCTCCAGTTCCCTCTCTCTCCCTCTCCAGCTCCCTCTCCCTCTCCCTCTCTCTCTCTCTCCCTCTCCAGCTCCCTCTCCCTCTCCAGCTCCCTCTCCCTCTCCCTCTCCATTTCCCTCTCTCTCCCTCTCCTGCTCCCTCTCCCTCTCCAGCTCCCTCTCCCTCTCCAGCTCCCTCTCCCTCTCCCTCTCTCTCTCTCTTTCTCTCCCTCTCCAGCTCCCCCGCCTCACAGTGCTTCTGCTGTTCGACATCATGTTTATTCGGCCTGTGCGCCTCCCGGTCTCACATCCTCAGCATGGTGGTCCAAATGTGCTAATACCATTTTCTCTATCTCTCTTTCTTTCTCTCTCTCTCTCTCTCTTTCTTTCTCTCTCTCTCTCTCTCTCTTTCTCTCCTTCCTGGCCACCCTTTGCCCTTCCTCCATCTTTCTTTCCCTTTCTCAACCTTCTGTACTCTCGCTCTCTCTCGTTCTCAACTTCTCTCTCTATCAAGGCTCTTCTCTCTTTTTCTCTCTCTCTCCCTCCCTCTTTCAGCTACTCCTCTCTCTGCCTCTTTGTTTTTCTTAACCCCCTCTCTCTCTCCTCTCCTTCTTTTTCTCTCCCTCTCTCTTTCTTAACCCTCCCTCTCCCCCTCTTCCCACCTCTGCATAAGTTGCTGTGGTGTTGAGGGGACGTGTCATCCAGCTGAAAGAGCCTCCGTCAGCAGCTTACCACTTTCTTGAAAACAATTACTTGGCTGAAGTGCCTATTAGTGTGGCAATCTATCAGCGGAGAAGTGGGCTTGCAGGACCTTGCTGACATGAGGGGGACACCCCAGGGACCGGCCCCTGGAGCGCATGACCCCTGCTCACAGGGCCCCGGGCCCCAGTCACAGGCCACGCCTGCACCCCCTCAACACCACCTAATAGGCCGGGTTCTAATGAGGGCGGAGTTTTACTGTACTCAACACCGTTCGTGTAGCGCGAAAGAACAAATAATTAATTGCCTTAAACCATCCTGTTCTTTGAGCATGTCATGTTTTTTTATTGTTATGTGTAAATGAAAAACGAAAAAAAAAAAAAATTAAACATGAAAAAACAGACTTAAATCAATTAATTTCCACTTTGATGCAGAAATGCATTCGCCCACAGGGGAGTTTTTTCTTAAGCCTAGTTTACGTTCATTTCATGGTAATTCCACTCCTACTCAGAGAGCCCCTTGCATTGTTGCAAACCTCCCACAAAGAGGCCCTTGCATTCTTGCGTGTGCCTCCCCAATTACTGCGCAAGCTTGGGATTGGTCCGTCTGGATTCTCATTTTACACATCTCACACCAACAGCTTTGGAAGACGGAAATTATGGCATAATTAACCTGCAATGTAGGCAAGATGTTATGCAACTGTTTCTATCATTTGCCTTTAAACTGCAGACTGTTTTTAATATTGCTAGTATGGTAGGCTTTAACAAAGACTTCTCGTAAGCTATCTTTGCTTATTTAATGAAAGAGTAACTGTTGCTGCTTCCAAATCCCTTAAATAACAACGTACATTTCTAAAATTAACATGACATGTTTTCACAAAATCATTATACAGTTGCCTCAGAGGATTTGCAGCCCCTTCTATTTGTTTTCCTTTCCTGCTCCATAGTTTTTCACATGTGGGTCAATTTAAAGATGTGACTGCACCTATTTAAGCCCATCTCTCAACAACAACTTACAACTTTTACAAGCGGGTTGTTGTGGGATCATTTCTGGTATAACTTGCCTGCAGTGTAGGCTGGGTGTACTGCAATTGTTGCTACCTTCTGCCATTAAACTATACCGCTATACAGCTCTAATTAATCTTATTTAATAAAAGTGCAACTTTAGCTGTGTCCGACCCCCCTAAATAACAACACATATTACTAAAATCAACATACAACATGTTTAAAGCGAATCATTACGCAGCTGCCTTCTCTCCCTGCTGCTTAAGCTAGGATGTGCACACATTCCCGACAACAACTTAGAATGCATAAGGAGTTCCGACAATTGCAGTGCATGGTTACGCAACGATGGAGTAGGAAAATGAGCCCTTCAGTCTATGGCAGGAAAGTATTACCAGATCTGGTAAAGAGTAATTGCTATCTCACTCAGTGGATAATATCTCTGGTTACAGTAAGCACATCACTGTTAAAAAAAGATTTGGAACATATATTACACATTTATTACACATATATTACTTGGTACCACACATTGACATAACCTGAGGCAGCTGTGGCTTAATAGTTAGGGAGTTGATCTTGAGATCGGAGGGTTGCAGGTTCAAATCCCATACCAGTAGGAAGAATGTGGGTGGGGGAGTAAATAACTAGCTCTCCCTCATCCATGGCTGAAATGCCCTAAAGTGCCAGGCATTTAACCCCACATTGCTCCAGGGACTGTACACTGTAAAAAAAAAAACTGTAAGTTGCTCTGGATAAGAGCATTAGCTAAGTGTAATATATTGTAATGTATTCAAGGAAAAAGTATGTTTAAAATTATATTTCTGTTACACTCTATGTGCACTGTACCCTACTGTCCACATTAAAGTGTCTATTTCACTGTCATAAACTGGTCGTACCATGCATACCCCACTGTTATAAAATGTTCATAGTGTGTGTGACCTACCACTCCAACCTGACCATAATGTCTGCAGCCTATGCTTACACTGCTTGTGCTTTTTCTATCGTGGTTGGTTGACTGTGTCTTGTACGTCAACATGTACTTCCTGCCAGCAAGCAGGAGCAGCCAACTGGTGAAGTTAGCCTTCCTTTGGACTCTGGTGTTGCATTTCATTGTTCCAAAAGAAAAGCAACCCAGCAAACACAGACAGTGAGGGAGAGAGGGAGAGAGAGATAGAGACAGAGGGCGAGAAAAACAGACAGAAAGAGAGAGAGAGAGAGGGAGGGAAGGAGGAAACGAGTCTGTGTTCGCTTCTAATGTTGCCCTGTTAACAGAGGAAGGATTGAGGACAGTTACCTAAGAGGCCATGTTTTAGAAGTGTGCGTCCGGAGTACTTACACAGCTGGGCTTCAGGTTTAGCGCTGTCACACAAACGCAGCATGTACGCAGGAGACGTATGCAATGTCCCATCTGGTAACCAGCCTACTGTTTTTTTTTGGCAAACTCAGGCTAACCAGACCAACATTAACGTACTCAGGTTCATGTGCATTGTTCTTTTGTTCTTGACATAAAGTTACCGCCACAGCTGGAATAATTAAGGAAACAACCAACGCAGTTACAGCTAACTACTAGAGGTCCATACAGATTCTTTAGAAGCGACAAAAAAACATTGCAAAATCCATTATAAAAAACTCTAAAAGATGATTGTATTCGTCTGTAGGCCATTAGCGAACAACTAGAGGGCCACACAGATTCTTTAGAAACGACAAAAAAAAAACATTGTAAAATCTATTAAAAAAACTTTGAGAGGTGATTGTCTGTAGGCCAATAATATTTGTTATTTTCTTTGTTCAGGATGTTCTAGGATTCCCAGTTGTGTTGTATTGATTTTTGTTGATGCACTGATGCTTCCAAAAATAATCCCAAACCACTGTACACAAATTCACTTAATTTGTTAATGGCGATTTATCAATCCATTATCATTTCTCCCTTATGAATCTGAACTAGCTCATATAACTTGGCATGTGTTTTCAACATCATTCAGACTTGCAGTCCTGATATGCTTTTAAATTGGCTACAGCCCCTAGATATTTTCCTGCATCATTTTTCTTCACAGGTTATCTGTTGAAAGCCCTTAAACATCTCCAGAGCACTAAGAGCACTGAGACATTGGTGCAACGTCAGAGCGGAGTGTTTTGGTTCGTTCGGGGCCTGTGTTGCTGCTGGGGTTGAAATATTGGGAGGGCACAGCGGAGACAAATGTAAGTCTAAAGGATTACATACTCTAGAGAACACGACAATGAGTCACTCATCTGAAGGCAGGACTGTTTACATTAGGATCCTCAGAGACACACATACCATCTAAAGTCATGAAAATCTCTAAGAGTGATGATCTTTCCAGCCTTCCCACGTTGTTCTCTAAGATTAAGGGGTTGGCCAATATTTATTTTTCAGTGCCATTAATTCAAATGTCGAAAAATGTCTGATACCATATCATTCAGAGACCTATCTCCATATTAATTACTTATCACGTCTGATTTCTGTTGCTCCAGTTAAAAAGCCTCAAAAGAAAACAAAAGCCTTCTCTTCTGTCTCTGTCTCCATCTTCATCTGACACCCTGGGGATGCAGATTAGGCGCTGTCCTTCTTTATGAAAACGAATGAAAATAAAAACGAGAGCAAACAGAAGGGAGGGGTCGAGTCCAGTGTTTGATAAAGCTTTAGAGGAAAGCCATGTCAGGGCTGCTTGCACAGCCTTTGGAGATCTAAGGAGGTGCAGAGGGAGAGTGGGAGAGCGGAGCGGGGGACGGCACAAATCCAATTAAAACACAGGAGACACAAGGAGCCAGAGCGGGAAAAAGGGCCAGCCATTAAGGCCAAAAAAAAAAAGCTGGACAACTTGAAACAACTTGAAGTCTAACACTGAATCGAGGCTCAAAGAGTTGGCACAGAGGCTACATGTTCAATATAGGCAGAGATCAAACCAGACATGCATGTAAGCACGCCATTGTTTTGTCATGTGCGCCGATAGCATCAGTGGGGCATGCTAATTCAGGACAGGCAGGAGGGCCACAGCTGTGTCACCGTCCATTCAGGCTTTTGATCGCCTCACACAGGCATGGCCAATTACCCAGCATGCTCAGGGCTGCTCATTCTTTTTTTTCACCGGGGTTCCCATTTTAATGGCAAATTGGTAAAAGTCGTGGGAGTTTGGAATTCTCAAGCTATGCTGTGAAATAACCAATGAAATAGCTCATTATCAAGTTATGAAATTTTGTACAATTGTTACAGTAAGTCTTGAAAAAGTCATGGTGCTTCAGTTTGTCTTATGTGGGTCTGATAATTTAAACTTGTTTTTGTGTCCTCTTTCATGGATTATATTCCACTGTGCAGGAAATTGCAAAATAATATAGTTTCTATCAGAACTGACATAGCCTTATAAGTCTATTAAAATCATAATTCCCTTGAAGCCTGTTGAGATAAGGGCCTAATTAAGTGTATTTCTTGAATGGGAAAAGTTATTGAAATTTAATCAAACTTTTCAGAGGTTGCAGTTGGTGGCAATGAGGTGACTGTCATTTTACTGTGAGATAAGCTAGGTTTGCCTTTTTACAAATGCCATGCATTTCACATCCTGCACTCAAATGTCTCCAATAACGGAACAGACACCAGACAACTGTTTAAACAATAACCTGATATGTGAGAGTTTGAAATTGCTACTTGTAAACCAATAAGGCCTGAGAGCCTTTCTCTACGGTAGCGCCCCTAACCCTCCTGTAACATGTCTACACCATCCTTATTTATTAACACTTGCTGCTGTGCACTTCCACTGTGTGTGTGAGTCAGTGTGAATCAGTGTGTGAGTGTGTGTGTGAATCAGTGTTGTACTGTAATTTGCTGCTGACAGCTGTGTTCTTTAGACCCGCACTGTAGCGTCCATTGTACGCACTGCGTCTAGAGTTATCATTCATCTCTGACCGCTGAAGCTCCACTGACAGATCCTAGGAGCGGTATTGCTGCATAGCGAAGCGTAGCATAGCATAGGCCATTTGTTCCAGTGTATCGGTTAGCTGTTAGCTTGGCTGTGTGCCCTGCTGGGCTTCAGTCCTCCCTGATTTGTGTTATATAGCTGTGTGGATGCACCCTGTTTGTCTTTACGGCGCTATAAAGGCTAATCCCTTAACTCAACCTCCCCTCACAGGCAGACAGAGCTCTGGGATGTCTGTATACCAGTGGCTTTGGAGAGACAATCAGAGAGAGGGAGAAGGAAAAGAAATACAACAGACACACACAAATCCTTACATACACACACACACACACACACACACACACACACACACACACACACACACACACACACAAACATAAACAGAATGATGATGTGCTGCTGAGAAGAAAATGTCGAACCTCCTTGCGCAGATATCCTACAGTTTAGGTTTTCCAGAATGGTGTTCTCCTGCACGATAACCCTCATTAGAAGTGATAGTGTGCCTGATGTGAAATATCAGCAGAATGAAATATTCAGGAGATGAAAGAGGATTGAGTGGCATCTGAAATCCACCCCATCTTCTTCTGCAGAGGGAGGATGACACGGGGGAGAAGGGGAGGGGGGGGGGGGGTGGCAGGATGGCAGGATGGCAGGAGAGAGGAGAGGAGAGTGGGAGAAATATCTCCCTTCTCGGCTCACAAAGCTCTCAGCCGTACGGCAGTTACAGACTTTTACTTTGAGGAGTCAGGTGGGGAAGATAAAGCGGGATGTTGGAGGAAATTGAAATCAATTTATTTATTTATTTATTTACTGCCTTTTATTGAATTGCCACGGTACAGACACTGCAGTGTAAGGCAGACTGTCATGCTAACATACGATACTACAATACAATACGTGCGAATGCATTTCCTCACATTAGTTTGGATGTGTAGCACACTTTCAACTCCTGCCATGTTTTTCAGTATCTTTCTCCTTTATTTACTTCAAAACCTCAGCCGATATGGGGCTCTAACCAGATGTGGGGAAAAGATGTGTGTGTGTGTGTGTGTGTGTGTGTGTGTGTGTGTGTGTGTGTGAGTGTGTAGAGGGGGGGGGGGGGGGGGGGGTTAGGTCTGTCGAACGCAAGGCTGCAGTCAGAGTCACATTTCTGCTCAAGGTCAGTGGGGTGACCCTGGCTGAAGGAAAGCGAAAGAAAAAGACTGAGCAGTATCAAACTTTAATTGGGTCTCCAAAGCCATATCACAATCACCATTACAAGGAAATTAGCAACCCCCAGAGTAATAAACAGGGGAGGGAGCATTCCCTGCCTGCACACTGTGCGCAGTATTTTATGACGAAAGACTTGAGACTATTTAGCGTTGGAAGGGGAAAAAAACAAAACATCAAAAACTAGACGAGGAAAAAAAAAAAACATTTCTCAGATATCTAGTTTCTTTTCACATTTCCAGGCAATAAAATGAATTCTTGATGAGGGCTTTAGCCAAGTTTCTGAGCTACACATGATCATGTTTGTGTTTTTGCCCTACTGCTGTTTAAACATAGAAATCAATCATGTGACTGAAATGAAAGCCTGTCAGCATATATTCTATAAATAAATAATGTGTAATTCATTAACTATTCATTGAGGTAATTGAAAACAGCACTGGTTGGATCATGTTAAGAATACACAAAGACAGCTTAATATCAAAAGCACGTAGTGTATACAGTGAAGAATGGAGGAAATGAGGACGCTTTTTGCCTCTCGTAGCTCTTCATCTCGTTTACCTCCATTGTGTAGCTTCGAACAGTCTGACAAAACAATGTGTGATTAAAGTGTATTTCGGTAGTCGGTGGTTTTACATTTTTTTTTGTGGGTGAGGGGTCCAGTGTGGGGTCAGAGGTCGAAGGTCGGGCCCGGCGGAGAGCAGGCACAGCTGTGTGCAATGAGGGGCAAATGTGACGGCCACCCATGACCTCCCCAGTCGCCACTTCCCCAAATCCTCCCCTCAAAGCACATCTGGGCCTCATTGGGGAGGGAAGGCAGGTATCAGCGCGAGGGCGAATTCCTCGCTGATCGTTTGTTTTCTCACACACTGACCTCCCCCCCAGTCTCACACTCACACAAACACACACACACACACACACACACACATACACACACTCTCTCACCCTGAGGGGGTGCCCCGGCACTGTTTCAGGGGCTTAACAGCCACCAACCACGGCAGGCAGGCTCACATCACAGCACCCCACAGCTGGCTGGCTGGCTCGGGACCGTCTACCGTTTACTACATTTCTGCTCCCATCATTTACTGCTTAAAACGTCATGCTCAATTAAGACTCAAGTGTGAACTCTGTGGTGTGGAGGTTGGAGGGGGGAAAGCTCTGTGAAATTAAAACACGGAGACCCACACTTGGTAAATAACCCAATAAACAAACGAATGGGATAACTAATACTCGTACCACTATTCTCACAAGAGTGGGGTGTTTTGAGAGAAAACAACGGTGTGGCCGTATGAGGCGAGCTATGAGATCAAATGCACCATCCGCTGCCCTGACCTCATCTCCGCGCTACTGATTACCTCCCTGACTCCTCAGCGCTGCAGAGGTCTCACCTCACATAACATGACCGCGTAAACACGACCAGCATACCCGCTGCTGCACATGTGTGTGTGTGTGTGTCTGTGTGTGTGTGTGTGTGTAGGTGTATCTGTTTGTTTGTGTGTGTGTGTTTGTGTGTGTGTGTGTGTGTGTGTGTGTGTGTGTGTGTCTGTGTGTGTGTCTGTGTGTGTGTGTGTGTGTGTGTGTCTGTCTGTCTGTCTGTGTCTGGCTGTCAATTCAAAAGAAAGACAGAGACAACTACAGAAATGAAGAGTTCTGTAGACTTACACACTGCGAGTGTGCTGCAGAGGTTTGCAAGAAATGAATACCTAAAGACAGACACAGACACTTGATAAAGAACCTCAAAAAAGGTGCACCAGTGTGTGTGTGAGAGAGAGAGATTGAGATAGAAAAAAGGGAGTAAACATGATTAACATGACACAGAAATATCACTATAATGGATGTTTTTATTATATGTATGTAGCTCACCGCATACTGTAAACGGATAGTACAATGTGGCAAGTCTGTTTCTCTTTTTGCCCTGTCTAGAATGTATTTCTGTATTCTGTCTGTCTGTCCTGTCTTTTGTCTCTGTTCTGGATGTACTGCTTTACACAGTAACTACACTTAATGTATATCCCTTTGTGGATTGTAACCTGTCCCTACTTTTTATGTACAGTAGCACCAGTTGGTCCTGCTGAATGGTTTCATTTATATTACATTACATTGCATTACATTACAATTAACAGACACATTTATCCACAGCAACTTACCACAGAAGACATTTCGCAATGTACAGAGAGTATGGCTAAAATTAATTACAATTAAACCCAGCTACCTTACATGGTTTAACCTGATGTGCTCACAAGACAACATGCACACTATTATGGACGAGAAGCAAAGATGAAGATACATCAAGGCTGCTTTCTGGTCACCTTCCTGGTTATTTGCATTGCTATATTAGCAAACTAGCAGGTTTGCAAATTTCACTGTGATATTGTTATTAAAGAGGTTTAGAGGTTGATATCTCATGTCACTTTATAATTTTTACTCTGTCTGGTCACCATTGAGATGAACTTTGTGACATTGCACTGTGACATTGTGAGCTTCATCTGCATTTGATATAAAAACCTTTGGTAGCCTGCACACAAAGCTATTTTAACTATGGCACCAACCATAAATCTGTCCCACTCACTGATTAATTAATTTTTGGTAGCAAGACTTTCCAAAATTGCTGTCTGTAATGGTTGAACAGGTAATACATTACCCTCCAAAAACAATGCCTTGTCTGCTGGTCTAAAAATACACTAAAAACATTTAGAGGCTTTTTTGTGTGTTTTAGCATACGCTGACAACACACAGTATACACCCACACCTTTCCATCTGCAGCATGTAGTCTTTGTATGGTTTATATTAATGCATTTATCAAAACGCCTGGCACGCTGGCAGCCTCCCCCCCACCTGTTAGTCAGCTTCCTCTATGGTGCGGGGTGCTAATGAGGCCAGGTCCTGTTAATAATTGAGCTCGACGCCACGTCTTCAAAGGGCACGCGGCAGATGTCTCCCGTCTCCGGGGAACCCATCGCGGAGGAATCGATAAATAAGGCGGCGCGCAGGAGACGCAGATGGATGCGGCGAGGGGCCGACACACAATCAGCCCCTATCTCTCTCTCTCTCTTTCCCTCTCTCTCTCGTTCTCCCTCCCTCTCTCTCTTTTACTCTCTCTCTCCATCTCTTTTTTCTATCTCTCTCTTTCTCTCTTACTGTATTTCTCTTTCTCTCTCTAGCTCTCTTTTACTCTCTCGCTTTCTCTTACTCTCTCTCCACATCTTTCTCTTTCTTTCTCTCTCTCTCTCTCCATCTCTCTCCCTCTCACACCCTCTCTCCTTCTCTCTCGCTCTGTCTCGCCTGCTTACAGAGGGTTGAGGAGGAAGCGAATCCCAGAGAGACTGGTTCTGTGCCAGAAGTGATTGGGTTGGGCCCTGTAGGTAGAACAGGACCTGCCCAGCTTGTGTGTCAGTGGAGTACGCCACGATTTGCATGACATCCACACCGTTATGTTGTTGCACACATGTTGCGTTTTAGAATTGATTGGGTCGGGCCTGTTGGGTCAGATGGGACTTCTAGGGTCCTGTAAGTCAACAGTGAGTCACACACACACACACACACACACACGCACACACACACACACACACACACACACACACACACACGTACACATGCACACACACACACACACACACACACACACACACATACAAGCACGCAGTAATGCACAGATGGGGGCCAGAAGTGATTGGGTCAGGCCTGTGTATAATGTGGGACTCAACCACCTTGTGAGGGGTTTGTATGCACAACAATCGTACTGAGTACACTGCACACATGGTGTTTTTAACAACTGACATGAATAGAAAACTCTGCACATGAAGGGCGGGAAGGTGTGTACACATTGACCTCTGTCAGGTTGTATGCAAAGATACATTCAGCAATGTAACCTTTATTCATTTTGTATGTACCTAGTGGAGGGTGGTTTTTATCAGCTGTGAAAACCTTTCAAGTAAATTTTTATGGAAAAAAAACAAATACTTATCACTCTATGTGTGTTCCAATCTGGAGAACACATTTCGGAGCTTTGCTCCTTTACAGATGCTTCTGAGAAGTTACACGTGCAGAGCAGGAAGTCATGTGTGAAGTCATCCACATGCAAACACGCTAATTAGTGGTCTGCTGTGCTGTTGTTGCATCACCTGTCACCACACTCCCTTTGTTCCGATCTCTTGCTATATATTGGGACACATCTTGAGGCCATTTGTGCGGACCTTTAAACAAATTAGAGAACTGCATGCCCAAAGACTCATGCAACTGGCAAAGTGGGCAATGCTGGCATCTCTGAGAAGAGAAGAGAAGAGAAGAGAAGAGAAGAGAAGAGAAGAGAAGAGAAGAGAAGAGAAGAGAAGAGAAGAGAAGAGAAGAGAAGAGAAGAGAAGAGAAGAGAAGAGAAGTGATAAGAAGAGAAGAGGATAACGAAGAAAAGAAGAAGGAAAAGGGAAGAGAAAAAAGAGAGGGTATAGAAGAAGAAAAGGAGGAGAAAAGAAGAGAAGAGAAGAGAAAAAAGTCTGCAGGAGTGTTCCCATGCATTCCTGGGAAAGAGAAGCCCTCTGAACAGCAGACTCATGTAATGGCTGCCAAACAGAGTTCTAGTTGAAAAGTTTCTAATGACACGGTTCTAATTAGGAGGCAAACAAAGCAATCACATCTCAGATCCAAACAGACCCATCACAGTACAGTGTCTTTACAGCAAACAACAGTATGAAGCAGAAAAGACAGCTCAGCGGTGGAAAATCAGTATATGCACAAACCCACACTAGGGAAATATTCAGGCTTTGTCTGTCTTCACTAAACTCATGAAACTTCCCTCTACTGCTAAGCGAAGAAGATCAGAGTTAGGCCACAGCTAAACACTGCTTTCTGATGAGCTGTGTGTTTGTTCAGGCTCTCCCTGGACCATAATTGAAAGGACTAATTAGTTTGACTACAGCTTATAGGCAACATCAGAGAGGTGGCTTGCTCGCCCCATCAAAGTGACACTGTCGTTATTTTTCATCCCAGAAGCGGCATTTGAAACATTCTGCACTGTAATTAAAGCAAGGAGGCAGCACTTTATACCAGCTTCAGTTCCCAAGAAATGTACCCCTCCAACCCCCAAACACACACACACACACACACACACACACACACACACACACTAAATGCAGCTGGAGACCACTGTGTACGACGGGTGTGACAGCACACACACCACAGAAAAGCTATGGTGGAGCCACTTCCAGCCACTTCTAGACTACTGTCACATAGTGATAAGCACCAAGCCTCTGATATGAACTCTGCTCCTCCCCTGATGTTCTCTTTTATAAGCTTGCTAAAAAGTTTCAAGCAACATCGCTAAACATCTCTACAAAAAACTCAAAGGTCTCAGGCTTTAAAAATACAAGCTTCAACTGACTTTTGGGGGCTGCCCTCAAGAGATGCTTTTCGTTTGTTTCAACTGCTTTTATCTATTTTTGCATTGTTTGGTCACAGCTACTTTGTTGCTGTAAATATGCTACAGGGACATTCAGTTTTGCAAACGTACACTTAATGTTGCCAATTAGATTCAGAAACCATGCCCTAGCAGTAAACAAAATCCTATCTGCCAACAAATGACCTCTGACAACTCTGGTGACTCTGATGTGTAAATCATCACATTTGCTTTTCTCATGTTTTGTATTAAGTGTTGCCATGGTTTGTAGAAGAAATGATGGACTTCTACAAGGGCATGAGTGGTCTAACACATATTTTGCAGATCAGTTAATGGTGCACTTTGCATAACTTCGACTTTTTAATTAATGCTGGCACAAAGCGTTAGCAACATGAATGGGAGACCACATGTAGTTACAAGTTTTAACTGATTTTTATTTAAGTTAAAAAAAAAAGCATCAGTAATAGGAGTAAAGAAAAATGTAAGGCAAGTGTGTAGTGTTGCAGTGTCAAACCAAAGACCCTAAAACGAAGGAGGAGCAAGAGAGCTCCCATAAATGATCAGATGGAGAGAGGGAGGACTGTCTGTTTGAGAAACCACTGCAAATCGGAGGAGCAACTGGGCTCCTGCAGAGTTGAGGAGCAGTGCAAGGCCCTGTGCTCCTTCAGTAGGAGCAGTGATATAACGTGCTCATTAAGAGGTAGGAGCAGTGTTGTGATCTGGGCTTCTAACAGACTTAGGTGCTTTTCTCATTCATAGACATCCCAACCTGCAGAAACTTATTTTAGGGAGGTCAACAATGCACAACCCCCACCTCCCACTGCCCACTCCCCGGAACACTGGAAGGAAAAAAATATTATTTGCCAAAGCCTGAATAGCCTAATGAGAGAGACAGAGGTCGTCTATTACATCTGCAAAAATACTCTACGGAACTGTCACTTACACTCTCATCACCCCGCCCGTCTCCCTGTCACTTACTGCGTTGTCACTTGTTCTAATCAGCTAAAAATATTTCGAGTTGCGAGAGATTTTGTATTACTTGCAGATCTCTGGGCATAGCTTTTTAAATGCAGGAGACTCCTGGAGGTCATCAGGAATACAAGTATACAAGCATATTTTATTGTCACATGAGTAGATATGCCCAGTAAAGTAGGACGTGCAGTGAAACTGTTGATTGTTAGTCTAAATTGTGCGTGGGGAAGAGAAAAGTAAAGTGTGTAGAGTGCATTTGGGGTGATGGCTACCTAATGACGCGCAGAGGTAGAATAGGTGATGGGGGGTGGGATAAAGTGCAGTTGGGGTTGGGAGGGAGGATTGGCTTTGGTGGCCAGTGATGGGCTGTGTGTGTGGGAAGGTAGCACTGTGTGCGCAGCCGGCAATGTCGAGGTGGGGACGGGGCAAACGTATGTGTGAGGAGACGGGGTGAGGCCTGCATGAGCCGGGGAGCAAAGCTGGAAGGGAAGAATGGGAATTGAAGGAAGAGCAGTGATATAAGCAGTGATATAAGCTGTGCAGTACTTCTACAGGGCCGAGGAGGACCTGAGCTACTTTAGGAGGAGCAGTGATATAAGCTGTACAGTACTTCTACAGGGCCGAGGAGGACCTGAGCTACTTTAGGAGGAGCAGTGATATAAGCTGTACAGTACTTCTACAGGGCCGAGGAGGACCTGAGCTACTTTAGGAGGAGCAGTGACATAAGCTGTGCTGCTTCAGTGGTGAAATGAGTTGTGCTGAAGGCCTTTGCGGTCCTCCTCTGTAACTCCCAAACTCGTGAAACTGCAGCAACTAATCAGAGCTTAGCAGCTCGCCGCCCTCACCAAGCCTGGCCTGAGAAAAAAGCTCAGATGCAAATGACAGAGGCTCGTCTGAGCTTTAGGAGGCAAAGAAGGCAGGCAGGGCAGGCAGGGCAGGGCAGGGAATTTGCATGAACTGTACCGTGGGTAAAAAGCATGAAGAAGGAGGAATGTTGCCCGTATTAGGTACTAAATATAAAAACAGCCGAGTCATTGAAATGCCACTCGGGTAACGTTACCGCGAGCCATTGAGTACGTTAAACACAATACAGTACCTGCTCTCTATGCCGTCCTTGGAACTAAGTTACCACATAACAAAACAACATGTGTATTTCCGCAGCTGTTTTGCAAGTCTAATGGCCAGGGAGAAATGTTTAATTAGACTTGCAAAAACGCCTGTGATAATGGCTGGCATTCTGCTGGTGCGCTGGGAGCGAGTCGCTCTTTCATGAATTATACGCGCCTGTTGTTTTATCACCACACAACAGGGTAAAAGCATTTGGCCTTTCAGTGGCAAGGCATCAATTCTTGGGACAATATCTTGGGAGATAGAGAGAGAAAGAGAGGGAGAGAAAGAGAGTGAAAGAGAGTGAAAAACAGACACTGAGAGAGAGATGAGCATGGTGACAGCATAAAATAGAGAGAGAGAGAGAGAGAGAGAGAGAGAGAGAGAGAAAAGAGTAAGGTGATGAAGCCAGAAGTGGAAAGGGGAGTAGGAGAGAAAGAGAGAGAGAGTAAAAGAGAGAGAGTGAGAGAGAAAAAAAGAGATAAAAGAGAGGGAATGAGAGGGAAAGAGGGAACAAGAGAGCGGAGAGAGGGAGAGAGAGAGGGAACAAGAGAGCGGAGAGAGAGAGAGAGGGAACAAGAGAGCGGAGAGAGGGAGAGAGAGAGAGGGAGAGAGTGGTGGTTGAATGGCTGTTCTGTGTGGACTGGTCCTCTGAGACAGCGGCGGTGCTGCCGGGGAAGTATCAGCTTTCTCCAGACACAGCAGAGTCAAAAGTTCTGATGTTTCAATCAGGTATTAATGAGGCCCTTTCTGCCCAGGGGCCGGACAGCCCATCCAGCCCTCTATTTACAGGAAGACACTGTCTCTCTCTCTCTCTCTCTCTCTCTCTCTCTCTCTCTCTCTCTCTCTCTCTTTCTCTCTCTCTCTGTAGCAGCAGCAGCCGGGGGCCTGGGGCTGTGATGGGATGGGGCTGGGAGGGGATGGGGGTGGGATGGAGGTGAAACACTCCATCCAGTGTGGCTCCATGTCCGGTAAAGCCTTTAGCGGAGACGAAGGCATTGAGACGTTTTGTAAAAGGAGATTAGCTAAGCAGCGAAATGTCACACACTCTCCGCTGAATGGCGGCCGCGGCCCGGCTTACACATGGCAGCGAGGGCAGAAAGGATGGCAGGTGATGGCGCCAGATGGGAAGCGGCCAAGACTGGCTGGCGTGGGCGCACATCAACACCGTCATTATCCGCGCTGGGGGTCCGGCTTTGTGAGCGCGGCGAGGTGGGTTTCATCCAGCAGGCTTTGAAGATGGGACTGACACCCACGGCATCCCCGCACCTAGCAGGAGACCGCTCGCTGACAACCTGAAACGGACGGCCGTTTAACAAGGCCCCCATTATGGCCCTGGCTCGGGGGGAAACCAGAGACAATAACCTCTATACATCACAGGGGGCACACTTTTGTTATTCCAATTGCTTGCTGATGATGGCCAATTTGTCATGTTTGAGAGCTGCCCCTTGGGTCTGCGGGTCTGTACTGTGGCGAGCCAGTCGCATGCAACGACAGTTTATTTCTCAAAGTGCCTGTAATCTATTTGTTTTATTGATGATATGCCATGTTGACAGTGTCTCACATAAAAACAAAACCATTTGTTTGATCATATTCGAAGATATTATTACATCAACATATTTTAATGGCTACTAGCATGTCTGTGTAACAGTTATGTCCTATGTATGCAGTTACAGTCCTGTTGATCAGTGTGAAATTTTACTATATTGAATGTACCATGTTATATACAGTTATTAAATACAGTATATAGTATATAGTAATCATGCATCTTGACTCCTCCCTCATATCTATCTGGAAAAATAAAATATATGTGCCTCTGACTTTTATCTTAATCTATGTTTCTGTTCATAACTACATTTATACCCATTTGGTAATTTTAAAATTTCATTTAATTATATATCTTGCTAAATTGCTTCTGCCCTTAGTGTATGTCAAGTGCTCTTGTTCGGTGAGATTTGTGTGAACAGCCTCACTGACTATTACAGCTAAAGCTATCTTCCTGTTGAAAGCGAACCAGCAAACATGAATTAGAGTGTTTGCATTTAAATTCGCATGAATGGAGGCAATTATGGGCTGTGATTCCGCATGCCTGGAGGGTACGTAGTGTCTGTAGGGTGTGATCCATTTCAGCTGAGTGTTTCCTCAGCATTTTAGATTTCCTGTTCGCTCTTTCCGTTCATTTCCTTGTCCAACCCGACCTCCGCAGCAGGCCCGTAACAATCCCACTTCAGCCATTAAGAGGAGTCTTCACATATGGATGCATAGCTTCCTGACTGCTTATACACCCGCAGACGAATTAAGGCGCACATCCATCACACCTTATGGTCGCTCTGATGTGCTCCAGCTTCAAGATGGATAGCTGCAGCTAACCGAGATAGTTTTTCTCCCAAAGGTGTGATCTGTTTTTGTGGTGTATAGTATTCACAAGCTGAGCCAGATCTGATAAACATTTGCTGTGGATCTTTATAAATTGCACTCAGAAATACACCTTATTATACAATTTTGCTCTGAGTAAATACATTTATTAAATGGAAACCTTATGACTTGATGTCCACTTGATGTGGGAGAGGTTGGACATTCTGGCAGTAGCCACATTTAAGAGGTCCGTGCCATTGCGGTAGCAGTTGACATGTCACTGTTCCTCTGGAAAGCACAGTCTTCGGTCAGTCCCCTCCCCTCCCCTCCCCTCCCCTCCCCACCACAGCACCACTACCACTCAGTGCAGACAGGGGTCAAAGAGGAGTGTCTGAAGTGGGTATTTGACAAGGTGTGAGCCTAACGTGAGGTCCTGACAGAGACAAACAGCTAGGCGGAGGGGGGGATAATAAATAACAGGGGGCCTTGTGCTCTGGGGGAGGGAGCCCCGGGTTTAGCTCAAGGACAGTGCCGGAGTGACTGCTGTTTCCTCCATGAAAAACATATTTTTCGGCTGCTTAAATTACTTCTGCCAGGCAGAAAATCGAGAGACCCTCAGCACTCATGAGCGGGGTGTTTGTGTTTGCCTCCATTTGCTCTCATGTCAAATAAATACCTTAGAAATCTGTCATTCTCAAGAAATAAACCACCTACTTGGAGGCCATATTTTGCCGTTCAACTGAATAGCACCACAATGATCTCATACACTCACAACCTACATTACGAAACACTCCGGACCATCCAAGTAAAGTGTGACCTTGGACTGAACTGCTAATTTTACAGGACTTGCTTCACTGCCTTTTAACCTTAAATGTTCTCCACAAACCCAAATATCACCGAGGGCCATCTCTTGCCCATAATGACAGCCACTCCAGATGGCGCAGCTATAATTAGTGGGTCTTATCAATCACCCAATGGATACTGTGTTGGGGGAAAGCAACAGCCTTCCTCAGCAGAATTAGACTCTGAAGAAGTGGCAAAGGTGGCATTTGGCAAAGGGTGAAAGGGCATGTCAGAGTGTCAGAGTGTCATGCTGAGTAGGTGAGAGAAACAAGGGTTCTTTCAGGGACAAACTAGTTTGAAAGGAGACGGTACAGGGTGACTCTAAATCTCTCATACTTTTTTCGTTTTAGAAATAACCGCTTTCCCTTTATGTGAGCATAATTACCTCATTTATTAACATCTTCAATTTCACGGCCTCACTTTTTATTTATGATGTTCAAGTGTTTACAGATGTATCAGCACTGGCTGGCATTTACTGGATGCTGTAGAAAGCTAAGGAAAGCCTGTTCATGTTGGCTTTAGTAATGATGAGAGGATTCTGCCATGTCCTGCCAGGACAGTTATGGCTATATAGGGTAAGGTACTGCAATATTGTCGTTATAGACCATTATGATTACAGGGGAAGCTGCCATATTCTAGCTAAACGATTATGGATACAGAGTTAAATGAGATCCCATTTCCCTAACCCAAACTTGGTTTAATTAATATCCAACTTTTAGTTTAGTTAGGAAGTGCCCAAAGATGTTCCCTTAGCACAGAGACACATCAGCTTACAGAACGAGTCTGTCCTGGAGCACAAAGTGAGAGCTGAAGTAAAACTTTGGTCCCGCAGCACACAGTCTGCGGGTGAGAGAGTGACTCACATGCCCCTGCAGTAATCACCTCTACCACAGCGGAGGGATGGCAGACCCGCAAGCCTAGAAGCCAAGTGTATGTGAAGTGACTCATCAGATATGAGTAAAGGTAGAAATAACCTGCTGCAATTTCAAATAACTTTTGTTCCCAAGCCAAATCCAAGCCTGCCTGCACTTTAATAACTGGAGGTCAACCTTAAAGTTTACTTTAGAAACTTTTCAGCACTGTGTGTGTACAAGTTAAGACAGCCTGTACACACACAAGTTAAGACAGATGTACACGCACCAATACTGAACAACAGACTAAAAAATATATGGTGCTGTACAAGTCCCATATCATAGCAATGCTGTTATACAGAGAAACTCTCTTAGCTGCCTGCCAGGGTCAGCAAGGCAGGGGAGGCAGCAAGAACTCAAGCAAGAAACACACGGCGCCAGGCATGGGTAGGAAATCAGCGTGGCTCTGATTGGGAATGAGCGATCCCCCTAATTTGCCTCCCATGTGATCCTCACAGTGCTCAGCTGGGTCCTGTCCTAGCGATAGCATCATTACTGCTAGCAAAGAACCAGCTGGAAATCTAGGTCAAGTGCTCCAGAAACTTGAAATAGCATTCCAGGCCATATGTCTCCATACAGCAAAAGAGCATTCCAGGCTATATTGTGTCTCTCTGACTAATCGCCTCTTATTAACCGTTCAGCCCAGCACTTTATGAATGCAAGGAGTTCTGACCTACACCCAAGAATAACATACGTCTGACCAAGCCTTCATGTCAAGTACTTTTTGGACATTTTGTGTGTGTTTAGTGAGACTGGGTTTAGTCACTCAGTGGAGTGGTGTTTCCTTCCTATGGTCATACAGAAGGCAGGAAAAAAAACAAAATGCATCACCCAGAGGTTCCTTAGGTCATAGCTTTCGGCGCTCAGTGATCCTTTAAATGTTGCTGTTCTTATTTGTGGTCTTTTGTTCTCCCTCTCTGATTATCTTCTCTCATTTCACATGGAGTCTTTCTGTATCCCATTCCCATGGGCTCACTTTCCCCCCAGTCGCCATGTTAGAGACGAGAGAGAGCCTCCAGCAAGCGGCCATGTTTGATGATATTCCTGTAATTCTCTTCACATGCCAATCCGCTCATACCTGCGTAATGGGGCCAACCACAACATTGCCTGCAGAACCTCGGGCCCTTTAGAAGTCCCTCTGAAGGTTCTATTGTTTGGGTTCGGGACCTGAAAATAAACCGCTCTGGTATCAGCGTGTCATCTGTCTGCCGCTCAAGCGAAGTGACATGTTTAAAAGAACCTGCAACAAATTTAAACATTTACTGGTAGAGAGGAACAAGAGTCCGAAACGCTGCAATTGCCTTTTCATGCCAGAGCTGCTTTGGGGCGCCAGGGCCCAAATTGGTTTACAAGTTGATGTATTAGAAAAACACTGATGAAAACATGATGAAAAACACCGTTGTGGCGTGGCCAAGGCAGAGACACGATATGAAACGCACAAAGGAGGTCAGGCGAAAATAACTGGTGCGTTCCCTTCGAGAGCGGGAGGTGGAGTAATGCAAGCCAGATGTGTCCGTGAGACGCTGTGCGTTTTGAAAGGACGCCACACCCACCTCAAGCCATTATCACCTCCGAGAAGTTCTCTCAGCGTACCAGCTAATAGTTTACTCATAAGGAAACACAACAGAAAACATTACACATATTTCCCTCCTTTTTTTGTGTATATGGTGAATGAGCACCACAAGTTGTCATGTTTATATCAATCATTCGGTCTTTTGTTAGTGTGACTTGGGGATGAGTGTAAGTTTCCTTACTGTGGTCATGTCAGTGTGAATAATGGGTTGTTTATGTCTATGTGTGTGTACCAGTCTTGTAATTCTGTGTCAGTGTGGGTGGGGAAAATGGGTGTGAGTTGACTCGTTAGTGCCCATCTCTGTTAGTATGTATGGAGGATATGTGTGACTTGTCATGTTCATAATAGAGTTTTGTATCAGTGTGTATGGTGGGTAAGTGTGAGATGTCATGGGTACCAGCACACCATGTCTGTGCTGGGATTAAATACATAGCTGGCATGCTGATGACACATTCACATTTATCCGCACTGCTTTAGTCACAAGCAGAGTCACACACAGACTAATGAGGACATATTCTCCAACTGCATTCTGGGTAGACTTCCCTGCAGTGCCAGGACCATATGAAATTCAAAAGCCAAATTTAGTCCAGTCATTTGAGCTGGGAAAAATCAGTCAGGACACAAACTGGTGGGAGGTAACAACCATTTCTCTCTGATGAAAGAAGACCGCGCATCTATTTTGTCTGTTTGTGTTTACAATACCAGACCAGTAAACAATTTCCACTTTCCTATTTTACTCAGAGAAACATCTCGGGGTAGAGCATCCCTCTGTTGTCAGCATGTGGGATGTTTCTCACACACAGAAATACAGACAAGCAGACACACACACAGAAACGCACACACGCACACACACACACACACACACACACACAAATGCATGCACACACACACACATAAACACACATAAACACACACACACACACACACACACACACACACACACACACACACACACACACACACACACACACACACACACACACACACACACACAGCCTCTCCTCTTCCCTGTTTTTTCCCAATCTGCAATTCGAATTCTTTGGGAGCAGTCAGGCATGTCTGCCGCAGCACCTGACAGGCCCGTCCTATGAAGGCAGGTTTTCATGGTAAGAGGGGGAGATTGACGGGAAACGTTCAAGCAGGACCAGAGCTCATGTTTAATTCTGTCCACAGCCTCCCTCTACCTCTCTTCGCCCAGCACCACAGCCTGCCTCCCTCCCTCCGTTCCTTCCTCCCTGAGTTTAGCTCACTGCCTCAGCCCCCATACACACACACATACGTACACATACACACACACGTACACATAAGCACGGACACATACACACACAGACACACACAAACACACACACACACATACACACAAACACGCACACATACACACACAGACACACACACACACACACACACACACACACAAACACACACACGCACACACACACACACCAGGCCCCAGGGAGTCCGGATGTGCTCGGCATTTGAGCGGCCCCTCTGTCCATCACTTGGCGTATTTGCCCCGCTGGAACATTCAATTTATTTTATAGGAGCACTCGGCTAGATAGGGGGGCCCGCACTGGTCTCAGGGGAGTAATGAGAGCGCTATGGTGATGTCACCCAGCAGCCCCCCCCCCACACGGAGCCGGGGTGGGGGCGGGGGGCACGGGGGCTCTTCTGATGGGAGGACATGGGAGGATGGTCTACTGCATTTGCCCACCCACCCCACAACCCACCCTCCCAACCTCCCCTCTTGCCCTTGCTGGCTCTCCTTGTCCAGGCAGACAGCACCGGCCTCACATGCAGTTACACTCAAAGCCCAAAGCCCAAAGCGCTTGTAATGAGGAGGGACAGGGTGGTGATAGTGGTGGAGTGTGTGTGTGTGTGTGCGTGTGTGTGCGTGTGTGTGTGCGTTCAGAGAGTCCTGCAGACCTGGCACATAAACCTGGCACAAAAATCTTTTGCATCAGGAGGACAATCTACAGCCAATGTCATGAAGGTGGCTATACCGGCTACCGACCTAACTGTCATCCCTCTCATCTCAAAGGCCTGCAGTGGCTGGAGCACACAACACAGTAGAAAGACCAGACACCACACATCACCCTAATAGCAGCACACACCACCCTAACAGGAGACACATCAAGTGATGGCAATGTCAGACGGAAGAAACCTGAGAACCTTAAGAAATACCAAGGACTGAAAGAAGAAAAAGAAAGAGAAAAGATGGTGAAGGTGAAGGCAACAGCAGTCCCAGTCGTGATAGGAACACTGGGGTCTGTGACATCCAGCAGATTAAAGAAGGAACATCTGAGAGCTCCATCCAGAAGAGTGCAGTAATAGGATCAGCTATGACACTGCACACAAGCTCCCTTAAGCTGCCAGGCCTCTGAAGGAGGACCTGAGCCTTGGAGGATGAATTACCGCTCACAGAAGAGCGGGAGAAAAAAAAGAAACATATATACGACGTATTTACTGTATAACGTGCATGTAACGTAATGTGTATAGTATATATTTCCATTATAATTCATTGCAAGTAGTTATTCTGAAAAAAAAAGTAACTGACTTTTGGAGACTGAGTCTTGTTAAACGATTTCAAAGGGGGAACTGGTAGCCTCTTTCATCACTATGTTGCATCATTATTGCAGATCTGGAAGCTTATTTATCCAAAAGTTTTTAACAAAAGTTCTCTGTCTTAGCTTCAGTCTCTACGCTACAAATTTTCACTTGACGGAGGAAGTATTTGACAGTAACTCCACAGAAAAAACCACACACACACACACACACACCACACACACACTCACACACACACACATTATTTTTCACTGAGGAAACACAAAATGGCAGCTTTTCCTCACCCCTCTGCATAACCCAGTGTGTGCCTTGATGAATTTGCCCATTAATCACGAGGGCCTGATTTCTGTAAACAGTATGGATAGGCCACGCAGCCTCACTGTCAACACGCTCGTCTGGTGTTTACGTGAACACGTGCCCATGTAGCCTAGCGCCGCCGACTCAGCCACCACCGCCACAGGCAAAGCCAGCACAGAGACTCCACACCAGGAACTCATTGCTGGGGGGTGGGGGTGGGGGTGGGGGGGTTGGAGGCGGTGGTGCAGTAGTGGAAAAGGAACACTAGGGAGGAAAAGTGTGTGTGTCAAGACCGTTTTGATTAGGTGTGTGTGGGTGTGCGTGTGTGTGTGTGTGTGTGGGTGTGCGTGTGTGTGTGTGTGTGTGTACTATTGTGCATGCATGGCATGCAAGACGGAATGAAATGGAGAGACTGTGATGAAAAGTGTGTGCGTGTGTGTGTGTGTGTGTCTGTCTGTGTGCGTGCATGTGTGTGTGTGTGTGTGTGTGAGAGAGAGAGAGAGAGAGAGAGAGAGAGAGAGAGAGAATATGAGAGAGAGAGAGAAAGACAGAGAGAAAGACGGAGAGAAAGAGAGAATATGTGTGTGTGTTTGTGTGTGTGTGTGTGTGTGTGTGAGAGAGAGAGAGAGAGAGAGAGAGAGAGAGAGAGATTATTGTGTATGCATGGCATGCAGAAAGGGAATGAGACAAAGAGACAGACTGTGATGAAAAGTGGCTGTTTTTTTTACAGTCCAGACAAAAGGAATTCAGGAAGGTAGCTGCATGTACTGTTCTTTTGCATTTAAAAGTGGGTCTAGTTTTGTGAAAATAAGATGAAAGCACATTCTTCTGAGAATATTTTTTCTCATTTACTCTACCCTTCTGTCTCTCTCTCTCTTTCGCACACGCTCACACACACACACACACACACACACATGCACACACACACACAGACACACACACACACAGACACACACACACAAACACACATGCACACACACACACACAATCACACGCACACACACCTTTTCTGCCTTCACGTCACATCACATCCACACACACACACACACACACACCTTCTCTCCCTTCACCTCACCTCACATCACACACACACATTCACAGCCCAGAGCTCTGAGCCGTCTGTGTATTCAGAAGTAACCTCGCAGACTCAGAATAAAAGAATGTGCTACACGCAAATATCGATGCAGGTTAAAAATAGCCATCCCAGCAGGCATGGGCCTCGTTGTACAATTAAATTCCGCTTAAAGTCTTCAAAGTTTAAACAGAGCCACGGCGGAATTACACTTTATTGATGCCATACTGCTCAGGTTCAAAGCTTTTCCTCCCAGACTCTCTCTGATTCTGTATTTGTACCTAATTGTCTGCATTGTGGAGCCGTGCCAAAGAGCTGTGCAGATTGTGTGCATCCTGCTGCCAGGCTGTGACTTGAAGAAAGGTCTAAGCGTTATTTCACAGTGTTGCAACTTTGAAGCCTCCGTAGTGTGTTCCCAGCAAACATTTACATTAGCTCTGCTGAGTCAACGTAAAAGGCACGAGAGAGGAGGCAGTGAGAAACAACGGCTTATTTTCATGACACAGCACCTGTTTGTGTAAAATCTACTGAAACACACACAGGATCAGCACACACCACACACCTGATAAATGGCTGTTGGTTGGTAAGGGCACAAATGATTTTTATTCCACAAATACTGTGCGTTGCAACACCAGACGGATTGCAAATGTGCTTTGTCAATTCACAGGGTAGAGGGGAAGGGTCCTCTCTCCTCTTTGAAAGTAGATGCTGGGAACTTATTTTCTTATACTGTAGGATAGGAGCTAGAGACTTGTCTTCTCATACCGTAGGATGGAAGGATGCATACTTATACAATAGGAGCTAGAGACTCATCTTCTCATACTGTAGGATGGAAGGATGCATACTTATACAATAGGAGCTAGAGACTTGTCTTCTTATACCGTAGGATAAAAGGATGCATACTTATATAATAGGAGCTAGAGACTCATCTTCTCATACCGTAGGATGGAAGGATGCATACTTATACAAAAGGAGCTAGGATAGGAGAGACTCATCTTCTCATACCGTAGGATGGAAGGATGCATACTAGGGGCTAGGTGGTTGGTAGGATATGTATATTTCTAGGACAGGAGGTGGGTCCAACATTACTACACCTTGGCCTGTCTCCTGACTGCGTGTTGATACAGGGAGATGTGTTCATGTTACACCCTCTCCACACACATTCCAACATACATACATACACCCACGCACGTGCATACAGACACACATCACATCACATACACACACACACATACACATGAGTACACACACACACACACACATAGACACACACACAAGCGCATGCTCTGACGCAGAGCACCTTTATTTGATTTACGTTCCTCTCTCGAAAAAAATCTGCGCCGAGGTGCCATCTGGAAGTCATAGCTTCACCTCTCTTCACAGCACAAGAAGTCAAGCGGAGAGAAGGAGAGAAAGAAAGAGGGAGAGATGGATGGATGAAGCCCCACAGAGGTAGAGGTAGGGGTTTACTAAACCGCTGCCATCATTCTCAGTAAAGTCCAGTAAGGTTCCTTCCTCCTCATCTCCGACAGGCCTAATAGCGTCAGAAGTGGTTATAAAGGGGTTTTGGTCACAGGTCGGCTAACGGCAGCAGATGTGGTTTCAAAGGGGTTTTGGTCATAGGTTAGCCTGCACTCCTGTTCTCCCCGTGGCACTGTGCTCTCAGGCTGCCAACACAGAGAACTGTCAGACTTGGCCCAAACCAGCCCAGGCGTCTGTGCTGCCACCGACAGGGGAGTCGTAAGGGTTGGGTGTAATTCGCCAACAAGGCAGCCTTACCCTTCCCCTCCACTACCATCTCTATCGCCCTCCCTCCCTCCTCCTCCTCCTCCTCCGCCGACTTGGAGCCCGGCCAACTCTTTAAGGGCTGCAGATAAACGCTTGTGTTAGACATTCTTCCCCTGACCAGACCCTTAGAGCCACTCCGGTGCACACTTGAGCGAGTACCATTCGGCGCGCGCCGGCAATTAGAGATAAATGTGCTCGCGAGGTGGGTCGCTCCAGGTGGAGATGGCCTGGCCCGATATGGAGGTATTCCCAAGCCCCCGCGCCGCACCGCGCCGTGCCGCCGCTTAAACAAAATCAAGAGGAGGATTTTGTGAGGGGCGAGATGGAGAGGGATTTGAGGTTGGCACGGGGCGCGCCGCAAAACCCTCCAAACCCACCAAACCCACCAGCCCCTCTGCCAGGGAGAGTTGCTGAATTCATTTAACGCTCCGAATGAGTAACAGTGCGCTCTCTTTAGTTACTCTACACGACTCAAACACCTGCAGTTACTGAGGTGAAACATGATGGAGAAGTCATTTGTAAACACAAGGCCAACCCAAGCTTTTTCTGTGGAAGTGGGACTTTGGTCTGCATACTCAGCATTTAATCAATCTTTCACTACGGTGTAGAAGTGTAGTACTACAAGTTGGCACGTGGTTTACTCTTTCCACAGCATTCTTTTGCCGTGGGAGGCGAGTGCTCGTGCAGTGTTTGGGAGGATGCAGCAGGCTTCAGAAACTCTGATCAGCAGGCCAGCTTCTCTTTAGATCCGGCTGCAAGGCTTGGGTGGATCAGAGTTGTCAAAGCTGCTCTGCCAGAACTTCTCCTTCTGTGCGGTCCAGCTGAGCGCCAGGGCCGCTATGCGGATTATTGCGTTTGCCAAAGGCAGAGGAGGGAGGCATTGTCTGACTGAGGAACTGTGAACAATTAAAAATAATGTCCCGGGTGGATTACTCCCTAATTATCCCACTCAGTCAGCTGGCACAGGTCTGCACGTATAGTTTATTTGCTGGTGTATATATTTCCACATAGGCTCTAGTTTGTTTACTGCTGTGTGTCTACACCTACAATATAGTCTGTTAGCTAGCGTAGGTCTCCACATGTTGTTTGTGAAATGGTGCGTTTCTTTTTTTTTGCTTGCATAGGTCTCCAAATATAGATTGTTTACATGTAATAGTGTGTGTCTGCATGTAGGCTATAGTTTATTTACTTGCATAGATCTCCATGTATAGTCTGCGTGCTTATGTGGATCTCTACTTAAGCTTTTAGCTCCTGTTTCATGGATACTAGCGTGTTCATGTTGTTTTTGCAACGTAAGTGAACACACACGCACATTATCATCGCTGCCATCGCGATTAGAGAAGGGTGCAGATGAGAGAAAACAGACTCAAATTTGCATGACTCAGCAGTTCATTAGAGAGCAGAAGCAGAATGTGCTAGGCTTAATCAGACTGTGCTACTCTTAATTAACATGTGCTAGTCTTAATTAACATGTGTTAGTCTTAAATCGAGTGTGCTGGTCTTAATAAGATGATGCTAGTTTTGTTTTAAAGTGTGCTAGTCAGAGTGTGCCAGTCTTATTCAGTAGTCTTATGTGGTGGTTATATTAAATCTGTGCTAGTCTTATTCAGTGTTCTAGTCTTTAGTGTGCTAGTGTTATTCAAATTCTAGTCTTATAGTGTGCTAGCCTTATTCAGTCTGTGCTAGTATTATTCAGAGTGCTAGTCTTAGTCGGTGTGCTGTTTTATTCAGGGTTTGCTAGTCTAAGATTGTGCTGGTTTAAATCTGAATGTGCTAATCTCTGCAGGTCAAAACAAATAAAAGGTGTGTGTGTATTTGTGTGTGTGTGTGTGTGTGTATACATAAACGTTGGATCCAATAGGCTGTTAATTGGTACTGGTTTTTAATATCACCTTTACACTAAGAGGTCTACTCAGTAAATGGACACCTCCCTTACATGCTCTTTCTGTGTCCTCACCTATGACACCGTACTGGCCTAACCTGGCATCATTAATCAAGAAGTAATCATGGGCAAGTGTGTGTGTGTGTGTGTGTGTGTGTGTGTCAGCCTGTTCACACCACAACTGCTCTTTGCTGTGTTGGACCCTTCCTTCCTTCCCCCTGAGTGCATGCTTATATGAACAGCTGTGTGCGTGTGTGTGTGTGTGTGTGTGTGTGTGTGTGTGTGTACATGTGTGAAAGACAGGTCATGCTTTTCTCTGTAGGATGGAATCTGGGTGTGGACATCACTATCAGCTCAGCACTGGCCACTCTCCACGGCCAGACACAGGATTAGACAACACAGGGGCTTCTGGGATGTGGCCAGTAATCCACAGCTGCAGTGGAGCTGATAGGCTGGAGTTACAGGGACAACAGGAAGTTAAGATGGCTAAATGAGGAAGTTGGTTGTATGGCAGGAGGCAAAGGGTCATAGAATGCACAGCACCAGTGGTCACTTTATCCAAGCATGTGATTAACGTTTCAATGCATCTCACTGACTGGCACTTAATCTTTCACTCTATGGCTTTGTTTTACTCTGCTAGTTCTTGAAACACGTGACTTTAGATTTGTGGGTTACTTCATAGAGCGACAATGGTGCTATTTCACTGCTGGTGCAATGGCAATGACAAAGACACAGTCTGAGGACCAGAAATCCCTTTCTGAGTGATGGGGGTTGGAGGCATGGTGAAGCTGGAGGTTTTGCTCCACACTCTGTATAAAACACACACACATTCGTACAGCACACATACGTTCATAGATCTCCCTTCACATTTGCATCAGCAAGGTTGGCTATTTGGGTGTAGCAATGGAGTAATAGGCTGAGTGCTGACACAAGTTAGTCCATGGCTATAAACCTGTGTGGTGTGTAAACACTCTCATTGTTACCCCAACCAAGGAGGTTATTGTGTTCTTAACTGTACGCAAAAGGTTACCAACGGATTTGCATGAAATTTTCTGGGAAGGTTGGAAATTGGCCAATAAATAAAAAAAAAACATTTTTTTAAAGGATTGTTTATTACTTGGAGATGGGGTATACCTTGGTGGAGGTTGGCACTGTTCTGGTTATAGAGGTAGAAGCCAGTAACACAAGGACCTGTGGGTTTTAGTCACCCATACAAACAGGTCTGGCTTCTACAACTATAGATTGGTCTATCCATCTGCAAGAGCACCTCCTACCGTAACAACTCTTAGCATCCTGACCTCCTCCAAATATACACCTCTCCACCTGTTCACATGTATTATTCTGAAAGCTTAGTGCTTAGCACTTACTTCCAGATCCCCAAAGGTACCTTAGACCTGCTTCCTATTACCGTAGGTGTAAGTCTGAGCGCAGTACCTCAGACCTGTTTTCTGTTATCACAGGTGTAGGTCTTAGTGCAGAGTAGTTCTTACTGTGGGATTTAACATGCAGTATTAGAGTCTGCAGTCTGACTGACAGGATGCACACTATTTCCTGTCTAATAGGTTGCCATAATGCACCTGGACATTGACCACCTGGGCTGTAAAAAATGAGGCTTGGGAAGGGTACCCACACACCGCGACTCACATATAGGGACAGATACGGCTAAGATCTGGCCCTAAAGTGGCCCTAAAATAGCTCTAATCCGGCCTCGATCTGATTCTGTTATGACTCTGATCTGGCCACCTATCTAGTTCTGATCCCGTTTTGATCCGCTTTTCATCTGGCCCAAATCTGGCTCTGCCCCGGTTCCGATCTGGCCAGGGAGTATTGGAGCACATGTGGACCTCACATTTGCTCTCTCCCCTGTGTCTGTAGCAGCACGGCAAAGCGATTATTCCAGCATTGGACACACTAAACAAGGCTGTTTAAAACGGTCCTCCTTGGCTTGGAAGACAGCGGGCTCATATATTTGACTCCACTGCGGAGTATTGTCAACTACGCTGGATGTTTACTTTATGGCCCAGACTGTTAAATGTAAAGGGCTATTTTTCACCACTTAGCTGCTACTGTTACTTAGCTGCCCAGGCTAACATGAGGTGGCTCATGCGAAGAAGACAGCCGTCCCTTTGAAGGCCAGTGACGGACTGGGAGTGTCAGGTTACGGGAGCTCGGCTGTGGCCCGTCCATGCCGCTCCAGAAAGGCCCTGTTGTTTTATTTTCATTGGATTGGCCGCTTGGCTGTACTTTAATAACATTAACCACAGTTTGATCCATGCGTGATTACAGGGTGGTGTGTGTGTGTGTGTGTGTGTGTGTGTGTGTGTGTGTGTGTGTGTGTGTGCGAGACAGATCACAGGAGCGGCGGCGCGAGGTTACGATGCATTTGGGCCACCACCCGCTGGGTCCTCCTGTCATTGCCCGGGCAGACCTGGCACCCCTCTGGCCCTGGACGCTGAATAAAGGACTCTCTCAATGAAGGGTTGGCACGCTGTGTGTTGACTCCTTACACGACATGAGACCTGGAGGTGTCCCTCTGATAAGCGCTGTTATACACTGTTGTTTATTTGGTCCCTATTTTTTTTGTCAGTGCACCTATTTATGTAGTTTTGTTTGTAAATTGTAGGATTGTAGCGAAGTAAAGTAAGCACAGTGCTGTTTCGCTCTTGTCCAGACTAAGGCTACTCTAGTGTGTATGTTAAACAGTGTGTGAAGGCTACTCTTGTGTGTGTGTGTGTGTGTGTGTGTGTGTGTGTGTATAAAACAGTGTGTGCACAAGTGTGTGTCATTGAAGGCTGGATGGGCTAGCAGCATGATGTTCCATCATTCTGTGTAGTAGTGTTGTAATTATCAAATATTCATGCTTATTAATTGTAACCGCTAAGACTTTGACATGGTAAGTATTTCCTTGAGCAATGTTTTAGCTCATGCTTCATATGCAGTCTTTTAGTAAGTGTGTTTATCATAACTTTTCATTTCCAGATAGAGTGTTTATCATAACTTTTCATCTGTGTCCTTGACGAGCGCAGCAGTCCGTGGCCATGGAGTTTAATTTGGTACCTCTGCATTTCAGACTGGCCCAGACACAAAGTGCTGTTGAGCCAAGTTTGCACAGCCCTCTGCTCTACAGCTTTTGCCCTAAAGCCAGCAGAATGCACACACACACACTCTCTCTCTCTCTCTCTCTCTCTCTCTCTCTCTCTCTCTCTCTCTCTCTCTCTCTCTCTCTCTCTCTCTCGCTAAACTAGAACCAGATGCCCACTGGAGACGCCCTTGCTTGGTGAACCTCAGGTCAGACATGCAAATCAGTTTGCAGAGAGGGATTAATGTCCGTGCACAACAGACAAAGAAGCCACTGGAGATATTATACATGACAAAGGCTAATTTACATCAATCACCAACCTGTAATCTGTAGTGGTAGTACATCTTGTTTTTCAAAGGTAGCACTGAAAAGTCGTAATATACACCAGGTCACATAGAATTGTTCTGTGTCTGTATGTCAGTGTGTGTGTATATATGTGTGACAGAGTTTTTAGCACCTCCCTGTGACCCAGTCCCCTTTAACCCAAACACACACACACACTCACAGAGAGAGAGAGAGAGAGAGAGAGAGAGAGAGAGAGAGAGAGAGAGAGAGAGAGAGAGAGAGAGAGAGAGAGAGAGAGAGAGAGAGACCCTACTGGAGTGATGTGGCTAACAGCTCTCTGTAGTATGTCAACACTGTTTTCCCACAGAGAGACATTGAGCAGTGAAGAGGACATCCAAAACAGACTATTTTAGTTCCACTGATCTCTATCAACACATTTTTGTTTATTTATATCTTTTTGCTTACAAACTCTTCTTTCTAATCCTGTATTTAGTAATGCATTATTTATATTACTCTGATACTCACCCGTGTCTCTCTTGCCCCTTCGTCTCCATCTTGATACTCATAGTCAGTAAATAGCGAACTGCACAATACATTTCCGCTGCAATACATTTCCCTGCCCTCCTTCAAAAGTCTGTTTTCTCCCAGCCATGTTGGTGTAATTACAATTAATAGGCACCTTGATATTATAGCCAAGAATTAGCTGTCACCCTTAATTAATATTATTAATGTCGTTTTCCGTGTCTGGCAATTAAGTGGTCAACTTCAAAAGGGGAGAACTGGAGCTGTGTAAAATTCTGCACAAATCTTTTCCTAATTCAAGTCATATTTTATTATTTAAAACATCTTTAAACAATGTGGCATGTACTTCGCAAATAACTCTTGCATGCAACCTGGTTGGTTTAAGAAAGCGACAAAAAAAATAGTCTCCAATACATATAAAAAAACGTGACTTGCGGTAACTGTATTTAATGGTAAATTGTAAGTAAATACATTTTTTAAATATCAAAATATTTGGTCCTGCTGCCCTAGAAGACCTCCTCAGGTTAGTACAACTGTCTGTGGTCTAGCAGCGAAAACAATGCTGAAATACATTCGGCACTTTTGTTGTTTTTTATCACAAGTCATATCATCATTGCACCATTCAGCAATGTTATCGAACATTTTCATAATATTGTGTAACCCTACTCAGAACCCCATGTGGCTCAAGAGAACATGTGTGTGTGTGTGTGTGTGTGTGTGTGTGTGTGTGTGTGTGTGTGTGTGTGTGTGTGTGTGTGTGTGTTTGTCTGTGTCTGTGTGTGTGTTTGTCTGTGTCTGTGTGATGCATGTGTGTAATGTATGCATGCATGTGTGTGTGTATGTGTGTCTGTGTAATACATGTGTGTATTGCATGCCTGTTTGTCTTTGTGTTTGTGTCTTTGTGTCATGTGTGTGTGTGATGTATGTGTGTATTGTATATGTGTGTGTGAGTGTCTGTGTATGTGTCTGTGTGATGTATGTGTGTGTTACATGCCTGTTTGTCTTTGTGTGTGTGTCTTTGTGTCATGTGTGTGTGTGATGTATGTGTGTATTGTATATGTGTGTGTGAGTGTCTGTGTATGTGTCTGTGTGATGTATGTGTGTACTGCATGCCTGTTTGTCTGTGTGTGTGTGTGTGTGTGTGTGTGTGTCTGTGTCATGTGTGTGTGTCTGTGTCTGTGTGATGTATGTGTGTACTGCATGCCTGTTTGTCTGTGTGTGTGTGTGTGTGTGTGTGTGTGTGTGTGTGTGTGTGTGTGTGTGTGTGTGTGTGTGTGTGTGTGTGTCTGTGTCTGTGTCATGTGTGTGTGAGTGTCTGTGTCTGTGTCATGTATGTGTGTACTGCATGCCTGTTTGTCTGTGTGTGTGTGTGTGTGTGTGTGTCTTTGTGTCATGTGTGTGTGTGATGTACAGTATGTCTGTATTGTATATGTGTGTGTGTGTGTGTGTGTGTGTGTGTGTGTGTGTCTGTGTCTGTGTCATGTGTGTGTGAGTGTCTGTGTCTGTGTCATGTATGTGTGTACTGCATGCCTGTTTGTCTGTGTGTGTGTGTGTGTGTGTGTGTGTGTGTCTTTGTGTCATGTGTGTGTGTGATGTACAGTATGTCTGTATTGTATATGTGTGTGTGTGTGTGTGTGTGTGTGTGTGTGTGTGTGTGAGTGCCCTGCGTATGTTTATTCTGTGATATCTTGCCATTCATAAACCCTTTCTCTGCATTCCACACCCAGCAGGTCCAACAAAAGGCGGACTGTAAACCATTTCCCGAATAACATGTTTAATATCAAAATATTATTCTGCGCCCAAACTTGCTCATTGATTTGAATCAGGAAACAGGACTTTTTTCTTGCAAATTATTTTTCCTGAGGAGGTGAGGGATTTTTTTTTTTTTTTTTTTCAAAGGAAACATAACTTCCTTTTCGGCAGGATTTATATTTCTGTAGTCTAACCTTTTACCTTACCATTTAAATTCTAATAATTTTAACTCCAGACTGATTTACTGGAGAAAGAGTGGAGTTTTA
>CM050212.1:7495000-7530000 GCA_027475355.1 Coilia nasus | reverse complement strand
CCTCAGCCTCTCTCTGGCTGTGTGTGTATGTGCATGTGTGTGTGTGTGTCGGTATGTGTGTGTATAACAGAGAGAGACAGCAAGTTAGATAAAGAAAGAGTATTTCATTTTTATGACATTTATATGCCATGTGAGAGCTCATCTCATCATCTTTATGGATGGATAATATCATTGTAAAAATATTTTTTGTGGTGATATGGTGCTGTAATAAATCTGGCTGTTTTATAGATGTTCTGATGTTTTTACAGCGCCGTCAGACAGGATAGCGGCCATCTTCCACCAAAGTCACAGAGGTCTTCCAAGTAAAAGCGGGATGTTTGACAGCAGACTATTGCAAACAGGCACAGAGACACACTTTACTATGACATTTGAAATAAAACAGTGGGGTACTATTTTGATTTCAAAAAGATATAAGGCATAAAAAAGTGTTCAGATGTCTTTAAGTTTGGTGCTCTGTGGTAACAATTGTCAAGAAAAAGAGAAAAAGAGTTTCTTAGTCCAAGGCACTGTCTTTATTCAAGGCAAATACAATGGGGTAGTTGTGCTGATATTCAAACGTATGTTAAATTATAAAAATAAAACATTGCCGTTGATCTCCACCCCCACATCTCCAGCCCTCCGTAAAGGAGTTCGATGCCAATGACAGTGGGTTAGCACTGCTAACACAGTCTCCTTCCAGAAAAGAGAGACACTACTCTTGTCACTCAACAAGGCTGCAATGGCCCTTAAAGCCTCTTCTGGGGTTGTCTGGGAGCTGGCACTGTCAGCATGCACCTTTCTGACCTGCAGGAGTTATATAAAGCAGTCTGTGTTGAATGAGCGCTCGCTTTTTCTGTACCGCAAATTATTGGCCTCTGGTGCGTGGTCTGTTGAAAAACGTCTTATGCAAGTCTGGGGTGGATCCTGAAACTCCAGGCAAAAGTGTACAAACTTTATTGTTCCCACCGAGACCCTTAGTCCAGGACCTGCAGGAGGTGACTGATGACAAATCAATGTTTTGTGATGGTCTTGCGTGATGTGTTATGACTTTTGTCTCCCAGATTGAGTGTAAGTGCTCGCCCTGCGAGACGCTACTCGACGGGTCCCAGAAAGACGTGCGGCGTCGGCGTCAGCATCAGCATCAGCATCGTGCTCTGCCGACGTGGGCAGAAGGCTGCGCTTGGAAGGGAGACTATTCTTGGCCGCATCTCTCCTGCCTGGTAATTGCCAATTACTCCCCAGCAGTTGAAAACATGCTGTCCAGAAGGAAAATCCTTATCTGGAAACAATCAGTAGGTTGGAGAGCTGGCAAGCGCTGCAGGTTCTCTCATTACTGTTAAAATGATACCAGAGATTCCTCTGAGATTAAGGGCCCGCCGTCCCCATATCCAGAGGCACTGGCGGCCACAGACTTAGCTCAACACTGCATCACCAGACTACAAACTCCTGGTATACTTTAGCTTAAGGCCTTAACACCACCACATTATGTACTCACAGTATACCTTAGCATTAAGGTTTTAATTTCACATGTGTACTGTATAAACTCCTAACACATTTTCTAGTTTCTTCTGCTGTAATGTCATAATGTATCACAAAATGTGCAGGAAAGTATTATCATGTTCAGGCAGACTCCCACAAAATGTAGTTATATCTGCATAAAATGAATTACTAAGAAAATGCATTATACTTAATCAAGTCATTACATTATATGAGAGATAATGGATAATATGGTGTTTGGATAGCACAAGTTAATACATGTTTTGGTTTATGTGAGGTGGAATAGCTAGACATGGACATCCTACCTCAGAGTGCATTTTTATCTTTATTTATTTTACCTGAATAGTGTGAACTCAATTATCCTGCTTACACCATGTTTGCCATCTTTTTGTAACCATCTGATACTGTCGTTTCTATCTATCCTATAGGACCGGTGCATTGAACTTTAGTGTTCCTCATTAACAGATAGGAACTGGAAGGCACAGCTGACATGGCTAAAAACTCAGGCTACAGTATAATGGATGCCACAAAGCCCCAGTATGGCTGCAGACACTTAGTGCCTGGAGTGGCAGGCAGGTAACTGTGAGCAGTAGAGCTAATTAAAAACACTTAGCTGCAGATGACCCTAAACAAACACCATTAAACGTTTAAATAGTTGTGGTCAAAATGCTAACATGCGGCTTCAGGGGACCATGGACAAACACCTGCTCCTGGCTTTGGTTGGTTAAAGGTAATAAGAATTACTAATACTGATTGTCTTCCACTAATCTCTTTACATTTTTAAAACCCCTATACAGTATGAATCATTTATTTGAGTTATACTGAATCATCAGTATAATTACTCTTCGTTGATACAATAGAGCTTTTATTGATGTTTCAATGTAATCCACTGTTATTCCAATGTTGTGTAAGTTGCCTTGAAGGAAAGGGCCTGCTAAATACCATAAGCATTACCATCCAGCTGAGGATGCATTATTGTCAGTGTGCGTTCTAGCTGTGATTGCATGAGAGCTGGCCTTGTTTACATGAAAATAAACTCACCCAGACTGGATTCTGGGCTCTGTGTTACCCTGACTCAAGGTTTTGAGTCCAGAGCATCAGGAGAGTGTTGTTGACTTTGCCTGTGTCTTTCATCCCTGAAAGGGAAGTCTTGCCGCGTTCAGGTTGAACTCTTGCGGTCTGTGGCTGGTGTGGGTGGAGGCTGGAATGGGTCGGAGGGGGTCGGGGTATTTTAAAATGTTCTCAAGCTCTGGGCCCCTACCTCAGTCCACTCTCTCTCTCTCTCTCTTCCTTTCTTTCTTTCTTTCTTTCTTTCTGTCTTTCTTTCGCTCTCTCTCTCTCTCTCTCTCTCTCTCTCTCTCTCTCTCTCTCTCTTTCTCTCTCTCTCTCTCTTTCTCTTTTTCTCTTTCTCTGACATCCTGCGCAGCCTTTGATGGTCCGTGTCTCAATTTGAATGCTGGATGCTCGCTCTGAAGTAGCCCAGGATGTTTGGTTATGCATATTTCCAGTCATTTTTCCTCCCTCCACTGGCGAGTGTGGTGGAGCCATGCCATGTTGCTGCGCATATTTGTGTGGAGACCCAGATGTCCGAGCACCATGTGGTGCCGGGTTACTGTTCAAACCCACACTAGAATTCGAGGACGGTATCGCGCAGATTACATCGCAGCGGGGGAGAACCCTGGGCTCCAAAAACAAGGACCTGGATCGGGGGTGGGGTGGGGTGGGGGTAGTAGTGGTGTGTGTGTGTGTGTGTGTGTGTGTGTGTGTGGGGGGGGAGGGGGGTAGGCAGCAGTGGTGTTAAACTTTGATCCCCTCCATCAGGAAGTGTAAAATAGCACCTCTCGCAGGAAGCTGAGAGCGGAGGGAATGGTAGGCAAACTGGGGCCTGATCCGCATTCTACCCCAAGAGAAACACGAGTGGATCGGCACAGACGCTCGCTCGCGGTGCACAACAGGGACGCACACGCTGTGGGCACCGACTCTCTCTCTGAGAAATTCCATATTAGCCGGTGGCCCAAGATCACGGGATAAAATAGTAGCCTCGGCTGGAGAACAAAAATTGGTAACACAACCTGTTATGAATCTCTGAACTCGTGTTGTCCTTTCTTTATGTGGTGGCGTAAAGTTTAACCTTTTTGCGGGGGCCGCAAATATGTTTTTTTTAGAGCCTGCGCTCATAAACTCCGTGGGAAGGAGTGTTGTGTTTGCTATGCATACTTTCTGGTGGGAGACAGAAGGATCTTCATAAATTCAAATGTTTCCCCAATCTGTTTTGCACTTGAAAAAGTCTGACCCTCCATCAACACAAAAACCAACTGTGAGGGCCCCAGACAAAAGAGACAGGATATGGTTACTTGAAAATTACAGCTGGTCAGTCTTCTGGTGATGGGAATGTGTGCGCCTGGCCCCCCTTAAAAGGCAGGGATGCACTCTGGTGACATCATGGTGGTTTTGCACCGTGCCAAAGCAAACGGTGCCCCCCAGGCTCATGAGGTGAGAGGCAGCCGTCTTCGCGGCGACGCAGATCTGGCAGCACGCCCACGTCAACACTGGCCTCGGGATCCTAGGCCCGGAATGTGATGATATCACTCGCCTAGAACTCTTTTTTTTTTACAACTCGGGGGGACAAAAGCTCTCCATCAAAACAGAACGCATGGCACAGGTCTAACACGAGTGGAGGCAATAGGCGGAGTGCGAGGGAAATCGCAAAGTCAGTCAAAAAACAGGTTTTGCTCTAGTGAGTCAGTGGCTGGAAAGAGCCCATCATGAAGTCCAAGAACACTTAATATTACTTCCACTTTATCTGGGAGACCGACCAACCCATTGTTTGTGGCTTTTGAATTATAGCATTATTGCCAATTGGAACAAGGCTGTAAGTATTTAAGCTACAATATTTAGACAAACCTATTAGTCAACTGTGTAATCATGTACAGTCCAAATCCAGAGACTGAACCTGTCTTAGAATGCGGAAAAGGGTTTCACAGTGAAGTAGATTGCCTATCTAAATGTATCCACTGTAGACCTTCTTTTAAAGTGAAGTAGATTTCCTATCTAAGACTACTCACTGTAGACCATGTTTCACGGTGAGGTAAAATGCCTCAGTAAATATCTCAGTAAACACAGACTAAGCTGTTTTTATCCCCAACAGAAAGTACACAGCTGCCTGATCCACACACATTCACAACCGGATAAGTGAGAGTGTGCAGTTTAGAGGCAAACAGGCAGATAGGGGTGTGAGAGGCCATTTATTCCCCTAATATCTTCAGCATGTGCTTATCTATCACGGCCCTCATTCAGTGGGTGGTGGGGAATGTGAGAGTAAGGGGAAGGTGTGGGTCACCCTCGCCACACTGTTTAACACTGCGCCACCCACCTAACAGTAACAGTAATCTGGCTCCAGACACACCGAGCGCCGGGTCACCCATGAGATGTGTGTGTGTGTGTGTGTGTGCATGCGTGTGTGTGTTTGTTTCTGTGTATCCGAGTGTGTGTGTGTGTGTGTGTATGTGTGCATGCGTGTGTGTGTTTGTGTCTGTGTATCCATATGTGTGTGTGTGTGTGTGTGTGCATGCGTGTGTGTGTTTGTTTCTGTGTATCCGTATGTGTGTGTGTGTGTGTGTGTGTGTGTGCATGTGTGTGTGTGTGTGTTTGTTTCTGTGTATCCGTATGTGTGTGTGTGTGTGTGTATGGGAGGGGGAGTCAAGTGATTTGTGAGCGATGTTCGGGCACTGACGTCCATTTCCAGGCAACAATTAAGACCAAATGTTTGTCTTCGTTCGGTTTAAGAAGTTAAATGTGCCTTGGGGATGACTGTTGACCCGAGGCGTCTCTTTTCTTCAGATAGAGAAATCAGCGCTTTCCTGCCCTCGTTTGTCGGGGCTGTAATGACAGGCGGAGGAAGGGGATCGCCGCGGCCTTGCTGGCGCGCAGAATAAGGGACAGGACCTCCGACGGAGACGGCTGTTTTCTCATCTGCTCTCTGCGACCGCGAACGGGATTTTTATCTGAGATATTTAACTTGATGGCAGGCTTGGCAGGCCAATCACTTTGAAGGGTGTGTTGTTGAGCACTGCCTTCTTAGAAGGATTAACCAATCAGGCCATGAAGTGCAGATTCAAAAGATGCCTGAGCTGAGGATCTTCCTGTTATGTTACACAGATTTAGATGCAGGAGTGTCGTCTAGTCTGTCTGGTCTATCTGAAATGTCTGTCTCTAAAACAGCAGATCCTAATGTGATGACACCTCATTCCTCTTTGCAATACACCAGACCTCAACCCTCTTTGCAATACGAGAAATAAAATTAGCATTATTTTGCAAAAAATTCTGATAAAATCTAATGAACACACACACTCTCTCTTTCTGCCTGTTTTTCTGTCTGTCCCTCACACACACACAGACTTCCCACCCACCCACCCACACACACACACACACACACACTTCCCACCCACACACACACACTTCCCACCTACCCACCCACACGCACACACACACACACACACACGCACACACACGCACACACACACACACACACACACACAGCCCCGGCACTGACCTCCCATTACTGTAACCACTATCTGAATCCCTGAGCATGGTCGCCTTCCTCAGCACTATGTGCTGAACTTGTCAGCAGCCCTCCGGAGAGACCCCATCATGCCCCTGTAACCCCCTCAAGAACCCCGCCAGAGCCCCCACCAGTCTCTCGGCCCTCCCTGGCGTCTGTCTGCAGGCCGTGGGGCGTGTGGGGGGACAGACACAGGGCCCCGGTGATGTCTCACTTATCTGCAGGGTCTCTCAGGTCCACATCGCAGCCAGCCTATTGTTTCAGAGCGCTTCCTCTTTCCTGAGGAGGACAGCACGGCCAGGAGGCGGGAGAGTCACACAGCTCTACACATGCCACACGCCGAACAAGCGTCTTGATTGGCCGATAAAAGAGTGCCGGCACACTTTGAACCGATAGGGGCCAGAGGAAGGGAAAGCGTTTATTCAAAAAGGGACAAGGTTTCAAACTCTCACACAAATCACAACCGACCAGAGGCGGACTTTAGAAAGTAGAACTCCTACCATGCACTATTCCTACCTGTACACTTAACACAAGCAGTCCCACTAGTTAGCCTATCAATATTGCTGAGGAGTTGTTCTTGTTAGACTGTTACACCACACTATTAGATGGCCCTGCTGAGGCGAACAACAAGCCACCACTGACCCAACTAAGAACAAGAAACACCTTTAAAATGTAGCCCAACCAGTGGGATTTATTAACGTAACACAAAAAGACAAGACATCAACACAAAAGACAAGACATCAACACAAAAGACAAGACATCAACACAAAAGACAAGACATCAACACAAAAGACAAGACATCAACACAAAGTCCAAATCATAACACACACAATCCCAGGCTGAGAGGCAACAGCCAGCAGTCCCACACCAAAAGCCTCTCTTTCGGCAGCAGGGACCAGGTGGTTTTAAGCAGTGCTTCATCATACAACCAGGTGCTCCTCATTAGGCCAATCCCATCACATGACTGCTGAGCAGGTAGAAGGTATGGCAGAAGCAGAAGGACAAAGTACAGGGAACATACAGACAATACATACAGCTGTAACATAGACTCAGCTGGTTTAGTGATATGATACAACAAACGTAATATTCTATCTATCTATCTATCTATCTATCTATCTATCTATCTATCTATCTATCTATCTATCTATCTATCTATCTATCTATCTATCTATCTATCTATCTATCTATCTATCTATCTATCTGTCTGTCTGTCTGTCTGTCTGTCTGTCTGTCTGTCTGCTTGTCTGTTTGTCTGTCTGTCTGCTTGTCTGTTTGTCTGTTTGTCTGTCCGTTCATCCATTCACAGCTGGCCATAAACCTACAGCCTCTTACGTCACACAGGGAGATATGGAAGTAAAGAACAGTAAAGAAAAGAACTGCGCTTAGGCTTTCACAAAGTTCCACACTCCTGGGAGAGTCACTTAAGGTTTTATGCTCGGGTTTAATTCAGAACTTCTTGCATTTTTCTCAGGACTTTACGAGGGAGATTAGGGAGGATGAAAAACTTAAGATTTAATTCTCTTGTGGACAGAGGTGGAAATAACAGCTTCAGAAAGTAAAAGTCTCACACACACACACACACACACAAACATATACACCCCCACACACACACACACAGACTCCCACACATACATAAGTGCATATGCATATAAGTGCATAAGCACACTCAGGCATGGCATGCAAAGCTTCAGACAGTAGTCCTGCCATGTATTTGTTCCAGCTATTCACTAAACCAGCTGATTCTAATTAGGAGAGCTCGTCAGCCAGGTAAATAATGCAATTAGAGAAATGACCAGTTTTGAGCACACAGGTAGAACCAATGTGTAGCCAGACTAGACGTTTACTGTTCTTCCTCCTCCTCCTCCTCCTCCTTCTCCAGGGTGGCGTGTGTAAGCCCAGGGGTGGGTGGCGTGTGTAAGCCCAGGGGTGGGTGGGTGGGCGACTCAGTGCCACAGTGCCCGTGGCCAGGGCTCACAGACCCAACTGGGCAAGAGGGGCTGTTTTTACAAGTGGAGCCAATTACCCAAGCTAATGCAGTCGTCTCTTGCTGGCCCACTCTTTTCTCCTCTTTTTCCCGTCTCCTCTACTTCGTTCACTCCTCCTCTCTTCTCCTCTCCTCTCTTTCTGTTTTCTCCTCCTCGACCCTTCTGCCTAGCCTGCTGTCCAGTGAATCTGGTGTGTAGCCATCAGAGCCTTCTCCCTTCAAATAAACACCAGCATAATGGCTATTTATCCAATGGGCAAGAATGATTACATTTGAGGAACTTAAACATCTTTGACAGGCAAAATGGCCAGAAATAAATCACGGCTCCCCTTTTGTGCAGGTTGATTAGACACAGAGTGATATATTGTAAGTGTTACCAGCGGCCTCGCATAGTATAGTCCATAACACACTCTTTGAGGAACTGGGGGGATTCCAATTAATTTTTTTTTTTTTTTTTTCTCGTTTTTTTTCACCAATCCTCGCCGAAGGGAAACCGTCCACAACCTGACACGTTTCATGAATTTCGAGTGATGGGAATGGCTCTGGAAAATATCGGAGTGCTTTAAGAGACTATCGCGGCTCTTGTCCTGTCAGGCCGTGGAGGAAACACATGATGTGGAAACGCATAAATATGGAAAATCTGGGAGAGCGGCTCAGGAATGCTTCGTAGAGGAAGTTGAAATGAGGTCACCGCGTGATCCAGTTCCAGGGTAGAAATAATACACACAGTCCTAGCCCACTCCATCACTTTGACTAGCATGTCAGGCAGATGGAATAAATACGGAATAAAAAAGACAGTAGAACATCAGAAAAACGCACCGAATCAATTCCGCAAACACGTTCACCGACACGGTCGCAACTGGAGATCAGCAGTTAGGCTGGGAGCTCTTTGGCTTCTCTGGCTCTCCTGTCCTCCATCTTGTCAGCACAGTCATCTTACACTTTAGTTATTCTCTTTCCTCCGCATACACAGGGGCCACACAGGCACAAAATGCTACGGCCAGATGAGAAAAAAAAATATTTATGACTATTCCATAAAACTGTATTCCGTGAAAGATGTTGATATATATGCTGAACTCTACTAAACACTACTCTTTAGTTGTGTGGTCAATGTTACTGAATAGGTCATAACCAAAACATGCATAGATATAAAGATCTGCAACAATGGCAACATGCAGGCCTACTCCCACTGGGCAGTGCTGTGGTACTGCTGCTGTCTCCTCCAATAAAGACTGTTAGACCCACTTCATCTGACATGACACTGGTGTACATTCAATGGGAGAATTCCCATACAGAACAATCATAAATCATATAAAAATATATATTATACATGTTTTTAGAAAAATATTTATTTTTTATATATTTAATTTTTCACTTCATTTGAACTTCTCTTCATTCGAAGTGACACTGATGTACATTCAACTGGAGAATTCACATGCAGAACAATCATAAATCATATAAAAATATATATTATACATGTTTTTAGAAAAATATTTATTTTTTATATATTTAATTTTTCACTTCATTTGAACTTCTCTTCATTCGAAGTGACACTGATGTACATTCAACTGGAGAATTCACATACAGAACAATCATAAATCATATAAAAATATATATTATACATGTTTTTAGAAAAATATTTATTGTTTATATATTTAATTTTTCACTTAATTTGAACTTCACTTCATTCGAAGTGACACTGATGTACATTCAGCTGGAGAATTCACATACAGAACAATCATAAATCATATAAATATATATATATATATTATACATGTTTTTAGAAAAATATTTATTTTTTATATATTTAATTTTTCACTTCATTTGAACTTCACTTAATTCGAAGTGACACTGATGTACATTCAACTGGAGAATTCACATGCAAAAGAATCATATATCATATAAAAAATATATTATAAATGTTTTTAAAAAATATATATTTATGGTTTTTCCACATCCTCCTTACTGACTGCTCATCAGAGATCATCAGTCAGAGAAGAGACCCTTCACAGCACTCTTCCGCATTGCATACACAGACATCTAATATATCAAAAAACTAATGAGATGTTATTTTTTAACATGCCATGCAGATGTCAAAGCTGTGCCGTAAACAGCGCGTGACGGATGTCAGATCTCCTCCTCATTCATCAGGACGGTATGAAATATAGCATAACAGCAGAAAGCATCAGCATGAAGCCATATTCTTATCAGTCATTGCCATGATGTCACTTATGACATTACAGTGACTTACTGTCACCTGTCACATGCTGGAACGCATCAAACATAATGAGACTCTCCATGACGATTACCTTTAATAATGACAAGACATTAATCTTGTGAGGATTGACAGGGCCACTTTATTCCTAAAACACATTTCACACATACAGGCATTTCAGAGTGTTTAATGTAAATAAAAGCAAACAAAACCACTACATAGAGGGAGATAAAAATATATAAATATCGGTTTTAAAAGTTATTTAATGTGTCAGAAGAATGTTTGACAGTAATTATCATTCGCTTTAACATGTTTACTGGTGTTATAATGGAGGGTTATGGGGAGTGTTCACAAGTCTGTTTATTGTGTTACTGACTTGCCCCAATCAACAGAAAAAACAACCAGACCCTGAGCTGATTTGCCAAGTGTCTGTCTCTCCAGTGATTAATGGCCGTCTGAAGTCCGCGTGTAGAGGTGAGAAGAATCAGATGTATTGCTGAACAGGAAACGTAATGCGAATGAGCAAGCTTTTTATGAGCAGGCCACTGTGTTGAGTGCGTGTATGAGTGTGTGTGTGTGTGTGTGTGTGTGTGTGTGTGTGTGTGTGTGTGTGTGTGTGTGTGTATTTATATATATCTGTTGGTGTGTGTGTGTGTGTGTGTTTGTGTGACGGTGTGTCTGGTTTAATATGAATTATGCAACAGGCGGTTGGTTGGTCAGCTCTTCCGTCATGTGTGTGCCTCTCAACCTGTCCGGACCACCCAGGCGTCTGCCCACCACAACAGGAACTCACAGAAACACTACAGCATCCTGAACATAAACACACACAGCGGTTTACCCGAAGAAATACAGCCACATCACCACCCCACCAGGAAGACGAAATTAGAGAATTTGCAGGGAAATGGCTGCAACTGAATCTGTGCAAACAGCCGTAGGTCAACAGACACCTCCGAGAGGAAAGTTGTGTGTGTGTATGTATGTGTGTGTATGTGTGTGTGTGTGTATGTGTGTGTGTGTGTGTGTGTGTGTGTGTTTGTGTGTACGTGTGTGTGTCTGGGCTGGGTGGACTAAAGGCAGCTGGGCTGAGGACAGATGAGGTCTGGAACAGGTGGTGTGCTGTGGCATGGTGTGGTGTGGTGTGGGGTGGGGTGGGGGGGTTAAAGGGGGATGGAGGGGTGGCATGGTGGAGTTTAGGGGGGGGGGGGCAGGGGGGGTTAAGCGTGGGATTAGCATGACCATGAGACTGAGGCTGAGCAACAGCTACTACACCAGACCCCCAGTGCCACATCAGAGAACCAGCACAGCCGCTCTGATCTCCCCGTGTGTGTGTGTGTGTCTGTGTGTGTGTGTCTGTGTGTATGTGTGTGTGTGTATGTGTGTGCATGTGTGTGTGTGTGTGGGGGGGGGGGGGGGGCAATGAAAGGTACCTATGTGATCTGACCATGACAGTAAGAAAGTTTGTAAGCAGGGCAGTGACAGATAGCGATCTGATCTGATCTTCACGGAAGGAATGTGTCTGTGCGTTTGTACGTGTGTGCGTGCGTGCGTGCGTGCATGCTTGTGTGTGTGTGTGTGTGTGTGTGTTTTGAAAGAGGGCAGTGAAAGATATGAATCCCTCTGTGTTTCCTTTCTTCTGCAGTCTCTAGAGAAGACAGGCAAACAGGGGCGTACCCAGACTTTTTTACATGGGGTGGCCAAAGGGTGGCCAGCATTATTGAAGGGGTGCCTTGTGACCAATGTAGTTTGGGGGTCCGGGGGGTCCTCCCCTGTAAATGTTTTAATTAGCTAGATTTGATTTCCTGTATTCTGGTGTATTTGTGGCATATCTGGTGCCATGTAGTAGTCATTTAATTAAGGTGGACCTGTCCAGTGTCCAGTGTTTTCTCCATATGCCCATCGCACGCCTTAAGACCTCTTTTGACCTCTTTTTTTATGAAGCAAAAGGCGCAGATGATTAGAAAACTATTAAGAAAACGGTGTCAAATTCCATGTATTTTCGTACTTGCTAAAGTTAAAATTGGTTAAAAGCATTTGTGATATTGATGATGATTAACTGTTGCTGTCAGGCTAAACAAATAATTTACGACAAAGCTGATATCACCTATTTGGCTGATAAAAATCGTTCAATGGCATGGTATCATACACAACTCACCTGTGGAAATAAAATAGTTTCCTATGTGCTTCTGTCATAGTTATGCCATGCACCTACTGCGCAGGCTATGTTTAGCAACTTCTAAATGAAGAAGTAGACCGAGACGCCAGTGGATGTGTCTGGAGATTAACTTAGCCTATATCTTGTTGAGTCAATTGCATGATTATAACATGAACCAAAACATTGGGGAGTTAACCTGAAAACGTTAAGTTTAGCATATTACTTACATTAGCAGCAGGGGAAGCCTACTGTTACGATGCTTCAGAAATCGTCTTGTATCCATATTTGTTGACTATACAATTTCTCATCGAGATGAACTCTGCAGACTCCACGGATAACTGGCATGTTTCTATCAGGTTTTTTTTTTAAACGTATAAATACACAAATAACCTTCTTCCCCTGTAGCGAATTTTGTCCTTCTAGGCTTGCCGTAGTTAGGTAGTTGACTATGGGAGACTGGGAAGAGTTTCATTAAATCAGTTTCTTTTTTAAGGCGCAGAGAATTCATATCTGTAAGTTACAGTACTATCGGATTTTTAAACTTCATATTATTTTTGTAATTCCTACTGAGTATTTTATAAAAACCAGATTGTAACGTGTTTAATGTTAAATATAGCAATGCTAATCGCGGTTAGCCTGCCTATAGACTTTCTAATGTTAAGCTAGCCTTATGCTAACCGTTGAATGACAGATGCTCATTTGTATTTCGTTTTGCTGTGCTTTGGTTTCACTAACAAGACCAAATAAGGAAAATTGACTTCTTATTGTTGGCGGACTTTGTTTAACTATCTGTTGAGCTAGTAAGCTTTATTATGAGTGCAAAATATTAAGTTCAAGTAGGTAAAGGGTGGGTCCGTAGGGGGGGCCAACGGGGTGGCCATCCTCTGACCAGTGGTGGCCATGGCCGCCCCTGGCCCCCAAGTGGCCACGCCCCTGCAGGCAAAGAAGGTTATCGAGCAGCTGGAACATTAGACTGTCCTGAATGTTAAAGATGGTAGACTGTCTCCAATTTACTCTCTCTGCTTCTCTCTATCTCTTTCTGCCTCTGTCTGTCTGTCTCATTACATTACATTACACTTAGCTGACGCTCTTATCCAGAGCAACTTCCAGATATTTACAGGGTTTCAGTTACAGTCCCTGGAGCAGTGTGGGGTTAGATGCCTTGCTCAAGGGCATCGCATCCATGGGTAGGGTGCGATTCGAACCAGCAACCTTCCGATTGCAAGGCCATCTCCCTAACCACTAGGCCACAGCTGCCCCTGTCTCTCTGTCTTTCTCTGACTGTTTCTCTGTCTCTGTCTTTTTCTGTGTGTGTGTGTGTGTGCGTAGGTGTATGTGTCTGCACATATGTTTAGCAGTGGCCATGTCCTTGCATGTTTCCATGACTGTGTATATGTGTGTCTGCACATGTGTTTTACAAGGTCCAAGCATTCAAAAGCATCTGGATGTGTGTGTGTGAGTGTGTGTGTGTGTGTGTGCGTGTGTGTGTGTTTGAGGACTGGTGGTGGGGGGTCTGTGTGTGTCCATGCACATGTTTGAATGTATCCAACTGCATGTGTGTTTCAATGAGTTTATACAGTTGTGTGTGTGTGTGTGTGTGTGTGTGTGTGTGTGTGTGCATAAGTGTGTGAATTTGAGTGCGTATGTGCATGTGTGTGTAGGTGTGTGTGCGCGTATATCGGCGTTCATAAGTGTTTGTGTGTTTGTGTGTGCACTCGTGTGGAATCAAGTCCAAATACAGGCATACTTGCCTGACTTGCTCTGTTAGTTCTTCAAAATGGAGGTGATGCAACAAGCTGCAAGAACACATGTAAGCGTTTCCTTGCAGAGCCAGTCCCCATGACGACAGGCCAAACACACCTCACTGGGCACCATCCACACGCGGCCACCACTGGTACAGACAATATGACGTCCTCGATTAATGCGCTGAATTGGGCGTTTGAATTATTAATGGGCCACCACGAGCCACCATCTTTGGTTCCTCCTTACAGGGCCAAGTGTATGCAAACACTACTGAGATTTTTGTCTGTTTTTTAATTTGACATGCAGAGATAGCTGGAGGATGGTGAAGAAAATCGAGAGAGAAAGTAGTACTGCATTAGAGGCAGGCACTACTCTTTTAAGATGTTGTTGTCAACAAGTAAGCTTGTCAAAAACAAGTAGATGACCAAAAATAAAATCTAGAAATCCCCCAATCAACAAACATACATGCACACACACACACACACACACACACACACACACACACACACACACACATACAAAAGAGCACTCCTGTCTGGATTTGAGCCTGTCCTCACTCAGGTACACCCTGTTAGGAGTGTGAATGGAGTCACTGTTCTCCGATATGTCTCTGAAGCTGACGTCATCTCACTCGTGTGTGTGTGTGTGTGTGTGTGTGTGTGGAGAGGGGTATTCACATGGAAGGGGTGGGATTGGTGTGGGGTAGTGGGGGGTTATTGACATGAAGGGGGTATTTTTATCGCCTCAAATTTTGCCTTTTAACCCCAGTCAAAGATTCCCCAGAGGATTACATTACCCTACAAAGCCAAAAGGCAGTAACTACATACAGGCTATTTTGGCAAATTGAGTTTAGACTGGAAATTGACTTTATAACACCTCCTTTGTCTTGTGACTAAATCTCTTTCTTCTTGCTCTTAACAATGTACATAAAACATCATCACTATTATACAGAATGTTTGACTAGGCAGTGTGACAACATTTTTCTCGGTTTCTATGTTCACGTAGTTACTGCACTTTGCCTTTGTAGGGCAGTACAGTCCACATGTCAAGTGATAAGATGGCTTCCAGTTTAGTTTAAAACCTCTGGTCCAGTTTATGCTGCACACTAACCCTCATCTCCAGACCCAGCTTTGTAATAGTTATGTGATCTGTATCCATGTGTCTTGTTTATGTGGTTTTGTGCTTAATTCCTTTTTTATTTATTATTCCTGTTTGTTTGCTTTGGAAAACGCGCTGAGTCGCTGTTGTACAGTATGATAGGGGCTGTGTAAACGAAGCCTGGGTGGACTTACTGTCATGTTGAGGAGAGCACATTGTTATGGGAAGTCCAGTAAAGTATGACCAAAGAGGTCATTCTCTCACACAGCTTTGGTCAGAACACCAGTGTTGATCCCCGAGCTCTTGTTGTCTTAGTGCAATATGAAACTCAAGGGACGTGTGTGTGTGTGTGTGTATGTGTGTGTGTGCTTGCATGGATGTGTGTGTATATGCCTGTGTGTGTCTAATGTGTGTGTATATGTGTGTGTGTTTGTGTGCGAGTGTGTATGCATGTATGTGCGTGCATGCGTATATGTGTGTGTGTGCTTGCGTGCGTGCATGTGTGTGTGTATGTGTGTGTATCTGTGTGTGTGTGTGTGTGTGTGTGTGCTTGCGTGCATGCATGTGTGTGTGTGTGTGAGTGTGTGTGTGTGTGCACTTGCATGCATGCATGTGTGTTTGTGTGTGTGTGTGCGTGTCTGAGGGCCAGGCGATGTTCTCCGTGCCGGTATGGTTTCAATCTGGCCGCGGGAACCCACACCCGGGGAAGCGAGGCAACAGAGGAAGTGTTTCACGCTCTGGCCCGACTGGACCCCAGGATCGCTTCATTATCTATATCGTGTCTATTGCTACCACATGGCATCATAATTCAGCATGCTGGTGCTGGTGCTGGTGGAGGTGGAGGTGGCGGAGGGAGAGGGGGAGTCAATGGCACTTCAAAGCTGTTGAAATTGCTGTATCTGGAAATCTATCTGTGTGCCTGCAGTGTCGGCCATCTCAGTAATTGTCACCATCTTGTCAAAATGAGCACATGAGGGGGCTATCGCATGGCGGCCGTGGCTGCAAGATGTTTATTTTTATGGGCTTTATAACTCACTGTGATGGGTAAGGGTGAAGACAATGCCGGATACAGAGTTACAGACCCATAACAAAGCCTTTAATGGATAACGTTCATTGTTATTCACAGGGCCAATATAAAGACTTTATTAACTAACATTGTTGTTGTTTACACAACAGAAACCTTATTAAATAACTTTCATCTAAAACTCTTTCAGTGGAAACTGATTACATTTCTGCCATGTGGAGCCTGTTACAGGAGATGCTTCAACTGGACAGCATCAGTTTCAGGTGAAAACTACACTCCATAACCTACTTAGTATGACACCATTATGTGCAATGAATCTGTACTAATAGCAATAATACTGCATTATATGCAATGACTCTCTAGTGATAGCCTTAATACTGCATTATATGCAATGAATCTGTACTGATAGCAATGATACTGTGTGTGACATATTTGCTCATGCAGTAACTTAAGGAGAATACAGACACTCTCCCTAGGCAAGCAGGCACTGATGTGCTGCTCCTAACAAGCCAGCTTTATAGCTTTGGCTCTTCTTTCTTTCTTTCTTTCTTTCTTTCTTTCTTTCTTTCTTTCTTTCTTTCTTTCTTTCTTTCTTTCTTTCTTTGGTGGCGAAACATAACACTAAAAAAGACAGACAGAAAGGCACCGATAAATTAAAAGTTAAGCAACAGTTATACCAGCAGAGTTAAGAATTGAACAAAACAGTGAACTTGTCCAGTGTCACAAACACAAACATAGAAATAATATCACGAGACCTTAAAGCACCAAAATCATTCTGAAAAATATGAAATACCAAGCACTGCAAGAATGATCCACAGCATGTGAGAATGCATCATCATTGAAGCTCATTTATCATTTAAACCAAACCAGCAATTGTGCACATATTGCATCACACAACAGCATCAGCCTTTCAACACTTTTTCGAAATCTTGGTCATATTGACTTGGTGATGAGGATGATTTAGACAGGCATATTTTATAAATCAATGGTCATATGGACTTGGTGATGAGGATTATTTAGACAGGCATATTTTATAAATGTCTGCTGCATTCGTTCCCACAGCCTTTCAGCTGGCTGCTGTATGTTCCATTGTAACACACGGCTCACTTTGGGCTTACAATGGGCTTACAGTGCACAAGTGTAATGAACTCAAGTACGTTTTCAATCGACATCTGTGTTAATGTTATTGTGCAACAGTGAAGTCAGTTACAGAACAGTATATCAATGTATATGATCCAGCTAAACAACTTACTTTAAATCATTTATTGTTGCATTTCATAAACAAGCTCAATCACAGATGGCAACCTGGTCCCCCATGTGGTCGGACAGGGTCATTGCCAGCAGACAGACACACAGACAGACAGACAGACACACACACACACACACACACACGAACAGGGTCATTGCAATACCTGGTCAATCCCTTCTGGGGGACCAGGGAAAAATATGAGTAGCAAATGTGATGCATAATGCATCATGCATTTATTTGCCATATAAGTGTAGAACTATTCATTCTGATTTTAACAGTGCATGACTGAGAGCGTGTGTGCATGTGTGTGTGTGTAAGGGCAGTCTTTCTATCTGTCACTGCCCTAAGCCCAAGTGTGTAAGGCACTCAGAGACAATTAGGCTTCACGTCGTATGAAATTAAAAGCGTACAACGTCGCCGCAGCGGTGGGTGAGGGTGAAACAGATAGCCAAAACTAATCCGCCCTGCACACTACCATGTCTGCCTTCATTTCACTCTCCATCTCCGTCCTTATTTCATGTTTGTCGGCTCTATTGGCTATAATGAAGTGTAAAATAATCTGTAATGCACCTCTTGGATGCGCTGATATCCAGGATGAAACAAGAGAGGGTGTTTTTTTTTTTTCGTTTTCACCAGCAGATCATTTCAGGGTGGGTGACTTTTTTTTTTTTCTTTAAGCAATAAGCAAGACGAAGCTTCCTCTCAGCGCTCTCTGTTCTGAATCAAAGGCTTACGGAAATACTTCTCAGTGGAAGTAAACTGTTCTGGATTGGAAGCAGGTGGTGGGTGGGGAGGGGGGACTTCACAGGGCTCCAGTGCCTTTCTCTCCTGGGCCTAGCATATGAAGGGAGTCCAGGGGGGGCGAGTTTTTTTGTTGTTGTTTGTGTAACAGTCAGGCCTTTGTGAGGTCAAAGGTCAAAGTGATAATCACAAGTGTAAACACTGCTCTCATCCTCACACACACTGCAGAGAGCAAACAAACACTCCGCGAGAGGAAGGCCTTCCGTCCATCAAGAAGACCGCAATAAACCTCTCAACGTGGCCAAAGTGTGAAGGAAGAAAAGTAATACTCGGTACTCAATGTAAACATGGCCATGAAATCAGCCTTTTCATGTATTTTTAGACTATTTACATCAGAGAATGCTGACAGAGACTAGCAAACACATGGGAGTGTTTTTAATTAAAATAGGCCTTAAACGAGGATAGAATGTAAAGAGTAATTAGTCTTTATGGCCATCTCATACACACTCCTGAAACATTGCATAGTTGGAAAACACAGTAAGAAAACACTGGGTATTGAGGTATTGATTAGGAACAGATCAGACAGCTCTGAAGAGGAACTGCAGTGGAATGGAATTAAAATGCATGCTACTTATTGTATGATAAAATGAAATGGATGACCAGTTTAATCATAAATTACACATATGATTCATTAATTCCTTAATACCATGTTACAGAAGTCTCTTTAGGTACATGTCATGGCTATAAGAATGTCAAACAAAATTTGTATGAGTATAATATACCTACTATACTCTTACAGATATTTCAAGGCAAGTCTGTTTTCATCAGTAATGTGTCAGGCAGAAATATATATTCCACTGCAATAACTTTCTGTAGCTTTATACTAAAATAATAACACAATATATCCCTATAGAGTTTAGGCTACATATCATATGCGAGCCTTATTTTATGTGGAGATTAAATAAATTTAAATACATTGACGTTGAATTAATGCTAAAAGGCTGTGAGTGCTTAGTTGTGATCCTGCTGCAAAGCTCTTTTGGGAATCACTGTAATTACTTGCGGTGGGTTTGTTTTTTGATGTAGAGAGTTTGTTGAAGGTTTGTGCCGCACTAAGCATGCTCTATATATCTCTTTGACACCTTCAAAAGGCATTTCTGCTTTAAGAGCCTCGCTCCGTATCAATCAGTCCACCCGAGTGCACTGCTGCGGCTCTCTTGCTCATAAATAGGCATCGGATTGAAATGTGCAAATGAGGGACCCACGGTAAAAAAAGTGTTTATATAAGCAGTAAGTGGCGTAAATAATTGTATCTCTGAGTGTTAAATAAAAAAAAGTTTATGACAGCACGTAAATCCAAATGGGCACGAATGGACGCGTAAAATGATTACTAGGTGCAGACTTTTACCATTTAAAGTTCTCGTAAATAACATGGACTCGTTGAGTGGATTTGACTGATCCTGCAGTCATTAATTACTGGTGGTGCATTCCCAATATTGGCACGCAACTAATCTACTGGGAATTCTGTCGTTAATGATATTTGCTAGGTGGTAGCACAAACCTCTTCTGCAGAACTAAAAGACTGTGTTTACGCTGTATGTGTGTTGATGATGGATTAACATCTGCTGCTGTGGCCTATCTGCTGTTTACAATTTTGTGTACATCCTCTGTGTGAGAACAAAAGAAAAGAATATCTTGACAAGGCAAATATGCAGCATTGAAAAGTGCCATTTGAGTGTCTGAACTCCCCTACTCTTTTTTCAGGACAGACATCCGTGTAGTATAACAGGCTTGTGCATGGCTGTTTCTGACTGGTAAAAGAGATGCGCTGATGTAGCACAGACCGACATCAAACACCAGAGCTGTGTGTGTTCAAGGCTGTGGCGTTTAGCGGCTTGCTCCGGCTCTAAGAGGGAACAGGCATCTGCATGCAGAGCAGGGATGTGTGGTGGAGAGAAGCCATCACAGGAATCCCCAACAGATTGAATCCGTCTGTGTGTGTGTGTGTGTGTGTGTGTGTGTGTGTGTGTGTGTGTGTCTGTGTGCGTATGCCTGTTTGTGTATAATGCTTTCTTCCTTACAGTCCACATATAAGAGCCATCTCTGCAGCAGACCCATTCTGATCCAGGCCAGACAGACCAGTGCTGTCAGAGGACCCACTGCTATCTAGGTCAGCACCGGTACCGTTTGTGTCCACTGTTATGTGGGTCAGAACCGACTCCCACCTGACCCTAGCTGTGCTTCTGCCAGTTACTGGAGGGTGGTTCCCTAAGCTGGCTGCCCCTCTTACCCTGAGCACCACAGCTGCCACTGGACACATCCACCACCCAGACATCTACTCATCCATCCATATATGCAGTCATACATCCACTTATACACCCACTCATCCACTTATATATCCATTCATCCAACCACTAATCCACCTACCCATCCACCCATCCCACTCTCCTCCACCCATCCACCCATACACCCACTCATCCACTTATCCCTCATCTATTGTGGTAGTTATGTTCCAGAACCCCCCGTGGTAGGTGAAGATCCACAATGTTTTAATACATTTACTGCATGTATTATTGAATTATTACTGCATTTTTTAATCCACTCATTTCACACACCCATGCACCCACACATCAAACCACACATCCACTATCCACATGAGACATATCCACCCATGTAGGCAGTGTGAACTGGTGTGTGCAACACATCCTTCCACCTACACATTCACCCATGCAGCATATGATTGGGTGTGTGGTACAATGACACCACCATAGAGGCCTGTGATTGGGTGTGTGGTACAATGACACCACCATAGAGGCCTGTGATTGGGTGTGTGGGACAGTAACTCCACCATAGAGGCCTGTGATTGGGGCTGTTGTACAGTGACGCCATCATACAGGCCTGTGATTAGCTGTGTGGGACAGTAACTCCACTATGTAGGCCTGCGATTGGGTGTATGGACTAGTGACTCCATCATAGAGGCCTGTGATTGGTTGTGTGGGACAGTGACTCCACCACAGAGGCCTGTGATTGGGTGTGTGGGACAGTAACTCCACCATAGAGGCCTGTGACTGGTTGCGTGGGACAGTCCCTGACCTGTGATGATTTCCATCGGCACTGAGCTCTGTACAGGGACCGTCGCGGGGAGAGGGTCTGGCACCAATTAAACGCTGCTGTGAAGAGTGTGTCCTCATGGGCCGAGCAGTGCAGGCTCCATTCTGTGTTCAATCCAACACCCCCCCCCCCCCCAACCACTACCAGCCCTCTCCACTACCACCCCCTGACCCTCTCCCTCCTCCTGTCGCTGTGAGTAAGAGGGATCATAAATAAGGAGCTGAAAACTGAGAGCAAATTTTAGTTACAGTTGGTGAGAAGAAGCCAAGGCCCTGGACAGAGAAAAAAAGAGAGGAATAGAGAGAAAGAGAGAAAAAAATGGAAGGAGGGATAGAGGGAGGGAGAGAAGGATACAAAAAGAAAGAGAGGGAGTGCAATTGCAACAGACCCTTGAGACACCCACTTCTCCCAAGATGTTTCCTCCATGCATGCTGTTTTTTGCAGTAATTCACTGGGTATCTCTGTAAGAGTTAATACAGAGAAGCACTTAAGTATTTCACATCCCACTGAAGATACAGTAACTTACAGGTAACAACCTTAACATCCTTCCACCCTATCTCCCTAACACCTAGCACCTTAACACCTAGGACCTAGCACCCTAACACCCTTCCATCTTTCCCTACATCTTACAATCACACCCAACATTCTAACACCGTAACATCCTTCCACCCTAGCACCTTAACACCTAGGACCTAGCACCCTAACACCCTTCCATCTTATAATCACACCCAACATTCTTACACCATAACACCCTAACATCCTATGACCTTTATATTCTAAGACCAGAATATTCAGACCTACACAGACTTTGACCCACCCGCTGTTTAGCATTTACTCCTACATGTCCTATGGTGCTGTAACTTGTTTTGCTTGATGTTTTGCTCCTGTAGGCCATTTTGGATGACAGCATCTGCATTCATTGTAATGTAAAATTGTTAAATATGTTTTTAAGCAAGGCACGGCAAGTTTATTTATAAAGCACATCTCAAACATAAAGGCTATTCAGGGGCAAACATTTTTTTATGAGGAGTAAGCTTTTTTCCCCCACCCTTAATCCAACATAAGTCATAAGTCTGGCCACATTCTGTTATTATTTCCCTTTTAGGTGGCAAACTAGCAGGACTGTCTGGCAGTGAAAGGCGCGGCGCCCTGAAAGTCAGCGTGTCTTTGGAGAGCAGATAGTGTGCGGCTTGTGAATTAGATGCCACTGTGGCAGAGAGGCTTTTGTGTGGAGGCCTAATGATCTCCAGAGAGATGAAGGGCAAACAGATTTGATTAGAGGCATGGCAACACTGGTGGTGGTGGTGGTGGTGGTGGTGGCGGCGTACCTTAATTCTCCCTTCGGTTAGGAGAGGAGATGGGGAGAACAGCGGAGATTAGTGGGGCACAGAGGTGGAGCACTCAGAACACTTAATCCCACTGCAGAGAGAGAGAGAGAGAGAGAGGGAGAGGGAGAGAGAGAGAAAGTGCAAATGAGAGATAAAATGAGAGAGAGAGAGAGAGAGAGGGAGAGAGAGACAGAGAAAGTGGGAACGAGAGACAGCGAGAGAGAGAGAGCGAGAAAGGAAGAAAGAGAAAAAATGAAAAATCATCAGGAACTTTGAAGTGTAACCTTGGCTTAACCAGGACCTTTGATTTGTCAACGATGACCACACCAAAGAACATAACTCCCTTTTAATCATTTCACATTGACTCACTTAATGCCCAGGATTGGGGTGGGTGGTAAGTGTGTGTGTGTGTGTGTGTGTGTGTGTGTGTGTGTGTGTGTGTGTGTGTGTGTGTGTGTGTGTGTGTGTGTGTGTGTGTGTGTGTGTGTGTGTGTGTGTTGGGGGTCAGTGAGAGGGCTAGAGCCCTCCCCATGAACGTGTGTGTCCAAAGGGTCCAAATACACGAAAGGTTGACCATGGATGGCCAGCTGATCACCTGTCTCCAAAGTCTAACTCATAAAATCAGTAGCTTTGATTTTTAATGGTTTAGTTAATAATTCATTTTAAATGTATTACCAGTTAATAATTGGCATCTAAAGGGTTTATAAACATTATTAAATTGACTATGCTAAATATATAATTCCTGATGTTTGTAATTAGTTAATTCTTTCTAACTGCTTATGTTTCGTCAAGTTATGACGAATGTTGTCTGGTAGACACTCACACTCAAAGGTCACACTCAAACCTGGCTCACCATGGACATGAACTGTCCTTTTATGGTAATGTATAGGACGGGGCAACATAGCAACCTCGACATTCATCACATTAATGAGCGTAAAATCAAAGATTAACATGCAGCACAGAACCTCAGGTTCAACACATAGAATCACCTTCCAGATGCATTTTATAGATGACTTTCAAGGTATTAATTAACTCTTTAATATCTGATGGCAACTTTGTAATAGCCATCCAAAATACATTTACAGATAGTTTGTAAATAAATAAATAACAGGAAACAAACTTTTAAGTAAATATTAATAAACTACAATTTATTAATTTGTAATAAGTACAGAGAAGAGTGCTAGGTAATATGAATCTTAAAATGAGCTGTTTTAATTAGAATATGAATTATGACTTGTGGTTTAAGTCTTGAAGGTAGGTATGTCTACATATGATTCACAGTGACTGGGTAAGACTGGTGATATACTGTACAGTCTGCTGGTTGAACTAAATCACAGCTTGTGGCAGCAGAACAGTAGCTTAGCAACCGCCGTAAATCAATCACTATTAAAAACATGTGCCGCAGGCTGTGCTTAGACCAGGAGGTAGTTTTCAGGACATAATTCACATTTCAACTGATTTCAGTTTATGAACTTGCAAACTTAACATTACATTAATCATACTTAAATTTATTATCTTATCTAACATATGGTTAGTGAATTTGGAAAAAAAATCTTTAAATCTTTTACTCCTGTTTTTAATTTAGGTTTATACATTTCTGATGTCAATACTAATTTACCTAAATGGCAGGGTGACAGCCTGTAACCTATGAATAAATGCAGAGTATGCATCCGTTAAATCATGCGTTAACGAGCTTAAGTGACATAAAAGTCACATAAAAGAGGGACATGAGGATGGCTGAGCAGACTGGGAGGAGGCGAGGGAGAGGGGAGGGAGAGGGGAGGGAGAGAGGAGGGCAGGTAGAACAGAGAGGTAGTGGGGCACATATGGGTTTAGTGGGGCAGATATAGACTAATTGTGGCACACAGAGAGTAGGTTTGGGCAGATAAAGCGTTAGTGGGGCAGGTAGGGAGAGTAAGTGCATTAGGTAGAGTTATTAGGGCAGCTAGGTAGTAAGAGGAGCAGGTGGAGTTAACAAGGCAGATAGAGTTAGTGGGGCAGATAGAGAGATAGTGGGGCAGGTGGATAATTAGAGGGGTAAATTGGAAGTTAGAGAGCTAGAGGGGCAGATTAAGAGAGAGTTAACGAGTCAGCTGGTTAGTGGGTCAAGTTAGCTAGTGGGGCAATTACAGTTCGCAGAACAAAAAGAGAGTTAGTGGAGTAAACAGACAGAGAGTTGGCAAGGCAGATAGAGTTAGTGGGATAGATAGTGTTAGTAAGGCAGACAGGTAAAGTTAGTGGGGCAGGTAGAGTTAGTGGGGCAGATAGAGTTAGTGGGATAGATAGTGTTAGTAAGGCAGACAGGTAAAGTTAGTGGGGCAGATAGAGGTAGTGGGATAGATAGTGTTAGTAAGGCAGACAGGTAAAGTTAGTGGGGCAGATAGAGTTAGTGGGGATAGATAGTGTTAGTAAGGCAGACAGGTAAGGTTAGTGGGGCAGGTAAAGTTAGTGGGGCAGATAGAGTTAGTGGGATAGATAGTGTTAATAAGGCAGACAGGTAAAGTTAGTGGGGCAGATAGTGTTAGTTGGGCCAAGTACACAGTTACTGATGCACATACACAGTTAGTAGAGCACATAGAGTTAGTGTTGTTAAACAGAGTTTTAGGGAGGAAGACAGTCAGTGGGGCAGATAGATAGGCTAGTGCTTGGGGCAAGTAGGTAGCAAATGGGGTAAGATAGCGTTAGTGCTGTTAAAAGAGATTACGTAAGTGTGGGGTAACAGGGAGTTAGTGAGGGAGACAGTGAGTGGGGCAGAAAGATACTGATTGGGGCAAGTAAGGTAGCAAATGGGGTAGATAGAGAATAAGTGCAGTAAACAGGGATTAAATGGGGGTAAACAGGGAGTTAGTGAGGAAGACAGGGAGTGGGGCAGATAGATACTGATTAGGGCAAGTAGGTAAGTGAGTGGGACAGAGAGATACAGATTGGGGCAAGTAGGGCAGTAAATGGGGTAGATAGAGAGGTAGTGGGGGGAAAGTAGACAGTCTGTGGGGTAAGCAAGGAGGGTTTCCCTGCTCCGCTGCCAGTCCTCCATAGGGCCTGATGGAAAGCATAACAAGAGCTCTGGTCCTCTGGTGGGTTGAGGAATGCTGCACACCAACACAGCTCCAGTTTCCCTGAAACCCAAACTGCCCCGCTCCACAGGCACTGCACAGGGAACAGACAGGGAGAAAGGGGACAGAGAGAGGTGGGGAAGAAAAGAGAGAGAGGGAGGTGGAAGGAGAACGGTTAGAGAGAGAGAGAGAGAGGAGAGAGAGAGAGAGAGAGAGAGAGAGAGAGAAAGAGAGAAAGAGGGAGAGAGAGAGTGGTGGTGGTGGGGTGGGGTGCACAGGGAACCAGACAGGGAGAAAGGGGACAGAGAGAGGTGGGGGAAGAAAAGAGGAGAGAGGGAGGTGGAAGGAGAACGGTAGAGAGAGAGAGGAGAGAGAGAGAGAGAGAGAGAGAGAGAGAGAGAGAGAGAGAGAGAGAGAGGAGAGAGAGTGGTGGTGGGGTGGGTGGAGGGAAGAGAGAGGGAGAAAGGGGACAGAGAGAGGTGGGGAAGGAAAAGAGAGAGAGGGAGGTGGAAGGAGAACGGTAGAGAGAGAGAGAGAGAGAGAGAGAGAGAGAGAGAGAGAGAGAGAGAGTGTGTTGGTGGGGTGGGTGGAGGGAAGAGAGAGGGTGAAAGGGGACAGAGTGAGGTGGGGAAGAAAAGAGAGAGAGGGAGGTGGAAGGAGAACGGTAGAGAGAGAGAGAGAGAGAGAGAGAGAGAGAGAGAGAGAAGAGAGAGAGAGGGAGAGAGAGAGTGGTGGTGGTGGCGTGGGTGGAGGGAGAGAGAGGGAGAAAGGGGACAGAGAGAGGTGGGGGAAGAAAAGAGAGAGAGGGAGGTGGAAGGAGAACGGTATAGAGAGAGAGAGAGAGAGAGAGAGAGAGAAAGAGAGAGAGAGGAAGAGAGAGAGTGGTGGTGGTGGGGTGGGTGAGGGAAACATGAGGGGGCTAATGTGATCTGGATATAGACTATTGTGCTTCTTAGCTGCAGGGGCTGTTTGTCTGTCTGTCTGTCTCAACCACCTCTCTCTCTCTCCCTCTCTTTCTCTTTCTCTCTCAGTCTCTCAGTCGTTTTTGTCTTTTTTATGTCTTGCTTTCTCTCTCTCTCTCTCTCTCTCTCTCTCTCTCTATCAGTCTCTTTCTCTTTCAGTCTCTCAGTCTTTTTTGTCTTTTTTTCTGTCTTGCTTTCTCTGTCTCTCTCTCTCAGGCTCTTGGTCTTCTTCCCTCTCTCTCTCGCTGTCTTTTAATCTTAAAATAATCTTTCTAAAATCAGTTCAGTGGTTCATCAACTTGTAACTGGGTGAAAGGCACTTCTGAATTCGCTTTTGAATTCGGGTTTGGAGGAGCGGGCCGTCTCTCTGTAGTTTGAATGAGACACAGTTCCGCTGCCAACCTTTAGGGCGACCGAAGACAAAAACTACTTAGTATTGATTTAAGGGGAACTAGTAGAAATATCTCACTGTAGAACCATTATTGTGATATAGCAGAACCTTCTGCCCCTAAAACTATTAATGTGAACGGGTAGAAATATCTAACCCTAGAACCATTAAAATGAGCTTGCAGAAATTTCTCACCTTAGAACAAATGGAATAATCTATTAATGATATCACATGAACTTTACTGGAAGATGTGCAACATGATTGGGCTGTGTGTGTGTGTGTGTGTGTGTGTGTGTGTGTGTGTGTGTGTGTGTGTGTGTGTGTGTGTGTGTGTGTGTGTGTGTGTGTGTGTGTGTGTGTGTGTGTGAAAGAGGGGGGGGGCAGAGAGGGCTTATGACATGATGGGGTTTTGTGTGTGTGTGTGTAAGAGAGAGAGACAGAGAGAGAGAGATAGAGAGACCAAGAGAGAGAGAAAAAAAGAGAGAGAGAGAGAGATCGAAAAGATGGCATATGACATGATGGAGTTCTGTGTATGTTTACGGGTGTGTGTGTGTGTGAGTATGTGATCGTTTGCGTGTGTGTGAATGTTACTGGAGGCCGGGTGACATGAGGGGCTAATGTGATCTGGATATAGACTATTGTGCTTCTTAGCTGCAGGGGCTGTTTGTCTGTCTTCTGTCTCAACCACCTCTCCTCTCTCTCCCTCTCTTTCTCTTTCTCTCTCAGTCGTTTTTGTCTTTTTTATGTCTTGCTTTCTCTCTCTCTCTCTCTCTCTCTCTCTCTCTCTCTCTCTCTATCAGTCTCTCTGTCTTTTTCTGTCTCTCTGTCTTTGTGTTTCTCACATAGGTTTCCTGAGCTTTGATTAATCATTGCTGTCAGGGGAAGTTCCTGTGTTTTGGTCCCTGTAGGCAGGTTGCCCACTCCACATCTGGAAGCTCTCTCCATACTGTCTCAGCACACACACACACACGCACACACACACGCACAAGCACACACACGCACGCACACACACGCACAACGTGCACACATACGCGCACACACACACACACGCGCACACCACACACACGCACACACGTGTGCGCACACACACACACGCACACACACACACAATCTTTCGCTGCTTCTCAGTTGTTTCTTAAACACTCAACTCTCTCTATCTCTCTGTCACACAATTACACACACACACACACACACACACACACACACACACATACACACACACACACACACACACACACCTCATTTCTCATTTCCATTATCTTTCCTACACACATTATTTCATACTGGTGCCTCTCTCATAGGCACATACTGACACACACACACACACACACACACACACACAAAAACCCAATGACAACAGCAGCTACAGTTCACCTCCCTGCCCCTCTCCACAGACCACACTGTAACTCTGTGTCCATCTAAGTGTTCCTCCCCATTGGGCACACATGCAGCACACCTACAAAAACATACTTTCCACAGTGTGTGTGTGTGTGTGTGTGTGTGTGTGCATGTGCGTGTGCGTGTGCGTGTGCGTGTGCGTGTGTGTGTGTGTGTGTGTGTGTGCATGTGTGTGTGTGTGTGTGTGTGTGTGTGTGTGTGTGTGTGTGTGTGTGGTGTGTGCATGTGTGTGTGTATGTGTGTGCGTGTGTGCGTGTGTGTATGTGTGTGTGTGTGTGTGTGTGTGTGTGTGTGTGTGTGTGTGTGTTCATGGGTGTGAGAAACTCAGACTTTCTCATCACCTCCCCACAAAGGCATGCTCTGGGGTGAATCATTTCCAAATACAGCCCCCCTGGCTGTCTTGCCCTGTCCTGCGCCAAAGCTCACACACTCACACATGGACACACACTCACTGACACACACACTCACACAGTCATGGTCACACACTCACTGACCCACACACACACACACACACACACACACACACTTACAGACACATACTCACGAACTCACACTCACACACACACAACACATACACACACACACACATACATACACACACACACACATGCTACAATATCATCCAAAGTCCTTTTCCAGCGTCAGGTTTCAGGGCAGCTTCAGGGTAGTGGGACTGTTGTACCAATGGCCCCATAATCGGCCCTCCTAGACTGTAGTGTTTTTATGGTGGCGTAAGACTCCCGGGGCTTACGCAATAGCGCAATTTAGAAAACAGTGCACGCTTAATAACATAAACATCAACTTTTGCATCTATGACACCAATTTCTGAGCCCGAACTCCGACACCTTTAAAGCAACACTGGGTAGTTTTCGCCCTAGCAGCTTTGAAGCGGAATTATCTCTGATTCGAACTACAGAGAGACGTCCCGCTCCTCCAAACTTACTTACTGCGGTTGTAGCCCATGGAGGGCCACAAAGCAAATTCAGAAGTGCCTTTCACCCAGTTACACGTTGATGAACCACTGAAACAACTGAACGATTTTGGAAACAGTATTTTAAGGTTGAAAACTACTTAGTGTTCCTTTAACTGTGAACATGAAGCAAGCCTGGTGAAAGATGCTTGGAGTGTAGGGCTGGGCAATTAATCGATCGTGATTGGTGATTGTGATAAAATTGAATTGAAAAAAAGATCTGCCTTGGCCATACTTAATCAAACACGACTTGAAGTTATTCCCTGAAGCTGATGCCATTGTTGACAAAAAAATCAAACAATGTGGCGATGGTTTGGTTATGGCCAAAGAGCAAACAAAGCTGGTATGTGAGATATGTTGGTAGTCTGTGCCTTTAGATACCTACGCTACGCTTGATAGGGTCCTATTTAAAAAAAAAATACAAAGTAAAATAATAATAAACAAACAAAAAATCACTCCATCAAAAATCTGATGTGAAAATACTGTGAACTCGTTTTTTATAATATCGCCGAGCCCTATGGGAGTGTTAATGTTTTTGTGTTGAACAACAACAGGTGCTAACCAGTGTAATTGTGAAAATACTGTGAACTCGTTTTTTATAATATCGCCGAGCCCTATGGGAGTGTTAATGTTTTTGGTGTTGAACAACAACAGGTGCTAACCAGTGTAATTGTGAAAATACTGTGAACTCGTTTTTTATAATATCGCCGAGCCCTATGGGAGTGTTAATGTTTTTGGTGTTGAACAACAACAGGTGCTAACCAGTGTAATTGTGAAACTGACAATATAATAACCGTCATTAATTCACTTCAGCTTAGGGTACAGAAAAAACATCCTACTCCAAAGCTGGTTGGCTTCCGAAGACAGCAAGCAAGCAAGCTGGTGTGTAGACTATGAAGCAATTGTTACTGTAGGTCTGGTCAAATGGGTTTCTGCTGGACCGGAGGATTTCAATGCATAGTGATATTCCCACAGGAAGAATGGGCATCTGTTACGATGTTATGTTGTTATGATGTTATAATCACAGAGACCACATGCATTTGGAGCCTACAGGCCAATCACAGGATATCATACCAACCCCACTGTCACATATGTCCTGTGGCCCAATCCCAGGCCATGACACCAATTCCATCATGTCATATTCTTGACATGAAGTCATAGGCGTAGCCATGGGTGGACTGGGGTGGGCCTGTGGCCACCTATGTGTCAATCAGGCCCACCCAATCAGAAGGCTCTATAAGTTCGATTAACTGTTTTAGGAATAAAATAACCCATGTGGGCCCACCTGTTTTTTTTTTTCTGGGCTCACCGATTTCATGATTTCTGGCTCTGCCCCTGCATGAAGCTGCAACATTCACTAATAAAATAAATGTTGACAGTTGATTTATCCTCAAATCATTGACAATATCACTGGAGATGCATGCTAGTAGGTTAGCGTTGCTTTATTAGCATGTTTACTCCCTGGTAGTCCCCAGCATATACAACAAGGTAGTATCCTATATGAGGAGACAGCCTGTGTGTGTATGTGTATGTGTGTGTGCGTGTGTGTGCGTGTGTGTGCGTGTGTGCTTGGATGTGTTTGTGTATGTGTAGAAATGTGTGTGTATGTAGGAGTGTGCGCTTATATGTGTGTGTGTGTGTGTGTGCGTGTGCATTTGTGTATAGTGTATTTTGTGTTTGTATGTGTGCGTGTGGAATGGAGGAGACAGGCTTTGTTAGCACTCGGCTGAGTGGCCCAGGAGAGGAAGTGAGGTAAAGACACACACTAAACAGGAGAAGGCAGGAGAGAGTTCCTCCTCACAGATCCGTTACAGACACACGCTCTCATACACTCTCTGTCTCCGACAGCTCATCACGGCACACCTACCGTCTGGGTGTCCTGTGTGGCGTTGGAAAGAGCCGTTCTGCTATAGATACTTGCAATGCAGATGCTGGTTTACCTGCCATAGACGGTCCTTAGACTCCTTAGACAAGAGAGAGTGTGTGTGTGTGTGTGTGTGTGTGTGTGTGTGTGTGTGTGTGTGTGTGTGTGTGTGTGTGTGCTTGTGTGTGTTTGTGTATGTGTAGAAATGTGTGTGTATGTAGGAGTGTGTGTGTGTGTGTGTGCTTGGATGTGTTTGTGTATGTGTAGAAATGTGTGTGTATGTAGGAGTGTGCGCTTATATGTGTGGGCGTGTGTGTGTGTGTGAGTGTGTGTGTGTGTGTGTGTGAGTGTGTGTGTGTGTGTGTGTGTGTAGGCGTGCACATAGTTGTGTGTGTATTTGTCTCTATGTATGTGTGTGTATTTTGATCCCGCCCAAAGCTGTGGACGCATGATGTGATGAGACACTGCCACTCGGTGGACTGGGAGTGGAATGCACGCTCAGAAAAATAATTCTTATGGTTTCCAGGTATGCAGGAAGCGGATCGTTTTTGAGTTTCAACCTTCAAGTTTAGTTTGGAGAGAATAGCTGTGGTAATTTAATGTCAAAGAGGGTGAAGCCTGGTTCAAGGAGAGGGAGGGAGAGACAGACATAGAGAGGGAGACAGAAAAAAGGAAATAAGAGAGAAAGAGGGAGACTGAGAAAAAGAGCGAGAGAGAGGGAAAAGGAATGACAGAGGAAAATGGAGATAAATTAGAGGGGAAATAGAAAGAAGTAGAGAGACAGAATTTGAGGAAACAAGAATCAGGAAGAAGAAAAAGAAATATGAAACGAGAGAGAGAAGTGGAGGGTAGAAGAGAAAAAAGACACACAGAAAGAGAAGAAGGGAAGAGATAACAGCAATACAGTGGGAGAGAAAGAAAAGATGGAAATAGTAAAAAGAAATACAGAGAAAGAAAAAAAGAGGGGAAGAGGAAAAGGTGAAAGGGAGAGTGAGAGGAAGAGAAGTAAGCAAGGATAGCTGTAAAACAATAAGCAGACACAGAAAGAGAGATGGTGTTGGACACACACATGACAGCAGTCTACAGCACTCTGAGACGGACTCCAGCTCCACTCCAGTGTAGGCTGAGGGAGATGGATGAGGAGATGACAGAACGGAGGAGAAGAGAGAGCAAGTGTGTGAACGTGTGTGTGTGTGTGTGTACATATCCATGCATGTCCATCTGTGTGTGTGAGAGAGAGGGATGCACTGATGGAGAAAGAGAAAGAGAGGGAGAGAGGGGTAGGGAGGAAAGGCGAGGGGAGAGAGGGGGCTCCACATGTCTTCCTCCAATTCAGCGGTGCAACAATGGCCGCCTATCAGTCTGTCAGCGCCTGACGTCTCAGTGGGAGTGCGCCGGGAGCCATGACCAGGCGAAGGCATCGGCGTGCTATTGTCTTAGCGGGGCCGGTTTAGCCCCATCACACACAGCCCAGGCACACACACACACATACTATCGCCATGACTTATTCCGCTTCTAGAGAAGGCTCCGGTCTCCGCCAGTGCCACATAGTGGCCCATGTAACACAGGGGACCTTGGAAACACAAGGCTAAATATGGCTCTCATCTCACTTCCCATCAGCGTCATTGTCGTACTCATTTGAGAGTGTCTGTCTGCACATTTAGATGTTTCTGAATTTGACTTATACAGTATACAGTAATAGTCTTTATGGCCCGGTGGAATAGAATGCTGCCTCCTGATTGGCTGGCAGGATACGCAGGAATTCCGTTGAACCGTTCAGCTATGGAAAGTAGTTCTCGAATACACTGCCTCGGCAGCTGTTATCTCTTACATAAATTATATTACTGTACAAAGTTATCTGACTTTAAAAAAAAAACTCCCATCAGATTTGCATTGAGGTATTATAGTGTAAAACAGCCACTCTCTGTGTTGTGTGGTCCACTGTATGCCATGGTGTTAGTGAGACAAGAAGTATCTAACAAACGTCTCCTGGGGATGCTAACTCTACCACTAGTCACTTCTAAACCAGTGACAGCCGGTACAACCCAAAATCATATTTGGATCAGTTATGGTAAGTGGCTTTGTCACATGGTACAGTATTTTGCAGAATATCTCAAGGACAAAGCTGCTGGACTAGTAACACCAGTGTACTATTCCTAGTAATGGCTGAAACACTAGCCGAAACACTTGTTCTTGGTTCAGCCATGCTAAATATCACTAAGCAAACATGTAATTGCTATTGGTATGGTCTAACATCCGGTGCACACACACATCCGGTACACACACATACACACACAACACGCATCTGGTACACACACACAAGCACACACACATACACATACACATACAATCATACACATCCAGCTCTGCATCGAGAGGGCCAATTCCATTATAAAAACAGCAATTAGACTCTGAGGTGAGGGAGCGCATGTAACAACACAACCCTTTTGACCCTTCCACCAGTGGATAGTTTTCATCCGCCAACCACGCAACAACATTAAATATTATCTTTAGTCTCACAAGTCAAAGGCATAATATTTAGTCCCGAATGTGAATTTCACACAGAGAGAACAAGATAATAATAATGTTATAATTCTAAATAATGATAGCCGTGATTCCTATTTTTTTATGCCAAGCACAGAGGTTGTGGGCAGCGAATGTCTTTGTCTTCGCTATTCCACGATATGGCTCATGACTGGGTTGTCTGTTAAAACAGAAGAGCCATCTAGGCCATGTAGCTGTAAATTATTCCATAAAGACTTCAATCAACATGTAATAAATAAACCGCAAAGACATGCGAGAGCTGTCGGTGTGTGTCAGTGTGTGTGTGTGTATTTCTGTGTATGTGTTTCTCAGTGTGTGTGTATGTATGTGTGTGTGTATATGTTTCTGTGTGTGTGTGTGTGTGTGTGTGTGTGTGTGTGTGTGTGTGTGTGTGTGTGTGTGTGTGTGTGTGTGTGTGTATCTGTATGCAGGGGTGGTGCTGAGGGGGTGAGTGAGGGGTGTAGGTCAGGATGATTTAGGGGGCCTAGAGATTCACAGGGCCCACAGAGGACTATGATATGGTTGTGGTGGGGGTCCAAAATTATATTCTTTCAGGGGGCCTACATTTTCTAGCGGCGCCCCTGTTTGTATGTGTGTGTTTGTATGTTTGAGGGTGCGGGAAGAGGGGTTGGGGTCAGGGCAGGAGGTCTTCCTGTGTCTCTAATAGTATGTGCAGCCAGCCAGGCTACATCGCAACCTTATCAGCCCTGGCTGCAAATGGCCTGTAAATATCCTCATCAATTAGACTGCTGCATGAACTTTCTAGATCAGCGATAGCGGTCCCCTGTCACCGGGTTTATCTGGGCGTCACGCCGGCTTGCTTTGTCTGGGTCTGTGTGATGGATGAGGGATAAAACAGTGAAGCCCAGGCGTGCCTGACGTGTTTTTAGCCAGGCTAGCGCCAACTAGTGCCTCCGCTCAATTTCATTTACCTCCAGCAACTGCGTCAGGGAGTATGGACATAACTTTCAGTTTGCTCCGTCTCTGAATGTGGAAGGGCCATGCGAGGGCTGGAAATGATGACGTTCAGTTCAAGCTTTCAAATTGAGGATTTAAAGCCAAAACAAGAAGAATGCTTGCGGAATTTTATCGAGGGAAAAGACGTTATTGGTCTACTTCCTATGGGCTCTGGTAAAAGG
>CM050212.1:7402500-7490000 GCA_027475355.1 Coilia nasus | reverse complement strand
AGATAAAAATCTGTGTTGGCCAGTGTGGTACGTCTCCAATAACCATTTAATTGTTTCCGCTTTTGCTGCGTGGCACTTTTTGTTTATGTCAAAGTCAAAGTAACTCAACGCAGACCAATTAGGCGTTTCTTTTTTCTCGCCCAGCGACAGGCAGACAGACGAGGTGAAGGAGAGGCCAAAATGCACTCCTGAAAATACCTACACCTACAACCAGTTCAGAAGGAGGAAGAGGGAAGAGAGAGAGAGAGAGAGAAAGAGAGAGAGAGAGAGAGAGAGAGAGAGAGAGAGAGAGAGAGAGAGAGAGAGAGAGAGAGAGAGAGAGAGAGAGAGAGAGAGAGAGAGAGAGAGCAGGGGGAAAGAGAGAAAGAAGGTGAGAGAGAAAGATTAGTTTTTTTTACACATATATGTTAATTAGAGAGAAAGATTGAGAGAGAGAGAGAGAGAGAGAGAGAGGGAGGGAGGGAGGGAGGGATAGAGAGCAGGGAAAGAGAGAGAAAAAGAGCAGGGAAAAAGAGAGAGTCAAGAGAGGCAAGAGAGAAAATTGAGTTGAGTTTGAGTTTTTTTTTACACATGTATCTTAATTACCGTGACATTTGTAAAAACAGCCTTCTTGTCATCATAATCAGATGTTGTCTATCAACTGTGACAAAGCCAAACAGAGTAAGAGCAGGAGGTGTAGCCCATGTGTAGAGTGACTGGATTTCTCAGTGTCTGGTACAGGAAACATAACCTCACATGCCTTCCTTTTTGCCAGTGGTCCAAAAATGGCAAGGTTACTCGTCAGCGTGTTTAATTACGTTGCATTCCTGAACTACCTCATCTCCATGGGGGATCTAATCAAATCTCATCTTATACACACATGCAGCTGACAGCTGAGCCTGCTCTGCCCTAGTACATATGAGACATGTGACATACAGTAATTGAGACGACAGATTTCACTTGATTTTAGAAGTTAAATGTGTCTGTTTTAACTCACATCTTTGTTTTCAGTCTTCTTGCTTTTCTCAGTTGCTTTGGTGCATTTCTCGAATCATCTTTGACATTTGCGAAACAGTAAGTGCATTTCTCAAAACAGCTCACACACATAGCAAAACTATGGGTTATCTGCAAAAGCCAGTTTCTTGCTCAAAACCCATAGTTCATCTCTTAAAAGGAAATATCTGTGTCAATGAACAATGCCAGTGTCATCAGAAGGATAAGTCCTTGTGTCATTGCGTACAGATAAGATTGCTTAGTCACATTGTCAATATAGCACTGTACTAGAGGGATGTTCTGATGTAAACTATGGCTAAACTAAAGTTTTGAGGACAATTATTGTAAATTGTAAGTAACACCTTAGTGTATGTGGGAGATTGATTGCAATAGACTGGACAAGTTTCACATTTGCACTATTGCTGTTTGTACTGTAATTTGTTGACAGGCCGTGTCACCGCGATATAGAAAGGAAAAGACAGCACTGCATAGCACAAAGAAAAAAAAAACAAAAGTAGAAATGTGAACATGGACATTCTCCGTAGGGGAAACTGTACGTACAGTGCTGTAAGTCAAGATTCACCTGGGAGCAATTTACCAAATCAGGACAGATTTAGAAAAAAGTCAAATGGAAAAGTATAGAAATATGCTTGACATATTATGACAACTTGTTCAACCATTTTTGAGACTATTCAACAGTCATTACAATACATTTTGATCAACGTGACATAAAAAATTATAATTTACATTTTTTCTCAGTTGCTTTGGTGCTTTTCTCAGATCAAAATGAAAATTCTTATAACTATTAGTTCAACCTCCACAACATTTAGTCATTTGTGCACATCATAGTAGCATTTTCTCCTTCCTCTGAACAAATTGCAAATGCTTTTGGACATGTATCAGTTGCTTTCATACAATACAATGTTGTTTTATAACATTATCATTTGCTTATGTCATGTCAGTTAAAATGAACTTTACTTATGGATGCTGAATAGTCGTTCCCAATAAAACTAATAGTCTTCATTTCATTGCTTAAGTCATTACATACAACATTGTTGAACTAGTTATCTGTCAACCAAATTGTATACCTTTCTTTATCATTGCTTGCTGAAAATGTCTTCTACATTGAACAATTGCTCTCAGGTGAACTTCAGCTGTCTTGGTCCATATAATACACAACATCTGCTGACTTTTCTAGACACTCTTTCCAGGGACATAGTCCCTGAGAATAAAAGGGGTGGGGGCCAACTCAACAAGTATGTTGTTGTGTGGGATAATGTCTGTTTTCACCACTCACATCTGGTCAGACAGTGGTTTGCAGTACATGACAGGATGCTGGTTGAATATCTACCTACCTACTCTCTGTTCTTTAATCCGATAGAGGAGATTTTCTCTGCCTGCAGGTGGAAGGTTTATGACCGGTATCTACATGCGCAAATTGCCTTGCTAGCAGCCATGGATGCAGCATGTGACAACATCACAGCAGAGTAATGCAGAGGGTAGATTCACCACTCCAGGAGATACTTTTCTCACTGCATTGCAAGGGATGATATCCATTGTGATGTAAATGAAAATATGTGACCACACAGAGAGGAACGTCTGGATGTGCCAGAATGATTTACCTATGTTCAATTACAATATGTACTGTTATATTGTTACCTGGTATCCCGGAGGGAACTGACCAGATATTGCAATAACCCTGTACATGTGTGTGTGTGTGCCTGCGTGTCTGTTTGTCTGTCTGTGTGTCTGTCTGCATGCAATGACCCTGTCTGTCCACATGGGGGACCAGGTTGCCATCTCTGATTGCGCTTGTTCACATCTCACATCACAGCTCTACCAAACGGGTGTTACTTATGTTTGTTCTAAATAAGTGACTGTAGTGTATTTTTCTTTTGCACAATGCTGTAGAATTGCAAAGAGCATATACAGTAAAAATGTGAAACATACGTATTCAGTGTCTTGTCCTCACCTACTCCCCTAACTACAGCAATGTGTAACTTTACTGTAGTTTTCAAATGGCTGTACAAGTAGTGTATATTGCTGTCTTGAACATTTTCAGGTCGTGTCACAGAGTTCTGACCTTTTTTTGCATTGTAAAACACTGAAAAAATAAACTGTCATAATGAAAACATGACAAAGCCATTTGACTATCTTGTCCATGGTGTCAAGACTTCTCATTTTGGAGACACTAGCAGTTTCATTGACATGAATACTTGCTTTTAAGGAATGTACTATCCATTTTGAGCAAGTGATGTGCTTTTGCAGGTTATCCACTAGGTTTTGCAGTTTGCACCAATTGTTTTGAGAAATGCACTAACTGCTGTGCAAATGTAAATACTGATGTGAGAAAAGCACCAAAGTGACTGAGAAAAACTGTAAGAAGCAGCAGAAAAAATGTACATAATCATTTGCAAGGATGTACCAAAGCATTTGCAACTTGTTCAAAGAAATGTGAAACTTCTTTTTAATGTGCACAAGTGACACAATTATGTGAAGACTGAGTCTGAGAAATGTACCAACGCTACTGAGTAAAACTGTAAATGTTCTCAGATAGATAGACAGACAGACAGACAGACAGACAGACAGACAGACAGACAGACAGACAGACAGACAGACAGACAGACAGACAGACAGACAGACAGACAGACAGACAGACAGATAGATAGATAGATAGATAGATAGATAGATAGATAGATAGATAGATAGATAGATAGATAGATAGATAGATAGATAGAGTCTAATGAAACTGAGCATAATGAGAAAAGGACCTCAGGTTCAGAGGTCAAACCCAGGTTACAGGATATGCACCAGCAACCACATGTAGCAGCCTTTGTACAGTAGGTCAACCTGTCATGCCTCTCAGTGCTAAAGCACTGGTCCCAGTGCGGGACAGTGATTCTCACCACCTCAGTTACAGAGGATTTTAGGTAGGATGTGCTTCTCCTGTGTCTCAGCTGTTTCATTTGGCTAATTGCTCAGTGTTTGAGTGTCACGACCCAACTGTAATGCTCGACTGTAATAAATCACTACCAACACAAACATGGCAGATTAATCAGCCAGACAATGTCATGTCCAATTCAGTTCCGTAAACACCACAGGAGAGCACACAAACAGTGCTGCTGCTTCGCCTGAGGACGGTCTTACCACAGTCATCCAGTAGCGTCCATGACACGCTGATACGAGAGCAGGAAGACAGAATTAACCGGCTGTTTTTTCAAGGTCACGCAGTCACACAGGGATAACCAGCGACAACAGAGGAAAAAGGAACTCTATTTCATGCTTCATAGCTGAAAAAATAAATGATGAAAGGAGAGACTGATGACCGCCCTCTCCCTTTCCACTTCCTGGTGTCTGCAGCAGTGAGCAAACACGTTCCCTTCTCTGTCCAGGTGAAATGAGTGTTTGGCAGGCGCTGAGAAGAGAACACATGGGCGTGCGTGTGTGTGTGTGTGTGTGTGTGTTAGTGTGTGTGCGTGTGGTGCTAACATCTCTTCTGAAGAAGCGATTTCCTGTGGTCACAACAGGTCATGGAGCAGCTTGTTCTCAAGCTCCCTCAGTAGGGCATGAGGTCTTCTCCATTTCACAAAGACAATCTCATCCTCTCCAGTACCGGCAATGTAGTCATTTCAGGCCAAGTAACGATTCCTTAGAAACACACAGCGCGCGCGCACACACACACACACACACACAGACGCACACACACACACACACACACACACACACACACACACATCTGATATCTGAGGTAACATCTCCCAACGAATGGACATATACTAATTTAGATAGACAGTAAATAGATGGACAGAAAGACAGACATACATTCAGACAGTTGGGCAGGCAGACATAAAGCACATATCTGTCTCATTCAAAGACTCATTTAAACATTTGTTCTACATTATAAATCCATTACTGCCCAGTGGGGGGCAGTATTTCATTGCCTTGTTTCAGTTCCAAAACAGTCAGGGGTTGATACTGATGCAGGTTGCAAAGCTAACATTACAGTGCTATTACTACTGAAATGAGTACAGGCTAAAGTTGATGGTATGCGGTGATGTTAAACTCCTGGTAGTAAGACATTCCTTAGCGACCTCTCAGCCTGAATGAACGTCAGCGAGTCCATCAGAGGAGACACAACCGACGGAAAAGCATACACACACCCTGGGGTCAGCTGGCAGTGCACACACAGCCATAACCAACCAGAGGAATCCTGTGGGCAAAATCAAACGCTAGTCTGGCTGGGATGGGATGGGCTGGGCAGGACTGGGACCCCGGCGCTGTGGGATAGATAGTGTGGTTGAGCGAGGGCAAGAACAGTGCTGAAGGCCCTTGGGCTGGTAAGCGTTAGGGCTGGGAGGCATCCGTGTGTCCCCTCTTAGCACATTCCCCGGGCGGGGAGGCTGCCAGCTGGGCTGTCTCTGTTTTACCACATGGGAGCTCGGTGGAGTGAGTTCTGAGGGAAGACAGCAGGCTGGGGCTCCACCACCGAACTTTCCGGCGTGGCGCCTGCACTGGGGCCTGGCATACGGAAGCCTCTGGAAACTCCCAGTAAACTCACTGAGACACTCGGGCCTGGCATAGGGAAGCCTCTGGAAACTCCCAGTAAACTCACCGAGACACTTGTTTGTACAGTGAACTCAAAGGCCAATTCTCGATGTCGAAAGCTTCCCTTTAGATGTTCTTTTCTTGGGAAGAACATCACTCTTAGTCACGAACATGAATTTGAAATGCACCACAAAGACAATAATAATAATATCAGTTTTTATCATCGTCAGCCATCACTACCTTGACCTGCTCCCACACAACAACTAATTACACTTAAAAAGCAGTGCATTAAAAGACTAATTATTAAGAATATACAGAATATTAACTGTCAAAAAAGTATTTATTTATTTATTTATTTATTTATTTATTTATTTTCATCTAGTTTTCTATTTAGAATGTATTTATTTAATTGTTACTAATTTCTTATATTCATTTATCCCTTTACTGTACTAAAAACAACTTCACTGGGAAGAAATGTAGCAAATGGCATGTTTAATTACCTTGGTATAAATTATATTTTCCCCTCACTTGTTACATTTCCCTAAAAACATCCAAAACATAAACTTGTGGTGGACAATTTATGTTTTTCCATCCAAGAATAACAAACCTGCCGGATTTCTGTTCATAGTCTTTTGTTGCTGTTTCATGACTCCTCATTTCCTTCTCATTGCTCTCCGCTTATTTGACTGGACACAGTGTGGTGAGCAGGCCCTCTTCCCATTCTCTGGAAATGTCAGCCAGAAAGTGGGGTGGTGGGGAGGGGGGGATTCGCTGCTAATCCAGGCCTTTCCTCCTCTGCCTGATCTCTGCTCACAGCTACTGTATAAGACCTATCCAGTCAGCAGCCAAGGCCTGGGCACAGTTCAAGAGTCAAAATACATACAGTAGCAAAGAGGGATGTAGTGGAGGATAAATGCAAGTGAACAGAGTTTACCAACCTCTCAGAAAAAGAGGTTATCCACCTGAGTAAACAGAGTTTATTCACCTATCAATACAGTTTATTCGTAGTAGAATGTATGCACCAAACACAATTTCTAACATTCCAAAATCACACTATGTCATCTATATGTGCACTAGAGACCATTAAAAGTGCACGGGGACTGTTCAAACATGTTTTGCATGTCTTTTTAAAACATCTTGTGTTGCATTGTGCATCCACCTCACTGTGATCACCAAATTCACAGTTTACCCACCTCTGGTTTTACCACTGATAGAAAAACGTTTCATTTAACAGACACAGATGACCTAAGAAGGTCATTATTGCCATAAGAAGGCAATTATTTTTGCCATTCCCACAGAAGAAATTTTGGAACCAGAAATTGGGCACTGGCCTTTTAAAGGTGTACTTCCATGAGAAACCGTTTAGTACTTGTTTTTTAGAAATATGATAGGTCACCCCGAGTTGCATATGCATGCTGCATATCAAAATGTTTTTCTTCCCCTGTTTTCTATATCAGTCAAAAGAAGACAATAGGCGGAAAAACGACCCAATGCGAAAAGGGCCTTCGGCGTGACGTACACGTGCAAATACATATAAGAGAAACTGACTGAATGGGCTTTAAATGATGTTAGCCTGTGACTGACTCGCATAAGATTAGCAGGCTAGTTGAATGACTAAACTGCATTTAGCCGGGCACTTGCACTGTTTTGTCATGCAAATATTACCATTCTGAAACGTTCATTGACAAATGGTCAGGAAGTGACTGTGCTTGTGCCATCTCTCCTTCCTCTTCGGATTCAGGATCAAACACATAAGGCTGTATCTCCGTAGACATTCTGTGTTCAGTTTTAGCGCTGTCAAGTTGACTTTTCCCCTTTACCTTACTCTGCTATCAAGTTGACTGTGGGGCAAAGGAAGCTGCAGGGAGCGTGTCACGCCTCTGGTGAAATCGTGTCGTTCTCCCGGCCCCACCCCCTCCACCAAACTAAGACAGCCTGAAACAGAAGCACTAGAACATTTTTTTCATTAAAACCAGCGCACAGGGCAATTATTAATACTAGAGAACACCGCAAAATTAATGAAAACACGATGGAAGTACACCTTTAAATCTGCAGTGTGTTGTTGCTGACTGATGGATAATTCCTTGAACACACCTACCAAATGTGAGTGTAGTTGCAAAATGTTGGTCATATCATTCAATCAGCAAACTGTAACAAAGTGTAGCAAAATGTTGTGCCATTGAACTCCGCCCCTTAGGAGCTTACACAGATGCTCACAGCCTATCCAGTGAGGAGCTCGCACAGATGCTCAAAGCTACTGCCTATCCAATGAGGAGTCCACAGAGCTAAGGCCTATCCAATGAGGAGCTTGCACAGATGCTCAGACCTAGGGCCTATCCAATGAGGAGCTTACACAGATACAGATACTCACAGCCTATCCAATGAGGAGCTCACACAAATGCTCAGAGCTAGGGCCTATCCAATGAGGAGCTCACACAAATGCTCAGAGCTAGGGCCTATCCAATGAGAAGCTCACATAGATGCTCAGAGCTAGAGCCTATCCAATGAGGAGCCCACAGAGCTAGGGCCTATCCAATGAGGAGCTCACATAGACCTAAGGCCCATCCAATGAGGAGCATGGACACAATGATGAAGGGTTGCACAATGTTCTGTCAGGTTCAGGGAATGACCAGGATATAACTTTTTTTTTTTCTTGCATCACTCCTCTCAGTCTCTGACAATGACGTCATTACAAAGGCACGTCAGAGATCATTGCCAAACTCCTGCTGCTTTCCCTGTTTCAGGTGAGAACATCAGTCACTCACACAAAGCCTCTGTGAAAAATGGCCTGCATTGGACATATCATCACAGCACCACCTCATAAATACTGCAGATCACCACTCCAACATCAACATGCTGAACATACTAAGTTAGGGTTACATGCAAACAAAAAATAGATCCAATTATTCTATCTATATAAAATATGTCAGAAACTCGGTAATTAACTAAATTTATATGAAACAAGTACACAGAATAATTGCACTGAAATTTGTTTTTGTTTTTTTTTAAAGTAACCATACAGAATACCGCATGTGAGAAGGCTCTAATACACTGTGCATTTAAGAACATAGTGTATACAGTGATCTAAATACATAGTGTGGCATGGTTTGAAATATGCTGAGATAAAAATAGATTGACAATAAAAATACGATATTTAGAAATCTTGGGCTGAGACAACAAGTAAGGCTATTTATTAGCTGAGAAATAACCCTCCTTTTTCCTTTTTAATATATTTATTTAATGTAATCTCATCTTATTTTTTAATAAATGTCTCATTTACAAAGACAATCTCCGGCAAAAAAAAAAGTTCCTTTGGGTGGCTGTGTTCTCCGCCCAAGTCCAATTTAGCTCAACTTCACATCTCCAGCTCAGTCTGTCCTTATCTCACCCTCTTGTTCTACAGATTCCTTGGCTTAACTACTGACACAGGTGAGATGTCATTTTTTTAAACTTCTTGCCTATGGGCTGGCTTTAGTCTTTGCAGTGTGTGTGTGTGTGTGTGTGTGTGTGTGTGTGTGTGTGTGTGTGTGTGTGTGTGTGTGTGTGTGTGTGTGTGTATGTATGTGTGTGTGTGTGTGTGTGTGTGTGTGTGTGTGTGTGTGTGTGTGTGTGTGTGTGTGTGTGTGTGTGTGTGTGTGTATGTATGTGTGTGTGTGTGTGTGTGTGTGTGTGTGTGTGTGTGTGTGTGTGTGTGTGTGTGTGTGTGTGTGTGTGTGTGTGTGTGTTTCAGTGTGTTTGCTCTCCTTTAGGATGCCCTTTAGTCTCTTCAGTGTGATCTGGTGGAATTATTTTTCCCAGAATCAGGTGGCTAGAGGTGATGCTACTGTTACAGCACCAGCCGCAAGCTTTGATGCCGCTGCCTCTTTGATGTCAGTGTGCTGTGTCGGGGCCTTCATATGTGGCCAGACTGGGCCTGGGAGCATGTGTGAACAGCAGCAAGGGACCCTGTGAGTGTGTGTGTGTGTGTGTGTGTGTGTGTGTGTGTGTGTGTGTGTGTGTGTGTGTGTGTGTGTGTGTTGGAGGGTGTAGTGGAGGGTTCAAGGGGTGTGTGGGGGTGTGGTTGGGGGTTCTGGGAGGGGTCACTGCTCAGGTGTCTGTGTGAAAATAGCCTCAGACACAACTCTCAGAGGGGGGTAGCGCCAAGGGCCGTGCCCCCCCCCAGACCTCCAGGGGCTCCCTCACGCGCCCCGAGATGCCAACCCAAGCGGAAAAAATGTCAACATAAGGTCAAGCGAGGGATAAGAAGCGAAATCCAACATTTCTCCTAGACTAGAAAAACTAGGCCGCCCTCCACCACCCCCCATTGTCAAGTTGTTTCCTTAACTTCCTGTACACACCTCGAGGTGATGAAAGACAACCCCCCTCATGAGATAGCTAAGAAAATACACAAAGAAAAAAAAAACAACTACTCGTGTCTGACGGCCATTTCTTTAGGTTTTTTCTAAACAACAGCAGTTAACAAACTCAGAGAAAAAATGGTAGGCTAATTAACCATTTTACCTTCACATCCATTTCATCCAGATTTTTTATACAACTCTGTGCAACAAAGATACCAATGACATGGTGCGATTGTAGCTGCAGTTCCGTATATGAAACATTTCATTTCACAGAGAAGTAAGAACTTCCTGTCCTGAAATTCCATCAAAAGTTCCATGCCACACGCCACAGCGAGAACGTAGAAACGGCAAGATTATGCAGCCCATAAAACGCACAGCACACACACCAGACGTGCGGTGCATAAAACCCACAGCACACACATTCCTGCAGTGTGTAAAACATAAACCACACACACACTAGACCTGCAGTGCGTAAAACACACAATGCAAACACTAGACCTGTTGAGTCAGGAAACGTCTGAGGATTAATATAGTGGGACTTATATCCCACTGGGTGACCACAAAAAAAGCTTATTTTTATAAGGCGATTAAGAAACTATGATTTGGAATAAAGATTTAAAGTCACGATAGCTGAAAGGTGTGAGCCGTTATATCATAAAGGTATGATGCTATTAGTGGGAGCAGACTGCCATCTAGTGGACATATTTATGTAGCCTTATACTGTATTTACCTCACGCTAAGGGACGGGCAAATATTACAGTTTTTCTCCATTGGTTTGGCTCATTTCTTGAAACTGAGATGAGTAGCCTACAGTTAACACAATTGGCCTACATTTAGCACATTTTCCAAATAAATAGATCTTGCCAATCAATCCCAATTAGTTGGTTCTCAATGTAATGGTTGTTCTCTTCAAAACATGTCAGCACAATTTCATTGTATAAGTCATCATATGCAAAATAGTTTGCTCAATTGTCAAAATTAGTTAAGCATATAATACAATACAGTATACATTTTTTGGAACATGTCATAAATTCATGACAGTCAGGTGAATAGGTGACAGGTGAAATCAGGTCTTGACTAACAAAGGAGATCGCAGATGACCAATCCAACAGTTTGTTGAGTTACCTGACAGGTGTTGTGTATGATTTTGAATTGGTGGTAGAGGAGGGGGAAGAGGAGGAGTGAGGGTGCGTGGTGGTTGAATAGGGGGAAGAGGCCAGATGAAATTCGGGCCACCATTACCGACCACGTTATCAACCATCGCCTCACAATGGCAGAAGCAGGGCGCCGAGTGCAGCCTAATGTGCCACGCTCTACACACACACATTGCAAGCTTGGGCCCGTACAACACCCAGAAGCTTCTCCTTTTTTCTGTATTGTCTTTACAGATTTTACCAATAATTTTCACGCATGTCTCGATACCATGTCTACTTTTTCAAAACTCTTAACACTTTTGCATAAACCATAGACTATGGTAGCCAAACACTGTTCTCTTTCATGTTGTTTTGACACAATTGCGCTCAATCACCACTTCAACCAAAACTCATTAGTACTTCTCTCAGTTGATGTTCATAACCAACAAAAGTATGTGCAACTACAGCTAATTTTTTGCAGACATTTGGATACTCTTACCAAAACGGTTAACTTTAGGGTCAAACCTAAAACAAATCGAAAACAATGTTACAAAACACAACATTTTGCATTTTGTCAGACAACTGAAATAATGTAGTTGAGACAATCATCTTTTAGCCAAATAATTATTACAGTAATAATTAGCACTTTTATACTTACTTATCCATTTCTATAGAATTTTGAATTGTTATAGTATAGCTTGTTACCAGGTATACAAAGAGATTACATTTCCATATTTGTGGGCAACAAATTACCATGTAAAAAGTTGATATTGCTGTGTGTTCCATTACCAGTATGTACTGTAAGTCATGGCCTATCCGAAATGCAGCAGAACCAAGGATCAGCATTGCAATAGGTGGGGCCACAACCAACTTCTACAGACAACAACTATCTTTACATACATTTACATGGATTTCCTTTTGTAGTATAACATACTGTACTTTTAGGAACTCTAAGTGATGCCATTGTGCGATGTAAACACAATGTAATATGTGTAAGCACAGGGTGAAGGTAACACATGGTACAGTTCAAAGTGTGTATTTACATTACACATACAAAATGGGATAAACTGTAGGACAAAAGTTAGAGTTTATGTGATTTGTTACAAGTTGTTTGCGTTTTGACATTGACTGCCACTGTAGTCTTGCCGATGACAGCATGTGTTATAGTTACGGCAGCAGTAGCAATTTTGGGTGAAATGTGAAGAGTTTTGGTAGCTGTAGTGCTTTTGGCAGCAAATGTTAACTGATGAGCTCAGATGCATGTTGGTGAAGCACATTGTGTTACGTAAGAGTTTTGAAAAAGTACACATGGTATTGAGACACGGGTGAAAATGATTGGTAAAAACTGTATATGGATTTAGCCCTAGAAAATGAGAGGGGTCTCAAAGGGCCCCACCTACTACAGTTTGTCATTGTGTGGGACAATGTGAACTTCCACCGTGGCCCACTCATCAGGGCATGGTTCACCACTCATTAAAGGATGCGTAATGTAATACTATCACCATATTCTTCGTTCCTCAATTCAATTGAGGAGTTTTTCTCTGCTTGGAGGTGGAGAGTTTAAGAACACCACACTCAAGATCAGAGGTCCCTGCTCAATGCAATGGATGCTGGCTGTGAGGACATCACTGGTGATCAGTGTAGGGGATGGCTCAGACATTCACGCCGCTTCTTCCCATGCTGCATCGCAAGGGAAAACATCAGATGCGACGTGGATAAAAATCTGTGGCCCAACAGAGAGCAGCGGATGGATGGCCAGGAGGATGAGGATGGTGATCAGGAAAGGGTGGGGGGCGACAGCAACAGTGGCTAGTGACATTTTTGAAACTTTATTGGTTATTTTTTGGTGGATGTTTATATTTTGTATACACAGAATACTATATTCACTTTCCTTTTAGGTTCTCTAATGTGTGAAATTTACTTGTATGTGTGAATAAAAAGTTACAATTTCCTCAGCAGAATGAGTGCAGTGTGTGTGGTGTCAAACTTTGGAGGCTGCTCTCATTTCCCAGTTTTATACATAATTGTATTCCTTTAGCTAGACCTCTGCCATAATGACAAAACGTCTAAGCATTTTGACTTGCAGAGCTTACACAATGCCGAAGGAACAATGCATTTTGGCGGCACTGACTATTTATGTGAGAAGGGAGTTTAGTTTTCACACATGGGTAAACTGTTTTGGAAGAGATAAGAGCATTTGATGGATGGATGGTGATCCATGTAGTTGTGCTGAACCATCCACGTTATTTTGACAGAAGCACTAAATGAACAAAAAAGTGGCTGAAGCAACTGAGAAGGATCTTTGCCATTTTTATGGTACTGACTATTTATATGGGAAAGGGATTTAATTTTGAAGCATGAATGAACAGTTTTGGGAGACATATGACATTTTGCTGGTTATCTGAAGTGTTGCGCAGAATTGTAAGAGTGTTTGGCCAAATGACCTTATAGTTATAGGAATGTCATCTCAGTTTCAAGAAATGACCCAAACCAATGGAGAAAAACTGTAAAGCCTACACTGCCAGTCTGGGGGACAACAACAAGGTTAATATAAACCTCCAAGGGTATCCCTCTGCTAACTTTTAACCTTCAATCTCTTCTTTTTCCTTTTTAAAAATTCACTTAACTGTAGCACTTTGAGATTTGTTTGTGTAAAATGTAAACTGCATCACACATTAAACACATTATCATGACTAATGCTTAACTGTGTATAGGACACTACACACATCCTACTGTGTATACAAAAAATGCCCACACCAGTCTCAATATTTACATTTGTATTCAGTGATTATATGCTGCAGAAATTCTCACACTTTTACTGTCCCAACAGTTTGTCGACAAACTGTAGTAGGTGGGGCCCTTTGAGACCCCTCTCATTTTCTAGGACTAAATCCACATACAGTTTTTACCAATCATTTTCACGCGTGTCTCAATACCATGTCTACTTTTTCAAAACTCTTAACACAATGGGCTTCACCAACATGCATCTGAGCTCATCAGTTAAAGGAGAACTTCGGTGTAAAATGAAAATTGGCATGTTAAAACATCATCCCGAGTTGGTATGTGTACTGAGGAGAAAAAATGATTTAGCCTGTTACATTCAGAGTTTAACTATTTTTTATTGTTTGTCCCAGAAGGCTAACAATGGAAGTGGTAGGTGCCCTTAGACGAAGCATGACTACGCTATTTTTGGAACATTAAAACAGCTCGAAGAAACTCCACACTCCATCAGTAGTACAACAAAGGCTCTGGCATTCAAAACAAAGCACTGAGAATATTGTAAATGTACACAACGTTTATTTAAAAAACTGTTCTTACATGCAGTAGTTTGCAGTTGTTTCTCGTCGCCGCCATGATGAAAGTCCAAACAAGTCGATTGTACTACCTCTCCTCCTATTCTTCCTGCTTCCTGATCGACTTGTGCGGACATTCATCATGGCGACGACAAGAAACTACAGCAAGGTACTGCCTGTCAAAACAGTTTTATTAATAAATGTTGTGTACACTTACAAAGTTCTCAGTGCCTCGTTTTTAACTCTGAATGCAACAGGCTAAATCAATTTTGCTCCTCAGTACACATACCAACTCGGTATGATGTTTTAACATACATGATATGTAATGTAAATACACACTCTGAACCGTACCATGTGTTACCTTCACCCTGTGCTTACATATATTACATTGTGTTCCATAGCAGAAAAGTTCAGATTGCATTACTGGCATCACTTAGAGTTCCTTAGAGTACAGTATGTTATACTACAAAAGGAAATCCATGTAAATGTATGTAAAGATAGTTGTTGTCTGTAGAAGTTGGTTGTGGCCCCACCTATTGCAATGTTGATCTTTGGTTCTGCTGCATTTCGGATAGGCCATGACTTACAGTACATACTGGTAATGGAACACACAGCAATATCAACTTTTTACATGGTAATTTGATGCCCACAAATATGCAAATGTTTGCAAATGAAATTGTGCTGACACGTTTTGAAGAGAACAACCATTACACTGAGAACCAACTAATTGGGATTGATTGGCAAGATCTATTTATTTGGAAAATCTGCTAAATGTGGGACGATTGTGTTAACTGTAGGCTACTTGTACATAACCATTTGCAAAGATGCACTAGACATTGGAGACATGTACAAAGCATTTGAAATTTGATGAAAGCAATGAGAAATGCCATTCTGTTGTGAAAAATTGCAAGTTGGTTTGTGGATTTGTCCATGTTATTTTGAGAATGTCATCTCAGTTTCAAGAAATGAGCCAAACCAATGGAGAAAAAACTGTAGTATAATGACTTCAGTTTTACTCATGTTAATACCTCCTCTGGTGAACAAGTCACCCATCCGTGACAAAGACAGTCAAGGCGAAGGCGCTGACATCAACACATTGGTGTTAAGATGAGCCAAGCCTGTTGTAATCTGTGTAAAAACTGGTTCATATACAGTATATGTAACAATGATTGTAGGAAACGGTGTGGTACATTCCTTTTTAATATTTCTATGGCTTTGAATGGATCAATGACTAGATACCAATTCTGTTCTGAGTGACGTCTTTAAAGAGATAACTAATTAGCATAGAACAGGCTAGAACATCTTCACTCATTTTAAGACTAGTGTGTCTAAGTGACCCAGTGTAGTGTAGGTTGTGTCATAACTCTAATAATGACATCTACGTACTGTTTTGGTTCTCCACCGGGGCCAATTTTACCAAGTAAATACAAATGGATAGTTTAAAAAATACTTGTATGGAGACAATATTGCAATGCACACAATGTATTATCATATCAAGTCAAGTTTATTGGCTCATTTCATGGAGGTAAAGTCTAGCAGATTTCACTCATATCAGTTTCCCCGTTCATGTGTATTGTTTTATTGATCATCTCCAACATTCAAATACATTGCCTGTATGTTGCAATACCGAGGTGTGCAGTAAAACTGTACCCTAAACAAAGGCTCAAGTATGCATACGTGACAGCAGTAATAGCACCATGCCTTGTAAAAAAGCTGGAAAAGACTAAAGTACACCTTTCACACGCTCAGAAACCTGTTCAAGTTGTGCTGTCTTTTATCGGTTTTCACAGTCAACCTGCTGTCTCGTACAGATGTGGTTATTTAAAACATGCTAACAGGTGCAGGACAAAAAAACCTCCATCAAAAACACAAGTGGGATAGTAAAACCAGGACAGGTTTTCTCTGTCTGCTTCTTGAGGAGATGATCTCGTTTTGATTCTGCCCCATGTCATGGACACAAACACAGAAACATTTAACAGTTAAAAATGATAACAGTCCAACACATTTATAGCTTAATTTGTCCCACATGGAATATGACACCGCACTATTCCCAGATTGTTCACTGTTGGCACTGGCAAAGAATGTGGTTGGGGGAGTAAATAACTAATGCTATTGATCAAGACATCTAACCCTACATTAGGGCTGCTCAATTAATCGAATTCTAATTTCTACTGTTTGTACATTAGACATCAAAGGAGACTTACTAATGTTTACGAAGAAAGGTATTAGGGAAAATCCAAAGGTACAAGAATGTTTTTTCGAAATGTTTTTGAATACATTGTCAATAAATGAAGCATGCTACTGAGGAAAACAAAACAATCGTTTGAATAATTGTGATTTCAGTTTTGGCCCAAATAATCGTGATTCAGATTTTTTCCATAATCGAGCAGCCTTACCCTAAAATATCTGTAAGTTGCTCTGGATAAGAGCGTCAGCTAAGTGTAATGTAATGGTAATGCAAACTGAAGTGCTCGAGAATCTTGGTTTCAGTGTAAAGTGTAAAAAGCTGAATATGTGGTCAGCATTCATCTCTGTAGTTTTATGGCACACTTAAAGCACATCCTCTTCACAAATGTGTGCATTTTTAGTGTTGGTCTCTGTACGTCTTGGCACACTGGAACCACATCCTCTCCACCTCCTGCTTGCCCAGCTCCCAGAGGCGGCTCAGGTGTTTCATCCCCGTGCGGGATGTGATCATCAGGTACTCTTCGTTCTCAGGCTGCTGCAGCACAGAGTAGCGTGCCAGGACCAGCGACTGGCTGAACCTGCACAGCACCAGCAGGAAGAGGCAGTCTCTCTCGGCCTCGTTCAGGGGGAACACGCTCTCGTAACCCGCCAGAACGTGCCCGCCCACATCCACCGGGCTGGGGCTCTCGATCATCATGTACATTGTGGCTATGGCCAGCTCAAAGATGTAGTAGCCACTGCTCATATCCCCGAAGTCCAGGATGCCTGATATTTTATACTGGGATGGACCATCCTGCACTACCAGAATGTTGTGATCATTGAAATCGCCATGGTTTATACCTTGAGGAAAGAAAAAGATTAATCTGAACATCTGTGAATAATACCTAACTTAACTGAACATACATGTCATGCTAATATTACAACCCAGACGTGTGGAAGGATGTATGAACACTGCCACTTACATTTGCGAAAGCTGGCCATTTTGGGGACGACCTCTGCCTTGAACTGTGCGATGACCTTGCTGACGACCTGCTGCATGGGGTCCCCATCCAACACAGGCAGGTACTGCTCCAGCAGCGGGATGTTGGCCAGTCCCCAGATGAAGTTCTCCCTCTCAAGCACACTCAGGCCGGGGTGCTCCATCTGAGGAGACATTTACCACAGAAACGAGCATTATTTATATAAACACATGAGTGACTGCTCTGCAATATAACAAATAACAAAGTGAATAAATAACTATAGGTGTGTTTAAATTCCAAAATAACAAGTATACAATGAAATTATAAGGTGTACTTCCACGAGAAACAGTTTAGTACTTGCTCTTTTGAAATATGATAGGTCACCTCGAGTTGCATATGCATGCTGCATATCTACATGTTTTTCTATCCCCGTTGTCTACATCAGTCAAAAGAAGACAATAGGCGGAAAAACGACCCAATGCGAAAAGGGCCTTCGGCGTGACGTAGACGTGGAAATACATATAAGAGAAACTGACCGAATGGGCTTTAAATAATGTTAGCCTGTTTGACTGACTCGCATAAGATTAGCGGGCTAGTTGAATGACTGAACCATAGATTTACATAGAAGACTAGATTCCTCGCCGCTTATTCCAGAACGTCCGCACAGGGCAGCCATCTTACCACAGTCAAGCTTTCCCACAGAACCTGCTGTTACCTAGGTAAACTGAGGTAAGACTCGGAGGTGCTTAAAATGTTGTTAGCCTTATCTCGCTGAAATTTTGACGTATAGACCACATTATTAATGTGGCTGTAATTCTGGGTGTTTGAACATGTTAAAGTCGTATATTTTCTCTTAAAAACGGCTTAGAATTACTGCAGCTGTCAAAGTTACGTTTCATAGCTAGGCTAGCTCATAACAATTGTACATGGAAGGTCAAGTAAGATAATAATTCCAATAACTGAAGTTACACTTGCACATGGTTTTCATTTTCGGGTTGGTTAATTGAATACAACTTACATTATGATTTCTAGAGGAAATTAAATTACTGACTGCCACTGACGATGCCAGACTTCTGCGCAGCCTTCGGTTGCTCAAACCGGCGATGTCTGGAGAGTAGGGTACGTGGGATCACCTTTCACCAGTAAGATCATACATCATCAATCATTTTTAAGGATAATCGTTAGCGTTATTTAGTGAGATATAATGTCCGATACAGTTCCTGATATGAGCAGCCGTGCAAGGACAACAGCATCATACGAGGTTCAATTTTTATTTCAAACTAATATTTTAATAAAATACATTTTTGCACTAATCACTCTGCTTCAGCTTTCAGCCCATTCGTATCCAGTTCATATACATTTACAAATAAATTCTTGCTTGAACTTGAGCACTGGGTCTCTGCTGTCTTTATTCATTGTAAACTTCTGTGCCAGTATTATTTGTCCTTCGGGGTGGCGTAATCTGGGTCTGCGGTTGCGCCCGGTTACAATTAGCCTAGTATTGGCCTACTGGAATGTTTTCGCCAAGCTATGAGTAGCATATTTTTAAAACATAACATGATTATTCATCATTAATATCATAAATGCATACTAACATTTGTTTTTTGTATATAACAAATCAATCCGTTTCAATATCGAGTGAAATTTGAGGAAGTTACGGTCATTTAAAAAGTACATATCCCTACCAACGCACTGTAATGGGTAAGCCCGCTGTCTGAGGTAAGATGGCCGCCATGTGCGGACGTTCGACTTCGTTGATGGGCAACGGGGACGAGGAATCTAGTCTTCTATGTAAATCTATGGACTGAACTGCATTTAGCCGGGCACTTGCACTGTTTTGTCATGCAAATATTACCATTCTGAAACGTTCATTGACAAACGGTCAGGAAGCGACTGTGCTTGTGCCTTCTCTCCTTCCTCTTCGGATTCAGGATCAAACACATAAGGCTGTATCTCCGTAGACATTCTGTGTGCAGTTTTAGCGCTGTCAAGTTGACTTTTCCCCTTTACCTTACTCTGTTATCAAGTTGACTGTGGGGCAAAGGAACATAGACATACTATACATAGACGGAGCATTGGTTGCTGGGAAACGAGAAATACGGCCGCCATCTTGGAGCGGGGATCAGACTGTCTCCGCAATACAGCGAAGCCTATTTGTGATCATGAATACGTCATTCAAGTAACAATATTCAAATATTAATGTTGTTGGGTAAGATAGAATTTGTTTTTACTCTCTATGCATTGAAAGAGATTGGTGGTTTCAGCTGATATAAAAGCGCTCAGGTGTTTATATATAGATATCTAATGTATTGTTATGCCCAATTGGCTCAGAGCGGAGATAACGTAAGGGAGACCACACCGAATGTAATGTTAACAATGAACATTTATTAAAACAAGTTTCAAACGAGACTAGGATGACATGCTACATACTGAACAACAGCACAATAGCAGTTTTGCTTGTGGTGCTAACTTCAACATGAAGCTATAATTATAGCAGGTGGATGGAATGCAGAAAGACAACGCGAACGACGTCAAACGTTTGAACAAGGACTATTGCAACAATATCTACAAAACACTTCAGCCAGTGTTAGTTAGCAAACTAAAACGCAACGTAAAGTAGTTTAGCAACTCAATTGTAACCTTATGGAAAAGCAACGTTAGTCAACCAATGCTGCCCTCAACCTGTCAGAGAAGTGCATCATATACCTGCACGTGTTTCCAAGCGCACAACTTCTTCCTTATTCTATCTGCCACTTTCTCTTTCCCTCTTGTCTTTTTTTAATACCACGAATGTGGCCCAGAACATTTTTTCCATGTTTTTTTCTCTCCATTGTGACTATGCGAGAGTGGAGAGCAGACTGTACATAAAGGAGTCGTTTGGCAGCCAGCGCGCCCAAGCCCACCGTCTCAACTTTTCAAAATAGAACGTTGAACCGCTAACCAAAACTGTAGCCTACAAGAAGCCGTGACTCGCTGTCTAAATTCATTTTAATACACACAGACTAATGACATAGCCATGTTTAACCAATAAACACAAAGGTAATATAAACAAACAGGCATTTGTCTGTCATTTGTCAGTCTCTCTATGCGCCGTAAGTTGCCCTTCTTTTGCACCACGGCCCTCTCTATAAGCTGAACACTAACAACGCCTATGAATACAAAAAAAAAAACAAAAAAACACAGATTTGAATTTTATTTTGTTCTTAGTTTCACCTGGCGAAATAACATGCTAAAATAATTTGGCGACCAGAATCACTGATTCAGGCTACATTAAACAGGTGTATGTTGATTTTAGCAATAGGATGTGTTGTCGTTTAGGTGGGTCAGATGCAGTGACAGATTTATTTAATAAGCATGACGAAAAGTCTTGGGCTGAACTAGCGATATATATATAAAAAAAAACAGCCTGTAGTTCAATGTCAGAAGGTAGAAACAGTTGTACCAAGCCTACACTGCAGGCGATTTATCCCACTTGTAAAAGTTTGACGCTGTTCATGTCTTTAAATGAACCCACCAAGCTATACGGAGCAGAAAATGAAAAAAATTGAAGGGGCTGCAAATAAACTTGAGGCAACTGCTCAATTATTCGCAGTTGTCACATGTCATATGTTTATTTTATCAATGTGTGTTGTTACTGAGGGGATTTGGAAGCAGCGACAGTTGCTCTTTAATTAATTAAGAATAATGAAAGCCTTCAAGAAGCCTTTGTTATAGCCTACTATAACCTACTAGCGATACAGCCAGTTTAAAATTAGTGGTGTTTAGCGAGGTACTGTTAATAAAATGCGCTAACAGTTCATTTGTCCTGTCAAACGGATTAAGCTGAATGGAGCGTATCCCCGCTCCAAGATGGCGGCTCCGCGTCTCGTCAGCGCCTATTGGCAGTAACGCCCCATGCTCCGTCTATATGTCTATGCAAAGGAAGCTGCAGGGAGCGTGCCTCTGGTGAAATCGTGTCGTTCTACCGGCCCCACCCCCTCTACCAAACTAAAACAGCCTAAAACAGAAGCACTAGAAAAAAAAAACTCATTAAAACCAGCGCACAGGGCAATTATTAATACTAGAGAACACCGCAAAATTAATGAAAACACTATGGAAGTACACCTTTTATTAGAAGTAAATGCATACTTCCTGGAAGACATTGTCCATGGTGGCAGCCATTTTTCCAACTTCATAGAGGATAGCAGGAGAGCTGGGGATCTTGCCAATAGGTGTACCAGGTAAATACGTCAGTAAACGCACCAGGTACTTCTGAGACCCAAAGCCACAGTCTGTAACAAATACACATGTAATCATTCGAAGGCATTCGATTAGCATGCTGTATAGCAATAATTAGGCTAATGATTTCAGTCGGTCATAAATGTGTGTATCATAGGGCACACCAACAGTGAAAGTCAGCATGCGCCAAAGCGTTTAGGTCCATTTCAGACCCCACAGTCCTTTTGAAGAACTACTGATTAACTGATGCCCACCAATCTCTTCCAGACTCATAAGGAGTTCTGTCTTGGTGGGAATGGCAGTCTGAGCAGGAAGCCCCTTCTCGTGGAGGAAGTTCATGGCATGGGTTTGCAGCTCCAGCAGAGTGGGGTTCTGGCTGTCCCCGGAGTTCATAACTTTAAGCACATACTCCCCGCCTTCGCTCACAGCCACGAAGAAGTTCTGGTCATCGTAACTTGGAAGCGGACGAATCTCAGAGTCAGTCAAGCCGTACAGGCGTCTAACTAGCTCAGATACCTGTGCGTGGCTGAGATTTGGTTTGGATTCCCTTGCTGCCATTTTACCTGCAAAAGCCAGCAAACACGCATTGTGTAACATAGATAGAACAGTAGTAGCACACAGAAAGACACACAGAAGTCGTGGCATTGGTTGCGAAGGAATACCGGTTGCTGAAATTTTGCGAGAGGAAGGAAGGTATTTGACAGACCTCCAGAAGCAATTTCAAGCTGCAAAATCACAACATTCTAATGCGAGCAAAACCTGATCGCTGTTTATTAGTGTGAACATTCAAAAAGCAGCTTACCGCTTATTCCACTTGCTCCGTCTGGTCCGTCATAAAAAACGTACTGCCCAACCTTGTGTTGCCGATAGAGATGGGGAAAAAAAAAACTCGGGAGTCGGGTTATTTATCCGAATCTCTAATATCACTCAAGAACCATGGCTCTAGACGTCTATTTAACTGGCTCAGTTGAGTCCTACGACATTTGATTGATGTATCATCAATAAACAGTACAATTCAAACATCTTACATCTCATTTGGCAGAGAAATGAAACGTACGTGACTTGTCACTTTAGCACTACTAGTGGATCCAAGCACGCAGTGCAAGCAGAGGCACTAGCCACTCACTCACGGTACAAATCCACTTGCTCCGTCTGGTCCGTCATGAAAACGTACTACCTCCCCTTGTGTTGCCGGATAGGGACTGCATGTACATTTTCCGAAAGTGTTTGGGCATGGGCGTGTATTTGTAATCTACGAGGCTATCTGTCTACCTGTATATATCGATATAGCAAGCTAGCAAACCATAATAACTGACGACTCTGCCCTGACCAAACTTTGCACATGTGTTTTGTTACATGCACACACACATAAAACCCACCAGACAATAACTGTAACGATATAAATACACCTTCACGAGAACCGCGGGTGTCTTGGGATATCCCCGTGTGCTGTACTTTTATTGGATAATGCAGACGCGTTCGCTGGATACATTTGCATAAAGTTCAGCAGAGCCCAACTTCTTGACGTGCTGGAGCTATCCAAACGGCCGTGTCGCATTCCCGACAAGCTTTGCGGGAGCAGCCGTGAGGACATGCCGGACTCAATTGAAAATGAATTGAATGTGTGCAGCACGGTGAAAGTGACGGAGCAAGTGGATCACCGCTGTCACTTGCAGAGAAACGAAACTTAACTTACCCGACTTGACTGCAAGGATCCAACTGTTCGTGGATCACTGCTTACTCGGATCGCGTCATGAGTTTCGTTTCTCTGTCGAGTGTGTGAGTGCCTGACTAACCGTGGATCCCAACTCCGCTCGTGGATCCCTGCTCACTTAAATCGCGGCATGAGTTTCGTAGTTTTCTTTAATTTGGGATGATGAGATGAACATGCAATTCTAACGTAGTTTGAATGAATGAAAGGAAAGGGCAATCGTCATGACGGGCATGAGGAGTAGTTTGATGTTTACATTAAAGTGAGCTTGTGGCCATAAGGAAATAAAATAATACTACAAAAAAAATCTTTCGTAGTGTACCCCGGGGACGTCGCCATTTAAAACTTTCGGGGCTATAGCCCAAACGTTACAGTCCATTTTTATGCGGGACGGTTGAGGGTTTTTCTCTCGAGGGTTTCTTTAATTTGGGCTGATGAGATGAACATGCAATTTTAACGTGAATAAATGTAAGGAAAGGCCAGTCGTCATGCGGAGTAGTTTGTTTACATTTAAGAGAGCCTGTTACCATATAAGGAAATAAAATCATACTACAAAATAAAATATTATTTCGTAGTGTACCCCGGGGACGTCACCATTTAAAACTTTCGTGGCTATAGCCCAAACGTTACAGTCCTTTTTTTGCGGGGTGGTTGAGGGTTTTCTCTCGAGGATTTCTTTAATTTGGGATGATGAGATGAACATGAAATTTTAACGTAGTTTGAATGAATGAAAGGAAAGGCCGATCGTCATGACGGGCATGCGGAGTAGTTTGATGTTTACATTAAAGATAGCGTGTGACCATAAGACAATAAAATAATAGTACAAAAAATAAAATAAAATATTTGTTCATATGGTTACCCCGGGGACGTCGCAACAACTTTCGGTGCTCTCCAAAAGTTACAGTCCATTTTATACGTGGTGGTTGAGGGGTTTCTCTCGAGGAGTTCTTTAATTCAGGCTGATGAGATAAACATGCAATTTTAACGTAGATTGAGATGAAAGGCTGGGGCATGCCGAGTAGTTTGATGTTTACATTAAAGACCTGAGGAAGCGTCTCTGCAAGTACATCAGCAGCCAAATATGATATTAAAAAGTCTAGCCTAATAAACACTATGCCACTACACAATGTTAGAAACATAGCCCGCACTGTGCAGCAATGTGATCAAGCCATATGCATAGAGAAGAAAGAATACCAACGTTGAAACATTTTGCGTGAAATGCGTGAGTCAATGTTTTCTGGCTACAATTTGCATTTGTGTCTGCTATTAATGCAACCATACAAAAGTTCCCTCCACGGAGTTATGTTTCATTATTGTTATTATTTGACGGATGCAGCATTGACCGGGAGACAGGCGGAGTGAGGCTAAATGAGAACGTATTCCAGCGTGAAGGAAAAACACATTTCGTTCTCAAGTAATGCGTGCTGTGTACTGTAGACATACTACATTTTCACTGTGCTTGGTGTTACTGTTTATAGGACAGCTGTTAGGGTTACAATTCAGTTCTTCTTTGTATTTTAAAGTAGTATATCTGACTGCTCAACTGCTTACAGCGACTGCATTCTGCATCTGGGCCTATGATAATGTCAAATTCCTCAGAAACTTTAAATCCTGTAACATAATGTAACATAATATAATGTAATATAATAATGTTATAAAGAAAGATTTCTTTTCTCCTGGGAGTGGGGGGTTTTGCAGGTTGGGGTGTCTGTTATAATAATAATAATAGTAATAATAATAAAGGCCCTTCTGTACAGCTAGTAGCCACTAACCAGGGCAACTATAGGCTCGATATTCGATTGGTAGCAAAACACAGCAAGACCATTTGTTGTTGTACGAAGTTTTGGGCTGACTTGCCTAAGGCCAGATGTGCAGAACCCCCAAGCTGCGGCCTTGCTTGAGGTTGTGTCGGAACAACTAATTCATTGCATATCTGACCATTCATTCCTGTTATCATATTCTTAATATAATGTAAGATTTTATTTTGCACATCTCATTTTATTTGTAGTTGTTACTCTTTGGTATTCTTTTTTATTTAACCCTTTCACCCCTCGCTTTGCAACATTCTCCTCTAAAAAAACGACCAACCTCACATTTCATGGTATGCCACAAAGCAATTTTGCTTTGCATTTAAACACAGGAAAACATTGCATTTGCTGCATTTCCATCTGGACACCCCTTTTGGGCAAATGTTGCACCTCCCTCGCTTCTCTGTGTGACATGGAAAGTGCCCAATGTTGTCATATCGCACATCCGGCTGCGGACTTGCGAGGACACGTCTTGGGGCGCTCCTCTGTGGTGGGCTGCTGCTGGGGGGTCGACCAACTGGCTTGTTGACCTTCTGCAAGCTATGTGCAACTGCCACACGGAACCTTTTGAGAGACATTGGTTTCTCGCTTAGTAGTCCACAGTCCCTCTTGTAGACCAGCCAGGAATTTGCAACACACAGATCGAGAATATATCCAAAGATTGGAAGGTACCACCTCCTTGACTTGGCTGGTGTCTTGTATAGCTGCACCAACATATCCGACAGATCAATTCCCCCCATATGCTGATTGTAAGCTGGGATGACTGATGGACACTGGACAGTGACCTTTGCCCTCTCCTCTTTGCTCCATCGTTGGACAGTTGAAAGAGGCTCGACCCCACAAGCAGTGCTTAGTAGGTGTACACATTTGTTGTCAAACCATTTCACAGCAATGACGCCATGAGCAGAGCTGTAATCATATGCACCACGACCTCTCTTCATGAGCTCTTTGTCGGTCATCAAGGGGGCTCCACCAGTGCGGTTTTGTCGGACAGTGCCTGTGCATTTGAGACCCAGGGAGGCTTGCAGGTTCTGGGCCAGTGAGAAGCTTGTGAAAAAGTTGTCAAAGAAGACAACAGAGAGACGTGGTCTTTCAATACTTTTGCAGAGTGTTGTGACTACTTTTGCTCCCAGAGGTAGCACCTGTTCCTCTTCACTCAGACTAACATTGAAGAATGTGGATGCTCCTTGGTACAGCAGTAGATCATGAATGATGCCACATGAACTGGCTCTGCAGAAGACTTTGAAGCCCCATTTGTTAGGCTTGTTGGCAATGTACTGACGCAGACTGCCAGCCCTGGTGCCTTTGTAGGCAATCATAACTTCATCCACGCTGTGCTTGTAAGTGGATGGTATAAGTAGGCACTGCTTGCGGACCATATCAAAGAGTGGGCGGATTTTCACAAATCGATCAGTACTATGCCGGCATTGCTCATTGTCATTGAAATGAATATATCTGCGCAAGACCTGGAATCTCCTTCTGGACATAACATCAGCAACTGGACTGAAGCGAGACTCATGGTGCCAGTAATCATCTATTGATGGGAAGTTGAAAACACCCATTAAAAGGAGCATGGAGAGAAAATCTTCAATCTCTTTTGGCATTGTCTTGACAGGATATCCCAACTCCTGGGCAGAGTACAAATTGGTGTGAAATGCAATGTGCTCTATAATTTCATCTGTCATGAGCATCTTGAAATATTGGAAAGGAGACAGCACAGCATCTGGGGGTTCAAAAATGGCCTCTGGTACATGGAATTCTTCAATGTCCTCCTCCTTCCAGTTTCTTGTTGACTTGGACAGGGATCCTAAGTCGGAGGTATGCGCTGGCTCAATGGTGACTGTTTTCAGAGTGTTTTTCACTTTTTTCTTAGCCTTGGATGTGGATGTGCTGGCTGAGGGTGCATCATCTTCATCGATAGAGTCAAAAAAGCTGTCATCTGTTACCCCTGTAACATCAGGCTGATAATCTGGGCCCTCTAATTCGTCATCAGTGTCACTCAGATTAGCGTCAGAGTCTTGAGGATTGTCAGGCACAAGTGCCTGAAGGTTACGTGCTCTCTTGCCATAGAATGTTTTTGGATCCATCTAGTTTTTATTAACAAAAACAATAAATAATTAAAAAAATTATTAAGTTGTTCATGGCTTAGTATGATAATACATAATTTGCATTTTTATTAAATACATTTAGAACTTTCCATCACAAGTAATACACGTGTTTCCAAATAAGCCAAAATGTCTCGCAATCTCGCAAAAATCTCAGCAAATAGCAGGAAAATGATAATTTGTTTGTTTTAAAATGTATACTTTTGAATAAACCACATTAAATGAACCATTTACAAAGCTATGAACAATAATAAGTTTGTATTGCATGGAAAATACTCTTTGCTAATAACTATTTTGCTAATTATCTTAGCTACCCCACTTTTACCATGACCTGACAAATCAACCGTTTGGTTGAGCACATATTTAAAAAATTATTGTAAATATACAAAACATTTTTTATAGCTCAAAACAACATAATGTAATACATTGAGGTCTTGTCTTGCATAACAGGTCCAAAAAATATGCTTACCTTTCAATATTTCATAACAGCTGGGCAACATGCCAAGTCAGATTTTTCAATTTTTGACTTCCCGGTTAGAAGAAGACTTGAGCTGTGTGTAGTTTATTGACAGATCGCCATCTAGTGGCAGTTTTGGTGATAGCATGTGCCAACCAATTGGTAGAAATGGTACAATCAGGTTGGGTTGATTCAGGGACTTCTGTTACCTAAATATTGAGACTCAAAATGTGGTCTACCGTTTGGTTGAGAAGGCAGTTAAAGGGTTAAAATGGTTCTGTGTAGTCTACTGTACAGACTTCCACACATTGCACTAGTATGTTACATAGGCCTACTTTGTATATAGCATAGCTTAAAAGCAATGCTATAGCAATTGCGCTGTTTCACGTTCTTCTGGCATTTCTTGTGTGTTAATAAATTACTTACCTTATTTGCACAAATTGTTCAATTTATTGCACATTTATTTGCCATACTCAATAAAATTGAATAATGATCCAACTCTTATTAGGCTAGTTTCATTACCTGGTTATTAACATTCTGCTTATCTGGCCTACTTTTTTACGACTCGTAAAATGCCTAAAGACAGGTAGGAGAAAATACCCAAAACGACAACCATACATGCTTTTTCATGTCAGGTCATTTTTCATGTGACTCAAGTGACTCGCACAATCCGGCTCATATCACTGAGTGACTCGAAATTAACCGAATCCCTTCAAGGACCCGGATTTACCATCTCTAGTTGCCGGATAAGGACTGCATGTACATTTTCAAAATGTTTGGGCATGGGCGTGTCTTTGGAATCTACGAGTCAGTGGGGTCCGTTTCCCAAAACCGTAGTTGCTAACTAAGTTAGCTACTTTATTGGTTGCAATGCAATTTCCCATTGCCAACCAACTAAGTTGCTAACTGGTTAGCAACTATGGTGTTGGGAAACGCATCCCTGATTACGTGCCTCGGCCATGTTGATTACGTGCCTTGACCACGAGTGCACCGTTACAAGCGAGGAGCGCTTTTGGATCTGCACCATTAAGAACTCTAAACTATTTATTCATTTTATTTTATATTTTGATGACATTGGTGGTCATTAACACAGATTAAGTTTTGATGCTTTTCAATTGTTATATTTGTAGTGAAGGGGGAACCTTTATGTTATAACCTGGGGGAACCGGAAGGGGGAGGTCAATAAAAAAGGTACACAGTACTAACCATAGTCATGAGGTCACATGTATAGGATGTCTATGGTACTAACTGGACACGCACCTGTGTGGTCTCTGACTAAATTATACGCTTGGCCGACTGAACATGGTGTCAGAAGTAAAGAGTCGGAAGTTTAATGTGTTAAATTAGTTTAGTATTCCAGAGTGTAGACAGGAATAGCGTGCTGTTTTGGAGCGCACTTCTCAAGTCAAACACGAACTGAAGTGAACCCATACGCTAGTCAAGAGTTAGCATACCCAGTACGGTGGCAGCATGGCTCAGTACCGAGTTTCACCTCCAGAGAAGTTTTCGTTCAAAATGGAAGACTGGACGAAATGGATCAAAAGATTCGAAAGATTTCGTATCGCTTCTGGATTAGAGGGAGAGGATGACATAAATCAGGTGAATGCCTTAATATATTCGATGGTGGAAGAAGCTGAGGACATTTTAGTTTCCCTGCACTTAACTCCCGCGGAGGCAAAGAAGTACGACACAGTTAGAACTAAACTGGATGCTCATTTCATGGCCCGCAGGAATGTTATACTCGAGAGTTAGTGGACAGTTTTCACACCGTACTGCATTGTCTCGCAGAACACTCTGGATATGGCTCTCTGCACAACGAAATGGTGAGAGATCGTCTTGTGGTGGGACTGAGAGACAAAAAGTTGTCAGAACAACTGCAAATGTACTCTGAGCTAATTTTACAGCGGAGCAAGCAGATGTCTCAAAAGACAAGTCAGGAGAGACCTTCACAATGCTCGAGATGCGGAGACACCCGAGGGCATCATCCTCGGCAATGTCCAGCGAGAGGCTGTGTGCAATCAGTCAGGGAACGCAGAGGCCTTTCCATGGATGATAGTTAAAGTGGACAATAGGGCTGCATAGCCTATATCTAAAGCGTATTGTTATCGCGATGGCAACGCTTGCAATAGACGTACCGCAAAGATTACTTAAATTTTGATAAAAGCGTAGCCTACATTATCTGTGCGTTCACACTCTGAGTGGCAACATATTTGACCAATCAGATGCTGTCATGCTGCCCAAGAAGCCCGCCCCTACTCGTTTAACTGCGTGGTGTTGGGTGTTTTGTATAGTATGTCTATGGTTTTAGCCAGGTGTTGAGAGAGCGTCGTCGTGATGGCTGAGTGAGATGGCATGCAGTGACTAAAAGAAAAAGCACGTCTGTTATTTGGAAATATTTTGGTTTCATGAAGAATGACGTGTTACAAACACAGGTACTTTGCAAGACATGTCGAGCAGTGATTGCAACTAGCAGAGGCAACACGACCAATCTCCACAGCCACCTACAACACAACCACAAACAACTGTATGAAGAGGTCCAAAAAGCTAGCACTGACAGGAAACCCGGTAATGCTATGCCATGTCCAGCATCTAGCAGTACAGTTAAAGTGACTCCAATTCAGCAGAGTTCATCAAAGCGCCACAAAGATATACGGGGGCCATCGCACGTTATTTGGCTAAAGACATAATGCCTGTGAATACAGTGAGCAGATATGGCTTTGTGGGTATGGTTGAGAAACTTGACCGAAGATATCAAATTCCATCACGGACCTATTTCTCTCAAGTCGCCATTCCACAAATGTATGACACATGTCGGAAAACAGTTAACCTTGAATTGGGTGAAGTCGACTACTTTGCAAGTACAACAGACCCTTGGTCAAGTCGAACAACAGAGCCCTACATGAGTTTCACCGTGCATTTCCTCAGAAGATTTCGAACTGAAAACACGGACTGTATACTTCCCAGAAGCGCACACTGGCGAAAATATAGGATTTGGATTACGTGACGTATTAGCCAGTTGGAAATTCCACGAAGACCGGCAAGTGTGTATAACCACGGATAACGGAGCCAACGTCGCGAAGGCCACAGAACTGAACAGCTGGGTCAGACTTCAGTGTTTTGGCCACAGCCTGCATCTGGCTATCGGTAAGTAGCTAAAACTTCTCGTCATTGTGCTGTATACTGTATACTATAGCGGGGAGTGTGCATGTTATTTATTTGAATTCGGGTTAACACAAATTAGGGTTTTAAATAGATTATTTTTTATTATCTGGAATTTAGGACTACTATTGGTATTATTAGGCTGCTGTACATTTGAAATCATACATGTCTTATTTTTAATCTTCTGTCTGCTCCTTAGAAAATGCTCTTAAAGATGATTGCCGCATTGCTCGAGCAACAGGACTTTGCAAAAAGTTGGTGGGACATTTCTCCCATAGCTGGAAAGAGAAAATGGCACTGAAGAAGGCACAGCAGGAGCATAACCTTCCAGAACACTCACTCATTACAGAATGCCCAACAAGGTGGGGATCCAGGCAAAAGATGATCGAGAGAGTACTTGAGCAGCACCGGGCTTTATCTGACGTCCTGTCAGAAGACAGAAAATCAAGGCATTTGGTTCCCACCTGGCAGGACCTGAATGTGCTCGAGTCTGTAAACTAGGCATTGCAGCCTCTGCAAGAATTTACTGATGCACTCTCAGGTGAGAGTTATGTCAGTGTCTCATATGTGAAACCAGTTCTTCATCTGATGAAGACATCAGTTCTTGCAGAAAAGGAAGAAGACTCTGACTTAACAAAATCCATTAAGGTGAAAATTCAGAACTACATGAACTGTAAATATGACGACTCTGCAACCCAGGAACTTCTGGATATGGCATGCTTCATGGATCCCAGATTCAAAGCAAGCTACATTAACAGTGAAAAGGTTGCAGGCATTAAGACCAGAGTGCTGTCAGAAATGGAAGCAACAGCATGGAAGGTGATTATGTTATAATGTTCATTTCACATACACATATTGCATGATCTTAAACCTTGACATATCACCAATATGTAATCACTCTGTATTTTTTTCTCTGTTGTAGGAGAGACATCCTACTGACACTGGGGCCCAGAGCGCGGATCCACCTAGCACCACTTTGAAGAAAGCAAAAAAATCACTGGGCAGTTTCTTCAAGACAGCTCCGATCCCTGTTTCGTCTTCTGTACAGCTGGAACGAGCTGTAGAAGCTGAACTTAACAGCTACTTGCTGTCGCCTACCATAGACAGTGAGGCAGACCCGCTGGTCTGGTGGAGACTCCACAGGGTCAACTTCCCACAGCTAAGTAAACTAGCCAGGAAGTATCTCTGTATACCTGCAAGTAGTTCACCTTCAGAGAGACTTTTTAGTACATCAGGGAATGTTGTGACATGCCAACGCACATGCTTAAAACCTAGCAAGGTAAACATGCTTGTTTTCTTAGCCAAGAACTTGCCATAATGAACATCCTCAGACATGTGTACACACACACATAGACACACACACACACACACACTTTTACATTGCACTGCATTACCTTATAATGATGGTCATCAGTGTTTGTTCTCCAACATGTGTGTTTTAGTTTACCTACATTGTTGTTGATTGTTCCTTGTGCTAGCCTTTTTTGGCCAAGAACTCACCATCAAGGTATTTTTGTTGTTATTTTATGTTTTTCATGTCCTCATTTAAGCACAGTTAACCCCCCAGGCCCCACTTTCTTGGCTCAACAAATTACAGGTTATAAAAAAGGTTACCAGTTTTAAGTTGAGACATTGCAGTTAAATAATTATGTTTTAAGTAGTTTTTATTTATTTCAACTTAATTTTGGTGACAGTAGCAGAAAATGTTTTTAAGGGCACAAGATGATTTATGGCCAGCATTGCAGGTGTAGCCACATTTTTCACAATAAAAAATATGTTGGAATGGAAAAAGTGAATTTCTTTTTTTAATAGTCTGCATCAGTCTATGCAGGTAGCAAGTGGAGTGAAGAAAAACATGACATATTTAAATATCGCAAGTCGCAAGAACACACATTAGGGCAGCTTGCAGGTGCCAAGGTTTTCTCAAAGCTGGACGCCAATGCTGGATTCTGGCAGATTCCACTTTCCAAAGTGTCCTCTCTCCTTACCACGTTTATCACACCGTTTGGGCGGTATTGCCCAGTCTGCTCCAGAGCACTTCCAAAAACGCATGTCTCGTATCCTGGAAGGATTGGAAGGTGTTCTGTGTCAGATGGATGACGTGCTCATCTGGGGTGCGACGCAGGGAGAGCACTATGAAAGGCTCAGGAAGGCATCGATGCGACTGCAGGATGCTGAAGTGACGCTCAATGACAAGTGTGAGTTTGCAAAGAGCAGGATTAAGTTCCTGGGGCAAGTCATTGAGGCCACTGGAGTCAGCGCTGACCCAGATAAAGTGAGCGCTGTGAAGGCCATGACAGAGCCCAACAATGTCAGTGAGGTTAGGCGTTTCCTGGGAATGACCAATCATCTGGGTAAATTCCTACCTCATCTGGCTGAGAAAACGCGTCCTCTCCGAGATCTGTTGAGGAAATCCAACATGTGGGCCTGGGGGCCAGAACAGCAACAAGCCTTGGAGAAGGTAAAGGATGAACTGACAACACCGCCAGGTCTTGCCCTGTACGACCCGAATGCAGACACGCTGGTCTCAGCAGATTCATCATCTTATGGTATAGGGGCCGTTCTTCTACAGCAACAAAATGGAACAGACTGGAAGACAGTTGCATACGCTTCAAGAGCACTGAGTAACACCGAACAGCGGTATGCTCAAATTGAAAAGAATGCTTTAGCTGCCATGTGGGCCTGCGAAAGGTTCGCTGAGTTCCTCATTGGGAAAGAGTTCCATGTAGAGACTTTCTTGGATAAATTCTCCATCCAACCAGCATTCCAGCCCTATCTGCCCTTCTCAGGTGAGCTAACAGTGCATGAGGGTCTGTTACTTTATGGCTGTAGAATAGTGATCCCAACATCGCTTAGAGCAGACATTCTAAAGAAACTGCATGAGGGCCACCTGGGAATTACAAAATGTAGGGAAAGGGCCAAGCAGTCCGTTTGGTGGCCAGGTCTTAGCAAAGACCTGACACATCTGATTGAGAACTGACACATGCAGTCATGAGAGAGTCAACTTCAAGGAAACGATGCAACCTACAGACTTCCCAGTAAGACCATGGTCCACTGTCGGTGCAGACTTGTTTCAGACAGATAGCAATAGACATTACCTGGTCATTGTGGACTAAGGAGGTTAGTAAGATTTTTTTGAAGTAGCTAAACTCACCCACACCACATCTGAGGCCGTGATTGAACACTTCAAATCTATTTTCGCTCATCATGGCATACCAGACGTGGTGCGTTCAGACAATGGGCCACAATTTGCCTCTGAGCACTTCAGAAAATTTGCACAGGAGTGGGGCTTTGACCATGTTACATCCAGTTCCCACTTTCCTCAGAGCAACGGGGAGGCGGAGCGGGCCGTCAGGACGATCAAAGGCCTGTTAACGAAGTCTAGTGATCCATACCTTGCTCTCATGGCCTACCATGCCGCTCCTCTTGCAAACGGACACAGTCCAGCAGAGCTGCTCATGAGCAGAAAAATTCAAACACCTGTCCCTGTCATCCCATCCCAGCTTAACCCAGGCTGGACAGACATGGACAATTTGAGGAGAACAGAATTGAGATACAAAATTAAGCAAAAAGAGGACTATGACCGTCGCCACAGAGCACACAACATGCCACCCCTGCAGGACGGCGACCACGTCTGGGTCAAGGACATCCTGGAGAGGGGCACAGTGGTGTCTAAAGCAGGCACACCAGGGTCCTACATGATCGACACACCTAGAGGCACTCTTTGGCGGAACCGATACCACCTCTCACTCACACCTACAGCACCAGCAACTCCCACCATCCTACAGCCAGACAAAGGGAGAAGAAACACATGCAGCAGCGAACACACCTGCTACACCAGCATTGGGGGGTGATTCTGGTCAACAGTCACCGCCGGCAGGAAAACATGTCACCAGAACGAGAGTACCTCCAGCGTACCTGAAGGACTATGTTTGCAAATAGACTTGGTGGTAAAAAAAAGAGAAAAAAAACAGAGAAAAAAGAAAAAGAAAATAATGTTTATGTTGCAAGTTGGTAATGTTGAATGTGTTTACTGTCAACCTGAAGGTGATTACTGATTTATGTTTACAAAAAAAAAAGGTTAAGGGATGTTGACTTTGAGGGTGTGGACAATTTTGATGTTTAAAATGTGTTATAATGATAATTGCAGAAGAATAGGGACATCACCAGTAAAGGGGTACTTGAAGGAGATGTATTTTAAATTGGTTATGTTTGAGTTATTATCCTAAGGTAAAACAGTGAAAGAGAATAACTTTTTGGTGAGTTTTATGTTTATTCTGTCTCCACAATGATGGCAGCATCTCCAAGTCAGAAAGGGGGATGTAGTGTTAGGTATACTGAAGGGGGAACCTTTATGTTATAACCTGGGGGAACCGGAACGGGCAGGTCAATAAAAAAGGTACACAGTACTAACTGGACACACACCTGTGTGGTCTCTGACTAAATTAATATATACGCTTGGCCGACTGAACAATATTCACTGACTGAGTAACATTTTGCATATAATTTGTTAATATAAAATGAATTAAATAGATTTAGGATCAGATTCCAACACTGAACAAATAGACCTCAGTGCACAGTAAACACAAGACATATTGGCTAGACCATATAGTCTTGTGTAAGCATGTAGACCATACAAACACATACCATACAGAATTAAACATATAGGCCATACAGAATTAAACATGCAGAATTAAACATATAGGCTAGGCCATACAACATTGAACATACAGAATTAAACAGACAGACCATATAGTGTAAACTGTAGATACAGTATTACATGTATAGACCATGCAGCACAATACACAGCACCAAGCACAGTAAAGGCAAACATCACAGACATGTCTGCTTTAAGTACAACCATACTTTCTCAATGGTGCTCCACCATTGCTGGAGCGCTGGACAAAACTTTGGCCAAGTTATTTGCTGGATATAGCAAAGAAAACCAATGTGACTGCTTCACCTAACTCTGAGAGTGTCTTGCACAACCAGTTCTGTGAAAATGTGATGAAATGTCCACCACCATGAACAGCAGAGGCTTCCTCTAAGAAATTACCCCAACCGCTCGCTCTGCTACTTATACCGACACATTCTCATTGCAGTTCCACTTCCTCATTTTTACTTCATCTCTACTAACATACATGTGTACTTCACAGCTCACATTTTTTTTAATTTTAACTGACATAATGTGTTTTTCTGCAATAATGTCCTTCTCTGACATGTTTTTATCTTAGCCACTGATATACGATTATTATTCACAGTGTCAGGGTCATAAACATATTACGTGTCTATGTATCACAAACATCTCTCTGCTCTCAGGCCAGGCTAATATTGATCAGCAATGTGCATCAGTATGAGAGGAGAATGACTATAGGATGTGTTATATCTCCACCTGTCCAGCATCTGACAGGATAGGCTGACACACTGACTTGGCCCACATTCATCTAATGATGAGATTTTATTACACTATTCACATGGTCTAGCTATGAACCACCGCCACGAAATGTTCCACTATACTCACATGGTCTATCTATGAACGACCGCAGCCACAAAATGGAAGTCCCAAAAGCACGATGACCTTTCACCTTCAAATCTCATTACTCTGGCCTAGCTCCATTCTGAAGATGGGACAGATTTTGCCACCTTTTGCAGCCAGAGAAGTGCAGAACTCTGATCTTCCTGAAGCACATATTATGTGATCTATCTGTGCAAAAGACTGCCACTGGCAGTAGGTGGGACTGTATACTCGGTGTCTCTTAATGTGTATGCTATGCATGACCCACGTGCTCCTGAATAAAAACAAGAGTAATTTCTATGAAGAGAGACATTAAAGATCAACTTACTTACTTAACTCACATAAGATTTTGTCAGAGGTCCCCTCAAAATATCATCTGTTAAGAAAATCTAATAAAATATTAATAAACCTTATCTCTTAGGTTCCTTCAAGTCAACAATGAGATTAAAAGTGAGATTTAGTCGTACATCCCCTTCTCAGATTTCAATATGGATTATATTTCCCTCGTGATGAACTCTCAGTAGGGTCACACATGCTCAACTCTTACTGAATGTGCACACATGATCACCCACTGTTCTCTCTCCAAGAATTCTCTGGAGTTTGAGAATGAATAAAATTATTCGGTTTATTCATTTATTTAAATGAAGGTTATTTAACCATCTTATGACAGAAGAATGTTCAAAAGAAATGCCACACTCTGCTCCATTTTTTTATTTGGAAAATAAAAAAATGGAGCAGAGAGTGTGGCATTTCTTTTCTTCTTATGCTTGAATTACATCAGTGGCCAGCACCTCAACAAAGTTTATTGGTGTGCGATACTTTTGCCTTTTCTAGAAGAATGTTCAAAAGCATTTACTCGAATGGAAAAGGTAGTTTGGAGATATTTTAAAAAATATTGAAATATTACATTTTTCCAATAAGTTTCTTCATCTGAACTGTATCTCAAAGCTGAGCATGATCAGGTGAAATATTCAACTAAAGCAATCATAAAAGTCACATCTGTGCCAGTTTCCTTGGCTATCAAAGATACATGTATGAAAACAAAAATGTCCATATAGCTTATATAGGTATAGGTATATCCATAGAGGTTCTGTTGCAAACACAACTGTTATTAACATCAACTATGCATTGAAGATCTGTTACTGCAAAAGACTTAAGTCAGGAACAGAGCTAACTGCTGTATTTCACCCATCTGTGATTTCCCTCAGGTGTTTCTTGATGACCTGTATGGACCTAAATATTCTACGATTCTATGTACCTCATACATCTCTGAAAACAGATTCATTCTGTTCCTGTAACCCGTGGTGACAGATTAATGATTAATGCCCCTACACTTCAATTCACAGTCATGGTCCACCAACACACACGTGCAGGTTTCTTTGACATATGCATTTTTGCATGTGCAACCTTAGCTATGTGAACCATGAGAGCCTTGCTCTTCTGTCTTCTTCTTTAGTCCTCCCTCCAGCCACACCTCTCCTTCCCTCTCCCCTCTCCCTTTCTTTCTCTCTCTCTCTCTCTCTCTCTCTCTCTCTCTCTCTCTCTCTCTCTCTCGCTCGCTCGCTCGCTCGCTCTCTCTCATCCTGATGACAGGTAACAGGAAAATATTCAGTTTTCAGAGACCAGTGTTGCTCACTTACAGCTTAAGTAGAGTAGAGTAGAGTTAATTTATTGATCCCGAAGGAAATTAAGGTGTCCAGCAGCATACACATAATACACATTGCAAAAACAGATGAAACATATTGCACACATCTGCATTCATACAACATTCCCTGAACTGAGGGGAAAAAAAATGGTGGTTTTACTGACCAGACCATTACCACTATTTATATGATTTATTAGTTCCAGCGAAATTCAAAATAAGGTCTAGCTTTGTCAAGCTTGCAATGAGGGAATAGTTTTTCTCTTATGTCAGCTCAATGTCAATCCTTTTTTTCTTCTTTTTCATTTTTGTGTCATTCTTCTGAAACTAGTCTGAGGTGGATCTTTGATTGATATAGTCTTAGATTGGTCTTTGCTTTTTCTCTTTTCTTCTTTCTGTTCCAAAGACAGAATTGATCTATCTCTGTCTAAGAAAACAAAGATATGTTGTAATTTATGCCCTCTGGTCTGAAATCCCACTCGCTTTGCAATCTCCTTCTTGACAGGTGCTGTCTAATTAAGTTTCTCACTGGCTGTAATCATCTCACTAACCTTGCTTGGGTCACTTGTGTTTACTGTAGAATCCAAATATCCTGTCAATGTAGCCATGTACACCTGACACCTTGTTCCTGTGGGCAGAAACCGGTGTAATGACCAGAAATGCTGCTTAGCAACATTGTAGAAGAGGTCACCAAGGAAGTAAGCTCAGACTGAGGGAATACAGAAAAGTTGGCTCAAATTCACTTGAGGCCTGCAGCACACAGAATATATTGTACCGCAACTTCTTATGTATCATTGCTCAGACACAATTTTAAATGTATGCTGATAACAATGCAAAGAAGTAACACAGAAGCTTCAAGAGTTGCAAGTATTTTTGCTAGGCTTTCTAACTGGAATGGCCATGTGTGTGTGTGTGTGTGTGTGTGTATGTGTGTGTGTTTACTCGCTTGTGCGCTTTGTGTTATTGAGTGAGTTTAATGTCACCTCTGACACCTAGTGTGTGTGTTCGCTTGTCTGTCAGGGGATAAGTTGAGGCTTGATCTCTGTAACGGCGCTTGGTCCAGTGGAGATTATTTCTTTCAACTGTATATTACAGGGCCTGGGATAACACAGCTTGCCTGCTCTTTGTAAACAGTGAGACACTTTTGATCTATTGCAGTGATTAATTTGTCTGTGAATGCTTGAGTGTCTTTTGTACAAGCACAACACACATAGATATTTAAACTGTTCCCTGCTTAGTCTGTCTCTCACACGTATAGAAAGTGTTTGTCTTAAGAACATCAGTCAGAGGTTCCTTTGAGATGGTAAGCCAATATAACACGGATGTCTACCTGCGTGTCCTCTCTCCAGCACTCCCAGCTAGCCTTTCTCATGGCTATCGTTCAGCCCATTCTTTTCCAAACCATCTGTGAAAACCAGTGTTTAATGTCCCTGTTGAAAACACTGGGGACCAGTGCAACGTCTCGAACCCTCCTGGAAAATTTACACGTGCCTGTTCTTTTAAAACAAACTGTAAAAACCTGTACATATCCCTGTTCAAAGAGGTGTTTTGTGTCAAGACCATTTGTAATCTGTGCTATGTGTGTGACAAGAAGATCATTGTAAACTTGCGCAAAGATTTACTAGTGAAGCTTAAAAGGACGCTGTGACAGTGTCTCAGGAGCAAACAGCATAACCAGAAGCACCGTGTGACATTTTGCAGACTTCCACTACCTGGAAGATCACTGAAATCAGTCACTAGAGCATTTAAAAGGTCACATGGAGAATGTGTCTAAATTTCCAAATACAACATGACCTGATAATGGTTGAAAAAAATTATTGAAGCCACAGATGCTCACTTTAACATATAACCTTTATTAGTGCATGATACGACAAAGTAAAGAAGGTGTGAAATCTCCTTCACCATTCCTTCCAATGAATCAGTAGAAAGCAAGGGGAAAATAGCAGAACATATCCAGCAGGTAAATTAGTTTAGCAACATCAATATTACTGTTTCTGAACATCACCCATAAGGCAGACCAACATCAAAAATATCTTCATTTCCAAACACTTCAGCATTACAAGCTGGTGGTTGGTGATTGACACCGAGATAGAGAGTGATGGCAGGAAAACAGACAAAAGTGGATGCTGAGAGTGAGAGACATAAAAAAGGGCCAGAGGGAGAGATGAGGAGGAGTGGAGAAAAGGCAGAAATAACACTGACAGGAGAAAAGGTGGAAATGAGGGGGAGGGGAAGAAGAGGTAAAAAAAAAAGGGGGAAACACAAAAAGGAGGGAAATTTAGAGAAAAAAAGGAGATAGATGAGGGAAGATGACAGATGAAAAGAAGATAAGTACAGAGATTGAAAGTGAGAGATGGCCACAGAGGCGACAGAGGAGGGGGAGGAGAGGAGAAAAGGTCAGAAATTAAAAGAGAAGAAAAAGAGATAGAAATGGAGAAACACAAAACTGTATAGATTTAGATGTAGATGTAGATTTGGAGAAAAAAGAGAGGGGCGATGAAGAGGAGAGGGAGGCGGAGAAGGTGGAGGCAGAGGGGTGGGGTTTGAGCATCTGACCAGCTGAAGAGGGCTGTGCGGTGGCGCTCTAGGCTCAGAGCATACAAGCTCCTTGTGGCGAGGAGAGCACCGTGGCAAGGGGGGGTTAAGGAGCCGTGCGAGGCGAGGACCCAGTCCTTGTTGCCCCTCACATGGACAAGGGAACACCACTGACGCCCAGCGGGGAGCGCTAGAGAGCCCACTGCCCTGTGCGATGAGGGGGAAACTTACGAGCGAATAACTGCCGCCAGGTAAGATGCCTCCTGCATGTACCACCTGATGACTCATCAGGCCACATTTGGTTGTGCTTGTCGTGTTTATGCTGTATGCCTCAACTTCCATGTCGTAAACAACATAAATAACTCAAAGCCGAAGTCCTTTTCCTGTCAGTGCACTTACAAGGGAATTACAGTTTACAGAGGAGTTTTTTTCTGAACCCTCCATGCTCTCCTGACTGTGTTCACAGTATTACTTGGGAACATTTTCTCACCTGCCATTGTGCCTACCCATCATCCATTCTTGGAGCTGTGACATTACAGCATCACACCAGCACACACACACACACACACACACACACACACACACACACACACACACACATAGCAGATACAGCAGCTGCCAACAGCTGCCTGAGGAGAATTCAGCAGGTCTATACATTTTTGCCTCTTGTTTGTGAGTTCTCATTTCCATGAAGAATCATTACATTGATTAGACGCATTTTTTTTTTCACATATTATGTCCACATCTGAAGGGCTGGTCTCCATATTGACTGTAACACACATAGCTGTACATAACTGATCTACACACTTTTAAAGGTCTTGAACTGGATCTTAGACAACTAGGGTGAATTTATTCATTTAAGTTTAAGTCAGGATGAATACATTAAAATGAATACAATTCACTGAGATGAATTTGTGTGATTGAACATAAATCATTACAATGCCTACATGTACCACATAAGCGAGTCCTCTGTCTTACACCCAGGTAGGTAAGTAGTAATTCTGATTACACATTTGACTTTATTGGTCTTATCAGCATACCCTCACACAACAGCAGTTCAAACTTCACAGGCAGGTATTGTCCAGTAACATGCAGCCCTTTCATAATAATTCATCAAAGTATTTAAGGTCAGACCTTAGTCTACTGTAAAAAAAAAAAAAAAAAAAACCACAGAAAAATACAACCAGCAAATCAAGAGAAAACCAAAGACACATGTACTTCCAGATACATACAGGTACTTCACAGTTTTTTTCTCTTTTTAAGCCTACTGTAAAAAGCAAATAACATAATTACTGCAATGTTATTTGAGTGGTGTGCCTTTTAGTATGGCATAGAAGTACCAGCAAGACTGCACTACAATGCAGTGGCTAAACATGATGGCACCCTCTACTGGCAGGGGAGTTGCAGTGTTGAGGTTATCAATGTCAGATGTTTGCTTTAGTGCTCCTATTTCAGGCTGTTCTAGTTTGTTGGAGGAGATGGAGTGGGAAAAATGACACATTCTCAGCTAATCTAGTCACAGGCTACAATCATTCAAAGCCCATTTGGTCATAGCACACAAAATAGATGATTTAAACGTTCTAAATAAACACACCTACTTATCTATATTTTGCTAGGTGAACGTGTGCTGCAACAAGACTTATAATTTACAAACTTACGTCACTTTGTTTGCCATTTTCTTATGCGCTCGTTTTTCCGCCTACTTTCTTTCATTGACTAATGGAGGCAATCGGGGTAGAAGAACATTTTCATGTGCAGCATGCATATGCAACCCGGAGTGACCTATCGTATTTCAGAAAGAGCAAATACTAAACGGTTTCTCTGAAAAAGACACCTTTAATTTATGTATTTATTAGTCTGGAGTGTATTGTTTCTGAAAGGAGTCCTTTCAGAAACATGGTCAATATGCACAATTACTTTGGAGTTATAAGCTAACTATTCAGCCAAAGAGCCAATAGACATACAAACATCCATGGTCATTAATCTTAATTTGTCATATTGTGTCACTAGAGGCTTAACTTAATGGCACCCCCATGTGACATGGTATACAAGGGCTTATGAATGAAGACTTCATGGCCATGTGTAACATGTAGGAAATACATAGAAACATCCCAGCAAATTATGTTACATGAAATACATTAATCTCAGTATATTATGTGAAATGTAATAAGCTCATCTCATATATGTGCCATATATTTCTCATTGCTGATAGATGTAAGAATATTGACAGCTATTGAATATATTTTTTTCCATGCAATACTGTACAACATGGTATATTGAGTCTACACTGATTCTGTCCAACACATCTACAGTATGATTTGCATTGGGACACTTCTACCTGCAGCATCATGTTATAGAGTGTCATATGCCACATGATATACCTGACAAGTCTGCCCTTTCTTATGTGATTAGCTTGTGATGTGATAAACATTTCGTGGAAACTTTAAAGTGTCCAGTTAGTGAACAAACAAGTAATGTATCATCAATAAAACAAAATCACAGCTTGTGATAAAGATTAAAAGAACAAACAAGTTAAATTATTAAACTTATCATCAATGAAATGATTTGCATTAATTAATTTTATTCTATATATATGTATATGTTCTTTAATAAAATGTTACACAGTAATACAGTATAAGATATTTACAGTCATAAAACATTAAATAAAATACATCATGGTTTATTTTATAGTGTGTCTATAATGACTTATAATGTCCAATACATCTGTGATTGTGATTAGGACACAGCTACACAATAACATGGAAATCAGTGTCATGTAACACGTCAAAATCAATTACTCAGTAATATACAATACAAATCAGAGTAATCAAATGTGTAGATGTCCATGTCAGTAGGTGGAGTAATTGCCTTTAGTGATGTATATTCCCAGCTCTAAATAATCTAGTAGACTAAACCTCTTGTGGATAAACCTGACGGGGAAATGTTATCAGGATGGTAATGGCTTAGTGATTTTTACAGACTTCTCTGCAGCGAGAATGTTAAATTGGATTGTTTCCTCTGTAAATTATCCGCGGTGGATGCCATCCACGTTCACATGAATCCACACCAATGAGTTTAACCTGTGTTTGTTTACTGGGCCAGAGTGGATGCAGTCATCCCCAGGTTGAGGTATCTGATGAGTTTATCTGTGAGGAATAATAATGTTGCTTCGCCCACCCAGTCAATATGATCCACCCAGTTGTGATTGTGAGTTTCCATCACTTTGGATAAAAAGGTCTGCTAGATCCCACAGATATTAACCTTAAAGTAAACACATAAATAAGATTGAGTTGTGATATAAAATGTCTTGAGCTGTCTCCTTCAGCTTTCTCCAAAGAGAAAGATGTGTTGCTTTCAGCTTATTGTTGACAAAATCTAATGCCCTTTTTTCTGGGAATATGTCAGATCCGCTTTATCAAGATCTCTGACTATGTCAGTCAAACATAGGTCAAATATGCCATTAAAGGTCTTATTGCATCATTTTTTTAAAAATAAATTTTGCAGTGGTCTATAGTATTAATGGATGCCTTGTGAGCTGGTTTTAATTAAAAAACAATCTCTGGTGCTCTTGTTACAAGGTGTTCTAGTTTGGTGGAAGAGATGGAGCAGAGAGAATGACAGGTTCTCGGCTATGCTAGTCACATGCTACAATCATTCAAATCCCATTCGGTTGTAGCACACCAAATAGAAGATTTAAACATTCTAAACAAACACACATACCTACCTGTATTATGCTAAGTCAATGTGTTTAATAATTTCACATCCTTGATTTGATTACTGACTGCCTTCCCATTCACTTTGTCTGTTGGTCATGATTAGCAAACCTAGTTTTGAATTATGCACAAATCCTATGAATATTAGCCTTAAATCCCCATATAAACATTACATTTTCATTCTCATAATCACTTGTGTGACTCCAGTTGAGTCGAATGGACGTAAATGTGTGCCATAGGCATAGCACTTCATACTTTATTCAAGTAGGCAACATGTCTTCGCAGCCATGTGTAGGTCCAAACATTTTTGAAGAAAAAGAGGCAAAAAATCTCATCACTTCAAGCTGCACAAAATATTAAATATTTTACATGACAATTTCTTTGTTTTCTCTCAGGTAGAAAAAAACAATGACTAATTTTTAACTTCTTCCTCTCCAAAGCTTCAGTCTCCTACTTCAGCATGTCACATGCGGGCAATTGCTCTTCTGTTGCCACGGTGACTGGCGAGGCTGGTCTTCAGGCTTGCGTTCCAGAGGTCATGTGCAACAGCAGTCAGTGGCCGAACGGCAGCGAGCACCTCCCTGACGCCTGCTTGAGCCAAGACGAGTACCTGGAGAGATACCTGGGCCCTCGACGCTCCAGCGACTTCCTGCCCGTCTGTGTCACCTACCTGGTCATCTTCCTGGTGGGCATCCTGGGCAACGTGATGACCTGCGTGGTCATCGCCTCCAACCGGGTCATGTGGACGCCCACCAACTACTACCTCTTCAGCCTGGCCGTGTCCGACCTGCTGGTGCTGCTGCTGGGCCTGCCCCTGGAGCTGTACGAGATGTGGAAGAACTACCCCTTCCTGCTGGGCAAGGGCGGCTGCTACTTCAAGACCTTCCTGTTCGAGACCGTGTGCTTCGCCTCCATCCTGAACGTGACGGCGCTGAGCGTGGAGCGCTACATCGCCGTGGTCCACCCGCTGAAGGCCAAGTACGTGGTGACGCGCACCCACGCCAAGCGCGTCATCCTCAGCATCTGGGCCGGGTCCGTGCTGTGCGCCGTGCCCAACACCAGCCTCCACGGCATCCTCACGCTGCCGCCGGGCTCCGGCGCCACGGGCATCCCCGACTCCGCCATCTGCACGCTGGTGAGGCCTCGCTGGCTCTACAACCTGCTGATCCAGGTGACCACGCTGCTCTTCTTCCTGCTGCCCATGCTCACCATCAGTGTGCTCTACCTGCTCATCGGCCTGCGGCTCCACCGGGAGAAGATGCTGGAGGTCCCGGAGGACAAGTTCAGCAGTGGCCACACATGGCACTCTGCCACGCCCTCACAGCAGCAGAAGGCCCGCCGCCAGCAGGTCACCAAGATGCTTTGTGAGTAGAGCCTTCAGTCGAATCACATACAGGTGCACCGCTAAAACTTCCCTAAAGGAAATAATTTTGGGCTCCCAACCCAATCATATGATAGTCCTCTGTTTGCCCCTGTGAAGATCTGGGCCCTCTGAATCATCCTAATCTACCCCACTTAGCAGGGCCTGTGGTCACATACATCCTCAAAGTCTCACTCACAGCAAAGATACTGACTTAGTATCCTTCACACGAGTAACACACATCCTTCACACTCATAGCAAAGATGCAATGTCATGAATCTTCACAGGAATCAGCCTTCAATCACAGCATTCCCCTCTTTCCCCTCTTGAAGTATCCTTCACATATGTCATACATATATTACAATTAATCTAATACAGCTACATTTTTGCAAATTTGCATAAATAAATCCAAAAAAGCTGTTGTAGTCATCTACAGTTATGTGAAACATTAAATCACTGGTTGTTTACAACATCAATCATTGGGTGGTTAGAGATTCATCAGCATACTCCCTCAACAAGCTTCTGTTTACTCTGCCAATTTGTAGCACATACAGCAATTAGCTCACTCATGGTGGGACATAATTAAAGAGGTGAACGCATGGCTAGTTCCACTTAGAATTACCACAATCCTAGGACGTCTCCAGGGGTTGATTACTTGGTATGCTTGTGAGCCTCCTGGCATCTGAACCACCCAATATCTGGACTGCCTCTTGAATTGAAGCAGCTGTAAGATACTAGTAGCGGAGAGCTCTTAAACAAAGAGTCTTTGGGATGATGACAGTCATCTCCCGCTGTCTTGAACTACTATTCACATCAGCTCTTTTTTTCAGCTTTTCTGTTTTTCTGTTCTTCATTTTCATTTTAATTTCTTAAACTGATTAAGCACTTTGAACTTCAAAGAGCTTCAAAGTTTGAAAATGCTTCTTTTTCTTCTTGTCGTTTTTCTTCTGAACTATTGAGTGTGTTATTTGATCAAAACCTCTCTTCTCTAACACCCATCTCAAGGGAAGCTACAGCACTGCAAAAATAAAGCTCTCATTAAGTTTTGTTTTGACTCTTGACACTACACTTTACTATTCAAAATTGGAGTTCAACAGTGCCTCCTCTCAAAACAAGCACAGCAAATAAAGCACAGACTCACCACCCTCTGCCCACAGTAATACAGAATTACATAACTGCATTTCCAACAACAACAAAGCTTTGTCTGTGTTCTCACAGCAGGCTTCAATAATTCATAGCAACAAACTAAGCAACTTCGGTACATTTAGACACAGGTCACTTTCAACAGAGAAAAGTTTTTTCCCCACATGATAAACCCCCATGGTTTATTGAACAAGAACCGAAAATTCATTTAACCCTCAGTACTAATATTCATTTGGCATTCACCTGCTTTCATCTTTGATAGCAGGACATGCTTGTGTTCATTTACATTTCTGTTATTACATGTATTGCATGTATTCCCATTAGATGTTTACTTAATCTGTATCTAACATGGTGACAGAAAAGTGAAAGAAAACTGTGCTCCTTCCTACCTCTGCCATGTTGAGGTTGTCTCTATGAGATGTATATTTAGCAGCAGACCGCAATACAACTCCCCTCAAACAAAAGCATACGTGCAGAAAATTAGTATTTTGTTTTTGTTTCTGTTGTTTTTGGTGACTGTGTAATAGTTCAGTGGTAGAGTGGGCAAATGCAATTTTGGGCTGGTGGTGCCTCTAGGCCAGTTAATTGTCTGTGTAAGAGAAATTGCCCCTGCTGAGTGTGCAGTCGAGGTAAGCACAGGCGCCCCACTGAGAAGAGAAAAAAAAGTTGACTGCTTTCTCCTCTCCATCTTAATTATTCATCCTGGTCACGCTGACTGTATCCACTGAAGGGACCTCATAGAGAGGCTGGAATTAAGAGACCTCAGTTCACCAGCACAGCCATCTGATTAGCCACAGCTACCCCCTTATGATGGCTTTTCATCAGAGGCATCTGATCAGACAGAGCTTTTTCATATGAAACCTACTTATATTGCTTTCATATCATATTGTGTACACACACACACACACACACACACAATGTTGGGGTACTGGATATGAAACCACCTTGTATGTTTATCCCTGCATCTTTAAATGTTAATTCGAACATATTAAAACTCAGTTAAAACTCAGGCACACTGGAAAACTTTTTGGGTGCAGGGTTTTTTTGGTGTGCGTCAGGACAAATTATACCTATCATTAAAAGTCATCATTTGACTAGTAAACCATGGATGCTGAGGTAACAACAGAATATATCACGATCAGTAGAGATATCTACTATCAAACACAACCCATGTATTATATAAATCCTTCTCTCAATAACTGTTGTGTTGTGACTGTCTTTATAACTGTTGTCTTGTGACTGTCTTTATTTTATAAAAAAAAACTTTTTACAGCTTTCTGACAAAAGAAATAGTGCAATTCTGTTACTATCACCAGAGGTAATGTTGCCCTTGGACTAGTTTCCTTACAGGAAACATGGTTAGTTTAGCAGTGGCTGATAAATCCCTAAATGGAGAAGGTGTGTTATAGAAGTGTTGTTGTTTACAGTTGTCAGAGTGTTAGTGCTTATAGTTGTCTTGATGTTTGTGTGTCCAGTTGTCCTGGTGGTGGTGTTTGGAATCTGCTGGGCTCCATTCCACATCGATCGCCTCATGTGGAGTTTCATCGAGGACTGGACCAGCGACCAGCTCAACCTCTTTCAGTACGTCCACGTCATCTCGGGCGTCTTCTTCTACCTCAGCTCGGCCGTCAACCCCGTCCTCTACAACCTCATGTCCAGCCGCTTTCGCGAGATGTTCAAGGAGGCCGTGTGCCAGCGCCCCTCGCGCCGGCAACCCGCACCCACCAGGCAGCAGTCGCTCAGCATGACCTGTCTCACCCTGCGCAGCACGCTCAGCAACGGCCCACAATGCAACACTCTCGCCCTCGCATAGAGTTAAAACTAGAGAGAGGACTCCCTATCATTGTCTAATGAGAGTTTGTGACTTCGTGGAGGATCAAAAATGGCTGCCAAAACGGGAGCGATGTAAACAAACACAATGTGCATCAATTAGAAGACATGCTGTCTGTAAAATGATTTTGGTCGTCAGCTATGGGCTAGATTATCCTGAAATTCAACACAGTGGTGTAAAATCATGTCAGCTACACGGAATTGACAAAATAAAAGTTTAAAAAGCCAGTGAAGAGCCAGAAGCCAGCAGCGAAACTGACGATTTGACAGTGTGTATTGACGGATTATCAACATACACAGGACTGTACATCGTGATTGCATAATTTAATGTTGTAAAATACATTCATACGAGTATTCATACTTATTTTAAACAAATAAGGTCAGCCACTTAGCTGTGTTACACTGATACACCCAATTTGCCTGTTAGGAAGCTAACAGGAGCGACGGCTACATGTTAGAAAATACGTTGGTTAGCCTGCAACATATTGTATATTGCAGGCGAGTTTGGCTGCTAATGTACATATCCTGAGCATCAATCAGTTACGTGAAAGGAAGGCTTCTGAACCGTTATGCTTATCAAATGGTTTAATGCCCTGTGAATTTAAAAGATGTTCAGTAACTGAAACTGTACTGTATTTCGTTGATGAACAGCAGCTGCCAAAACAAAAATCTGGCAGGTGCTAATTTTGAGCCCTGTAGCTACTATGCATTTTCCGGCCATTTTAATATTTTATTAGCTTTTTGCATTACAACAGTTCACCTTATTACTTTGGTTTTTCTTCATAAATTGACTCAACTCTCGAAAAATTGTATACTGTAGGGTTACCTACCTATGGAAGGACATTCCAGACGCCTTTCGCGATTATTGGTGCAGTTGTAACAGGCACAGGACTCAGGCATGCTGTATTTGAGGAAGACGACACCAATGATTTCTATGCGATCAACGGACGATACATTCCCGTTTTGATCATAGTGGCGGGTCTCCATGGAATCACAGGATTACGTCACCAGTGCTCTCTCTCTAGTTTTAACTCTATGCGCCCTCCCCAGAGCAGACAACAACGAGTCAGCCTTTGCATGAGCAGGCATGGGGCAGCCTTGAGGCTTGTTCAACCATGTGCAGACAAACTTACTACCAATGCTAAAGTTAATGTAGATTGTTAATAGTAATGAAGTGCTGACTGATTTTAATATTTTAATGCAGAAGCATGTATGTCTGAGTGTATCACATGGCTGAAGCATGATTAACTTATGGTGCTTACTGGGGCTCAATAAACTGCGTGTACTACAGGACTGGCTCTGCAGTCTTTAATATCATGATGACCCTTCTCTGTACACTGAGCTTTACCGGCAGACCTATCTATATTACAGATATACGGCAGATCTATTTCTGTTGTAAAGCTGCACTCAGACTCATGAAGATATAGATAGATACGGATTGGATTTCAGGAAGCATGGGTTGCTATATTTAGGTGCCTTACACAGGGTAGTGCCAAAAAGCCACTTTCATTAGTGAAGTTTAAGCAAAAGTATTTCCACATTGGTTTAAGTAACTATGAACAATCAATGTTTAGCCTTCTCATGACTGCAGCTTTATTTTACAAAAAAACATCCCATGCAGTGGAAAACCTACCTTTCCATTCTTATGTTATTGTAAAAGTAGTTTCATTCTTGAAAAGATATATATTACAATCGTGTAGCCCTGAGGCAGAAGCTGTGTTTACAAAGCACATAGACCTGACCAAGCAAATAACAAACTCATATACACTGGAAAAGACACACAGCAAAAGCATTAGTGAGTCCCTGTGTTTTTCTCTCTCTCTTTTGCTTTCTCTCACTTTTCTCCCAATGTCTCTCTTTCTCTCTTTTTTTCTCCCAATGCATCTCTCTCTCTCCCTCTCTCTCTCCTGTTTTTCTCTTTCACTCTGCTCGGTGCCTGAAGCAATTTATTGCTTATATCCAGATTTCGGAGAACAAATCAGTGATTGACTGAATTGCTGCAGTTTTTACCAGATACTGTGCACCAGTATGACTGATGAATGTGTAATCAGAAATGTAAAGTTTGCTTCACACTCTTAATGTAATCTTGTGTTTTAGTCTTGTGCATTAGTAGGCTGCACTGGTTGAACAGTATACAAAAACAGACTGCAGGGCATTCTGTATTAACTCCTTATGAAGTTTAGTGGTGGCCTGAGGTGTTGTTGACAGAGTTTGGGAGCTTAGAGCAGCTTGGTAGCCTAGAGCAATGGAAGCAGCTTAGAGCGGTATTGGCAGTGTTGGTAGCTTGGAAGGGTTGCCTCAGTGTGTGTAACACTCTGGACACCGAACCTCTGAGACACACTGCTTTATGTAATATCCGTAGAAATACATAGCGAAATGTCAAAATGCCAAGAAGGCAGGCACATAGACTGAATGAGCTGGACACACTCTTTCATGTTGATATAACCATTCTTACATTATACACTCAGCTATGCCCCATGCTGTGCCCCATGCTATGCCCCAGTGGGTCAGGAAAGAGATAATGGCAGAATCACAGTTTGCAAGGTGCCAGAGACAAAAGACGGCAGCCTAAAGTCAAGTCAAGTCAAGTTTATTTATAAACCACTTTAAAATACAACAAATGCAGCTGAACAAGTAGGTAAAAAGGACTAAAACACACGGACACCATGACTAGAGGATAACATAAAAACACAGAGATGACCTGATAGTAGATGACTAATACAACAAAATAATATGTTTGTAAAAATAAGAAGAATACAGTATAAGAAGCCAAGGCGTAAAATGATTTTAGGGTAATAAATAACTAAGAGAAAGTGATAAGCAATGCATAAAAACAAATAATGAGAGTTAAAAACAAATACACAAACTAAAACCCATATAATACATAAGTAAACTAAAAACATTTTATAATTGAATGCCAAGGCATAAAAGTGGGTTTTGAGATGAGTTTTAAGATCAGCTAAGCGCAAAGCGTATGTGGAGTGGAAGCTTGTCCAGAGTTTAGGGCCAATATCTGTGAAGGCCCGGTCCCCTCTGCTTTTCAACTAGGCACAACTAGGTGGAGTTGATCCGCTGACCTGAGAGCCCTGGAGGGGGTGTGAATTTTTAAAAGGCCAGATAAGTAGGAGGGTGCCAGACCATGAAGAGATTTAAAAACAAATAAAAGAATCTTGAAGTGTATCCTGTAGCTTATGGGGAGCCAGTGAAGGGCAGCAAGCACAGGTGTTATATGCTCCCATCTACGTGTTCTGATGAGGAGGCGGGTGGCGGCATTCTGAACTAGTTGCAGGCGTGCAAGGGAGGAGGAACTTAGACCAGCATAGTGTTTAACTCCTTACGCCCACTGTAGGGGTCTGAGAGCCGACCAGCCTCCATGAAGTGCAGAAATGGCCACCAGCCACACTTTGAGTGTGGACACAGCCTAAATTATCTCGGTGTCAGATTTAAGAGTGGATCTGCTTACATGTGTGATGTTACCATGACCGGGATAAATGAGAATCTTCACAGACATCTGTTAGGAAAAAGTTTGAGCATAATTTTCAGATATCACTTGTTGCACTATATGCTCTGTGTTATCAACTAGAGGCATTGCATCTGCTGTCGATATGGTAATGTCTCCCTTATATCATATATCCTGGTTTCCATGGAAGTGAGGTGCGATTTTAATAACATCTATGCCAGGGGTAGTGACATAGCTCTGTACTGGCAGGGGCTCTCGTGAATTGCAATAACCAACATTACTATTATTTTTATCTCTTTCATCTTTAACAATCCTCCTGGTCTGCATTTTTGTGGTATCATTGTTTTATATTGTCATGCAGAGGCTTAAGTAACTTTTTAACAGAAGAACTGTCTGCAGGCAGGTGTTGTTCACTGTTTCTACAGATTCAAGCATAAGCTTTCTTTATATTCATATATAATCCTACTATTTCCAGTCTGTTCTGAGTTGGTGTACAACATCAACAACACAGACAACCAAACAAATAACATCAAACTAATTCTCCACAAACTGTTTCAAGAGCCCCCCTCGTCTTTACCTGAAGGCCAGAATGTTTTGAATATGACCACAAGCTGAGCAACTTTGACCATTACAGACAAGAAAACACACAGTCAGTGGCAAAGGCAACCTTCTTTGGCAGGAAGTAACAATTAATTACAAATCCAATCAGTACAGTGGTGGTGAATTGAAACAAGTGTAAATATTCTCACTGATGTCTACCGTACCTGTCACAACAGAGAACACCCTTGATACAAACATGTAGTTTGCATCACAGTGAATGTGTGGTGTGTTTTAGGAAATGTTTTTTTGTGAAAATGTTCACCCCAGATATCAGTTGTCACGACACAACACTATTTCCTCTGTAGTGTTATCAACAAGAGCCTTTCTAAATGTGCAAGAGCTTTTATCTAGATGGTGTGACAGTTGTGCTAGATCTGGCAACATCTCTCTTACATCAAACATCCTGGCTTCCATACAACTATACTGTCACTTTCATAAATCTCTCACTAGAGGTGGTATCACCACATGAAATGTAGTCTGGGCATTTGTAGTTGTTTTCAAATGTGGTCTTTGTTCTTTTTTCTCCCCCGCATCTGTCTTTGTGTGATTGCTTATTCATGTGTTTATCAAAACATAAAGGAATCGTGTTGCCAGGCCCTTCACATCAAAGGGACCTTTGTGCAGTGAGACACAAAACCTAAAGGACAAAAGTCAGGACATGCTGGTGTTCTTTATGAAAAATCAAACAATCCATAATATCTGTTTCAAGTCAGAGGCGTGCTCAGTCCCTTTAGGAAGAGTAGATAACAATGTTCTATGGGTGCTCTTTGGTTCAAGGTGAGTAATCCAAAGTTAGTTGAAAAGAAAAATCTTTTCTACACCAAGGCACTCCAAAAATGTCATTTAAAATGTCTTTATTAAACTGACATGTCCACTAAGGACTTTTAAAATGAAGAAGGCCCAATCGCCGCTACGCGTGGGCAATTTGAAAAGTCCTTAGTGGACATGTCAGTTTAATACATTTGGCTACATTTGGCTGGAACACCGCCCGCTACTTCCATCCATACAAAGAAAAGATGACAAGCAGCATATAAAACAGGAAGCCTTTGTGATCCCGTCATTAGTCAGATTATAGAGAGTCTCTCTACTTCCTATATCAGTTTGAAACTATCTGTGTAGCAGTCAGCCCATGGGTCTGTTTATCTCTAATGCACATCCTGCACAGAATGTTTCTGTCTAATTCTAGTGCTTGTGAAGTCAGCTTGTGTGTGTGCGCGCGCACGTTGACATTAGTTGTTATATATCTGTCTCAAGGTGAGATTCATGTGCGTGTGTATTTACGTTAACTTAATTCAGGTTTTGTTTTAACACTTTTTGAAAAGAATGAAAAAATCACAAATTATTGCTTTTTAATGTTGTATTTACCAGACTGCTTGTTTACACATTGTCAGTTGAATTGACAGGGCCCTGCGCAACGTGTAAGAAGCTTCAGGTGGAAGGAGCACGCGTTTGTATGAATAATGAGCTCTGCCTGGATGGGCATGCAATGATTTCATATAACCTTCTGCACCAGGGGCGTCACTAGTCCTATTACTGTACTGGGGCACAGATAATCAATGCGCAAAGCAAAAAACATTTTTAGCACTTATTTATCATAAAAAATAAGTATATCATAAAATGAGTACTTCAAACTAAACAATCATATCAGATTATGTTGATATGCTCATCAAACATCGTAGATGTAAGATGGCAATCTCCAGAAACCGAGTGTGGGAGCTCACAGTGCTAGGCTTACCGTTACATAAATCAACAATGGTAATAGGCATATGCCAGTTAGCTAAAAGACAGCAGCTAACGTCTCCAGTAGGCTACTTCAATTTACAGCCAGAACTAGCTTGCATGACAGCTGCCTCATACATTAAACGTAAAAAGTAAACTTGTAACATTTAAATCCACATGGAAATGGCACAGAGGTGAAAACAAAGAACAATAATGGGCAATTTACCCGGTGCTAACCTGTAAGGCAGGTGGAAAGAAATAGCGCTCAGACACCGTTGTTAGACGTTAAGTCACAGCCAAAGTCGCGTGAGTAAATTGCCATATAAAGTAGCCATGTGTGCATTGTGTATGGAGTGAATAAAGTAGCAATGAGTTGCCATATTGAGTAGCTGTGTGCGCATTCTGTAGATTATGCTATGTAGACCTAAAAGTCTAAAGTGATTTTTTTTACTGGTGAAATTTATACTGGGGCACTACAGACCAATACTGGAGCATGTGCCCCAGTAAAATGTGTCTGGCGACGCCCCTGTTCTGCACAGTCACTTTTTGCACTGTTTTGCACACTGAAACTCCGCAATGACTGAAGACTGAACAAACACAAAGATCTTGATCTCACTAAAAGATGGCCCGCTGAGCAAAACCGGACCGCTGAAATTGCAATAAGTGGCCCACTGGACCTCTTAATGAAGCAGTAGTCCACAGCCTCGCCCTACGTGTTAACCGTGGCGCATGGTTCCTACAGATGTACGGCGCGCAGTGCGCACTGGAGTCCGCGCTGTGTTCATTTGGAGAATAGCAATATGAAGCTGCTAGCTGCGTCTGTCCGCTGATTACCGTCAACAAGAGAACATCATTAGAGGGAGGAGCTCTTGATTGTCTTAAAATCCGAAGACGCCAAATACTGAAAACAAAAGTGAACTGTGCGGGATTATGTTCTGGGACGACATGGAACTCCAAATGTTTTTAATGATTTTGTTTCTCTGTTTGAACTCCAAGGTATGCGAGAGCAGAGTAAACCACAAACCTCCATGTGGATACCCTCCATCACAGTGGTGTCGATCTCTGGAAATAGCCATTGAGTGCGGGGTGAGTTATATTTTGTAGGAAGACCTCTTGTCTTACTCAAACTTTAGGTAAACCGCACGTTACTTTTGTCTACCATGACGCTGTAGCATGAGTTTCGAAACCATACTTACCTTAGTGCCCCACTTCAGGCTTTTCTATATTATGCCTTGTATAAAGTAGAATATTAACTGCGAACTACCTCTAAATGGGTTCAAATTGTTGTGCGCGCATTGGTATTTATCTGACCATAATTCATGACCGAGCGCTTGTGAATGTTCTCGCCGTCGAAGTAGGGGAAGATTTTTTGTAAGCCTGAATAATTTTTATTTTCTCTTCAGTGTATTAGCCTACCTATATTCCTTTTCATGATGATCTGATGAATAGCGCCCTTCTGTACTACATCATCAGTGCCTCATACTTTGAAGATTAGGAGCGGCAGGGTTCTAATTTGCAGCGGGCATGTGATCGTCTCATCTAGGAAACATCAGGGGAAAGTCGTTAGAGGGCAGAGGACACAAGTTTTCCTCCACTTCCTCCCGCTCCTCCCCTGGCTGAAACTTTCCCAGACCAAGACTAGTTAGATTAATATACGTGAACACCACCTCAGCCAAAATTGTTTGTTTAAATCCCCTTATAATTGACCTCCCCTGACAACAAAGGAAAGAACAGCAAAATAATTAAAGCGTGTTTTACTTTAACTAGATCATTTCTATTTCTGTATTGATGGGGAATGAATGCTTTGGTTAATTGCTGGTCAAATCAGTTAATGTGTGGTAATGACCCAATGACGGTTGATGGAAATATATAGTATATAATAATAGTGAGAAACTTCTAATTGATTATCTCTGGCAGGTTCAAAAGCAGTGCCTGGAGCTGAATGCCACGAGGCTGACCGCTACAGTGCCCCCAGTGGAGGTAACCCTGTACTACGAGAGCCTGTGCCCAGGCTGCAGGTCATTCATTACACAGCAGCTCTACCCAACCTGGACCCTCCTCAAGGACATCATGAGGGTCAATTTGGTGCCCTACGGCAATGCACAGGTATCACAGGGAGAGATTATGTGTGTGTCTATGTTGGGGCTAGCTGTGTTCTCAGTCAATGGACTTGCCATGTCTAACATTCATCATATTCCCACAGGAAATGCAGAATATGGTCATCTGCCAGCACGGAGAGCCAGAGTGTCATGGTAACATGATTGAGGTAAGATTCGGGTGGGAATGTAGTGTACTGTACATGCAATGTTCTCTCTGGGTGTTTCTGAGTAAAGTCACTCATTTGTTACAATCATTCTACTCAGGGTTTTTTCTTATAGTAAAGTTATTCCTCTTCCTTTCTTGTCTTTGTCAGGCATGTATCTTGCACACAAGCAGCAATGAAGCTTTCCATATCATCAACTGCATGGAGTCTGCCTCTAATGTGCTGACGGCAGCCCAGCCTGTGAGTGTCATCTGAGTAGGTCTGACCTTGTGTGTGTGTGTGTGTGTGTGTGTGTGGTCAAGTAGGCCCGACCCTCCCATGTGTCCTGCTGTCCTACAGTGCGCTGGATCTATTGCCTCATGTATGGAGGGAGGGAGGGAGGGAGGGGGGGGGGGGGGGGGGGGGGGTAGCAAAGAGACCAAATGGCTCACTGAGCCGGTAGCTTCAGTGATGTGCAGGACCTGAAGCTGATAGTGAATTACGAGTTGCTGTTTGCCTGCTGTGGAATGCCATGATACCAGTAAGTCTTTAATGACTATTGTCCTGGTTGATGTTTATGCATTTTTTTTTATTTTTATTTTTTTACCAGATATAATGTAATGCGCTTAATGACGGTGTGCGTACAGATCAAAGCGCGTGTGCTTCCTGGCTGTGTAGCTTGTGGTGATGGCTGCTATTTTGAGAAGTGAAGCACTATTGCACAGTTCTGTTTGTATTGGGCAGCGTGACCGCAAAGAGTCTGCACCAGACCAGATACAGATATGGCCACTGGTCTTGTCTCTTTTGGTCACTGGTTGTCGTACTAGTCTAGAGTAATCAAGTCTGTGAGTATGGGCATCTATATCTACACTCAGGAATGACGATATACTGGTCCCCCCTCCTGTGCATGCACGCTCATTAAAGCAATACTAAGTAATTTTTCTTTACAGGCTGGAAGCAGAATTGTCTTTCCTACAACTAGAGAGACGCTCCACTCCTCCACACTTAATGCGGTTATAGCCCAGGGAGGGCATCAAAGCGAATTCAGAAGTGCCTTTCACCAAGAACCACTAAACATTATTTTAAGGTTAAAAAAACTTAGTGTTGCTTCAAAGCCAGCCCCCCCCCCCACACACACACACTCAGGTGAGTGTGTTTACAGTCTAATGCCTTGTCTGTCTGTCTCCTCACAGTGCATGCAACTGTTTGCCCCGACCATCAGATGGGAGACGATCTCTGAGTGTGTCAGGGGGCCTCTCGGGCAGAGTCTGATCCATGAGAACGGCGCCAAAACCAGGGCATTGAATCCGAAACACACGCATGTGCCCTGGGTCACATTCAACGGGGTAAGAACCTCACAAGGCAGGACGGCAGGCGGGAAGGGAGGGATGGACTTGGCTGAAGGCAGAGTGGGGGTTTGACTGTCTCATTTTTACACATATGAAGACTGGAGCTGGCCCTGGTCTACAGAGCAAAGTCAGATCTGTGTTGACATCAGCAGCCATTAAAATCTGTATTGGCTCCTACCAGGTTATTAAGAGGGAATATTAGAAGTTAAAGAGCTAAAATTAATTGAAATAAATCATGAAACTTGAACTTGTTTTAATGCATTATTACTAGGGGTCATTTTTAATGCCTTTTCTCTTTAGGTGTACACAAACGAATGGGAAGACCAGGCAATGTCCTCACTCTTCCATTTGGTTTGCAGTTTGTACAAGGTAGGTTTAAGGATCTTGCATATGTATGAAGCCAGCAGAAAAGCCTCCTTGTTATTGTGACTATAGCAAGGGCCTCTGTGTCTACCCATAATCACTAGTTAGACTGATAAATGATAAGACAAACATCGTGCATTTGATCCATATCAAATATGCAGCATGCTTTCATTAATGTTCTGTCACCAAATCTGTCATTCTATGTCTATGATGAGGTAACGCTGTGTATGTGTTTGTGTTTCCAGGGAACCAAGCCACCAGCCTGTACCGGAGTGCTGCAGAAACTTGACAGAAGCTTTTGCTGATGAAAGATTTCAGGACACTGCATGCCTCATTTCTGTTACAATAAATGGCTTTTAGACCTATATATTGGACTTACCATTTTTGAGCTTTAAAATGTTTGCACATAATAAGCACAAACTTCCTTAATTTTGGAATTAAAACCATCCCTTAAAGGACCAAGTGGGTTGAGTTTTCAACACTGTCACCAACTACACAGCAACCAAAAACATGCAGTGTAATTATTTATAGTGTGATGTGAATCATTCACTTTTAAAGTTCAAGTAAATATAAAATCCCCCTTACATGGTCTATTTCCCTAAATGTTTATGGCATTACCACATTGCAAGCTGCTGTAATATTTGTTTCCAGAAATGTGTTAAATAAATCCAAAATACATAACCACCATTTATGTTCTGAAATTCTTTGGTAAGCTTACTGTGCAGTATGAGTTTAATTCGACGGCCAGTCAACTGTTTATTGTAGTGGTGCACCAATTATTCATGACCCCATATTTCAACTCCAATACTGTAGATGGCAGTGTTTTGGATAATGGCCGTTGTTATCGCTTCTGCTACACAGAAGAAGAACTTTCCTGTGCATGTATTTTCTTGGATGAATGACTTATTTACAAGCGTGTCATTTACAAGTGTGTCATTTACAAGTATACTGTACTTTTTCGCGAACATATATGAGAACATTTGGCATCGCTTCACGTGTTATTGTACTTGACTGTACGACAGTCGCTGAGGGTAAGTTGTCGACAGTCTGGTTACTGGCAAAGTCTCAATTCTGTCCGACCACCTTAACGGTGCGTTTAAGTAAGTTTACTTGTATACGACTTAGATGATTTTAGACTGTGAAACATCCATAGACTGCATAGAAAACATCGAACACTGGTTTTCGTAATTGCAAGATTTGTGTCCTGTGCCCTCGCTGCTGTGATCTCACGTGTGGCATCAATCTGTTCGCCACCTCTGACCTTGACGCCACTTTAAAACTTTCCACTGTTGGGTGTTTTCTCTTGAATATTCAGATTCCTACAATGGAAGTCGCCTTACAGTTTTGTCGACATAGACTGTTGCCAAGAGTCGGTGCCTCGGCTACCTCATGTAGATGGCTGTCCAGCTGTGTGCATCCACGGAGGGCTCCTTATACCCCTGTGCCACCGCCCAACCCACTGCCGCTGGTGTCGCGCCTGTTCCAGCCATCCAACCTCCGGGAGGGCCAAGAGAGCACCGAACTGACCTGTCGGAGCCAGAGGTTGATGCTGCAAACAGGCTTTCTCCACCCTTCCAACCCGGGCTGTTTCTACTATTTGCCAGCCACCGTGCGCTCCATGGAGAAGCTAGTGCGACTCATAGACCAAGAGATGCAAGCCATCGGTGGACAGAAGTTGGACATGCCTGCGCTGTGCGCAGCCGACATGTGGCGTCGAAGTGGGCGCTGGGACCTCATGGGGAAGGAGATGTTCCGCCTGAGGGATCGACATGGGATAGACTACTGCCTTGGTCCTACTCACGAGGAGGCGGTGACAGAGCTCCTGGCATCCCAAGCCAATCTGTCGTACCGTCAGCTTCCTCTGCTCCTGTACCAGGTACAGACCCACCCAGTTGTAGTGATTGTTGTTGCAACAGTGTAGAAATGCTTACATACCTTCCCTGATGACATATATGTTATTTAAATAAGTTGACAATCATTCCAGTGTGGGTTGTGAACGTGGGTGCTTTGAAGTGTTTGAAGTGGACCACTCACCATCACTCCAGTTGGAGAAAATAGGAATAAGAAAAAGACAGAACAAAACTTAATGTTCACTCTATGTGGCTTGTTTATTTACCATGTATGTAATAACTACAGATTGTATTTGACATAAGATTTAAAAGTGTCACCAGATATATATGTATTTTGCATCGGCAAAGGTTTGTATTATTTTAACGGTATATGCCATTGTATTTGTCTAATCAGTACCTGCTGATTTTGCTCTGGCAGGTCACAAGGAAGTTTCGGGACGAGCAGAAGCCCAAGTTTGGGTTGCTACGGGGACGGGAGTTCTACATGAAGGACATGTACTCGTTTGACGTGAGCGAGGAAGCGGCACACCACACCTACCAGTCTGTGTGCCAGGCCTACGGGCGCCTCTTCGACCGCCTGGGCCTCAGGTGGGTGCAGGTGCGGGCAGACACGGGCAACATCGGGGGCACCCTCTCGCACGAGTTCCAGCTGCCCGCAGACGTCGGCGAGGACCGCCTGTTGACCTGCGGCAGCTGCTCCTTCTCCGCCAACGTGGAGCTGGTCGAGCCGGGACGGACGGACTGCCCGCAGTGCCAGTCGGGTACGCTGGTGGAGTCCAAAGGCATCGAGGTGGGCCACACCTTCTATCTGGGCACCAAGTACTCGCAGGTGTTCCAGGCCACCTTCAACACGGCCCAGAACAAGCCCGCGCTGGCCGAGATGGGCTGTTTTGGCCTGGGCGTCACACGGATCCTCGCCGCTGCCATTGAGGTGCTCTCCAGCGACGATGGCATCCGCTGGCCAGGGTTGCTGGCGCCCTACCAGGTGTGCGTCCTGCCGCCCAAGAAGGGCAGTAAGACGATGGAGCTTGTCGGCCTGGCTGAGGAGCTGGCGCTCGGGCTGGCCAGTCTGCCTGGCCTGAGAGGCGAGGTGGTGCTGGACGACCGCACCCAGATGACCATCGGGAAGAGGCTGAAGGATGCCAGTCAGCTGGGGTACCCGTATGTGGTGGTGGTGGGGCAGGGGGCAGCGGTGGAGCAGCAGCAGCAGCAGCAGCCCAAGTTTGAGGTGATCTGCCAACAGAGTGGGGAGACGCTCTTCCTCAGCAGAGACGCTCTCACGGACCTCCTGAGCCAAGTGGAGACGGTGTGATCTCATCGCTCATCAGCAGGGGGAGCCGGTGAGCGGGAACACAGCCCTAGTGAGAAGAGGGGGACAGCATGAGGTTGCAACAGCACTGGCCAACGGGGCAGCTGTGATTTGCTGTGTTGGTTACAGTGATGGGTTTAGTAGGGGACGGGGTTCCAGCACTTGACCACAGTGGGAATGGATAACAGTGGTCCAGATGGATGCAGACAGACAGGATGGACTTACCCTCTGCTATGGAGCGACTGATAGACTCTGGAGGATGTTATTGGAGATGTTGAAGATGGCAGGTGAAAACTCAAAACCTAAGGAATAACACCTGCCTAGACAAACGATTTGGCTTTTGACTGCATCATGTATTGGATGTCTTTTGTTGGAGGTAGATACAAGGGGTTATTTAATGATAAGTATGAGATTTGTTTAGATTGTTTTTTTTATTGTTATGACTGGAGAAATAAACAATATGACATGCAGTGTTTGTCTTCTTTATACACAAAGTTCCGAAAATGCCTAATCTAGTAATTTGTAGTAAGTGTAAGTAACAACATGCCATCTGAAATACTACTTCATGTAGGTACTGGCAGAATCATACGTTCAGTTAGAATTTCCACCCGGACATATTTCACAGATGCACCAAACAACACATGTGAGCATAGACATACATACATAGTGTATAGTATGTCTATGCATGTGAGCTGAACTGTAAGGGACTACAGTGAAACGATTTGGCTTCATTTTCTTTGATTCATTCGTAAAATCTTGTCTAACAACCATAAAGTTCATCTTTAACCAGCAAATAGTATTGCCACAGTTGAACTGAGATAAGATACGGCACTGGAATGGCTTCTTTGGGGCAACAAGGAGGCGAAGATAGCGATGATGGAATGGACGAGTTCATGGAGAAATTTAAAACCCAAAAATATAAAAATGCTTTCAACGAAAGCAGCTGGGAAGAGGTAAGAGTATAATACAGTTTCTGTTGGTCCGCCTCTCCTCACTTTACTGTATAGGACAATTCTCAAACAAAACGGTCATTTAGCAGACTCGCTAGTAACCTAATCACAAAGGCAGGTTGGAGTTGCTAGCTGGTATGGAAATCATTCAAACGACAGTTTTTGTTTCTACTTTCCACGCCTGGTTGATAAAGCATAATACAACTTGGACATTTGTTGCGACACAGATGAGCGCTCTTTGTACAGTAGTATCAGTTAAATGAAAATGACAGCACAGCTAAAGGCATCAATTGCTCCAACGAACACTGCCAGCTTACTGTCATTTGTGCTGCAGACATTTTCCATCTTTATCAGATATCAGTGAGGCATGACGTAAAGCAGGAAAAGCCCATCACACACCAAGGCAATCAGCACTTGTACTAATCCGTGGTTTCTCTTCACCTCTTGCTTTGTGCCCACGTTAGGAGTTTGATAAGATCCCCATGTTCATGAAGAACGCTCCGGAGGAGGTTGATCCTGCGACGCACCCAGAACTGGCCTGCATTCAGTCCATCATTCATGATGATGATCGCACTCCCGAGGGTGGGTCACTGTCTGCTGTATACATAGTCATAGACATACAGAGAGTACACTGTCAGTAACTTTTTCTGGAGAGGAGGTTCCAGCAATGCAGTGTACCGTAGTCTACCTTAGAGAGGAGGATAAGTTCAGCATTTCCCTATAGTTGAATGCGCATAAGAGGAAAGGTAAAGATTAGCAGTATACTCACTATAAAAGCACTTAGAAAAACTTGGTGGGTTGCTGATTCTAAAAAACATGTTAAGTTCCTCAGCTTTGTAGGTCATTGAGCTTTTCCTCACACGTCCTGGATCGGAGTGCATGGTGATGCTGAAGTATTGTTTTGTATTGTGTTTGTTTTGTGTTGTTTGGAATACAGTGGGGAGCATGCGTACAGTCTTTCTCCCCAATGGGACCCCCAGTAGAGTATGTCGATGTCTGTGTCTGTGGGGATGAAGTATTGAATAGCATGAGGTTTCAGCCTTCCACTTCCTGTTCTGCAGAGAAAGCCCAGAGCCTGAAGGACGAGGGCAACGAGTTCTTCAAGGAGAAGAACTACAAGAGAGCCATTTTGTCGTACTCCGAGGGCCTGAAGAGGAACTGTGCAGATGCAGACCTCAACGCCATCCTGTACACAAACAGAGCAGCAGCACACTTTCACTTGGGTACATCCTCTGGTCTATTCTAGTTGATTGGGTACATCCTCTGGTCTATTCTAGTTGATTGGGTACATCCTCTGGTCTATTCTAGTTGATCCCCATGCCAAATCCACAGCGTTTGTTGTTACATTTGAAATCAGCATGAAAGATGCAACAAATGCATTATGTTTATATATTTGCTGTACATATGTTTATTCTGATAGGTCATCTAAGGAGTTTCCAGGAAGCACAAATATGACATGAAACAAACAGGAATGTTTGACATATAATCATTAAGCCAGTCAGCATGTCATCCTACTCCTTTCTTGTGTTTTCTAGGTAACATGCGGTCAGCTTTGAATGACGCTGTTTCTGCCAAAAAGCTCAAGCCAAACCATCTCAAGGCTTTGCTGAGAGGTATGTGAACATGATATGTCTAACAGGACATTACCGTAAGCTGAAATACTAAATCAAAAGTGTGGAAGGCAACGTTCTGCAGCGATGTGAATCTGCATCCATCTCTGTGTGTACATTAGTATTTGTGTATGCTTAGGTGCTCAGTGCTGTTTGGAGCTGCGTAACTATGGTGACGTGTTGCAGTGGTGTGACGAGGGTCTGCATGCCCACCCCACAGACAAGAAACTGCAGGAGCTGCGGAACACGGCCAACAACAAGAAGGTGAGGCTGCCCAGCACACCACCAGCACGCATGTATGTGTGTGTCTGTGTGTGGGCCGGAAGATGAGGGTCCAGAGCATACTATTAATTTATTAAACCCAACAATAAGACGATTGACTCAGGACATATAATAATAATAATAATAATAATAAATATAATAATAATAAACCTAAAATAATAAGTTAGGAATAATAATCAACCTAAAGTAATGTGTTATCCCAAACAATATTATGTTAGAATAAGGTTTACAGTCAGTAAGGCTTAAAAGTCTTCTCCCAAAGGTACTCTTCTTAGGTGTACAAGTATTTTGTATTTTCTCAAAACTGCGCATCACTGTCTACAGAAAGGAAGTGCAAAAGCCCTGCAGACTAGCACAGACTACCCCTTGGTGAAGTTGCTGGACTGCACATCTTTTAATAAGATGTGTACCTCACCCGGAGCAGAGATCATATGAATCAATAAATGCCGTTGATATTCATTTGTTTATTTATTTATTCAGTGTTTGTGTGTGTGGGAGACTGTAAATATTTGTGTTCCACATAAGCCTTTATTCATCTCTGTGATGTGTGTGTTCATAGAGTACTAGAAATGGATGCATGTAAAGTAAAGGTGAAAGACAAGTGTGTGTGTTTGTTGCTCTATTTATGTGTGTTTGTTAAAATATGTGTTCAGAGGGAGGCGGAGAGAGATGCGCGGAAAGCAAAGCTAAAAGAGAAGCAGCAGCGTGGCGAGAAGGAGGCTCTGCTGGCGGCCATTAAGGTAGGAGGACACTTCCTGTGAGACCAACAGACTTCCTGTTCGAGGCAGATGACACTTCCTGTAGCGTTGGTGCCCACTTCCCTGCCTTTCTCATACTAACTAGACCCTCTCTGCTCCATCATGGAGTGCTGGAGCACAATTTGTTTTGCCTGTCATTCAACCACTAGAGGGAACTCTCATCAAAGTGTAGGGCGTGCGTGCGTGCGTGCGTGTGTGTGTCTGGTCATCCTCGTGTTTGCAGGGGGCACCTTCATTCGGAGGCAGAGTGCAGTGCAGCAGCAAGCTTTAGGATGCCCTCAGTTGAAACAGAAAATTGCTATTGCAGTTATTTTCTGCATGATTTATGATTTCTTTCCTCTTAAGTCTTTCCATTATGAGCTGGCCTTGTCTTTGACATAGTTGTGAAAACACAGACACAACGCATTTTCTGCAACCATGGCTGTGTGTTTTTAGGAGCGTGGCGTGAAACTGGTCAGAACAACAAAGCCCACCAGACAAGGCTCAGACAATGAGGATGGGGATGAAGGCCGGGTCACTGCTGGGATGGCGGACATGGGCCTGGATGGACTGGTATCCCAGGAGGCCACGGGGGCACGTGTGTTTCTTGACGACAGCGGTGCTCTAAACTGGCCAGTACTCTTCCTCTACCCTGAACACTGCCAAACAGACTTCATCTCAGCCTTTTGTGAGACTTCCAAGTAAGCAGCACTGCTATTCTCACAAGTACACACACACACACACACACACACACACACACACACTTTCAATGTCCAGTCATGTTTGGTTATTTAACAGTTGTTTTAGTCTGTGTGATTGATTAGCCTACTCCCCTCCTCAGTTTCCTAGACCACCTGACTGTCATGTTTGGAGAAGAACTTCCTCCTTGGGATACGGACAGGAAGTACCTCCCCCAGAACCTCCAGGTGCCTGTGCAACTGGCCAATCAATAGGAAGATGCCTGAGCCTTCTGTCGGAGTAATTAGTTGTCTGGGTTTACAGCTAAATTAGTAGTGTGGGTTTACAGCTAAATTAGTAGTCTGGGTTTACAGCTAAATTAGTAGTCTGGGTTTATAGCTAAAACCTCTTCAGTACAAAGGGGAAGATGTGGTTGAGTCAGTGACATGCTTGGTTAAGTTAACCCAGAGGAAGTATTTGTAATTCCTGATAGACAAGCCCTGTGGTGTGGATTTGCATGAAGAATGATGTTTTTATGAGGGGGAGTTACACTTAGTCTGAGTCACCTTAGCCAGGCTTGTTACCAGTCTACATTCTTGGAATATCCCCAGATTTCCTAATAAAGCTGTTACATTTATGTATTGATCTGCGCAAACAGGCTTCAGATATTGCTGGTGTCTGAAGGAAAGAATGTGATGTGGAAGTGGGCCAGCCTAAAATTACATGCACAGATATGCATATACTTTCCCTGAAGCATACTTTCCTGTTGTGGGGCATTCTGTGTGTGTGTGTGTGTGTGTTGCGGATGGTAAAGTATGATAACATTAGTGTCTTCAGCATTCTCTGTCAGTGTAGCGCATCTTAGTCTCAGTTTTCTGTAAGCTGCTGTCTTACCTCCACTACCTCTCTCTCTGTCTCTCTGCTGCAGGTGTTCTTTGAAGAGTTTAGAGGTGAGCAGCTGCATCAGGTGGACGTGTCTGCACCCCTGTCCACCATCTTACAGCACAGCAGGTAAAGAGTGCTGCTTCTCTGGACAGTTACACATTACATTACACTTATAGTTGTCTAGTAGTGTAGTAATATAGAGGGTAGAGGGTAGGGCTGCATATACCGAAAATATTGGGATATCACAACATACGATATCGTGATATACATATCGCAAAACATGGAATAAATCGAATAAATGGGACATTACTGTAAACTGTTTTACACTCTACTCACCTTTATATCCACCATAGGCTATGCACTGGCTACAGCGTAATCGTGAAGATTAAACACATTAAAACTATATTTAAATAGTTGTTTATTAATCGCAAAACGTATCGTCATTGCAACATTCAGCAATGTTAGCGCATATCACACATTTTTCAAATATCGTGCAGCCCTAGTACAGTCCCTGAAGCAATCTTCAGCCATGGATGAGAGTGCAGGAGAGCACTAGTTATTTACTCCCCCACCCACATTCTTCCTGCTGGTATGGGATTCAAACCTGCGACCCTCCGATCTTCCTAACCATTAGACCACAGCTGCAATTACACATTCACATTCAGGGGTTCCAGTGTCTGCCCTCACCACTGTGTAAACAAGCTGAAAGCATGGGTTTGTTTGAGACCTTCGCCATCCTAAACATCATTCTTCTCCTCCATCCACCCTTCTTTCTCCCTCTCCTTTCTTTCACTTTTCTTTCCCAGGTACACAGTAAAGGACGGCAGCCCTTGCTTCATCATCCTGGTGGCCGGGTCGTCATACGGCAAACAGTTCCTGTCAGGGAAGAAGGTCTATTGGCTGAAGTGAGGTTGTGACCTCAGAAGGGCCTTTGACGGACTGGTAGACCTACCAATCAGGGATGGTTGGTGTGTGCATGGCCTAGCCACCTACAGTGTGTGCAGTGCTTAGATGAAGAGACTGACTGACTGAGAGGAGCAGCAGCTGATTGATCATGTCAGACAACCTGCTAATACGCTGGACTATAAGAAAGGACATCAGCACCTGGTATCTCTGTTAACATGTACAAAATGTCACCGATCACTGTGTGAACGTGCCATTCATGTCGATAAAGAGTCAACATGTTCAGAATGTGTTGAAGTCATTCTGATGTGTGTATGTGAAAGCTTTAGGTAACACTTTGGATTTGGATAGTCTGCCCACAGAAAATGTACAGGTAGTTTGTTGAAATTCAGTTTCAATTTATTTATTGTTAACTATCACCTTAATCAAACCCAACCCTTAACCATAACCAGGCTTAGCGTTTCAACGGCGGGATTATTATTGTCCTAGCATCTGTGGATAGCTTACAGGAATACCATGCATTTACATATTTACTTCCCCTATGTGTCTGTGCTGATTAGGCACTATAGGAGTTTTGAGGAAGCGCAAAGCACATGCATGATATTTTCAAAATATAATCATAAAGGAGTCAAAGGAGCTTTCAAGCTCCAAAAAGATGTCCAGTTGCTTACAACTTAGCTCCTTTGACTACCATGACCTGGATGAACGAGAGTCTTCATAGACATATTGTTCTTTTATGTTTTCTAGCTAACATGCATTCAGCTTTACATGATGCCATTTCTGCCCAGAAGCAGTACATGCAGTGTTTGTGTTACACAAGTGTTTGTGTTATTGACCTCTATGATACATGTACAGTGGGGGAAATAAGTATTTGATTCCTTGCTGATCACTTGTAGGTGTCTTTGGAATTTTCTTTTTGGTGTTCTATCACTATTAAAATAAACCTACCATTACATTTACACTATTTATGTCTTTGTCAGTATACACACTTACAAAATCAGCAAGGGATCAAATACTTATTTCCTCCACTGTATCATAGACAGTGTATGTGCCAGTGGACTTGTGGAGCACACGTCATGTTTTAGCCAGCATTACTATGTCGTCAGTGTTTGACAAAGTCAGAAGGCATTCTGTTTCAATTCAGTTTATCAACAAGTGCAGCCTCCCTCTCTAGTGTCAAATTAGCCAGTGTGGAGTGTGTGCGTGTGAGAGAGAATGGGGGTCTGAGGGCTCATTTCCATTTTCTGTCTGTATTAATTTAGAATGCACGTGAACAGATTAGACCATTTCCACCACACGCGTGATCTGAGCGTACTCTGTCACACATACACACATATTGTACACAGTTAGGTGCTGTACACGCTCAAGTCGGTGAAAAAGAGGCCTGAGGGTTAAGCGGTTGAATACCAGTTCTTTCTTGTCAGCCAAGACCCCGTTTAAACACACTTTATTATCCTAAGCTTCAGCCCAGCATTTCTCCCCATCACAGTGCACCCCATTTAAATACAGTTTATGAAGCTCATGAGCAGGCATTGTCTGCTTGTCAGTAAAAAACACAAAACATTTAAATACAGTATATCAACTCCAGTGTAACTCTTCTCCCCAACCTCCCCAAGTCGTTATGGGGCTGTTATGCCTGATTAGCAGCTACGCATGCTCGAAAAGCCCCACTGACAGATTCACCTCGCTTAAACCGGAGTTTCAAGCCCAGTGACAGCATTCCTCAGAGCTGTCACAAGTGTTTTCACATTATAAAAACACTGAAGAACTCATTATAATCTTACAGCAGCCACGGTGTTGCCCTGTTCCTGTTGCTGTGGTGTGTCACTTGTGTTGTAGGGCAATTTTGGTATCTTGAAAGTGCTAATTAGTTTTACTACAAAACCACAATTTTCCAGACTGTGTCTGGATTAATTTCCAGTGATAGGGTTTTTGGTACACTTGAAGGATGTCTATTTCGTAAGTAATAGTCATTAGACATTGAAGTTGAGAGCACTTGACAATTTGTCATGCTGAAGACAGATGAGAAAGAGGCGTTCTCCTGAGGAAGAGAACATCTGCAAGATCTGCAGACGTTTTGAGAAAACACAAGATATTTGTGCACTGAGGAAGAATACCTTTGGGAGAAGAGATTTAAGCCTTCCTGACTACAAACCTTATTCAACATACTGTTGTTTTGAAGAGCACTTAACACTGTAGGGTTATTATTGTATTATTTACTGAGTCGGTCCTGTTGTTGGGTTTGTTTCCTAAGTTGCAGAGTAGTTGGTCTGTGAAAATTTCCAGCACTCCTCATCAGTAGTGTACCTCAGGATCAATGGGTATTTCAGGCCTTAAGTCACTAGTAGTGTACCTCAGCATCAATAGGTATTTCAGGCCTTAAGTCACTAGTAGTGTACCTCAGCATCAATGGGTATTTCAGGCCTTAAGTCACTAGTAGTGTACCTCGGGGTCAATGGGTATTTCAGGCCTTAAGTCACTAGTAGTGTACCTCAGGATCAATGGGTATTTCAGGCCTTAAGTCACTATATGCCCTCCTCTGAGGCGTCCCGCTTAAAGTGGTCAAACCTTCGTGTGTGGTCTGTGAAAATTTCCAGCACTCCTCATCAGTAGTGTACCTCAGGATCAATGGGTATTTCAGGCCTTAAGTCACTAGTAGTGTACCTCAGCATCAATGGGTATTTCAGGCCTTAAGTCACTAGTAGTGTACCTCAGCATCAATGGGTATTTCAGGCCTTAAGTCACTAGTAGTGTACCTCAGGGTCAATGGGTATTTCAGGCCTTAAGTCACTAGTAGTGTACCTCAGGATCAATGGGTATTTCAGGCCTTAAGTCACTATATGCCCTCCTCTGAGGCGTCCCGCTTAAAGTGGTCAAACCTTCGCGTGTGGTCTGTGAAAATTTCCAGCACTCCTCATCAGTAGTGTACCTCAGGATCAATGGGTATTTCAGGCCTTAAGTCACTATATGCCCTCCTCTGAGGCGTCCCGCTTAAAGTGGTCAAACCTTCGCGTGTGTCCATATCCAACAAGTGCAATCAGAGATGGCAACCTGGCCCCCCATGTGGACGGACAGGGTCTGACAGGCGGACAGACAGAGTGTGTTCCACTCCCCTTCCATAGAAAAGCAGACAGAAACTCAAGTGTAGTCCTTTACAAACACACACACACAAACAATAATTTCTCAGTACCACTTAAAAGCAGCGAGGTGACCATGGGTGACCTTTACACAGGCACACACATATACATATATGCCCTTATGCGTATTTGCTTGCCCTGCCTCTCACACGGAGAACGAGCGTGCCAGTGGCGCCTTCACGCGGGGCTGCAGACTGTCCAGCAGGTGGCGCACTAGTTTGGTGCGTCCCCTCTTCACCAGCGTCTTGGACAGCTCTGTCACGTCTGCCGTGTGGGAGCGGCACAGCGCCCGCAGTTCTGCCCGCACCACTGCAACAGAATAGCTCTTCTCCGCCCGCCGCACGCACTCCTCCAGCCTGCAGATGGCGCCGTCCGTGTCAGGGCCCTGGCAGCAGCAAGCCAGCAGGGCGGTCAGGAGGCAGCGGAGGACAGCAGGGTCGGCCGCTCCGGGTCTCTGCAGCTCCAGAGCCCGCAGGAAGCAGTCGGCTGCATTAGGCTCCTCCCCCTTCAGCAGCAGGCACCGCCCCCGCAGCAGCTGCAGCTCCGGCAGGCTCTCGCCCGGCGGGCACTGCAGCGCCCGTGCCAAACACACGAGGGCGCTGTTCACCGCCCCCTCGTCCACCAGCAGAGACTCCTGGACCGCGTCCACCCCCATGTAGTAGTACACCTGTGGACAGGTGAGGCCAGAGGAGGTGGAAAGATCAGATGCAGGTAGGAGAGGTGAGAAAATGTTATGTAAGGGATAATGTTCTGCAACGTGGTCATTCCTGTGGAATAAGCCCCCACCGACACAAAATTGAGGGGTCTTAAATCACTCTCAAGGGGCCTATTCCTTAAGAATGACCAACTTGCAGAACATCATCCCAATTGTTATATAGCTACTTGACAAAAAATAGTAACAGAGTTAGACAATGTAACAATGTCACATATGTTTTTAAAATATTTTGATGCCATTTTATGGCCTCTGCTGTGAAAAATAGTTCATCAAGAAAAGTTTCCAGCTGCTAAACTCATTGCAGCCTATTGTTGATATTCCGTTATGATAAGTGAATGGGCTACTTGCAGAGTGACATGAAAGAAGCACAAAACCCCATTGCCATTGACAGCGGTCATCTTATTTTTTTATTAGTTATTATACAAAAATGTTTCACCTTCCAACATTGGAGTGGCCTATTCAAAGTCAATGGGACGTTTGTCAGCATTCTTCTAATCTAAAGAGCCGTATAATAATTAAGTAGAACAGGTTGATGGGGTCAGAGGTTGTCTACATAACAACAGGAGGCAGAACATCTAAACCTAGGGCCTGCCAATAAGGAATGTAGCTTGGGAGGTTACACTGAGGTCCAGCGATAAAATATTAGTTGTAAATTATTTAACATTACTTATTAAAAACATAAAATATATAGTCATATGGAGCCTGTTTGATAATTAAACCCCATTTTCCTAAAAAAAAGTAAAAAAGTTGGCAAAGCAGGATGCCAAGTTGAGGAGGCCAATAAAATATAAGAAAAGCCAGGCTGTGGAGGGCCCCTTGTGAAAAGATTAATGAAATAACATTTGCCAGCTGTAGTTTGTCCATATGACAATGATTAAAGTCCAGAGTATTTCGTAAGACATTTCTCAATGGCTGCATACACACCTTATTTACTCAAACACACCCTGTGTTCAAACAATGTCTGTGACGGGCGTCTTCGTCAAGATGTCTTGCTGTGTGTGTGTTGGTATGTGTGTTCGGGTTGATTTGTTTTATGCTTGAGGTGTGTTTGCTTTTTTAGGTGTGTGTGTGTACACTTTGTGCTCCACTTTGTTTAAAATGATTGCTGTGCATGTATGTGAGTATGTGCCTAGGTGCTGTTTCACTATTTGTATTATCGTGTGTGTGTGTGTGTGTGTGTGTGTGTGTGTGTGTGTGTGTGTGTGTGTGTGTATCTTCCCTACACTTACCTGAGCCATCTCCAGGTGTGTTCTGAGGCAGGGCCTCACACTCTGCACGCGCTCCAGGTCAGCCTTGGCCTCTCGCAGGCCCTGTCTGTCCGGTATCCCAGCATGCCCTTGCTTGGCCCTCTCTAGGTCCCGTACGTACGCCATGACGCTGATCTGAGGGCAGACGCAACAGTGAGCACTCGTATAAGGCAAACACCATACCAACACACGCATTAACAGCACTGTTAATCTGAGACTGACACTACACCAACACACGCATTAACAGCACTGTTAATCTGAGACAGACACTACACTAACACACACATTAACAGCACTGTTAATCTGAGACAGACACTACACCAACACACGCATTAACAGCACTGTTAATCTGAGACTGACACTACACCAACACACGCATTAACAGCACTGTTAATCTGAGACTGACACTACACTAACACACACATTAACAGCACTGTTAATCTGAGACTGACACTACACTAACACACACATTCATAGCAGTGTTAATCTGGGTACAGACGCACCAGTGAGCACTCGTATGAGACAAACACCATACCAACACAGGCATTAACAGCACTGTTAATCTGAGACTGACACTACACTAACACACACATTCATAGCAGTGTTAATCTGAGACTAATGCCAAATTTGCACACACATTAATAGCAGTGTTGACACATCAAAAGCAATGTTAATCACACTTAAACATCACACTTACACACACACTGACAGCAGTGTTAATCTGAGGCCAAAGATACCACACTACCACACACATTCATAACAGTGTTAATCTGAGAGAAACTGATAAAGCTGATAAAGCGTACACACAAATTAATAGCAGTGTTAATCTGAGCCCAAAGATACCAGATTTACACATACATTAATAGCAGTGTTAATCTGAGACTAACACTGCACTAACACACACATTCATAGCAGTGTTAATCTGAGCCAAAAACCACACTAACACACACATTAATAGCAGTGTTGATGTGACACAAAAAAAATGATTTGTCAAAGGAGCTAAATTGTTAGCAACTGGACTTCTCTCCTGTTGCTTATAATTTAGCTCCTTTGACTACCATAGCCTGGATGAATGAGAATCTTCAGACAAACACCAGATTTACACACACATTACATAATACCAGTGTTAATCAACAAACAAACATCACAATAACACACAATTTAATGGCAGTGTTAATTCAGGCAAACACCACACTAACACACACATTAATAGCAGTGTTAATCTGATGCCAAAGATAACATATTTACACACACATTAGAAGCAGTGTTAATCTGATGCCAAAGATAACATATTTACACACACATTAGAAGCAGTGTTAATCTGAGGTCTATCTGGCCTCTGCTGTACCTTGGCACGGTTGCAGTAGGCCTGCCAATTGAGCTCCGGGTCGGGCAGCACGTTGAGCGCCATGTTGCTGATGCCTGTGGCCATGTCGTGCTTGCCCAACTGCAGGAAGATGTTGGCCAGCTGGTTAAGGATGAGAGCATCGTCTGTGGCAAACTTGATGGCCTGCAGAGACACAGAGAGACCCTTAGTGCACGTGTCTGTGTGTGTGAGGGATGTTTAGACAGTGTGTGTGAGACAAGCAAGTATATGTGACCAGCGAGTGTGCTTTGTAGGCCATAACAGGACAGCCTGTGTGTGTGTGTGTGTGTGTGTGTGTGTGTGTGTGTGTGTGTGTGTGTGTGTGTGTGTGTGTGTGTGTGTGTGTGTGTGTGTGTGTGTGTGTGTGTGTGTGTTTACAGCATAAGTGTGTAATGTCTGAGTGTGCACACCAGGCCATAGCTGGACAGTGGTTCGGAGTCTGTGTAGCCGCAGTCGTGGACGGCCATGGGCACCGTGGAGAACTCATCCTTCCTCTCCAGCAGCACCCCCACATAACACCAGGCCAGGGCTGAAGAAGAGGGGAGAGGGGGATTATAGATAGATAGATAGATAGATAGATAGATAGATAGATAGATAGATAGATAGATAGATAGATAGATAGATAGATAGATAGATAGATAGATAGATAGATAGATAGATAGATAGATAGATAGATAGATAGATAGATAGATAGATAGATAGGTTGATTGATACACTGTAGATAGATATGAATTAAACTAGTTTAAAGAATAAATTTTCAGGATCACAGACGTGACAGTACTTTTTTATCTTTAAAATGAACCGTGTGTGTGTGTGTGTGTGTGTGTCACCTTTGAGATGCACCCTGTCTGACTCCAGCACGTCTGTGAGCAGCCTCATGGCCTTGTTGTAGAGGGGCAGTCTGGAGTACTCCGCATCCTCCTGGTCCCGGATCAGTCCATCCAACCTATGAACATCAGCACGGAGAGGAGAGGAGTGGAGAAGAAGGGAGAGGAGAGGTGAGGAGATAAAGACTCACTCAGAAAGACTCATACTACTCAGAAAGACTCATACTACTCAGAAAGACTCATACTACTCAGAAACGAAGGTAAGCACATTCAGCAGAGACAGAGACAAAACATACAGTTTCTGCAGACTACATTTTTATGATATGACAATTGTCATGAGGTAGGTTATTTATTTAAGGCAGGACTAGTTTGCATACGCTTTGACTTTATTCACCAGGTATGACTCTATATATAAGGTAGCACTCTATCTAGTACTGATAATACCATGGTAGTGCTGTAGTGTTTAAAAAAACAGTCCAATTTTACCATGTAGAACAAGCCAAACATTGATATAGCTGTGCCATTTGCAAAGTAGCCCCTGCCTACGTAAATAGATAAATGGTCATACCTGATGTAAATGGTGGCCATTTTAAAATACCAGCTTCTCTTCTCCTCTATTGGGATCTGGAAAAGAGCAAGATAGTCAGCCAGCTGAGGAGATGCACTACAAAGTGAGCCACTCATAAAGAATAACCATCCTCTTTAGCTATGAGACACATGGCTACTGCTTTACATATGTGAGTGATATGGCAGACACAATGCTACCATAGACAAAACTTTACCTTATTTTAAAGGGCATACATGTAATGTAACAGAACTATGTTTAAACGATTATTATATAAATGATTACTGAAGGTTTGTTGCAGTGACAAGCCCCCCAGCTTCAGAAACAACAATCCAATATAACGTAACCAAATCACTTGGTCCTACCTCAGCAGTTAAGACACAATGTTACTAATGAACTCTTTTACCTGACTGAAGAGTTGTGCTTGTTAGAATTGGCTAATTTAGACAATGGCTGGAACAAATGTGTGCTATTGGATTCTATAGCCAGGTTACTCATCACTGGGGAGTGTAATATAAGACATGTTTGAATGATAATTGATGTGTGACATTGAATTAGTCCATATTATACAATATAACTGTTTAAATATGATGATTATTAAAGTATGACATTACATGATCTGTATGTTATATGATATGCTGTAACTGTCTAAATATAAATGATTATTGTGTGATTACTGTACTGCAGAAGTATGATATTTAGATGCACTACTACTCTCTGTGGTACTGACCAGCTGCCCTCCGTAGTCCAGTGCTCTGTTGTAGAGTGTGAGTGCGGCCGTGAGTCTCTCCCTCAGCTCCGCGTCTCCCTCCAGCTCCACATCCCAGGGCTGTGTGTACGCCTGCTCCGCTAAGCAGCGGGCGGCGCGCAGCCTGGGCCCGTCCTGGTCGTCGCCCCCATCCCCCAGGCCCATGAGGGCGGACACCTTCTCCACGCACTCCCCCGCCTCCGGCTCGCGGCCCAGCCGGTCGTACACGTAGCCCAGGTTGGCCCAGGCGTTCAGGTTGGCCGGCTCCTCGCGGCACACGGCCCGGAAGGCCTCCTCCGCCTCGGGCAGCCGCTCCAGGTGGAAGTCCAGGAGGCCCAAGAGGTTCCGCACGGCGTACTGCAGCTGGCCGCTCTCCGTCTCCAGCTGGGTGCGCAGGCTCTCCAGGCGCAGGAGGGTGTCGCGCCTCCGCAGCTCTGGCTTCCCCGCAGGGGCCTCTCCGTTCAGGTGCAGTGGCAGGTGGAAGTGGCCCGGGATGTAGTCCATGCCCTCAATAAGGGCCTCCAGATCCTCCTCTGATGTCACACTGTCCTCCATGATGGTCCCACTGCGCGCTCACGCAAACACGCACAGAGGTACTCTCTGGCACTTACACCAACACTCACACTCTCTCACACACACAGAGGCACTCTCTGGCACTTACACCAACACTCACACTCTCTCACACACACAGAGGCACTCTCTGGCACTTACACCAACACTCACACTCTCTCACACACACAGAGGCACTCTCTGGTACTTACACCAACACTCACACACTGTCACACACACACAGGCACTCTCTGGTACTTACACCAACACTCACACTCACACACACACAGAGGCACTCTCTGGCACTTACACCAGCATTCACTCACACACGCTGATTTACAGACACACAAAGATTCTGACAAGCTCTCACTCACACACAGAAAGTTACACACACACTGACACAAACACACAGTTACAATTCTAGCACTTACACACAATCATCAGAGGGACATCTGATGTCTTCAGTGGGGAAACAAAACCTGCTGCCAATGGCTGGCTGACTCTCTCTGTCTCACACACACAGGAAGTGGCACTGTGTCATCCAGGCAGGAAAGACAGGTTCAAAGGGGGAGGAGACAAGAGGGAGGAGACACACACACACACACACACACACACACACACACACACACACACACACACACCTGCACAGGGAGGAGTTAAATAGCTTCTGGGCCAGGTGTGCACCTACGCACACACACACACATACACACCCACACTCACTTGTTGAAGGCATCATTTTAATCCGTTTGAACTGCATGCTCCCACATTTCTGTGACTATCTTAGGGTGGGGCTTGGGGTTGGGGTGGCTTCCTGCTTCTTTGCAGTTAGTTAAAAACATCAGCATTCCACAGTGAGATATGACAGCAGTGATCTCATCATGAACGCAAGGAAGTGTCAGCATTCTTGAGACACACTTGCCCATTTCCTCATATTCCTCTATCACACACACACACACACGCACACACACACACACACACATCTGTCCCGGAATGGCTGCATAATTAGGGTCCATGTGGGTGACAGGGCTCCCCGAGGGCTTTCAGAGCTGCTACATGTGGAGCAGACAGTGTGTGTGTGTGTGTGTGTGTGTGCGTGTGTGTGTGTGTGCGTGTGTGTGTGTGTGTGTGTGTGTGTGTGTGTGCACGTGCCATGGATGGAAATTTGCACCAGCCAAATGTGGATTAAATATAAAAGTGGCTGACATAAAAAAAAAATAATGAAACTGCTATGAAATTTAATGTAATGTTGAGTGGCTGGTGAATTTTACCATGTGTTTGTCAGTGACTCATAAAGTTTCACATTTTGCAAAGTTAACTTCTAGCCCTGGTGTGTGCGTGTGTGCGTGTGTGTGTGTGTGTGTGTGTGTGTGTGTGTGTGTGTGTGTGTGTGTGTGGTGTGTGTGTGTGTGTGTGTGTGTGTGTGTGTGTGTGTGTGTGTGTGTGTGTGTGTGTGTGTGTGTGTGTGCATGTGCGTGTGTGTGTATGTGCTGATATGGTATGCAGATAGCTGTGCAAAACACAGATAGCCCTCTGCACTCAGTACTGGCTGTTGTTTAAGGGAGACATAGTGAGATAAATGTGTGTAAAGTCTTTGGAAAGCAGGTTGGTCTAAGTCTAGAAGACTACAGAGGACCAGAGGTAAGAAATTGAGCTACATACACAGGCATCTTCAAAAGTGAATTTTGTCTGTCTGCAGTTTAGAAAAAATCCCAATGTTGCACTGTTTTAAGTACACAGGTAGAATCAATAAATGGTAGCTTTCCCATCTCAGCAGATCACACACACACACACACACACACACACACACACACACACACACACACACACACACACACACACACACACACACACCACATACACACACACACACACACATACACACACACACACACATACACACACACACACATCATGCCCAGGTCTGTAGTCTGCCACCATAAAACATTAAATCCATCTGCAACTCTGGCCTGCTCATGTCTTATCAGTGCTATGCAAACTAGTCACATTCTGGGAGCGTATGTTTTTCATCGCTGTTACTGTGGACTTTGTATGCAGACCATACGGTATGATAAAGGCAAGGTAAGGTGGATTATGGCTGCTTATTTTTTTTCACCACTAGAGGGAGGCAGTGTTCATTGCTTGGAGGTAACCACTGGTTGATGAAATATAGGGATTGAATTTAATTGTGCTCTCCACGCTTACAGAAAATTCATTGACTTTGACAGCAAAGCAATACCACTTAGTCAGTGTGATTAGACACAGGATATGCAGTCCAAGTTTGGCAGCAAATAGGCCCAAGACACTAGGGCCCACCAGGAGAAGCACTGACACAGCTTGGTGCAAAACTTACTGCTGGGGTCTGATCTGGGCAACCCTGCGAAGTAAGCATCATTTTAAACATGTGTGCGTGTGTGTGTGTGTGTGTATGTGTGCGTGCGTGTGTGTGCATACATTTGTGTGCATGCAAGCATGTACGTGTGTATGTGTGTGTGTGCCTGCCTGCATGTGTGTATTTATGTCTTTTTGTTTCTGTATATGTGTGTGTACATGGGTCCAGTGGAGAGAGCTGGCCCCCAGTGTGTGTGTGTGTGTGTGTGTGTGTGTATGTGTGTGTGTGTGTGTGTGTGTGTGTGTGTGTGTGTGTGTTTGTCTGTGTGTGTGCATACATTTGTGGTTTTTGTGTGAGGAAAAAGTTCTTGGCTGCATGTCTAGGAGCCATCCATCCATCCAGCTATTCTACACACACACACACACACCGGGGGCCAACTCTCCCCACTGGACCCATAATCAGATGATGCAACAGCCCTGAAATTCAGGAGAGCTAGACAGAAAAGCAGACAGACAGACAGACCGGTAGAGAGAAAGAGAGAAATTTGGCAATGCAATGAACTATTTGTCGTGCCAATAAAGTTCACTTGAATTGAATTGAATCGAATTGAAAGAGAGGGGAGAGAGAGAGAGAGAGAGAGAGAGAGAGAGAGAGAGAGAGAGAGAGAGAGAGAGAGAGAGAGAGAGAGAGAGAGAGAGAGAGAGAGAGAGAGAGAGAGAGAGAGAGAGAGAGAGAGAGAGAGAGAGAGAGAGAGAGAGAAAGTACTATGGTGTATCCCACACTCCCAGGGATCCCCCAGCAGTGTGCAGGCAGTCTGTTTGAGCATGCTCGGGAGGTCAACAGCACAGCCAACGTCTTTTGCCAGGTCTCTACAGTAAAGCAGTTTAAACTGGAGTGGGATATCCTTGTGGGAATCATTACTTCAACAGATTGCTGTGTGTGTGTGTGTGTGTGTGTGTGTGTGTGTGTGTGTGTGTGTGTGTGTGTGTGTGTGTGTGTGTGTGTGTGTGTGTGTGTGTGTGTGTGTACGTACTATGGTGAAGTGCATTCTATGTGAGGCTGCTGTTAAACAGTTTTCCCCTTTCTCAGTGGGAAAATATGAGTCTTCAGTCTGTGTTGATACCCCCCCCCCTTCTCCTTCTCACTGCCTTTCGCTAAATATCCCTCTACTTCTCTTTCCCTCTCTTTTTTTATATTCTGTCTCTCTCTGCCTCCTCTGTTCTTTTTTCTGTCTTCTCTCATTTTCTGTCTCTCTGTCTCTCTCTCTCCCTCTCTCTCTGTCTCTCTCTCCCTCCACTTTATGTCTTCATCAAAAGCAGGAAATCACCATTGTGGTGCCTGCAGCTCTATGATGATGTCGTCATCCAAAGGAGAATACCACAAGCTGTGTGTGTGTGTGTGTGTGTGTGTGTGTGTGTGTGTGTGTGTGTGTGTGTGTGTGTGTGTGTGTGTGTGTGTGTGTGTGTGTGTGTGTGTGCGTGTGCGTGTGTGTGCGTGTGTGTGTGAAATGGTGCCATCTGCAAGAACCCCCCACACACACTTACAAAAAGCTGACATACACAAACATGGACATTTACATACACTGACAAGCATACACACACACACGCCAAATCCTCTAATATGGCACTGACACATAACATCTGTTGGGTCTGTAGAACATCTGTGTCCATGTAGTGAAAGGACCTGATGCTGCACAGGTCAATCATTACTCCAACACACCTGGGCAATGCTGGATACAAAACAGAAGAAGGCAAATGTGATGGTTTCAAAGGGTAATTCTTCCAGAGTTTGGTAAGAAAAACAAACCACCACCTTTGCTGCTTCATAGGATTTTTCTAACCACACACACAGTTCGTCATCAAATATACCCACACACAGACACCAGGGATGGAAATGCACTCAGGCCACCAGCCAAATGCTGGTAAAATATGACAGTGGCTGGTATATTTCAGACACAGTTAAGACAGACAAGTTAATTTCCACCCCTGACACAGACATGTACACACACGTATGACATACACTCAAGTCCTAAAGGTCTCATTGCATAATTTTTTTTAAATTAATTTTGCAGTGGTCTCTAGTATTAATGAATGCCCTGTGAGCTGGTTTTAATGAAAAAGATGGAAAGATGGTGGAGATGGAGCAGGAGAATGACAGGTTCTCTGCTATGCTAGTCACGTCACAGGCTACAATCATTTAAAGCCCATTCGGTCATAACACACCAAATAGAAGATTTAAAAACACACATACTTACCTATATTTCACTAAGTGAATGTGTGCTGCAATGAGACTCTTCTGGTAATCACAACTGTGGCATGGCTTTTTCTATTTATTCCTTGAAAGGGAATATACAGGGTCATCTCCTCATTCTGTAGTTGCTATTTGTGAACTTATAGGCATCTGTTGGACACTTAGGGGGGGACGTATTGCCTAAAGATATGCTCTTACATGTGCAAGTCTGTAGTACCAGAGCACATCACACACTTGCACACACACACACACACAGAGGAACAAGCACTACCTGTATAGGATTACTCTTTATCCTACATATGATGTGCAAACATCTGCTATGATCAACTTAATCTTTTGTCAACAGACACAGACAAATGCACATACTTCCTCTCTCTCTCTGTCTCTGTCTCTCTCTCTCTCTTACACACACACACACACCTCTGGTAAGATCTGTGATGTCAGAAGAGAATATGTGCTATTCTACTAGTCTCGCCCAGTACACTTACCAGTGTGACTGCTTTTCTCACTTGTGTAATAGACTCATCAGTTAACCCTACTGATCTCAACCAATGGGCTCATCAGTGTGACTATGCTGCCTAGCATCACATCAAATGCATCCTGCAGGCATATGCACATCTAAACCCTCATCAAGGCTCGCATTATATCCACATACAACTCCCTCACTAACGTTCACTCACACATACCTCACCCTCACCAATGTTCACACACATAACTCACCCTCACCAATGCTTATACACACACACACAGACACACATAACTCACCCTCACCAATGCTTACACACGACTCATCCTCACTAAGGTTTACTCACACATACCTCACCCTCACCAATTCTTACACCCATACCTCACCCTCACCAATGTTCACACACATAACTCACTCTCTCTAATGCTTACACACACACACACACACACACACTTAACTCACCCTCACCAATACTTACACACACATAACTCACTCTCACCAATGCTTACACACACACACGTAACTCATCTTTACCAATGCTCACACACATAACTCACCCTCACCAATGCTTACACACGACTCATCCTCACTAAGGTTTACTCACACATACCTCACCCTCACCAATTCTTACACCCATACCTTATCCTCACCAATGCTTACACACATACCTCATCCTCACAAATGCTTGCACACACACACAAAAAACTCACCCTCACCAGTGCTTGCACACCCACATAACTCATCCTCACCAATGCTTACACACATAACTCACCCTCACCAATGCTTACACACATAACTCACCCTCACCAATACCTACACACACATACCTCACCAATGCTTACACACATAACTCACCCTCACCAATGCTTACACACTTAACTCACCCTCACCGATGCTTGCACACACACACATAACTCATCCTCACCAATGCCTACACACTTAACTCACCCTGACCAATGCTTGCACACACACACATAACTCACCATCACCAATGCTTACACACACATAACTCACCCTCACCAATGCTTGCACACACACACATAACTCATCCTCACCAATGCTTACACATATAACTCACCCTCACCAATGCCACACACACACACACATAACTCACCCTTACCAATGCTTACAAACATACCTTACCTTCAGGGGTGAAAATTTTATTTCACTTTTTGGGGGACAACAAACTGAAAAAACTCCCAAGAGCAAAACTTAGCAAAACAACAACTCATCCTCACCAATGCTCACACACACCTTACAAACACATAATTTACCTTCACCAGTGCTTACACACATCTTCCACTCTCACCAAGGTTTATGTGTGTGTTACTTAAAGTTTTTCTTTGTGACTTGTGTTAATTTAATTGCACATACCACTATACAGTATATTAAGTTGCTACAGCAAGTCATTCAGTGTGTGGACTAACAAATAGACATTTGTGTGTGTGTGTGTGTGTGTGTGTGTGTGTGTGTGTGTGTGTGTGTGTGTGTGTGTGTGTGTGTGTGTGTGTGTTTATAATCCCACAGGCATGCTGCTTAGAGACATGACCAATAAACTGTGTCTGCCTACTGAGTTTTCTACAGCAATAAGGACTCTTTTTAAATAGCAAATATCACTAAGGTCCGACTGCATCTGTGCGGGAACAGAGAGAGAGAGAGAGAGAGAGAGAGAGAGAGAGAGAGAGAGAGAGAGAGAGAGAGAGAGAGAGAGAGAGATGCCTGTGACTGCAGTTCTTCGACACTGAGCAGGGCGATCTCAAAACAATCTGAGAAATGAAAGAACGCCCCCAGTCACCGCGCGCCTCAGGAATTTCTGTTGTGGAAAATGAGTCATCTTGCGGGACTTACAGAAGAAGCTGCTCCTACTGCTGGTTCAGCCAGAGCTGCGACTAACACAGACTCCTGCATGGATCATACATCATAATAACATGGAACAGTTGTGTCATGTGACAACAGTTTCAGTGCTGACCAACAGGAAGGCATAAATGAACAAGCGCTGAACAGGCTACCGTATATGTTTTTAGATGGGGCTATTATGGTATTTACGGTAGGCAAGTTGTGCGTCTCTTGTTGTTTTCTGCGGTGGTCCCCATCTGAGTCCAGACGCATTTTCACCATCGAGCGCAGCTACACTATCCACGTATTCAACTATCGGTGTCAATAAAACACCACTGAAACTAAACCGATAACATTGAGGGTGTTAAGAAGGACAGTTCGACGGATCCTTTAAAGGCAATCTCAGCGCGAGATGATGTTGGGGTGCTGAGCGTTTCTCCAGAGCCACAGGCAATGTCAAACATCAACATCTGCAGATGGAAAACAGTGTAACAGGCAAGCGGCAGCAAATTTGTCATCACCATCTGGAAAAATAAGGCTTTCATTTTTACTCTGTTTCACTCGTTTTGTGAAATCACCACAATGCCGCAAGTGTTTGGATTGTCTTTGCCACGGCGCATGTGGCTTCGCTCAGAAGACGCCACCAGCGCTCTCATGGTCTTTGCTGGTGATGCTCAAACGGAAAACCGTCACAGCAAGTGAAACATAGGATTGTAGTGGCCGCTGGAAACGTTGACGTGACCAGATCCATTCTTATATTTGTAATTTTACCTGTGCCATTTATTAGTTTGTAGCTCTTACATCTGGACAGTTACCTTACAGCTGCAAACATTAAACCGTGTCGAGGCAAGAATATACACCAATCTCTTACTATGGAGGAAAGCAATGCCAACGAATCGGTCCCGGATCTGAAAGACCTGGAGGTAAAGATTGGCAGGAAAACCCCCGAGGGTCTCCTGAAGTGGATGCGAGAAGAAGCTGCGCACCGTGGGGAGTCCAAGTCACACACCCCGGAGTGCATAGAGAGAGACCCCGCCAGGAAAAGCCTTGACGAGAAGATAAGAAAACTGAGAGCAGATATGGTAAGATTTGTGGGGAGGTTGAGTGTTCCCGTCTTTTTCTTTTAATTCTTTTAATTTCGCATTTGATGTTTTTTTTATCTTGATGTTATCCATTTTGACACAAGAGTGCATCTTTCCAGTCCAGGATCCGATCCAGAATCTGATGTTGGGTCGGATTTCTGGGCTTTTAAGGCTGCAAAATAGAGGAATTGTATGTTAACGTCCCATGGTAGCGACAGTTAAAGGATTTGAAAGATTTTGTCGGGGCTGTTTATCTTGCTGCCAGCCTAAGTCAGGGGCATTGGACTTAAGTTAGCTCAGCGAAGGAACACATCTGCTGCACCTTCTTTTCTAGATTGAGCGAAACTTTGATCTCGCCACAGCTGGCGATCTGTATTAAATTAAACTGTTTGACTTAGGGCAACTATCATTAACAGTCATGTGCAATCAATCTCTCTCTCTCTCTCTCTCCCTCTCTCTCTCTCTCTCTCTCTCTCTCTCTCTCTCTCTCTCTCTCTCTCTCTCTCTCTCTCTCTCTCTCTCTCCCTCTCCTTGCTGCCAAAACCAGCAGGTGGTTGCGTTGCTAGGAGATTAAACGGTTGAACGGATGCACCCTCTCTGATGCACCGGGCATAAATGGTGATGGATTTAATTTAAAGGACAGCCAGCACCTTCTTCTTTGTTTCGTGAATGCGTGTGGCTGCATGATTTGTTTTTCTTTTGTCGGAAATACACGTCACATTATGCTTTGCCTTGTCGGTCTTGGACGAATCGAACTTGTCCATACCTACACGCCACATTTAGCTTATGATCTGGATTTGTGTTGCCCTGTGATCCCACGCCCGTTTCCCCGTGAGGTGACGCATGTTGAGGGTGACGGTCATTCGAAAGCAGCAGGACTCCAGCTGGGAATCTGCGGGCCTCTGGGCCTGTTTGCGCGCGCGCATTACACGAGATTCTTCGCGTTACAGGGACGGGGTCTTCGAGGGAAGATGCTTTAAGGCTTCCTGTGGGATGTGGGATGTTTGGGGAAACAACGTTCTGTGTCACCTGCCTGGAGATAGGGAGGTTGTTATTAGCTGGTCTGACCAGGACCGTGTTTTGTAAACATTCCAACAGATGGCTGTCGTTAGCGAGAAGCTGGGCTGACTGTGGCTCGTGTCGCTGTTGTCTTCGTCATCTTGAGAGTAAGATGGTCATTGTGAGGATGATCTACCCCTAGAAACTGGCACCAGTCACCGCCTAACCATATGCTGTCATCTAGAGCAAGGGGTAGGACTGTTTTAATGAAAAAAGCCTGTAGCCCCAGGTGGGCATAGAGCTTTTGTGTCCACAAAGAGCACTACCCCCAACCATTAGGCAAATAGGCTCGTTTTAGGCAGAGCTTTCAAACGGTAACCGCTGGCGCGCTGTCGGATCGAACAGTGGACTCAGCAGCATCCAAGGCTCCATTAATCACCGTCCGCTGTCAGCGTTCCGTAACGACCGGGCTGATCTGTTTGCCGTGGTCAGCAGCACCGAAGGCTGCTCACGCGCAGTGATTAAGACACGCCACCTTGTCAGATGTTCTGGACAGAGCTTTTCTGTTGTGGTACAGGAAGGAGAGAGGGAGGGATAGATTGAAAGAGGAACTGATGAGAGGGAGAAACAGGGAGAGAGCAACAGTGAGATGGAGAGAAAATCAGCGTGGGACAGATGACAGAAAGGGTAAATGAAGGATAGAGAAAAAGTGAAGGGAAGGAATGGAGGGAGAGGAAGAGGAAAAGGTGGAACTGTGTATAGGTGCCCTTGCTGTTCGCTGCGAATTTAATGAGACAGCAGTGTCCCCAACTGCCTGTGGCATAGTCACCTTGCACTTTTGTCCAGACAAATATATGCCCCTTTCAACATGAATCCCCCTTTCCTGCTCTCTCTCTCTCTCTCTCTCTCTCTCTCTCTGTCTCTCTCTCTCTCTCTCTCTGAAACCAACACAAACAAACAAATCACAGACACATAGACACAGACACACGTAGACTCTATGGCAGTTAAAGAGGTGAGTGTGAACTCCAAGTGAAGTGAACTCCAGGGTGACAGCTGACATAGAGTGTTCTACTCCATGTGAGTTTGGCTCGTTACCATCACACAGTCCTCAGTCCTGGCCTGGAGCTGCCAGCTTTTCAATAACCCCTCGAGCTCAATTCAGGCCAATCATTATGTCCCCATAATGCACAAGTCCCATGTTCGTTATCACCCCGTAATTCACAGACACTGTGTTCCTTATCACCCTTTAGTGCACTGATTGCATATTTGTTATTATCACCCTGTAATGATCCCGTGCCAGCTAACTGGCAAGTGGAGATAGGACTGGACACTAGCTCTGCCCATAGAGGTTGTTGATCCTCAAATGAGCATTTTGATGAGGTGAGGAGTAGTGGTGACTGATAAACTCTTTCTCAGGGGCATGATGACCAGTAGCCTGGTAAACCCGCCACTCGTACTTCATTTCATTTCGTGCAGAGGGTCTGGAACAGAGACCGTCAGAAACGATTTGCTGGAGGTGTGGACTCTGCTGAAGTTTAAAAAAAGTGCATCTGCCTTTACCCAATCGCTAACGCCTGGTCGTCACGTATGCAATTAGCCTACCTACGCACTACAATTCAAATGTAGCACACAGGGTCAACGTCACAGCTAACGAACACACCCTCTGTTCGCTGATTGGAGCGTTTGATTTTCTAGTTCCCAAATGCTCCCCAAGAGCGTCCGTACCAGACCCTCTGCACGAAATGAAATGAAGTACGAGGGGTGGGTCTTACCAGGCTAGATGACCAGTGCATCATCTGGCTATTTTTTGCTTTGAGAAACTGCT
>CM050212.1:7385000-7395000 GCA_027475355.1 Coilia nasus | reverse complement strand
AGTATAAAAACCTTACAGTATGGTTAGCGCCTCACTATGTGGTTAATATGTGTCAGTGTTTGGGTTACTATTGCACAGCTAGAACGGTTTAAGATACGCATTGAGGTTATTTATTGTGAGCATAATATTGTGTGCTACAAAAGACTGTGAGTTGAGTTCCCTCTCTATTGAGCATTGTACTACTAAAGCCAACCAGGAGCTGTGCCTCTGGGGAGGGCTGTCAGGACTGTCAGGAAGATCTGATAGTTCGAAAGGCATTTATTTTCATTCCGTTGTCATCCTGTAGAATGTGACTGAGCGTAAGACACGACTCTGCATCAGGAGACACGGTCTCTTCCTGGCAGCGTTCCTTAGACTTTTATCCTAATGTAGGAAACCCATGCCAAGGCACGCAGCATTATAATGAACAGTTCTCTGGGGCTTGTGTTGATCTTTTCTCTCGACTGTGTTTCTGCTAAACTAACAGTATTTTCTTCTTTTTTTATCCCTTGATTTTATCCCCCTGTCATTCTCCTCACCCGTTATCCCTTCCCTTCCCCATCTTGTCTCCGTCTCTCCTCACTCTCTTCCTTTCACTTCTCTCTGGATATACATTTCTCTTCTGTCATCGTCTGTCCCACCTCTCTCCTCCCACCTCCCCTCTACCTTTTTGACTTTTTCCCCTCCCCTCCCCTTCACCCTTGCATCTTTTCTCTCCTGTCTCTTTCCCTCCCCCCCCCCCCCCCCTTCTCCCCTCCTTTTCTGTCCCTTTCTGTTCTTTTCATGACCTTTCTCCATGATCTCTCCTCTTTCCTTTTCCCCACTCTCTTTCCATTTCTCTCTCTCTCACTCTCCCTCTCTCTCTCCCTCTCCCTCTCTCTCTCTCTCTCTCTCTCTCACTCTCCCTCTCTCTCTCACTCTCCCTCTCTCTCTCTCTCTCACTCTCCCTCTCTCTCTCTCTCTCTCTCTCTCCCTCTCTCTCTCTCTCTCTCTCTCTCTCTCTCTCTTTATTTTACTGTCTCTTTCTATGTCCCTTCCCCACATCCCTCACCACCCCCTTTTACCTCTTTCCTGTCCTTTCCTTTTCACAACCTCTCTCCATGATCTCCCCTCTCTCCTTATTTCTTCTCTCCCTTTCCATTTGTCTCACTCTCTCTCTCACACTTTCTTTTCCTGTCTCTCTCTCTATGTCCCTTACCATCACCCCCACCCCCAACAGGCACACCTGCGCTCGGTGGACGTGCGTATCTTGCAGCAGCTTCTGGCGGTGCACGAGGGCATCGAGGCGGTCAAGTGGCTCCTGGAGGAGCGCAGCACCCTGACCAGCCGCTGCAGCAGCCTGACCAGCAGCCAGTACAGCCTGGTGGACGGCCCCGAGGCGCCCAGCTCCTGGCGCGGCAGCTGGGGCAGCCTGCACGACCCCCACGACCGCCTGGACAACATCTCCATCGGCAGCTACCTGGACACGCTGGCCGACGACATGGACGAGTACGGCTGCCCCTCCAGCTCCGAGTCCGTTCTGTGTTCGGCCCCTGCCCCCCGCGAGCGCCCCTGACACGGCCCCGCCGCCCCCCCAGTCTACTACGACGCGGAGCGGCGCGGGCACCGGGGGGGCCGGGGGTAACCCGAGTTCGGGGCAACGGCTCTCCTGTGGTCAGGCAGCCGGAGGCACTCAAGGAGGACGTGTGGACCAGGGGCACGGACGCAACCGGCACACCCAAGGACAAGCAGACCCCCAACCACACACCGCCCCCCAAGGCCAACGGTGTCCTGGACAAGGTGCTGCGGCCGGAGGGGGTGTGTGAGTCAGCGCGGGCCTGCCTGGCGGAGAAGCTGGGGAAGACCCAGAGCCCGAAGGCCAAGGCCTACCAGAACGGCCACGTGGAGCTGGACACCTGTAAGCTCAACGGCAGGATGCACCTGGAGTACGACGCCCACTGGCGCTGGGTGCAGTCTCAGGACGATGTCACCTTCCTGTGACCCTTCTCCCATACTGTGACCTCACAGGTCAAAGGTCAAGCCAGACTGGCAGGTGTGGGGCATGGACAGGTGTGACTCTGCTGGGGACTTGTGCCATAAAGGTGTCGAGGTGGAACCTGCAGACGTGACCTGCAAGTGTGGTGGTTTGTTTTGATGTCTCCCAAATCCTGTTTCAGGTGTTTACATGTCTGTGCCTGCATGGGTGTCTAATTTAACCGAATGTGGTGTTCATCTCTGGAGTGAATCCAGATCCAATGTGCCACAGTCTCCATGATGTCACTGTTAAAACTCCAGTCGGAGATGAGCTACATGAATGAAGCCCTTACCCTATGCATCGTCTATTTGCTCTGTTTAATCACATAGCTCCAAATTAGCCCCTTACCCCAAAGACTTATACTCCCCTACAAAGGCAAAAGACCTTAACTTACCAGAATGTAAAACTGAGAAAATGACTTTAAAAATCCTCTGCTTCTGCCTCTTGGATGTGTTTTCAGCATTATGGCAAAGAAATCTTATTTTTTCCAAAAAACAACAAAATTGACTCAAGATGTTTGGCCACATGACAAAACCGATGTTTATTGTTCCAAAAATAACTCATTTTCACCCAAAATTGAAGTTACAGTCTTTTGCCTCTGCATGGTAGTATGGGTAGATGTCTAACTGCAGGAAAGTTTTTTTTTTTCCTGAAGAGATGTCAGTGTCAGTCACTACCTATAGAAGCCTTTGGGTGAGGCGCTTGCTATAGTGTAACACATGGTTTGAGAGTGGACCAAAGTCTTTTGCTTAAACAATCCCTGATGTTCAAAGTGATGGCTAAATATTTTTGTAGTGAAATGGTTTCTAGAAGAGTATTAACACCTATCAAAGCAGTGTCCCCTGTCTCAATGTGTGTGTGTGTGTGTGTGTGTGCGTGCATGTATGTATCCTTTGTGTGTCTGCTTGTGTGTGTGTGTGTGTGTGTGTGTGTGTGTGTGCGAGTGTGTGTGTTTAACACCCATTATATACCCGGCCTAGAGAGTCTGTGGCACTGTCTTGCGCTCAGTGGAATCTACTTCTGATTATGCACTTAGGATATGTGTGGCTGCTCCTGTTCCTGTAAAATGCCTACTTAATTATACATAATCAATCTATGGCAATACCTAGGTTGTGTGTGTGTGTGTGTGTGTGTGCGCGTGCGTGTGTGTGTGTGTGTGTGTGTGTGTGTGTGTGTGTGTGTGTGTGTGTGTGTGCCCATTGTTAAAAAAAAAACTGCATGACTGCCTGCACAAACTGAACTGTAACTCTAGTGGCAGTGATGTAATGTGACATAACCACTGTGGTTGGCCAATTAGGACACGAATAAAATCAATCACAACAACAAAATGTGTATCCTGAGAAATGCGCTTTAATCCCTTATGGCTGGATTAGGATTGGCAGGAATAAAATACTTTTAAACGTCTGGAAGAGCATGTGTAGCATCTTACTGTATTGTGGTTATTGTTAAGTGTATCCTATCCTCACATCCTATCCTATCAAATTCCACATAGAGGGCATGGTAAACACAGCTGTGCCAGTCCACAGTGAACTCAGCTGGTGTTTGGTGCTGATGCTTTGGGGGGCTGTGATGCTGTGGACAGATGGGATGCGATCGACAGGTGTGAGGCTGTGAATATGTGTGATGCTGCGAACAGGTGTGTCTCAGTCTGCCACTCTGCCGCTCGCTGCACCTGCCTCATCATGTCCGATATCCAACATGGCCGCTCTGTCCTTTACTCCTCCTGTGAGAGTGTGACCTGACCTTCACTGCCTGGCAGTACAACTCTCTGGGGCTTCAGACTCCTTCTGGCAGTGCTGGAGCCGTGTGTGTTTATGTGTGTGGGGGGAGGGGGGTGTGGGTCATGGCTACTGGTGTAAGACTCACAGGCACATGTGGAGGTGGCGGTGGTGGTGGTGGTGGTGGGGGTTGGGTTTGTGTGTGTCTGTAGGAACCAGCAACCAACTTCTCACCATTCATTATTTTCCCATAGCTTCCTCCTTCTCTCCTCCCACTCTTTCTGTTTGTTCTTCTCTCTCTCTCTTCCTCTCATTCTCTGTCCCCCCTCAATCTACCTCTACTTCCCTCCTCTCTCTCTCTCGCTCTCTCTCTCTCTCTTATTCCCTCTGACCTTCTCCCACTCCCCCTCCTGTCACACCCACATGAAAAGTTAATAATGGAAGGAGAGGGTTTCTATGGCTACTGAGAGGAGTGTGTGTGTCTGTGTGCGTGCATACGTGTGTTTGTGTGTGTGTTGTGGTGAAAATTCTCTTGTCCAAAATCAAGTTAAGTTACATTACAAAAATACATACAAATACAAATACTTACAAAATAGCACTCTGGATACCTTATAAAATGAGACCAGTTGAGACGAGAAGTTGTTAAAGACTGACGAACCTTTTATTCACAACACCACTCAAAACCAACAGCTTGCCTGCCTGCTAAGACAGGTGCCCTGATGAGATGGTGAGTGAACCGATTCCCCAACAGGTGTTCTGCAGAAGGCCTGATCAGCTGCCTCTGAGATCCACAGTGACCTGAAAGGAACCTGTCCCCTTTCTGGGATTTATGCTTCTCAGCTAGGGCCAGTTCCTCCCCTTTCTTGTTACATCTTTAGCCTTTAGACCACAATCCTGCCACAATCCTTCTTTTTAATCGCCAAACTCAGCTTGTTTATCATGGTGGTTTTCCATTATGTCATAATAGTGGTCTCACATTACATTATGATGGTATAGTCCCATCTTATCCTCTTTTTAAATAACCGTCTCGGCCAGCAGGTGTTCTCAGTTGTGTGTTCTATGTTGCCTGCACTATGTACAACGGTTTCCTCGGGTCTCCGTTCCGCACCTGTTGGTACGTCTTACCCCCCTGCTCTGTCAGCACCTTTCCTGTTTACGCCAAACATTTCTGTCATGTTGTCATGTACATCATTCGTTTCCATTGTTATACCATGGCCTCAGAAATATTCTTCCACAGTGTGTGTGTGGGTGTGTGTGGGTGTGTGTGTTTCCTGGAGAGACTTGCTGAGCACAGATGTTCATTCCAGTAAGCTACAGAACAACAGGGAGGATATTACACTAAAGAGAGCCACACACACACAATTCACGCACACACCCACACACACACCCACACACACACTTATACACTAACTCATCTCCTTATAATGTACTTGCTACCACCCTCTTGAGACCCATGCTCCGTCTATGATGGATTCCTGCCCTCTCATGGTTTTGAACGTGCAGCTCACAGCAAGATGCAGATCTATATGCCGGTAGCACCTGAGAAGGGGTGTAGTGGTAAAATCAGAGGTGGGTAAACTATGCATTTGGTGATCACGGTGAGGTGGATGCATGGTGTGACACAAGATGAGGTGAAAGATGGTGAAAAAGACATGCAAAATATGTTTGAACAGTCCCAGTGCATTTTAATGGTCTTTAGTGCACATATAGATGACATAGTGTGATTTTAGAATGTTAGAAATTGTGTTTGGTGCATAAATTCTACTATAGGTTAAATAAACTGTATTGTTAGGTGGATAAACTGTGTTGAGAGGTGGATAAACTCTTTTTCTGAAATTTGAGAGGTGGGTAAACTGGGTAAACTCAAGGCGACGTTTATTCATCAAGCTGATTGTGTGAGACTTAGCAACCATGGATATTAAGCGTTCTATATCGATAAGTATTCCATCAAGGCTTACGGGATGGTGGGAGGACGTGATGTGGGATTAGAACTCCAAGATCAACTGGCCACTCAACCACTGGCATTCCTGCATGGTTCATTTTCCAGACTTCTGATTCCGGCTTTTAGCTCAAGCTACTCCACATTCACTCATTCCACTTAAGCAGAGGCTAACAGAGAGGTATTTGTTCTCTGAGACATGAGAATCTGCTAGTTGGCTAGCATTAGCCCTTAGCACAGTCATTAGCTCTGCTAGCAAAGGGGCCCGATTTGGGTTCTGGTACAGTAGCCTAAATCAGGAGTCTTGCCTGCTAGCGTGCTACAGCATCGTTAGCAAAGAGGTCCTGTGTAACCAAGCAGTTTTGTTTCCAAGAGGTTGAGAAAGCAATATTGCAGAAAGATTGCTGATATTTGAACTTATCAGCCAAATTGAAACGCCACTCCGTCCTTTTACCTCTCAATCTCCTTGTCGTCTCCCTGGAGCCCTTCTCCCCTGGGACAATATTAAGCCAAATATAAGCATATCAGCATCACTCCCCCTCCACTCCAACCCAAAGGCATCAGGGCCAATGCAGAGCCCATTTCCTCATCAGCAGTTTCTGTTTTCCGAAGGTTAAAGAGCTGTGTAGCTTTACAGCTCCGAGCTAACAGCTTCAGTGACTCCGATAACCTCTAAACAAAAATAAACTGGAAGCTGCAGTGCTTCACCACTGCCCATATCCAGTGTCCATCAGTCTTTAAACACCAACTTAACCATTATCATCATTTTTTATTTTATTATTTTATTATATTTTTATTATATTCTTTTTTCTTTTTTTAACCATTTTTTCATTGTCTCCTCTACTACATGTTTTCATCATCCCCTCAGTCACCAGAGGGAAATCAGTCAGGCTCTGTCTGATGCCTGGGAGGTTGAGTTAGTTGGCCCAAACCCAAACCTGACCCGAGGGTCTGAGGGCTCCAAGCCCCAGTGCCTTGGCAGGACCTCAGAGTTAAGTTCTGGTCCAAATGACTCGCTTCTCTGCTCCACTGATCACTCCTGAGCATTGTCAGACTGTTCCATGGTTCTCCATGCCCCTGGTTCTGGTTGCAGAGAGAATGTGCATGTCGTAACCACACTAATGTGATATTTAAAAAATAAGGCATGCATCATCTTGGGTGAGATGCATACTAATGTGTCTGTTTTCTTTCTTTCTTTTTTTACCTTTATTTTCCACAGGGCAGTTATCCACTTTGGCAGGATACAGACACCTTGCATGCCAAAGAGTGGAAGCCTGCTCCCCTCAGGGTTGGGAGGTTGCCATTCAGTAGACCACCCACCATACACACACACACACACACACACACACACACACACACACACACACACACACACACACAAAGAGTGTAAACGTTTAAGCTTGTGTAGCTAATGGTTCATATAGTCATCCATTTCACACTTTATAAAGATTTTCCTACACAAGCTAGAGATTAGCCATGTTTACACATATGGTATAGCACTTTTGAAAAATGTATATATTTTAATGTGGTTCACATAATAATATTGTGGCCATGCATGATTACGTGAACTCGCATCTGAATTATGGATCTATGTGTGTCTTGTTCTGTGGTAACACATGGCATAACTGTGACCCTGTAGTCGGTTTTGTTAATGTGGTATTGACAGTCAGCTGTGACGGCCCAGTCCTGTTCCAGTCAGCGCTAGGCAACCAGAATGATGTCACGACCTCACCACTAGTTGCCATAGCACCAGCTCTTCTTCAAGTGCGGATTTCTATTGTAGAAATACAAAAAACGGTAAAATGAGTCTGAACTCGCAAATTCTAATTTTAAGGTGCAGGCCAATTTTGGTAGAAATCCTTAAAAAAAAAAAAAATAAATAAATAAAAAAATAAATAAATAAATAAATAAATATATATATATATATATATATATATATATATATATATATATATATATATATATATATATATATATATATATATATATATATATATATTCTTTTATGAATCAAATAGTGTTCAAAAATATCTCCTCACTTTTCATAGTCAAGATAACTATACTAAGGTTAAAAATGGTCTGTGTGAAGTTTAAGTGTACCGTTGAAATATTACCAAGATGTCCAAAATAAATGTGATTTCCTCAGGTTTTGAATAAAACAAATTATATATATAATATATTTCAAACGTTTACATCTTGATAATTGTTAAATGTGTGTCTCTGACCAAGAAATTGTTTTAGAGTGTACCATTTTGTCTTTTCACTGGTACCAAAATCAACATTTTTGAATGTTGGGTCACCGTGACTCATGTCTGCTTGTTTACTGTATTACACTTGTTCTGTCCTCCTCTCTCCACAAAGGGCATGACTAGGGACTCATGCAGTCCACAGAGTCTGTCCAGTCAGCTAACATCATCATCAGTGACCTAGTCACACACACACATTCACACACCCACACATTCACACACACAGTCACATACACATGCACGCACACACACACACACACACACGCACACACACACGCACACACACACACACACACACACACACACACACACACACACACAGGAATATAGGCAAACAGACTGCAGACTGCTTGTGCCCAAGTAACCTCTGCTTTTATACACACACGTGTGTGTGTGTGTGTGGTTCCACAAATTTAACCAAACAGACCGTAGTGAATCATCATTATCAGCCTGTTACTGTAGCTTCGGGGTACGGAAGACCACTACAGATAGACTGCAGACTCACAGCCCATGAGCTCTCATCTTAGCTCCTAACGCCACTTCACCTCTCGCCCATGCAAGATTAGCAAGCTGGGCACACACTGAAGGCCTAAGAGGCCAGTGGTGGTGCATTAGTAAAAGTGTGTGTGTGTGTGTGTGTGTGTTGGGGGACTGGCGATTAGGAAGTGGAGACGGATGTCAGGGCTGGGAGGTGGGGGGGTGGGGGGTTTGAGTGGATTGCTGGGAAGTAGGTATCAATTGGCTAATTGTGTTGCCTTGGCTATAGGGAAGGAGTGGTGTTTTAGTTCTGTGTGTGTGTGTGTGTGTGTGTGTGTGTGTGTGTGTGTGTGTGTGTGTGTGTGTGTGTGTGTGTGTGTGTGGGTCAGAGCATCCACTCTGGGTTTCCTGTTAACCTCTAAGGTTTTATCTCAGCAATGATGTTGGCCAAGGAGCAAAGGCTCTTTATGTTGTGTGTGTGTGTGTGTGTGTGTGTGTTGTACCTGTCCACTGCTAAATAGAAAGAAAAAGCGCTGGGAAAAAAAGGCTCTTCTTTTACGGGCAACAGGCCACATTCTACCTGTAAGTCTTTGGAGTCTCGTGTCTAGAAAATATTTTATATTTTTTATATTCATGAAAGAGATGAGAAAAGTTTGATGCTAACACTGTGTTCTTCTCTTGTGTGTGTGTGTGTGTGTGCGTACATGTGTGTGTGTTTGTGTGTTTGTTGTTTGTTTCCATTGTTTTTACCCACTCAGTTTCATCATCATCATCGTCATCATCATTGTCCATCATCATTGCACATGCCCCAGTATTGGTCTGTAGTGCCCCAGTATAAATTTCACCAGTAAAAAAAAATCACTTTAGACTTTTAGGCATGGCATAATCTACAGAATGCACACACAGCTACTCAATATGGCAACTCATTGCTACTTTATTCACTTCATACACAATGCACACATGGCTACTTTATATGGTAATTTATTTACGCAACTTTGGCTGTGACTTAAGGTCTAACAACGGTGTCTGAGCGCTATTTCTTTCCACCTGCCTTACAGGTTAGTACCGGGTAAATTGCCCATCATTGTTGCTGTTTTCATCTCTGTGTTACCATTTCCATGTGGATTTAAATGTTACAACTTTACTTTTTACGTTTAATGTATGAGGCAGCTGTCATGAAGTAGCCTACTGGAGACGTTAGCTGCTGTCTTTTAGCTAACTGGCATATGCCTATTACCATTGTTGATAACGGTTAGCCTAGCACTGTGAGCTACCACACTCGGTTTCTGGAGATTGCTATCTTACATCTACGATGTCTGATGAGCATATCAACATAATCTGATATGATTGTTTAGTTTGAAGCACTATTTATGTTTTTTATGATAAATAAGTGCTAAAAATGTTTTGCTTTGCCATCGCATTAATTGTCTGTGCCCCAGTTGTGCTCCAGTACAGTAATAGGACTAGTGACGCCCTTGCCCAGATGTAACAGGTGACATTAACATGCCACAGTAAGCCAGAGGAATTTTCCGCATTGCCTTTTTTCTGTTTGTTTTTCAGCTTGTTGATGTACTGCCATTACTCTTATCACTCGCTGGGTACAACGTTTTCCTTTTTTCCCTCTTGA
>CM050212.1:7357500-7377500 GCA_027475355.1 Coilia nasus | reverse complement strand
TGTGAGTGTAGTAAGAAATTGTCCCTGGAGATTTGCAGTTAAATCTTTAATCACTGCCTAACGTTATTGCACAGTGTGGTCTGTTTTGCATTCTCCACATGTGCGTTGTTGGGATGGGGGAAGTGTATAGAGTCTGTGAGCATGTGTGTATATGTGTGTGTGTGTGTATGTTGACATGAAGTTTTACCTTCACAGGATTCTCTTTGATATATTGATCACAAGGTCCAAATATTTGCTCAGTTAGATAGAGGTCAGTGTCTCCATTAGGATAGAAGCCATTGTGTACATACACTTCTGCATATCATGTCCCATAGGGAATTAATAAGGCAGACGATGGAAATGGAGAGAAATGTGGAGAGATGGATAGACAGAATCAAGAAGACGATGAGTTGAGAGATGAAGAGACAGAGCCACCCATCAGAAACTTCATTTCCATCTCTGGCATTAACAGAAGAGGGACTCCACTGCCACATTGGCACACACACTCACACAAACACACACACAATCACACACACACACATTCAGCACACCATCACATCACAGCAAAGGAATCCATACACCTCACAACGCACACATTATATCAACTCATAACACCACACATCACAGAACACACACTCAACACACCAACACACCACAATCATCACACCAACTCATAACACCTCACATCACAGGACAGACACTTAACAGACCACACATCACAGCACACATCACAATCATCACACCAACACATCACACCATACACATTGATCACACCACGCCACATACTCATAACACCACACCACACACTCATAACACCACATACACTCATAACATCACACCACACACACTCATAACACCACACCACACACTCATAACACCACACCACACACTCATAACATCACACCACATACTCATAACACCACGCCACATACTCATAACACCACACACACTCATAACACCACACCACACACACTCATAACACCACACCACACACTCATAACACCACACCACACACTCATAACACCACACACACTCATAACACCACACCACACACACTCATAACACCACACCACACACTCATAACACCACACCACACACTCATAACACCACACACACTCATAACACCACACCACACACTCATAACACCACGCCACATACTCATAACACCACACCACACACTCATAACACCACACACACTCATAACATCACACCACACACACTCATAACATCACACCACACACACTCATAACACCACACCACATACACTCATAACATCACACCACACACACTCATAACACCACGCCACATACTCATAACACCACACCACACACACTCATAACATCACACCACACACACTCATAACACCACACCACACACTCATAACACCACACACACTCATAACATCACACCACACACACTCATAACATCACACCACACACACTCATAACACCACACCACATACACTCATAACACCACACACACACATAACACCACACCACACACACTCATAATACCACACCACACACTGACATTGCTTATGAAAACTGAGCTGCACTGGCACACACATGCAAACACAAACACACAGCCATACATGCACACACACACACACACCTGCAAACACACACACATGCGATCACACACACACACATATCTATACACATGCACGCTCACACACACAAACCAACACTCACACACACAAACCAGCACTCACACATGCACACATACACACACACACAAACACATCTGCGAACACAAATACACATACACACATAAATATCCATGCGCATGTGTGCTCACACACACACACACACACACACACACACACACACACACACACACACACACACACACACACACACACACACACACACACACACACACACACACAATGCCATAAAAGGGTCTCTGTTCAGGGTGCAGGAGTGTGTGGTGTGCATGTGTGTCCTGGTAAGCAGTAAGTAGGGGGCCAAGGACGCATTAAGGGGGCAGGAATGCGGGGACATGCGGGCAGCAAAAACAACTGTTTGTCAACAGCCTGTCCAACTGACCCACTTATTAGAGAACAGAGGCTCACGTACAATAGTGGTCCACAGTGCGCGCGCGCACACACACACACACACACACACACACACACACACACACACACCGATTGTGGAGAACAGAGGCTCACACAGAATATAAGCCAAGGGTTCAAGCGCGCCCGCACACACACACACAGATTGTGGAGAACAGAGGTGTACACAGAATATAGGCCCAGGTTTCAAGCACACACACACACACACACACACACACACACACACACACACACACACACACACACACACACACACACACACACCGATTGTGGAGAACAGAGGCTCACACAGAATATAAGCCAAGGGTTCAAGCGCGCCCGCACACACACACACAGATTGTGGAGAACAGAGGTGTACACAGAATATAGGCCCAGGTTTCAAGCACACACACACACACACACACACACACACACACACTCGCACTGAGAGCGGAGAACAGAGAACACACACACAATACAGGTCCAGGTCCAATAGAGGCCCTTCTGTTTCTACTCATGCCAGAGCCGCTCCAGTGTGTGTGTGTGTGTGTGTGTGTGTGTGTGTGTGTATGTGGTAAAAAAAAAATGTGCTTAGACATACACAACAAGATTGAAAATAGCTGAAGACCTACAGACACTGAACAGTTTTTGCCATTGTATGTGTGAGGGGAAGGTTGAAGATGCATAGGAGAGAGAGAGAGAGAGAGAGAGACAGAGAGAGAGAGAGGGAGAGAGAGAGAGAGAGAGAGAGAGAGAGAGAGAGAAAGGGAGACAGACAGACCAATAGAGAGATAGAAGCCACCATGGACTGAGCAGGTAACCATGTGCATCCTCCAAACCCCCACCTACTCCAAACCCCCACCTACTCTCCCTCTGGCTGTGTATTGTATGCTACCAGGAGATTGTCCATGTTGGATTCATTATCTAGCCAGTACTTGGCCATACATTGTGTTCAGGTTTGTAGTGGTAAAATCAGAGGTGGGCAACCTATGATTTTGGTGATCACAGTGAGGTGGATGCACAGTCTTAGTCCTTCTCTGCCCCCATCTTCCCTATCTCCTCTCCTATTCTCTCCTCTCTCCTACTCTCCTCTCCTTTTCTCTCCTCCTCTCTTCTCTCTTCTCTCCTCTCCTCTCCTCTCCTCTCCTCTCCTCTCCTCTCCTCTCCTCTCCTCTCCTATTCTCTCCTATTCTCTCCTCCTCTCCTCTCCTTTTTCTCTCCTCCTCTCTTCTCTCTTCTCTCCTCTCCTCTCCTCTCCTTTTCTCTCCTCTCCTCTCCTCCTCTCTTCTCTCCTCTCCTCTCTTCTCCTCTCCTCTCCCTCTCCTCCTCTCTTCTCTCTTCTCTCCTCTCCTCTCCTCTCCTCTCCTTTTCTCTCCTTTCCTCTCCTCTCCTCCTCTCTTCTCTCTTCTCTCCTCTCCTCTCCTTTTCTCTCCTTTCCTCTCCTCTCCTCCTCTCTTCTCTCTTCTCTCCTGTCCTCTCCTCTCCTTTTCTCTCCTCTCCTCTCCTCTCCTCTCCTCTCCCTCTCATCCTCCTCTGCTCTCCTTTCCTCTCTTCTTCTCTCCTCTCTGCTCCTCTTCTCTCCTTCTCTTCTCTCTCCTCTCCTCTCCTCTCCCTCTCCTCTCCCTCTCCTCCTCCTCTCCTCTCCTCTCCCTCTCCTCCTCCTCTCCTCTCCTCTCTTCTCTCCTCTCCTCTCCTCTCCTTTTCTCTCCTCCTCTCCTCTCTTCTTCTCTCCTCTCCTCCTTTTACTTCTGTCCCCTACTCTTCTGTGTTCCTGAGGGCTTCAGGTCAGATCGCTTCCAGATGCTTCTGCGTGGCCTTGGCAGATATATGACATGGGAGAAGCTGTGTGTGTGTGTGTGTGTGTGTGTGTGTGTGTGTGTGTGTGTGTGTGTGTGTGTGTGAGTGTGAGTGTGAGTGTGTGTGTGTGTGTGTGTGTGTGTGAGTGTGTGTGTGTGTGTGTGTGTGAGTGTGTGTGTGTGTGTGTGTGTGTGTGTGTGTGTGTGTGCGTCATGTGGAAGAGTACAGTTTATTTTTATGATTATTGCGATACCTGAGAGCTATTTCCTGGGGGGCAGAGGGAGTAGTGTGGTGTGCAGTGTGGCGGGGCGGTACATGTAGGTATGTGCATGTGTGTGTGTGTGTGTGTGTGTGTGTGTGTGTGTGTGTGTGTGTGTGTGTGTGTGTGTGTGTGAAGACAGCTGAGATTGCTCAGAGGGGTATCAGTCTTCCTGAAGATGGAGTCCACCCAGCCCAGACAGACAGAGATGGAGAGAGTGAGAAGTGAAGAGAGGGAGAGGGATAGAGAGATGGAAAGGTGAAGAGAGAGACAGAAAGAGAGAGGTCAAAGGACAGAGAGAGGAATAGGAAAGGAGGGACAAAAGGAAGAGAGACGATGAGAAGAAAGACAAGGAGATTTGAAGATCTAGAGCAGTGGTTCCCAAAGTCGGGGTCGCGACCCCCCGGGGGGTCGCAGGGCAGTGAAGGGGGGTCTCGAGACGATTTCCAAAAATAATGCTATTGCCTGTTTGCTAACCAGAGGACCGTTACCCTCCCATTAGCGGGCATCAAATGTGTGACCTGTTGTTCTATTGCTCTGCCCTGCCCGATTAGCATAGCTATCAGCAGACTCTCCTCTGGCGATCACCTACTGTTTAAATCTGTGTCCCAGCGTTTTCACGTGTATCATTATAAATCAGGTACACACCCTCCGTGCGTTGTGTGCTTTGAAGTCCTCGCACAAGAGAGTCTAAACCGGCGAAATTATGTAGGCATATGAAGACCAAACATCCCAGCTTCACAGATAAAGCCAGTGACTTTTTTCGCAGAAAAGAGAGTGTTACAGGGGCAGAAGAAACCCCTCACTAAGCAAACAATTATCTCTGCAAAGGCGCATAAGGCTTCATATGAGGTGGCATTTAATTGCGCAGACAAAAATGGCCCACACGATTGGGGAAACTTTAATGAAACTAGCAGCAATAGCGACGATTTGGATTTTGTTTGTAATATTTGTAATATGTCCGTATATGCTCAGCATTTTATATACGTTATGGGATGTTGCCTATTTGTTTTCGCTCGTGAGTTTGGTAATAAAATACACTAGTTCAGAGATTGTGTTCAGTTTTGTTTTTGCTCTACTGCCTTGCATGCGTAACACGTGACAAAGAATGGTTGCGGGGGTCGCGGGTCGTCAGCAGCTTAAAACTGGGGGTCGCGGTCTGAAAAGTTTGGGAACCCCTGATCTAGAGAGATAGAAAAGAAGAGAAAGAGACATGAAGAGGGTGTGTGTGTTTGTGTGGTTTGGTTGTGTGTGTGTGTGTGTGTGTGTGTGTGTGTGTGTGTGTGTGTGTAAATCATGCCCAAACTGCACCTGCAGATGTGAGCTGCACTGTTACACTTGGCTCAGATAACAGGACAGGGGAATTTTAGTGTGTGTGTGTTTGTGTGTGTGTGTGTGTGTGGGGGGGGGTCTCTGTGTGTAAGGGGCTGTAATCACAAGGAGAGGGAATGTTAGGCTCTCCTTACATCAATACCCTACAGCTTACAGGTCACCCGGCCTACAGACATGTTCTCTCGTAAGGGGAGATGGCAATCGTAGCATTTCCACTGACAAAACCATGACAGCTCTCTGTGTTTAGCTTGGGTGGTGGGTGGCGTAGGCCTATAGGTGACCAGACAAAATGGGTCTGAAGTCGTAAATTCTAATTTTAAGGCACAGGCCAATGTTGGTAGAAAACCTTAAAAATATCACATTTTATTTTTGTTATTTTATTAAACATAGGGTGTTCAAAACCTCTCCTCACTTTTCATTGTCCAGACTACTATGTCAAGGTGGCTATCTGAAGTTTAAGTGCTTCAGTGGAATATTACCAAAATGTTCAAAATATATGTGATTTTCTCAGGTTTTGAATTTTAAATAGATGGTAGGATGTCATAAATGAAAAGACTATATCTTGACAACTGTTCTCTGTGTCTCTGACCAAGAAGGCATAGAAATATATGCTTCATATTTTATATTATTTATAATTGTATAACCATTACACATCTCACTAAAATGTGACAAAATTGGCTAGTGCTGAATAAGATGGTAAAGCTCACTAGAGGTAATCTGGTTAATAAAATACCCTTTTTTGTCTCCACAAAATGGAGCAGGACAGCTTAGGATTTCTCCTATATGTTTCCATTGAAGCAAATTAGCATGCGGTCTTCCTTCAGTTGGATTGTGCCTCCGCTCATAGCCTGATGATCCACTATGTAGATGACGCCTGCCCCCCAGGAATCTCACCCCTCTTTGGGGCACTCGTGCTGGACTGACTCTCGTTTGGCCCTGCACAGGTGGATTCTGTACAATTTAAAAATTCCTAGAAAGGAAATGTCTGTGTTGCGTCACCTGAGGCATTCCGGGACTGTTTTGTGGGATAGGCGCGGTGGAGTGCCAGCATTCCACACATTTGGCCTCGCTCACTGTTGCTTACACAACCCTGGTGCTTTGCACCGCAAGCTCCGCCGAGAGGGAGGGATTACTGGATCTCCCCCACCTGACTTTCTTCCATTTACATTCTGAGCAGGACAAACAAACAGAAGCTCGGTATTTTATTTTCACATTTATTTTAGCTCTCTGTTTTCTTGTTCCAGTTGGAGAAAAACAGAGTCAGGCAGACGGACAGACTGACAGACAGACAGAGAGAGAGAGAGAGAGAGAGAGAGAGAGAGAGAGAGAGAGAGAGAGAGAGAGAGAGGGAGGGAGGGAGAAAGAGAGAATTGCAGTTTTCCCTACCACCAGAGAGGGTGCCTCAGACACATAACTCACTCTAATGAGTGTGACTTCTCTCTCTCTCTCTCTCTCTCTCTCTCTCTCTCTCTCTCTCTCTCTCTCTCTCAGGCCTGAGCACTGCGTGGGAGGCTGGGAAGGCACAGAGATTTACAGACAGAATGACAGAGAGGAAGAGAGACAGAGAGGAAGAGAAAGAAAGGCAGAGAGAGAGACAGAGAGAGAGAGAGAGAAGGAAAAAGAGAAGTAGAGATGGAGAGAGACACCAAGGGAGAGGGATAGAGAGGGAGAGAGAGAAAAAGAGAGAGAGAGACAGAGAGAGAGAGAGAGAGAGAGAGAGAGAGGAAGAGAGACAGAGAGGCAGAGAGAGAGAGAGAGAGGAAGAGAGACAGAGAGGCAGAGACAGAGAGATAGAGAGAGAGAGAGAGAGAGAGAGAAGGAAAAAGAGAAGTAGAGATGGAGAGAGACACCAAGAGAGAGAGGGATAGAGAGGGAGAGAGAAAAAGAGAGAGAGAGAGAGAGAGAGAGAGAGAGGAAGAGAGACAGAGAGGCAGAGAGAGAGAGATAGAGAGAGAGAGTGAGAGAGAGGGGAAAAGAGAAGTAGAGATGGAGAGAGACACCGAGAGAGAGAGGGATAGAGAGGGAGAGAGAAAGAGAGAGAGAGAGGGAGAAAGAAAGAGAGAGAGAGACAGAGAGAGAGAGAGAGAGAGAGAGAGGAAGAGAGACAGAGAGGCAGAGAGAGAGAGATAGAGAGAGAGAGTGAGAGAGAGGGGAAAAGAGAAGTAGAGATGGAGAGAGACACCGAGAGAGAGAGGGATAGAGAGGGAGAGAGAAAGAGAGAGAGAGAGGGAGAAAGAAAGAGAGAGAGAGACAGAGAGAGAGAGAGAGAGAGAGAGAGAGAGAGAGAGAGAGAGAGGGAGGAGCTGAGGAGGGAGGTTGTGGAGGCACACAGATTTACAGACAGAAAGACAGAGAGGAAGAGAGACAGATAGAAAGAGAAAGAGAGGCAGAGAGAGAGTGAGAGAGGGGAAAAGAGAGATAGCGAGAGACAGAGAGAGATGCAGAGAGAGAGAGAGAGAGTGAGAGAGGGGAAAAGAGAGATAGCGAGAGACAGAGAGAGATGCAGAGAGAGAGAGAGAGAGAGAGAGAGAGAGAGAGAGAGAGAGAGAGAAGCTGAGGAGGCAGGTTGGGGAAGGACACAGATTTACAGAGATCAGTCTGCCCTCTGTGGCCAAAGCTGGCCTCAGCAGCTGTTGTGGCTGCACAGATGAAATGGCCGCATCTTCGCAGCCCAGCACACATGACCTCACTGGGCCTCATCTCACGTCGGCTCCACACTGCCGACCTCACTGACTATGTGTGTCTGGTTTGGGGAGAGGTGTGTATATGATGTGTGTATTTATGTGTGTATATGATGTGTTTTTAATCGACTTACGTGGATAGTGTCTGTGCTACATGTGTTTATTGGTGACACCAAAGACAATTTTCTGGACATGACAATAACGTCTGTTCTATTCTATTTTAAAAATAGTGTTAATGAAAACATAGGTTTTATTTGATTTTAAAGTAATATTTTTAATGTAAACTAACAGTTCATAAACACTGTGATTTTGGCTTTGTGTTTTCCTAATTAGTAAGTAAGCAGGTCATTTTGGAAGTAAATTGTGGTGGTAGTTAATTTTGTAAGTAAAACTTTGGAAGTCGTGCAAACAGGTGGTAATGAACAGTAGGTAGTACATTTTGGAAGTAAACTGTGGTTGTAAGTGAATTGTGGAAGTACATTTTGGAAATTTGGGTAGCAGGTAGCTGAACTGTGGACACACACTAAAGGATTGATCACCTTTAGTGGGGCCGCCTCAGGGGAGGGTGTACAGTGACTAAAGGCCCGAAACACCCGTTGATCCTGAGGTACACTGCTGAGGATGTGTCCCACATAGTGTATGGATAATTGTAATGGCTGTAGTTAGGAAAGCCTGAAGTGTGGTACAATGGGTGCTCTCCCCACATGTGCAAGTGTCTTGTATTTTTATTTATTTACTTATTAGTTAACCCTTGTTGAGCATCTGTCTGTACGGCTCCAGTTGGCCATCCCCGCAGCTGCTCTGTCCTGTACAGCTCACATGAGGTTGCGTGAATAGCTGTAGTCAGCGGCCAGTTGTGCGTGTTACACCTGGGAGTAGGGACTAACAGCCTGAACTATTTACTTGATTATAGATAGTGTAGGGGTAGGTGTAATAGCTGTAGTTTCTCCCTAAGGTGCTCTTCCTACATGCACAAGTACTTTGTGTTCTTTGTAAACAAACATATTATTGTTATACATGAATTATTAAGTATATAAAACATTTAATGTAAACTAATAATTACATTCAAATATTGTATGGACACATCAGAGTTCTCAGTGATACAGGTGCATCAAACACTGTATCAAACAATTAGGTTTCTCATTATTTCATAATATAAATATCTGTCCTCAAGTACTTCATAATTACAGAGTATTACCAACTGATTTTATCATCTTTCCCTTCACTCTTCTCTCTGCAAAGTGTCATTCTTTACTTCCTGTTTATAAAGCACACCATCACTTTCTACTTCCTGTTCAAAAACTGGCTCATCATGTCCATGGGGAGGGGGAAGATGATGGTGGAGTTCTTCTCAGCGGCGATGGTGCTAAGGGTCTGCAGGTAGCGCAGCTGGAGAGCAGACGGAGACTCTGCGATCACGAGGGACGCCTCCTTCAGGGCTCGCGAGGCATTCATCTCTCCCTCAGCAGCGATCACCTGTACGGCCACATGGGAAACTACATTACCCACAATTCAACAAAACATGCACCCTAACAGACTCAGCAGCCTTTCAAGAAGGGTATTTTTCTCACAGCTATCTGCTGAACACTTTATGTAACCTTGATATGTCATATGTCTTTATGTAATAATGTCTTGGTTTGTGAAAGTTTTGTGTATGTGCAACAGCATGTAAAACAATATAATTATAATATTGTATATTATAAGATTGCATGTCTGTGTGTCTGTGCATGTGACAGCATTTATGTGAGTACATGTGTGTGCATGTAGGTATGTTAGTGTGTGTGTGTGTGTGTGTGTGACTGCAAGTGTATGAGTGTGTGTGAGTGAATCTATGTTTGTCCGTGTGTGTGTGTGTGTGTGTGTGTGTGTGTGTGTGTGTGTGTGTGTGTGTGTGTACTTTGGCCCTGGCCTCCCGCGTGGCCTCGGCCTCTGCAGCCATGGCTCTCTGTAGCTGGAGTGGCAGTTTAACGTCCTTAATCTCCACCCGCTCCACCTTAATGCCCCACCCATCCGTCGCCTCGTCCAGAGATGACTGAAACACAGTTACATCACACAGAGCTCAGGGCAGCCACACATACCACAATACACACACACACACACACACATCCCCCTTGTGTGGCCTTTGTGCATTCTGAGTGAACAGTATTTAGACATAAAACAAGCGGGTCCTCAGACATACATAACAGGTTGCAAACGATGAAGGTCTTGTGTGCTGGTGTGTGTATTTGTGTGTGGTGTTTGTGTGTGTGTGTGTGTGTGTGTGTGTGTGTGTGTGTGTGTGTGTGTGTGTGTGTTTGTGTGTGTGTCATATCTGAATAGAGCTTACTCAGAATGCTTCAAAGTCTGACACCAGTATTATATAAAAGAATAAAGTTAGAACCAACATCCAACGTCCACAGAAAAACAGTGTCAAATTGCTAATGTCCTTCATCTGCCTTTCCTCATAAAAGGCAGGAGAGTCCTATTACTATGCTGACAGGCATAGAACAGCTCTCATGAGCCTCTAAAACAGGCATTCTAGGAGGAAAAGTTCTTAGAAGGATTCTATGGGAAGGATTCTAGGATTTCAGGAGAAGGGTTCTTAAGCTGGGAACACAACGATTTTTCAGTCTTTCATAATTAGAATGCGACTGAGCACACCAAATCTACCGACAGCATTGGATGCAATTTTGAGTCGATTGTTAGCACAAACAAAAAAGGGGCAAAAAACATCAACAGACTTCCATGTTACAATCACAACCATGACAACATGGAACAGACTGGTACCAATCAAATCAAACAGGTTTGATTTCATCAGAATTGTGTCAACAATAGAAACAATTGTTTCTGATTTAAATCGGTCTCCCCAACAAATAGTACCACTGATGTTGTGACTGAGCACCCCAACTGCCCCAGGCTACCTTTGACTGGCTCTGATGTTGCATCTTATCAGAATTGGAGTCAAAAATGGGAAAGTCTGTGCCTAGCCTTAGAAGGGTTTTATAGGAAGGATTTTAGGAGAAGGGTTCTTTATAAAGGTTCTATAAGAAGGATTTAAGGAGAACAGTTTTTAGAAGGGTTCTATAGGAAGGATTCTAAAAGAAGCGTCCTAATAAGGGTTTTATAGGAAGGATTCTAAGAGAAGGTTTGTGAAAGATGCATTGTGTGAGACGGGTTCTAGAAGGTTCCTGAAGGAATTTGTTGTGGAGTTGTAGGATGGCAGCACTTACCTGCATTCCGTGGGCGATTGCTTCACGGTCAGAAAGGACTTCCGACAGGTTCTTCGTTCCAAGCATGTTCCTGAGAGTTGTCTGAGCCAGCAGACGGGTGGCGAAGTCTGCGTTAGACACGTTGGCGACGGACTTGATGGGATCATTGACCCGGAAGTAAACCACTCCATCCACGGATATGGTCACTGAGTCCTTGGTTAACACCTTCATCAGACACACAAACAAGGTTAGTTCACAATTTGATATCTCAAATACAAGGCTTAAACATGGCTCTACGGCTAACTGACAAATTTCCAGAGGAACACTTTTAGCTGCAGCCTCCCCTCTTCCCAGTATGCTAGATGAACTGGTCAAAAATGTTGACTTTTTATTCACAAACCATGGCTTTTTAGTCATGGTGACAAAAAGGTAGCCGTGCTTAAGGCCTGCATAGTGAGAATGACAGCTGTCAGTCAAAAGATTCCAGTGTACCTCTTGAGGGGGGATGTCAAAGGAGACCGTTCTCAAGTCCACCTTCACAAAGGAGTCCGTGCAAGGCAGAATGAAGAATATACCTGAAGATGAGTGGATAGAAAGACAGAGAAAAGTACAACATATAAGTTTCCAACCCTTTCCCACATTATTTTAAATTGCTTATTAAAAAAAAAGAATTTTCTATAGTATAAGTTCAATAATAAGTAATATTGTCCACCAGCAAAGTTAACTTTGAATTTCCTATTTATGTATACATAGAGTTGGTGAGCTCAATGGTGGCTGCCATTTTGAGACTATAGGAACCAATACTAGGAAAATACAGCACACACATGGATATTTCTTATTGTGATATACAACCTCACCACGAGATGGGGTGGTGGCAGGAGAAAGTCTTACACAGGATAGCTTTAATAAATCCTACTCTAGTTATTGGGAAAAATCTAAGAGCCATGGACAATATTGCCTTTGGCAAATATAATCCCATATTCCCTCTGTATCCTCATTTCTTGATTGCTCAACATCACGTGACTGAACAGGTGGAAAAAATCTAGCGAGGGTGTTTACTCACCAGGTCCTTTGGGCTTTCTATCCACGATGCGGCCAAGCCGAAATATGACAGCACGCTCATATTCTTTCACGACCTGCAATGGTGACATTACACATGCAATGCATACATTTACTCAGTACAGTAGGTCTCTTCTGTTTCCATCGGGACATAAAGAAAAAAGTGTAGACAAAGGTTGTAGACAGTGTGTCAACTGTGAAATATTGTGTGTGTGTGTGTGTGTATGTGTGTGTGTGTATGAGTGTGCATGTGTGTGTGTGTGTGTGTGTACTCGTTTGTGCACACAAGCAGGTGTATGTGTGAGTGTGAGTGTGTGTATGTGTGTGTGTGTGTGTATGAGCGTGCATGTGTGTGTGTGTGTGTGTGTGTACTCGTTTGTGCACACAAGCAGGTATATGTGTGTTTTTTATGTGTGTGTGTGTGTGTGTGTGTGTGTGTGTGTGTCTGTGTCTGTCATAGGCATAGCCACATATGGCCTTGGGAAGGCCTGTGCCCACCAACTTGTCAATCATGCCCACCCAATCAAAAGGCTCTATAAGTTTGATTGACTGTTGTAGTAATAAAAATAGCCTATGCGTTCTGGGCTAGGCCCACCTGAATTTTTCTGGGCCCACCCATTTGATGATTTCTGGCTACGCCCCTGGTGTGTGTGTGTGTGTGTGTGTGTGTGTGTGTGTGTGTGTGTGTGTGTGTGTGTGTGAGTGTGTGTGTGTGTTTGTGTGAGTGTGTGTGTGTGTGTGTGTGCGCGTGTGTGTGTGTGTTTGTGTGAGTGTGTGTGTGTGTGTGTGTGTGTGTGTGTGTGTGTGTGTGTGTGTGTGTGTGTGTGTGTGTGTGTGTGTGTGTGAGTAGTTTTTGCATACCTTGGGACAGATAAACACAGAGATGATCCAGAAACAGGGCAGCAGAGCGAAGAAGGCGGAGAGGATGACCAGCGTCCACCCACAGCAGCCCAGACCTCTGTTATCTTCATCGTCTGTGGGGGAGACATGAGTGTTACATCCTAATCACAGACACACACACACACACACAAACACACACACATGCTCACAAATACAAACAGTACTGTTTACATATGTATATGTACATGCACATACACACATACAAACAATACCTCTAACACATGCACACGCACACACACACACACACACACACACACACACACACACACACACACACACACACACACACACACACACACACACACACACACACACACAGAAACAACACTCTTGACATCACTTGTGTGCTTGCAGATGTGTGTGTATGTGTGTGGTTGCTTTCATACACACAGATGGGACCCATCTAGGCCTGTTGCAACGTGTTTGCTTAGGTAATGGCATCATAAAGAGGCCTGTGTCACTGTCAACAGTGTCACCAAGGAAAATGGTGCTCCTCTCTTCCTCTGTTCCTGTCTCTTAGCCACATACACAAACACACGAGCACACACACACACACACACAGAAGAACGTACACACACAACACACAGAAACAATTCCCTGAGTCCCTTGGCTATTTTTATCCTAAATATTATTGTAAACTATGAATCTATTGATTATGAAACTATGAAAATGATTCTAAACTATGATTGGGTCTGTTGGGATTCAGGTAAGTAGTATGGTCACACGCCATCTTGTGTGTTTCTCTCACACTTGGTAACAGCACACACCAACACACACCACACATGTACACACACCCACCCACCCACACACACGTGTGTGTGTGCTTGTGTCTAGTTAAGCTGTGCACTACAGGAGTGTTGAAATAGGATTCTACATCATTCTCTTTGATTACCTTGAGGAACAGAAGCTTGCTCTGTCCAACACTCTTTCACAGCTGCGGCACCTTGTGCTGTCATTAACAAAGTACAGCTCAAAGCCCAAACACAGATCAACCTTTTTCCTTCTCTCTCACACACACTGTTGCTGCGTTACACATCGGTAAGGGGAGAGAGAAGAAGAGAGACTTCCTCCATCTTTATGTGATGTACCCTGTCAGCCATGACAGCAATTCATAACATGATGTTGTTTTATTGAACAGGCTTGCCCAGTTCACCTTTGGCCACTTGAGTGTCTCTGAGTTAATATTTGGCTAACTTCTAGCAGAGACTTGGTCTCCAAAACTTAGACTAACTGTAAAACCAGTGTATAACTAAACACACTCTTACACAGAACCCTACATACACATACACACACACACACACACCCACTCACAAATAGACAGATACAGCCACACAGAGAGAGAGGTGGAGAGAGGGAGAGGAAATAGTGGAATTAATTACCCAGTAGATCGGTGTTGCTGCTGCTGTCTCGTCTTTTGCTCCTGTTCTCCATTTCCATCAAGTGCAGGTAGTGGCGCTGAGGGGAGGGGTTAAGTATGCGCAGGTGTGTTTGTGTGAGGATGGAGGCTTACTAACCACGCTCCACCTGCTAAACCTTTAAAGGTGCACCAGGAAGAACACACTCCCACATTACCCCTCCTCCCGCAGACTAACACACATACACACACACACCTGCGCGTGCACACACACACACAGTGTTACAGAACAGAGAGACAAATTATTTAGACATAGTAAAATTATTTATAGCCAACATGTTTTGTTTCTGCTCAGTAATGGATAGATGTGATGTACTTCATGACATTATCTCAGGTGTCAAAGAGGACGACATTTTAACTGGATAATTGGATAATGTGCTGGTGTATGATTTCGTTTGTGTGGTTTGGGTGTGTGATACTGAACCCATCCTCTAGCCATCACAATTCACTGGTGAGGCATTGACAAGGACACCAGATTAGCTTTTATAATTGCCTTTACTAACAACAACACACACACACACACCCACACACACACACACACACACACACACACACACACACACACACACACACACACACACACACACACACACACACACACACACACACACACACACACACACACACACAAGCTCTACCTGGCCTCACAAAAAGTCAGGAGTTTTGCAGAATTATAGTCAGGTGTATGATTAACCAATTACACCAAATTGGTTGTATATGTCAGGAAGCCTACATCCACAGAGGATCTGTGGTTAATTCTTCAAGATGTTTAGCACAAGCTACCAGCCAAGTTCCTTCAAAAACTCTATGCAAGTATACCTAGAGGAATTGGTGTTCTTTTGAAAGCAAAGGGTGATCACACCAAATATTGATTTAATTTAGGTTTCTCTTTTGTTCAGTCACTGCATTTTCTCAACTGATGAACATAAATGATTAACACTTCCATTTTTGAAGGCATTCCTAGTTGACAGCATTTTTTTCCACACCTGCCTAAAACGTTTGCACATTACTGTACATTTCATGCTTTTTTATGGAGCTTTATTTAAAAAAAACTGAAGAGAACATATCTGACACCTGGGCTGTGCCCTGAGTTAACTGAACCAATGGTGTCATTGTGTATTCTTGTTACTGGATCTAGTCACAACATAACACAAGATTTCCCTCAACACTGAATTTATTTGAAAATAATATCTAGATGGAGAACTGTATGTCTCTTCCGTTCTCTGCACGTGTGTGTGTGTGTGTGTGTGTGTGTGTGTGTTATCACTGGTATGAAAATGTTTTTCATGTGATATTTGCATACTGTTGAGCGGTATGTAGCAGTATGCAAAGTGAGAGGTTCTCATTTTACCGAGGACATCACACTCATTGATATTTTACCATTGTCAGGTAGGCTGCTTCATTCACACACAGACACATAACTTAATAAATATTTGAAATGCTGGTTATTACTTCATAGGAGATAATGGACATAAGCACGAAGAACAACCCTCAAAGAGCTACATTTATACCAGTCAACATCTACAGCTGGTTAGAACCATAATTATACCAGCTCAGAACCAAAGCCACACTGGATCAGAACCAAACCTACACCAATACACATCTCCAATACTCCAGACCAAACCCAGCTCTAGAACAAATGTGGGCCAAAGTCTACAGTCACCTGATTGTCTGTCCCATAACTGTCACATGCTTCATTTACCGTATGTGGGTAGTAAAGGTGTATCATTGATCGTGCAGCCCTGCACCTCTGCACCGGCAATTAGACATGACTACCTGTTGCACACACACACACACACACACACACACACACACACACACACACACACACACACACACACATCTTTTCCACTCAAATCTCTCTGGCCTGATAACAGTAAGGAATGAGAAGGAAGAAAGGTGTGACCTTATTCACATTTAGCAGTGGACAGAAATGGTAAAGGAGCATGTACAGCCAGACTGATAAAACAGGAAAAACAGCATGAGGGAATAACTAATGAATTGTACAATTGTCAACAAAATGAATCCTGTGACAAAATGAATCCTGAACATTTGTATGGCCAGGCCATGAAAGCTCAGAGATGGTGGTGTAGAGAATATTTAATTTTCAAGATTCTATTTGTCACATACACAAAATTATAGTACAAGTACAATGCTGCCCTACAAAGCCAAAAGGCAGTAACTACATATCTTGTCAAAACTGAATTTAGATTGGAAATTGACTTTACAACACCTCTTTGTCTTGTGACTAAATCTTTCGCTTTTTTCTATTAAGAAAGTACAGAAAAGCATCACCACCATTATACTTATAAAATGTTGAAAATGAGAACTTTGAAGGCATATTTCTCAGTTTATATGTCGACATAGTTACTGCACTTTGCCTTTGTAGGGCACAATGCATGTTCAAAAAGTCACTCCAAAAACTGAGTAGCATTACGTGCAGTTTGTAAGTGAGTATACACAGTATAATACAAAATATAAGACAACTTGGAAATTTAAAGAAAGTAATTCAGGAAGAGAAAAATATTAATTTACAAAAAAAGAGAGTAAAAGGCAGAGAGATGAGCAGATGAGCTGAGTTGATTTTGCCACATAATTACAGATACGGAGTCTATTTCTGATGTGGCTGAAGAGATCATCAAACACAGGTGGCTACATAGAGGCAACAGGGATGAGAGAACAGAAGAAGGCTGCAGGAATCCTAGCTCTGAGAACCAGCCAGCTATCAGTGGGGCTGGAGGAACAGCCTCTGATGGGGCAGCAGAGGGCCTCTGGGTGGCACTAGACCTGACCTAGACAGGAGAGCCATGTAATATAGGCCTATAGAAATGTATACTGACTAGATGCCGCATTGTCAGGAGACTTCTACTGAATACTTCAAAGTAGCTGCCATATTTGCCATATTGGCATGGGGCACGTCATGTTAAGTTGTATGGCTACCATAGGCTACAATACATTTCTTGGACTTGCTTGCTTTGATAATTTCACTTTTAATCTATAACTTTATATGTCATAATCTTGATTTTTTTAAAAATCTCATAATTATGACTTTTTACCTCTTAATTAAGACCTTTTTTATCTAATGTTTTTGACTTAACATAAAACTTTTTTTTGTTTACTGGCGAAAATGGGCTTCCAAGCACATCCTTGTGCAAAAGTCCAGCATGTTTCCATTTCATCTGAGCTCCTTTGAACCATAGACTGTATAATCTCTGCTTAAAATCGCCCTGTGGTAAGATGGCGTGGTAAGATGGCAGTGTTCTAGATGCATGCTAAGAAGCCGAAGGCACCATCTGGTCAGTATACACATCTATGGCATAGACCAATTCTCCAAGTCATGGGCTTATCAACCAGGTTGGCTGGGCAAGAGGGTCTGATGCTTCATGATCTGAGTAACCCAAACCACCAAGAACTCACAGATGTGATGATTCTCATATTATTGCATATGGACACTGTATAAAAATGCAGGCAGAAAAACAAATGTATATTCCTGGCTGGAGATAACAGACTCTCTAGACGGCTTGACACACCCCTATGATCGTTATTTTCCAGTTGGAAAAATCTTCCCTCAGAATGTAAACAGTTACTGTGGAAAATGTTTAATCCTCCTGAACCTTAACCCCACCTTATGATAACAGTGGAGCACATGACTGCTAGAGCTCATCCATCCACCAGGTCCCTCCCTGCACCCTGTGATGCGTGTGGTATTGGCAAAGAGCTGGGCTGTGCTGTTATCAGCCACGACTGCACGGTCTTTTACTCAGCCACTGAGCCTCTGAGAGATGTCACATGGTCCTAACCACATGCTTCTTTATGCTCTCTTTCCATTGCTGAATGTGGATGAGATCAAACCTTTTTGTTCCTTCAATGACCTTTGAGGTTTTCCACACCTGTATCATATCTGGAGCCGAGCCCAACCAAGGTGCAGGGTGGGCCAGGGGTAGGGCAAGGGGCAGTGGAGGAAGAGGAGGTACAATATAGTCTGTGTGTGGGTGTGTGCGTGTGTACATGTGTGTGTGTGTGTGTGTTTGTTTGTTTGTGTATCTATGTGTGTGTGTGTGTGTGTGTGTGTGTGTGTGTGTGTGTGTGTGTGTGTGTGTGTGTGTGTGTGTATGTGTGTGTGTATGTGTGTGTTTGTTTGTTTGTGTATCTGTGTGTGTGTGTGTGTGTGTGTGTGTGTGTGTGTGTGTGTGTGTGTGTGTGTGTTTGTGTGTGTGTGTGTGTGTGCAGTGGCTGTGATGTCAACCAGGCTGAGGGGGCTATGCCTGAATACCTCTTTAAACTGTAACCAGGGGCACCACATGCTGTGTTAACCTCACATGGACACTCTCCGATAATACTACACACTTTATGACACCATTAGGCTGGGTTTGGGCTTGGGTCATGACAGTATGGCTGCCTGTGGTTGGGACAACAAGCTGAACTCTCGTCCAGACCTCCTCATGGCAATGGCTTAGGTAACTCAAACAAATAGGAGAAATTTCCATTTCACATTGGTAGCGTGCAAGAGAAATGTGGTTATTTAAGTAATGGTTATTATTACAAATTGTATTGTTTTAGGTTACTTGGATACTGACCTCATTTTTGGCCCGAGCACTTGCAAGACATGACCAGTATTATTAGCAGTTGATTTATGGTTACAATGGCTATTCAAACATATATTGCCATGTGAGGTTGATGGAGAGGGTTCCTGATACACAATTCATTGTAAGTACACACAGAGAGTAACATGAAATGAGATGGTGGATTATTCCATTAAAACAATCCGGTTCACTTTCTAGATGTGTACAAAGGATGGAATAAGAAAACTAAAGCAGTACAAATGAAATGTTCCAGTATCCAAATGTTTGAGGTTCAAAAAAAAAAAACAACTATTCTGCCTCGCCATCTAACCTGCTGAGCACTTTCTGCATTTCAAGCCACATAGACATGTCAAAGGGAGTGGTGGGTACAAATCACATGACAAGTACACAATCAGGTAAGTACATGCAGCGAGAGTGCTCAGGTATCCAAACAACTTAAAACAATATCATTTATAATAATAACCATAACTTAAATGACCAGATTTCTCTTGCAAATTACCAAAAAAAAACTACAAAATACACATCTTAATTTTCAATAGAAAATTTCAAAGAAACCTAAATATGGCTCCTACAGTGGAACTAGGTTATAGCCTCTGAGTCCAGATTGCCCATCACTGTCCAAACCACAGGCTGAGCCTCTTTCCACAGCTGGACATGCTGGGTCCCATGAGGAAATATTGCTGAATGGTCGAGGGCTTGTCAGGGGATGATGTGGTCAGCCTGGGCTCTAGTTCTGCATTAAACAGATATAGTCA
>CM050212.1:7300000-7352500 GCA_027475355.1 Coilia nasus | reverse complement strand
TTTTGTTTTAAGTAAAATTTAAAAGCATGTTTTATTGTTCTCTAGTAGCTTCTCTTTTCTATAGATGCCATTGTTATGGCAGGTTAAGAATGAACAGTGGCTCTTTGTGTTGTGTGTGTGTGTGTGTGTGTGTGTGTGTGTGTGTGTGTGTGTGTGTGTGTGTGTGTGTGTGTGTGTGTGTGTGTGTGTGTGTGTGTGTGTGTATGTGAGAGAAAGAGAGAGAGAGAGAGAGAGAGAGAGAGAGAGAGAGAGAGAGAGAGAGAGAGAGATTGTGTGTGTATGTGTATGTTTGTTCATTGTAGCAGCCCTGTCATTCTTTTTTGTGCACAGTCCAGCATTCTCTGACCATTCTGACATGAAATTAAACATGGCAGAGCTCAGACTCATCTCCCTACAGAATAACACATTTCCGGCACACATGTAATGCATATAAAAGAGGGAATTAACTTTTCAATTCAATAAATACATGTCCACTACTTTAAATACTAAATTAATAATGGGTCACTACTACAGCTGTAGTCTATATACACAGTTTGATCTTTGGGTTGTTTGTTTATTTTTGCCATTTCAGAAGGTGTGGAAACATGATGTGGGATGGATAGACCACCAAGAGAGACTTATACTGTGAGTCACACATTCTTCTTCTTTTGCGTCTTTCTTTTCACAAAGCTATGCCTCTATACTTTACTGATTGTGTTACTGACAGTCTTTGGCCTTCAAATGGACCCTGAGGGGTGCTGTTGAGGTCATTTAGCCTGTTGAATCACATGTCTGCTCTTGTGATGAATGAATGCGACAGGTGATACCTGTGAACTGTGATCAGTTTACCTGTGTGACCCCGTCCACACACACACACATGCCAGTCACAGAGACACTGGGGGGACAGCTTCACTGGGGTCTTTATGTGTGTGTGTATGTGTGTGTGACCCCGTCATACATTATATGTCCATCAAACAGACACAGGGGCAGCTTCACACTATTTTTATGTGTGTGACCTCATTCACACCCTCATATCAGTTAAAAAGACACGCTGTGTCAGGCCTAGGTTCTGAGTAATCAGTAAGGTCGGAAATAGCCAGAAAAGCAACATTATGTAAGGGATAATGTTCTGCGAGGTGGTCATTCTCATGGAATAAGCCCCGACAGAGTGATCGGACCCCAACGGGAAGTGGAGTTCATCTGAGTTCAATTAGGAAGTAGAATTTATAAGCGTTGCGTAGCAACAAATCCAGCTGCTAAATAACTCGTTGCAGCTTCGTTATGATTCTATAACTGAATGGACTACTTGCTGACTGATATGAAAGAAGCACAAAACTTGTTGCCATTGAAATTATGACCCTCTGGAACGGAATACTGCTTTCTGATTGGTTGCTAGGCATGCAGTAAAATCGTATATCATGCACGCCTCGAAAGTAGTTCGGGCAAAAAAAAATTAAAACTTTAGCACCGTTCCATATCAATATCCAATAGAAGGTACGCACCTATAGTAACCGTCCCTATCAAACTTCACAATTAATGGCAATGTGGAGTTCAATTTCCATTAACTTAAAAAAATTGTAAACCGAAAATAACAAATAAATGAACGTTGTGGAATAAGTATTGCATGTGTCGCGTTGCTCAATCCAAACTAACACCACATGAGCACTAGCCAATCACCTTACCAAATGAAAGGTAACATTATTGACAACCAATTTGGCCAGTGACGGCTGCGTAGCGTTCTACTTAACATTACAAATATTAGGCCACAGTAGCGAAACCGGGTCGTAAGCAGGGTAACATCCTCTGCGCTTTGCGTCGGAAGTTCTTAGGTTCCACCTCGTTGACCTAAAACCGTATAATGGACGCCTCGTCGAATGTTACCCCTCGTGCCACTGTATCAGTATCATCAGAGTAAGGATTTTTCACTTCTAATTTTTAGAATGATGTCATTTGTAAAGATCAATCTTGGTCAAAGACATTGAAACGTTTTCAGCATATAGTATGATTTTGAACTTCTTTGTCCTGAGTGAGCCTATGTTGTTACCTGATTAAAAAGACTTAAGGAGTATCTAGCAATTTGCACTACAACAAGTGTAATGGGTACTATAGTTGTGGCAGTAGTAAGGATAAAAGGTAAAGATCAAAACCTGACAATATGGGCCTAGAACATGCTCTTCTGGTTCTAAATGGGATCTGGTGTAAATTAGTCAGGGCTGGATGATATTGGGCTTATTGTTGAGATCTGGCGTGGATTTGTGAGGGCTGGGACAGGTCTTACCCACACTCGTGTTTTATCCACACTTGTGTGTGTGTGTGTGTGTGTGAGTCTGTTTGTGCATTCGTATGTGTGTATGGGAGTACATGCATACATGTTTGGATGTGTGTGTGTGGTGTGTGCAGATGACTTCCAGTGAGGCAGACCCCTCTGATCCTCCTGGGAACCCCCAGCCTGGTGACCTCATCGAGATCTTTCGACCGGCCTATCAGCACTGGGCACTCTACCTCGGAGATGGTTACATCATCAACCTGACACCTGTCGGTGAGTAGCTAGTGTGTATGCAGGGAGTATATAGAGTATCTGTGCTTCGAGAGTGTGTGTGTTTTGAGTGGACAGACAGACAGACAGACAGACAGACAGACAGACAGACAGACAGAGAGAGAGAGAGAGAGAGAGAGAGAGAGAGAGAGAGAGAGAGAGAGAGAGAGAGAGAGAGAGAGAGAGAGAGAGAGAGAGAGAGAGGTGTGGGGTGTCTGTCTGTATATTCTTGTGTGTGTGTATGTGCACTGTGCACATGTATGAATGTGTGTGATTTTGCAAGAGTGTGTGCGCAAGTGTTCCAACTCGTCCTTGTTGTCTTTTATAGTGAAATGAGAACCATGTCAAGTGTGAAGTCAGTGTTCAGCTGGAAGGCCTGTGTGTGTGTGTGTTTGTGTGTGTGTTTTGGAGTAACTTCTTTGTGCTGTTGTTGTGTCAGATGAGGGCCAGGCGGCAGCGATGGCGTCGAGTGTAAAGTCTGTGTTCAGCCGCAAGGCTGTGGTGCGCATGCAGCTGCTGAAGGAGGTGGTGGGGGGAGACTCCTACCGTGTCAACAACAAGTACGACGACAACCACACCCCCCTGCCCATCTCCGAGATCATCCAGCGATCGCAGCTCCTCATTGGTCAAGAAGTGTCATATGACCTCCTAGGGAGCAACTGTGAGCACTTTGTCACCCTGCTGCGATACGGCGAAGGAGTTTCTGAGCAGGTCTCCATTTCTCACTGTGTTTCTCTCACTGTCTCTCTTACACACACACACACACACACACACACACACACACACACACACACACACACACACAGTTAGTGTGAGCGTGAATATTTGAGTGTGAGAGTGTGTGCATCTTGAGTTCCAGAGTAAGTGTGCATCCTTGAGTGTGTGAGTGAGTTTGCATCCTTGAGTGTGAGAGTGAGTGTGCATCCTGGAGAGTATAAGACTGAGTGTACATCCATGAGTGTGAGAGTGACTGTGAATGCTTGAGTGTGAGATTGTGTGTGCATCCCTGAGTGTGAGAGTGAGTGTGCATCCTTGAGAGCCAGAGAGAGTGTGCATCCTTGAGAGCCAGAGAGAGTGTGCATCCTTGACAGTTGAAGAATGAGTGTGCATCCTTTAGTGTGAGAGTGAGTGTGCATTCTTGGGAGTGTAAAAGTGGGTGTGCATCCTTGAGTGTGAGAGTGAGGGTGCATCCTTGAGAGTGTAAGCGTGAGTGTGCATCTTTGGAAATGTGAGTGTGTGGAAGTAAATGTATCCCCCTGAATCACTCCTCTCTCTGCCGGTATCCCCAGGCAACACGAGCCATCGGTGCCATCAGCCTGGTGACGGCTGCAGCCAGTGCCTTCTCAGTGCTGGGCCTGATTAACACACGCTCCAGGAACCGCCCATTCTGACCTACAACCTCTAAGCTCCACCCACATTAGCAGTGAACTTCATGACCTTTGACCTCCAAACCCCACATTCTCCATCAGGCCCTGTTTAGCCTACTGTAACTCTCCGAACAGCTATCCTGTTTGACCTCTGGGACCTTAGGACTCCACCCAGTCCAGAAAGTAACCCAACATTTGACCTTCAAGTGATGTTGAAGAAGTGGCTACATTTGCTACACCCAAAAAAATATAAATGAAGAGATATGAAAATAAATGTTGATTCTGTTGTAATCCTTCTCTACAATACATAAAATTGGCAGTTGTACACTGTTTTGGATGAATAAATGATTAATTCAAAGTGGTTTGTGATTTTTTGGTGTGGTGATTGTTGTGATTTTACAGCAGGGGATGTTGTCAAGACAATACAGAATTCTTGAGACTAACCAAAAACTCTTAAATCTCTCGGAATAGAAACATTGAAATAATGTTTCAGATCATCAGCTGCAGATGGCAGTAACGAGACAGCTGGAAACAAATGAGAAGCACTTCACCGCAGAAGAAGAAGACAGCAACGTGTGTTGTGACGTAATGTTTCTGCGCCGGTTGAACACACGTGTTGTGTTTTCGAATAGCGACTGATCAGAAAGTTTACCAAAAGCCCATTACTGAACTGGGGCGAACGTAAAATTTAACATGGGCAAAAAACTAAAGGTCGGAAAGACCAGAAAAGACAAATTTTACCATTTGGCGAAGGAGACAGGTAAGTGCTATATGTATTAGAATTTACATAGTTGTAGCTGCATAAACTGGCATTGCTAACCAGTGATAGCTACGCAAGCTAACGAGTTAAATGTTTACAAGTTCAGGTGTCTTTAAGACATTTTTTTCTAAACATGTGAACATTCCGTTGGTTTTTACTATTCTCAACGTGTCTATAAATGACAGTGTTGACATGCCTCAGTCGCTAATGGCAGTAAAAAATGTTATGTTTCAACATTGTGCTAGGAATATGACAAGATCTATCAGGACGTGTTGTGGACATTAATTCTTTTTCTAAAGTCGTCATTACTGTCTTTGCCAGGGTACAGATCTCGTTCGTCTTTTAAGCTCATTCAACTGAACCGAAAATTTCAGTTTCTCCAGAAAGCAAGGGCCCTGGTGGATCTCTGTGCCGCCCCTGGAGGATGGTAAGCGCAAACAGATGATTCATTTCAGGACTTTCTTATCGAGATCCCGGATACAAAACTCAGGGTGTACACAGTTGCTTTGAATGTTATTGATAGTACGATGAACACAGACATGTCTGTACACAGCACGTGCAGTACTGTTGCCTGAAATGATTGGGAAAATCACTCTACTGTATTCCTGTCCCTAAAAATAACTGTTAAGAGAAATACGTTTGCACACTGCGAGTACATGCAAGTAGTTTTGATTCACAGAACTAATGTGTACAAGAGTGCATTTTCCTAGAATGTCTTCTGCTGTCCTTTCATTACAGGCTGCAGGTGGCGTCCAAGTTTATGCCAGTATCCAGCCTCATCATTGGTGAGTGTAATTCAGACACATGCCTGTGATGTGTGCGTCCTTGTTACTAGAGTTGTCAGGATTTTTTTTTTGTCTGCGCAGGGGCGTTCAAATGTTCGTATCTGATTTTGTTTGTGTGTGTGTGTGTGTGTGCATGTTCTGATGAACCTCATGACTGATTTTTTGCGTTGCAGTTAGATGCTTTTACTATATTTTGTGTGGGTGTATGTGTGTTCAGATGTACTGACATTATGTCTTGATGATTCTTAGGTGTGGATCTGGTGCCGATCAGGCCTATCCCGAATGTGGTTACCTTACAGGAAGACATCACAACAGAAAAGTGCAGACAGGTGAGACACCGTGGGTCCTTTGGAGCAGCAGAACGAAAGGGGTCATTGCTGTGGTGTTGGTCCACTGGCTGTATAGTAACTGTCACTACCTGACATGTTTTTCTTAAGCAAGAATGTGTTAGGGAATTGATAGGGTTGAGAATAGATCACATTTTTTACAAAAAGAAGAGGCACCTGTGGTGACCTGTGTTGAACCATATCTGATCATTTTCATACATTTGTGCAGTATATTCCTGAACCTGAACTTCACCTACGTGTCTCATAGCTCTCGTATACCTGTCCCATAACCCTTGTATGCCTGTTCCCTGATTATTATAATATCTGTCCCATCTCTCTTACTTGTCCCGCGTACAGTACCTGTCCCTTATTTACCTGTCTCTTTCTGTGGTGTCCTGCCCAGGCTCTGCGGAAGGAGCTCAAGACCTGGAAGGTGGATGTGGTCCTGAACGACGGTGCCCCTAACGTGGGAGCCAACTGGCAGCATGACGCCTTCTCTCAGGGTAGGTTCTCATGGTTCTCTCTCTGGGTACGTTGTCATGGTTCTCTCTGGGTCGGTTCTTATGGTTCTCTCTCAGGGTAGGCTCTCATGGTTCTCTCTCTGGGTACGTTGTCATGGTTCTCTCTGGGTCGGTTCTCATGGTTCTCTCTGGGTAGGTTCTCATGGTCCTGTCTCAGGGTAGGTTGTCATAGTTCTCTCAGGGTAGGTTGTTATGGTTCTCTCAGGGTATGTTGTTATGGTTCTCTCAGGGTAGGTTCTCACGCTTCTCTCAGGATAGGTTCTCATGGTCCCCTCTCAGGGGGTAGATTCTCATGGTTCTCTCTCCGCATAGGTTCTCATGGTTCTTTCTAGGGGGTCCTACCACTCAACCATTAAGCTAGTTTTACACTTGCCGTGTCACGCAGTACGTGTGAGAAATTGATGTCAGTGCACATCTGGCACGGCGTTTTTAAGTGCTAAAGACCCTTTCTCCATTTGGCGAAGCACACTGACTCAGTGCACCCCCCTTGCATCGGAACATCATAATATCTTGTGCTATCATTGTCACGAGCTAATCTAGTTGTTTTGTGTGCGCATCCTGTGAAGCAGGGGCGTAGATTTGCTCTTGACATTGGTGGGGACCTATTAATTGATTGCTGGATATCGGTTGCTGACACGTCACCTCCATCCTTGCCAATTCTACACCCTTGCTGGGAAGTGAAATGGGCCGTTATTCTGCTCTGAATGCTTTGTATATTTAACTTGGCCCCGGTCTGCCTACTGCTGTGCCTGAACCAAGCTCCCACACAAAACTGTTACAATGTTTAATGTTGTGTTTGGTGACCTTAAGAAATGTTAAATATAGAAGCATGGAGCAGTTGGGGGGAGGGGGGGCAGAAAGAGGAATGTTTTTTTTTATTCATGGAAATGGCAATTGTATTTTTAACTTCCCTAACTATGCAGACCACGTTGCTAGGGCTACTGTTTTTCCAACAAAATCTCCTTCTGCAAGCTACCAATACACTAATTTCACCTTAGGCAATGCTGATTGAGATGCAACAAAACAGCCTGCCGCTCTGTTTCACACATACACTTGCACTTAATTGCCCCATCGGCTCTGACAGCAAGCCACTGACGACCCTCTCTCCATTTGGCAAAGTACGGATGCACCCTTCTAGCATCATAATTTCTTGTGCCATCATTCTCACGTGTTAATGTAGTTGTTTTGTGTGCAGATCCTGTGAAACAGGATGAACGCTTTGTGTATTTAGCTCGATCCCGGTTTGCCTACTGCTCTGGCTGAGCCAAGTTCCCACACAAAAATAATACAATGTTTAATATTGTCTTTGGTGCCATTCAGAAGAAGCGCAGAGCCGTAGTGTAATTGCATAGCTTACTTCAATACTAAATGTATGGGCTGATGTTTTAGATCGTTAGATATCAAGTAACATCAGTTGAGCTGCATTAGGGGGGGATAGTAACCGGAAGTACCGCTGTGAAATGTATCTGTTATCCAGCGACATTATGAATATTCTGACATACTGGCAAGAGGCCCCTGACATGACCTGCTTTTCCCCTTTTAGCCAACCTGACTCTTATGGCACTGAAGCTGGCCTGCGAGTTCCTGAACAAAGGTGGGACGTTCGTCACCAAGGTGTTCCGCTCCAAAGACTACCAGCCTCTCCTCTGGATCTTCCAGCAGTTCTTCAAGAAGGTCCAGGCCACCAAGCCCCAGGCCTCCCGTAACGAGTCCGCCGAGATCTTTGTCTTCTGCAGCGGTGGGTAGCAAGGTTGCACCGTACACCTGTGTAAGGTCCCAATCATATAGCATTAGTGCACATCACGGGTGCGGGACAAAAGAGGTCAAATTCAGTTAAATAAAAAATGAGTATGGACTCTTGAACTCCTTTTTTTTGTGCGGCACAGACACAGAAGGATTTCAAAGTGTACGGTCCTATTTTTTTTGGACTTTTCTTTTTTTTTATTGGAATTTTGGCCCAATCAAAAAGTACATGCATGTTTACAGTGAGGCCCCAATCATGCATGTGAATAAGCAGGGTGCTATTCCCTTCTCTGCCCTAGGCTTTCTGGCTCCGGATAAAATCGATAACAAGTTCTTTGACCCCAAACACGCCTTCCAAGAGGTGGAGGTGCAAGTGAAGACTGTCAAGGAACTTGTCAACACAAAGAAACCAAAGGTGTGTGTGTGTGTGTGTGTGTGTGTGTGTGTGTGTGTGTGTGTGTGTGTGAGAGAGAGAGAGAGAATGAGAGAGAGAGAGTGAGAGTGAGAGTGCTTGTGATCTAACGTGTTCTATTCAGTAAGGTCTGGTGTATGAGTGTGCATGAGAATGTTTGTGTGAAGTTATTTGTGTGGTGCGTGAAGGTAAGTTTCTGTGTGTGTGTCGGTGTGTATGAAGCATGGTGTGTATGTATGATGGTGTGTGTGTGTGTGTGTGATTGTGCTCCGCATCTCTGGCATCCGATGTCACTGATCTCGATGTGTGTGTGTGTTCCAGGCTGAGGGCTATGACGAAGGAGACCTCACCCTCTACCGCACCTTCTCCGTCACAGAGTTCCTGCGGGCAGAGAACCCCGTGGACTTCCTCAGCAAAGCCAGCGAGGTGAGGCCTCGGCTCTGACGCTTTGTCAGGATGTGTGTGAGTGTGTACCTGGTAAAGCTACACATATGGGGCACACATTTCCCCACTAAAATAGAGAAACCAGACAAGGTGTGATTTGTGGTGAACAAATTCCAACAGTGTTTTTCTTGGTTATTTTGTTACTCATGAAACAAAAATTGACAAAACATTACTTTACGGACAGGATAGGGATGGGTTTGGTCTGGGCACAATTTAGCGTTCCTTAGTTATATTATAATGAAAGTGCTCCATAAAGAAGGAAATGTGTCTGTTGCAATATGGAGTGTGGGATAGAAAAGAGGTCCTGAGGCGTGAGAAGTTTCCCTTGTACTTCATGAGAAGTGTTTCTCATGTACCTCCTCTGTCCCAAATGTGCTTCCTGCTGTGCCCTGCTCCAGATCACCTTTGACAACGCTGACCTGGAGTCCCACTCGACCACCTCTCAGGAGATCAAGGAGTGTTGCCGTGACATTAAAGTCCTCGGGCGGAAGGAGCTCCGGTAAGATTTTAATTTGGAATAAATTTTGTCCCCTTGCTTGTGTCAGACTCACGAAAAATTTCCATTTATAAACCTCACCCGTGTATTGATGTTATAGCAGAAGACATTTTGCAGAATCTATGTATAAACCACAGATGGTTACAGTAAACATCAGCAAAGCTTCTGCCATCCCAAGGGATTTTCCAGTGATGTGGGAAACCATAAATATTAACATAGGAAAGTGCTGCTAGTGAAGAACAGATGACTAGCTTGTATATTTTAAGGGTAGATACAAACATTAGATTACCTTCGAAATCCAAATGATCTATAGCAGGGGTTCCCAAACTTTTCAGTCGGCGACCCCTTAGGCTGCTTATGACCCGCGACCCCTGCAACCACTCTGTCGTAAGCACGCATGCGCGCCTGCACGCGCTATCGCGCTACCTCTTTCCCTCCCTCCGTCTCTCAGAACATTGCTATTTTTATTGCACACAGAGCAGTAGAGCGAAAACAAAACTGAACACAATCTCTGATCAAGTCGGTGTATTTTATTAAAAAATTTAACAAGTGAAACAAGTTAGAACAAATGGGTAGCATCCCATCGTAACTTCTATAAAATGCTGAGCAGTTTTATCTGTGACACTGGCATGTTTGGTGTTCATGTGCCTCTGCAATTTCGCCGGTTTAAGACTCTCATGTGTGAGGACTTCAGAGCATACAACGCACTGAGGGTACTGTACCTGATTTATAACGATGCAGGTGAAGCCATAATTAATGAATTCCTCAATGTATTTTCTGGTTCTGCAAGAGGGCAGCTCCGTTTGGGGCCGAAGGGTTTGGCAACGTCCTCTTTTACCTTCTCTGCAGGTGCGCTCTGCGTTCTCCGCTGACCCCCCTGTGTCAGCACGTCTCTCCTCTGGCTCCTCTGTCCCGCTGTCTTTAGTTGTCTCGCTAGTCTTCAGGCGTTTAGGATTGGGAGACTGAAAAAATGCTGAAATTCTCTTTTGAGACATTGTACAGTGCAGTGGATCCGCGAGTGATGCCTGGAACATAGATTCCTCCTCCGTACACTGTTGTGAAAACCCGACATTGGGACGCAGATTTAAACAGTACGTGATCGCAAGATGAGGGTCTGCTGATAGCTCTGCTAATTGGGTAAGGCATAGAACAACAACAGGTAACACATTTAATGCCCGGTAATGGCCTTCTGCCGGGGGAAAGTGTTAATAGCCCATCGGTGATGAGGGAGCAGCATTCTGAACGAACGTACTTCCCGCGCAAAAATTCTTTGGTTGATAATAACCATCATTTCATATTTTGCTAAGTTTGATTGAGCTACTTTGGTTAGCAAACAGGCATACATCTCGCGGCCCCACACCACCACCCCCGCGACCCCACTTGGGGTCACGCCCCCGACTTTGGGAACCACTGATCTATAGGACTGCAATAAAATATAACAGATTACGTTGAGTAGTGTTGTGATAAGACACAACAGGGTATTGAGTTCCGTTCTAGCTCTGCTCTGATTCACCGTGTGTGTGTGTGTGTGTGTGTGTGTGTGTGTGTGTGTGTGTGTGTGTGTGTGTGTGTGCGTGCGTGCGTGCGTGCGTGCGTGCGTGCGTGCGTGCGTGCGTGCGTGCGTGCGTGCGTGCGTGCGTGCGTGCGTGTGTGTGTGTTATAGACTGCTGCTGTCCTGGAGGGCCAAGCTGAGGAGGTTTATGGCCAAGCAGCTGAAAGAGGAAGCCAAGCAGAGTGGCCAGGAGATCAGGTAACCTTTTTACTTACAACATCTAGCGCTCTGTGTGCGTTACCTGTGTGTGTGTGTTTTTATCTGTTTGTTTGTGTGTTTTTCAGTGTGTTTGCTTGTTTATCTCTCTGTTCTCCGTGCTGTCCCACCATCTGTGATGTTAAAAGAGTGACTATGTTAGGGACACCACAGACACACACAGATTAACTGTTTAAGATTGTTAAAGCTTTTTTATTTATTTATTTTTAACCCTATGGGCCCTAGGCTATTTTCAGGCTATTTTTACTACCTTTAATTTTAATCTCATAGCTTGGTCATTGTAAGGGCCATACATACATGCTATATCTTGTTTCTTTCAGAACAGTCTAAGCTATCCAGATCTGGTTTCATTTGGTGAGCTACTATTTGCACTGATTTAAAAAAAAAATACTAAACCAATAAAAAAAATTATATTGCGTATAAAATCTTGTATTCTTGCAAGTACCTGTCCATAGGATGCTGTCAGTAGGGATATCTTTTCATATGTGAGTAGAGGAGATTGTCTGGAATCTGGCAATATAAGAACCATGATGGTGGGATATTCAGTGGCTTATCAATATTGATAAATATATAGTCTGTGCCTGACAGAATTGAGGACCCATTTCCACCGCACTCTCTGCGTGTTCAGCGCGTGGCCGTATTCTGTGCGTATTCGTTTAGAATGCACGTTAACAGATTAGACCATTTCCACCGCAAGCGTGTTCTGAGCGTATTCTGTCCCTATACAAACCTATTGTATACGCCCACGCGCTGAACACGGCTACGCGCTGAACAAGGCGGTGGAAATGAGCCCTTATATCAGGATTTTGCAGGATTGTGGATCTTATGCAGAAATTTGCAGTAATTTCAAAACTGTATGAATCGTGTCTTGAAAGAAATGCACGAATAGCAGTAGAATTGGTAAGTTTACATTATGCATTGACTAATAACCACGAGTGTAAAATGGATGGAGAAATTTGTCAAATCATTACTTGGGAAACATTTGATCCCTTGTTTTAACGTGATAAATTAACATGATATGTGCTTGGTGTACTTTCTTCTGATGTGTGTGCCTTATCTATGCGATCACGGGGTCGCGAGTAATCTCAACGAGAGTAATGCCTGTGCAAAGTGCTAATATGAGAGATTTTGGCTAATTTTAATAAATTAATATCTCGCCGATACTTGGGCTTGCCATATCGCTACGATGTACCGTTCCAAAGTAATTCAACAGAGAAGAATAGGTGTAAATTTGCCCGCACTTTGCGGCCGTCGGGCCCATAGAGTTAATCACACTGTTCTCAACAGAAACTGACCACTGTATTCGAACAGTCTGGCTAATACCTAATCTCTCTGTGTCTGTGTGTGTCTCTCTCTCTCCCTCTCCCTCTCCCTCTCTCCCTCCCCATCTGCCCCTCCCTACCTCTCTCTCTCTGTCTCTCCCTCTCCCCCCAAATTTCTTTGTGTGTGTCTCTTGGTCTGTGTGTGTGTGCCTGATGGTAGTCTGGACTCAGATGAGCAGAGTGATTCGGACGGGGAGGAGGTTGAGAGGACGAAGGGTAAGGGTGAAGCACATGATGAGGATGAAGATGAGGATGATGGTGACGATGAAGAGGCGGAGGTGGACAAGAAGCTGGCGCAGCTGAAAGCAGAGGAGATCGCCGAGCTCAAGCGGTGAGAGCTGCTGTCCACATTCATGCTCAAACAAACACTGCAGTCAAGCAAAGCCAGTCAATATCCTCATGGCCATGTCCCTGCATGTTTATATGTGTGCATGACTGTGTGTGTATGTGTGTGTGTATTTGCAGTAAGAAGAAGAAGATCCTGAAGGAGAGGCGTAAGCAGAGGGAGAGAGTGGCGCTGAAGATGGACCTGCCAGGGGTGTCCATCGCAGACGACAAAGACTCCTCCATGTTCTCCCTCAGCACCATCAAGAAGGCCAAGGTGTGTGTTGATGGGTTAGAGACTGGAATGTGGGATTGGAGTACTTCCAGCCACCTACTTCCAGCCACCTACTGGTTAAAATCATACTTACAACAAAGGAGCTTTTTTGTTGCTATTGGAAACTGTACCTCAGCATCTATGTCCTTGACCTGTGGTGTCCCACAGGGGTCAATCCTTGGACCATTACTATTCAACCTTTATATGCTTCCGCTTGGGCAAATCATCAAAAACAACTCAGTCAATTACCACAGTTATGCTGACGACATCCAAGCTTACTTAGCTCTGTCACCCAATGACTATACCCCCCTTGAGTCTCTCTGTGGGTGTATCGATCAAATCAACAACTGGATGTCACACAATTTTCTTCAGCTGAACGCAGATAAAACTGAAGTAATTGTATTTGGGGAAAAAGGAAGACAGACGTAGGATCACCACTGCTCTTGAGACTAAGGGGCTTAAAGCAAAAGATACTGTTAAAAATCTTGGTGTCTTTATGGTGTCACATGAAAGCAATCACTAAATCTGCATTCTATCACCTAAAAAACATTGCTAAACTCAGAGGTCTTATGTCAAAACAAGATCTAGAAAAACTTGTACATGCCTTTATTTCCAGTAGGGTTGATTACTGTAATGGCCTTTTCACAGGCCTTCCTAAAAAGACCATCAAACCGCTTCAACTGATCCAAAATGCAGCAGCAAGGGTTCTTACAAGAACAAAAAGATCTGACCACATTACTCCAGTTTTAAGGTCCCTGCACTGGCTCCCAGTAAGTTATAGAATTGACTTTAAGGCATTGCTTCTTGTGTTTAAATCATTAAATGGGATGGGACCCAATTACCTATTGGATATGTTTCAGTTATACGCACCAACTAGGTCTCTGAGATCACTTCATAAAAATTTGTTGGTAGAACCTGCTGTTAGAACAAAATGTGGTGAGGCAGCTTTCAGCTGCTATGCTGTAAAGCTCTGGAACCGACTTCCAGAAGACATTAAAAATGCTCTTACTGTTGGCAGTTTCAAGTCTAGACTTAAGACCAAACTGTTTTCAGATGCTTTCTGTTAATGATTTTTACTAAATTTATTTTTATTTTGTGTGTTTTTTATGCTTTTATATCTTTTATGCTTTTACACTTACTTTATCTTTATCTTTTATGCCTTTATATATTGTCCTTTGCTTTTATTTTTGTGAAGCACATTGAATTGCCGTTGTGTATGAAATGCGCTATACAAATAAACTTGCCTTGCCTAGTGTCTCTTAACGTCTGTCTGACAGATTCAGATGTTTCACCGTGTAAAAACTGAGATTTCTAACCAGTGTGGGTTCTACCTGTAGGCCCAGTGTAAAACCAAGAGTTGTCTAACCGCTGTGGGTTCCACCTCTAGGCCCAGTGTAAAAACAAGAGTTCTCTAACCACTCTGGGTTCAACCTCTAGGCCCAGTTTAAAAACAAGAGTTGTCTAACCGCTGTGGGTTCCACCTCTAGGCCCTGTGTGAGGTCTCTGGGGGGGACATGAAGGCGGCGGACGCCCTCCTGAACGAGGGGGAGGAGGCCGAGGAAGACGTCTACCTGTCCGATGAAGATGGCGTGGATAAGATCTCGCTGGCCTCCGACCTGGACTCGGACGACATGGAGGAGGTGGAGCAGAGGGAGAAGCAGCTGGAGAAGAAGCCAAAGAAAAAGTACCGCATCATTTCCTGTTTCCTGTCTGACCACTGTGTCCCTCCCCCCACCACACCCCCTCCCTCCTTGTCTAGCACATGACAAAGACCCCTTTCTCCTTTCACTATATAATTTTATTTAATTTATTTATCCTTTGTTTTACCAGGGTAGTCACATTTAGACAGCAGTCTATTGGCCAAGAAAGGCAGCACTTCACTAACAGCAACAGAAGGACACTATAAACAACGTGAAACTATAAAACACGCAACAGAAAAACACAAGCAGCATGTGAGATAAAAGAAAGCAAAGCAAACATGTACCATGGAAGACAATGACAGAAATGGACTTAGACTGTAAGAAAATAACTTAAAAACACAACACGTACCATGGAAGACATACCTACAATAATACAAAATACAACAGACAATTACTGAAATTATTGAGAATGGCCTAAACCTAACCTAATATACGTAACTCTACATCGTCCCATGAAAGCTTCCTTTCAGTGGGTGGTGCTGCATGTGACCCACAACTGCTGATTTGGTTCATATGGGTTGTTCTCCTCTGGTTGGCTGCTCAGGCTGTTTCAGTACTTTGTTCTCTTTGCTAATTGGCTGCTTCTTGTGTTGTCACTGTTTGTCCTGTGTGCTGATTGGTTGTAGGGTGTCGTTCTGTACCCCTGAGGGAGAGGATGAGGAGGAAGGCCAGGGGAATGAGCTGCTGGTCGACCTGGAGGGCCAGGATGAGAAGAGAGAACGAGAGACCAGCATGTGGTTTAGCAAGGTCAGACACACACACACACACACACACACACACACACACACACACACACACAAACACACACAAACACACAGAGGCTCCTATCTCCTTTTATGGAAATAACTACATGTAAACAAAATGAAAGTGTTTACGTCCTGTGAATTTTTGTTTTTTTCTACCGTTTGTGTGTTTGGTTTGGGTGTTTTGAACTCAACTTTTAGTGTGTGTGAAAAAAAACAGCTATTGTGTGTGTGTCTGTCTGTGTATTTGTGTGTGTATTTGTTTTCATTATTTATTTGCTCCAGAGGTTCGTCTGAGTTTGTGTGTGTGTGTTTGTAACTCTGCTCGGTTTGTAATTCCTCTCTGATCTTCTGCAGGGGATCTTCTCTGAGCTGGAGCTGGATGAGGAGACTGATGCAGTGAAGGAGATCAGACAAACTCAGATACTGCAGAGCAAGCAGGCCACAGGTCTGTGTGTGTGTGTGTGTGTGTTTGGGTGGGTTCACACAGAGCCAGGAAATATGTAGGCCTGTGTGTTTGTTTTGACCTGTGTGTATGAGGCATAACAAAAGAAGTAAAGCTGTGTGTGCGTGTGTGTAAACTGTGGTGTGTTGTGAAGTACAATTGTGGGCAACACCTTCTATGAAGCGTGCATTCATAAAACTCTATAAGCACATTCATAAAGGGTTATAATGCCTTCATACAGCTTAATGATGGTTGAAAGTAGTGTTTGTAACTATTTATACATACTCATCACTGCACTCGAAGGCAGGTAAAGCTTCATAACCAAGAATGCACTGTGTCACTTGAAGTTGGAATAGGGCTTTTATGACACAGCCTTAGAATGCCTTAGGAGTACAGCCATGAGTATGTATAAATGTTATGAGTATTTTACATACTTCATGAATGCATTATAAGTCTCTATGAATGTGTGTATGATTTTTTTTTTTGAATACAAGCTTCATAGAAAGTGTTACCTTGTGTGTGTTGGTTTGTGTGTGTGTAACCTGTATGGGGTGTTTGTTACCTCAGGAACAGGCCGAAAGAGGAAGGCTGCCGAGGAGCTATCTGTGGAGCAGCAGCAGGAGGAGGAAGAGGAAGAGGAGGGACCTTCACAGGAAATGGCCGCGTCAGGACAGGAAGAGGACGAGGAGAGTGAGAGTGACTCTGATGACAGCAGCGATGATGAAGGGTGCGTAAAAACAAGGGGGTGAGGGGTTTCTGAGGGGGGGAAGAGGAGGACTTGTGGTGAGGAGGCAATGGTAGTGGTGAGGGCTAAGAGGATGTGCTGATAAAGATGATGTTGGTGAAGAAGACTATAAGGATGAATCCGTTTATTGTAGTGTCCTTGAGCAGTGTCAAGAGGCTTGTTTGAAATGACTGGCTAGCTAAGTTGGCTGGCTTAAAGCAATGCATTTGATTGGACGCGATTGTCCAAAAACGTCACATTTCAAGTCCAGAATGCATTGCTTTAAGCCAGACACTCAGCCAGCCAGCCATTTCAAACAAGCCTAATGTCACATACGCGCGCGCGCTGTGTGTGTGTGCGTGAGGCTTCACAAAATACTATGTCTGCCATAATTGGTAGTCTTTTCATCTGAAAGCTTTATCCCTGGTACATGGTGCTGCTGTACATGCTGTTGAAGACCTTCCTGATTTGGATCTTGCTATGGTAAATGAGGTGTACATGTGGAAAAATGGGTCACTATGAGTCATAAAAACACATTTTTCAACTCTCGGGGGGACGGGACAATGAGAGTATGATGAGAATAAAACATGCTGATGTTGTCTCCGCTTATCCTCCTCCAGGGACATCGCTGAGATGAAGAGGTCGGCGGGGTCGCGTGGTCACCAGGGAGACCAGGGAGATGAGGAGGACGTCCAGGTGGTGCCGGTGGAGAGGACTAGTGAGTAGTATAGCCTAGCGTAGCGTACCCGCTGCTCAGTGTGGTCGCCATGGCAATAGTGGTAAAGCCCTATCTAGCGGGCTAGCCAGGAATTATAACATGGGTGGGCCCAGCAACAACTGAGTGGGCTTAAGCCCAAAACACATAGGTGTTTATTATTAATAAAACAGTCAATCAAACAAAGACAGCCTTCTGATTGGGTGGGCCTGATTGACAAGTGGGTGGTCTGCACTACAAAGGCAAAGTGCAGTAACTACACGAACACTGAAACTGAGGAAAAATACCTTCAAAGTTGTCATAATGGCCAGTCAAACATGTTGCAGGTAAAATAGTGGCGATGCTTTTTTTTACCTTCTTAATAGGAAGAAGTAAGACATTTAGTCGCAAGACAAATGTGTTACAAAGTCAATTTCCAGTCTAAATTCAGTTTTGGCAAAATATGTAGTCACTGCCTTTTGGCTTTGTAGGGCAATACAGGAACACTCCGCTTCAGCCCACCCGTGGCTACGCCTATGGCTCTAACACTCTTTCCGTCTCCCATGTGCGCAGGTAAGAAGGCACGCATCCTGAGCCCAGAGGGGCTGGCCCTGGGAACAGAGATCGCCACCTCCAAGAAGAGATGCAGAGAGCTGATCGATGGCTCCTTTCACAGGTACACATTACTGTGTGTGTGTGTGTGTGTGTGTGTGTCAGGTATGGAATTTAACTTTGCAAAAAGTGAACCTTTACCAGCCACAGACAAATAAATGGTCAAATTTACTGGCCACTGAAGAGTAAATGATTTTAGTGTCCGAAACGTACCAGCCAATTGTTATATTTTACCACCGTTTGGCTGGTTGGTGGTGCGAATTTCCATCCCTAGGATGCGTACATGTATGTGAGGGTTGTGTGTAGAGTGACGCGTACATGTATGTGAGGGTTGTGTGTAGAGTGACGCGTACATGTATGTGAGGGTTGTGTGTAGAGTGACGCGTACATGTATGTGAGGGTTGTGTGTAGAGTGATGCGTACATGTATGTGAGGGTTGTGTGTAGAGTGAACTGACTGCTCAGCTGAGGAACGTCTGAGGAACATCTATGGAACGTCTGTGTGTGTCTCCGTATGCATGTGCCTGTGTGTCTGTACGTACGTGTGTGTGTGTATGTGCCTGTGTGTACGAACGTGTGTGTGTGTGTATGTGTGTGTCGTCCCAGGTATGCGAACTCGGAGGTGGTGTCTGGAGTGCCGGCGTGGTTTGTGGACGACGAGAAGAAGCACCGACGGAAGCCCATCGCCCTCTCCAGGGACATGGTGGAGGAGTACAAGCAGCGCTGGCGGGAGATCAACGCACGGCCCATCAAGAAGCTGGCCGAGGCCAAGTCCCGCAAGAAGAGACGGGTGAGACAGAGTCAGACACACACACACAGGCACACACACACAGGCACACACACACAGGCACACACACAGTGCATACAGTGCAATGGGTAATAATTAATGCAGGAACCTTAAAGGAAGTTGCTGAGGCCAAGTCTTGCAGGAAGAAATGGATGAGACAGTCAGACACACACACACACACACACACACACACACACGCACACTAAACCACACATACACATGAGCAGGAAGGTGATGACTGCATATGTCAGATTATCTGCACATATATGCACCCACACATATGTTGCGTGCAGTGCATTGGTAGGAGATGAAGCTGATAAAGGCCAAATCATCTAAGAGACGGCGACAGTGATGCACGCACAAGCACACACACACCGATAGAACACCGGTAGGAAATAGACACACGACCCATTAAAGGCTGAAGAACTGCAAGAAGAGATTGGTAGGTGAGAACAAGCAAATGTTTACGCACACACATGCGCACACACACACACACACACACACGCACGCACACAGAAAGAGCATTGGTTGGAGATCAATCCTAAGCCCCCAGCCCATTACATACACATATGTACAGACCCCATCATGCACACACTGCACATTTAAACACAGATCTATGCATGCACACACACACACACACACACACACACACACACACACACACACACACACACACACGTGGAAACTAGAGCCTTGAGAGGGGGGCCTGGAGGAAGAGATTTGGTTTGTTTCGCACGAAGACAAAGATCTCAGATCTGTAAATGATGCACAAGCACCACCTAACAGACTTACTGCACTCAGACCACAGAGCCATTACAGTGTTAGAAAATATGCCCGTTTGGTTATGGGAGAGTTAAGTGTGTGTGTGTGTGTGTGTGTGTGTGTGTGTAGATGCTGAAGAAGATGGAACAGGCGAAGAAGAAGGCGGAGGCCGTGGTGGACACTGTGGACATCTCAGAGAGGGAGAAGATGGCCCAGCTAAGAAGGTCTGTTACTTACATTTTGAATTCTTTATTTGAACCCACCAATCACATTTTTGCATAGACAGGATTCAAATATTTTTCAGAGGTTCAATACTGCCTTCACAATCATGGGTACAAAAAACACCGCCTGCCCCACACGGCAAGGCTGCCTATCACAGCTGATACAGAGCAAAACCTTTGCCAGCAGATCGAAGTACTGTAACTAGGCACATGCTTGATACTAGTTGTCTAAATTGTATTTTCTCTGCTGCATTTGAGTTTTAAACAGCACAAGATGGCACTCACACATTATATTTTGGGGGTAGACCCTACATATTACCAGATAATAAGGGTCAAACTGCATTCTATACACAATTCCAACAGTGTGGCTCCATCATAAGGGCAACCAGATGCTAAAATGGCTGGCGTGCTGTCCAGATCTGTCACATTTTAAGCATAATAAAAAGGAAAACATGATGAAGACACCTACCAGTTAGACTGCTGAAATCATGTCAAGGACAAGAAAGAAAGACTTTTTTTATACAAATCATCTTGTCAGTTAACATAATTAATTGTGAAGTGTCCGTTGTTTTTTTAAGTCTTCCTCAACTTTTCCTGCCTTTTATTGACACTGTCCCAACTATTTTGAGACACGTTGCTGGCCTAAAATTTAAAATGACCATAAATATCCAATACAACACCAAAACAAATCCAGTTTCAATAACTGATATGTTGTCCTTGGACTATTCTCAAACACCATATATTGCTTGTATGATTTGAGAATTATAGCATTTATTTTTTATTTACATTTAACACAATGTCCCAACATCATCGCAATTGGGGTTGTAGTTTGCCATGGTCAGGTAGGATACTCACCCACGGCACTGCTGCCAAAGCTCGCACACACACACACACACACACACACACACACACACACACACACACACACACACACACACACACACACACACACACAGTGGGGCAGTGATGGCCTGACAGTTCAGGTAATGAAACTGTGACCAGAGTGTCGCAGGTCTGAATCCACCACACTCCCCAGAAGGGCCGCTAAGATACCCTTAGCATGGTACTCCCACACACTGCTACCTGGGTGCCATTGTCATGGCTGCCCCTTGCTCTCTTGTGTGACGGGTTAAATGCAGTACTGTGTACTGTGTAATCACAATGACAAAATAGGAATCACGGGTAGTCGGATTATACCTTTACAGTTTTTTCCCCATACATTGTAGTGGCCCGCCATAGTTTAATTTGCCCTGCCAGAGTCTAAATATGGAACGTGAAAAAAATATTTTCATACCAACGCATACCGACGTTTCTGCCAGTGTATTTGGTTTGCATTACTTTTAATATCTTCAGTTAGTTAAAAATTCAGTATAAGATCATTCAGGCCTGTTTTGGTGTAGAAAACATTACCACAGAGCTGTTGAACCTGCAACCTGAAACCCACCCTGCCGCCCCACAGTCTCAAAAAAATTCTGTGGTAAACGCAGCCTTTCACAGACACACATGTGCCATTCTTTGCATGGGTTGTACAGCATGCTGAAACTGCTGTCACGTGTTATTGGCTGTTTGGCAGAAACACACACACACAAACACACTTTAGCAGCAGTTCTAGAAACAGTGCTGAAGACGCTCTTACAGAACAACAGAACAACGCTCTTACAGAAACAACAGAAGCTTGTATATGGCTCTTGTTTTCTCTCGAGGCCTGCCCTCTAAATATCCTGTTACCCCAGTGTGTACACACACACACACACACACACACACACAGCTATCCAAACAGACGCGCTCACTTTACTCTGCCAATTACGCTTTCTCCCTCTTCCCTTCCTCCTCCTCCTCCTCCTGCGGCTCCTGCAGCATCTACAAGAAGGCGGGCGTGGGCAAGGAGAAGCGGGAGCTGACGTACGTGGTGACGAAGAAGGCGACGGGCCGCAAGGTGTCGCGGCCGGCGGGCGTGAAGGGGCTGTTCCGCGTGGTGGACTCGCGCATGAAGAAGGACCAGCGTGGCCAGCAGAGGAAGGAGCAGCGTGCCCGCGGGGCCAAGGGCAGGGGCGGGGCTAAGGGCAAAGGTGGTGCCAAGGGAAGGGGCGGAGCCATGGGCAGGGGCGGGGCCAAGGGGAAGGGTCAAAGGGCGGGAGGTGGCGGGGGCGCGAAGGGAGGAAAGGGACGCAAGTAAACAGGAAGTTGCCTCCCTTCTCCTTACGATCCCTTTTAAAGACTCGTGCGGCCAAGGGCTGGGAACCAACCAGCCCTTAGCCTGGGAACGGAACTTACCTCCACCTCTACCACCACCACCCTTCAGATTCAGCATCCTCTCTTGCCTAAGCACAGTGCATTGTGCGTACTTTTTTATTAGTTCTTGACTAGCTGTTGAAGGTTGTAAAGCATCAGCCAAGAGGCGAGAGCAGTTTCTGTGTGTGTGTGTGTGTGTGTGTGTGTGTAAAGCAATCACTGTTCATGTGATTTGTGTGTGTGTGTGTATTTGCAGAGTATTTGCTGATTCAGTGGTGTGTGTGTGTGTGAATAGAGGTGTTGCCTTACACAAGTTTGTGTATGAGAGACTTGGTGGAAAGGCAAGGGCCGGCCTTTCTGACTGAAGTCCTGTCCAAATAATTTACAGTACAAATGGGTTTGTATTGTTTTGTGTCTATGTATTCAGTTTAACATTTGCAATTATTGTAAACAACAGCAAATTATTGCAGTTATTGTAAACAATAAGAAATGAACAAAAACTGTAAGTCTTTTCAATAAACTCTTTAAATGAAGACTTTGCTTTGTTGAGTGGTTAGATGTGAACAGTCTCAGCAAATGGTTTGGGCCACAACCTTAATTTGGCCCCAGTTGTAATGCACATCATTATGGACACAATTAAAATTTTAGCTGTACCATTAAGCTGTGCTTCTTGTGGTAAGCATGGCTAACACAGGAATACATCATGTTAAGCACTTACCCTGTATTTCCATAAGTCAGTCTGCCCTTAGGATTTAGTCTGAATGGATGTGAGTGTAGCCCAATGACTGTATACTTACTGATTCAGCTGACTTGTACTCATTCATCCGTTGCCCTGTGCTGACTTCCACTGAAAATGATGCTAGATGACCATTTGTCAAGGCAAAAAAGTTAAATATTTTTACATATTAAAACATTTTTGTGGCTATACTAAAAATAGTGGAAATGTGTTTGAACTCTGAACAATAATGTTTAAAGAAACACTATGACTTGTCACCAGAGTAACTGAAGCGGCATAGTTTTTTGCTTAGAAAAAATTGCCACAGCCAAGACTTAATCACAACCGCATGTCCAGTCTCGTTTTTAGCACTACAGGACTGTGTATTGACTTTCTGTGGCTGTTGTGTAGCTGATATGGGGATGCTGCGTTCAGATGCCTTTCTGGTTGCTCTGTCTAGGCTGTGCATTTATTTACTTTTTTAACTTTTATTAAGCCCATTAGCCATCTCCCTAAACACAATATATGCATTTTCTCCCCCCTCCTGATGCACAATTTAGACTAACAATCAACATCAGCAACTTCACTGCATGTCCTCCTCTACCCAGTATGTCAGTGCAGGTAATAATGTATATCCTTGCATTCTTGCCTGTGACCAGGAGAGGGCACCGTAGAGAGTGATACTGCTTGTTGAGCTGGGTCTGTTCTGGAGTGACATCATCAGGGAGGGCGACCAACCTGCCTTCGGTGCTGGGGTCCGTTTCCCAAAACCGTAGTTGCTAACTAAGTTAGCTACTTTGTTGGTTGCAATGCAATTTCCCATTGCCAACCAACTAAGTTGCTAACTGGTTAGCAACTATGGTGTTGGGAAACGCATCCCTGGATGGTATTGATGCCAACCGAACCGAACCAGACTGTGATGGCCCCTGGTGTACAGGGCTGAGGAGATTTCCCTCGGACAGCCCACCATCCCCACCCGCACACAAATCCCTCCACAAGCCACATGATGGCGGGGGGGCACATAAGCTCCAGATGAAGGGCAAAAGGGAGATAGGCTATAAAGAATACAGTGCTGATCAAAGGTTTTTGGTTTTTGCCTTTTTTGGTCATAAAATGTCATCTGATCTTCATCTAAATGTCAGTTTTTGCCTTTTTTGGTCATAAAATCTCACCTGATCTTCATCTAAATCACTGGGGTAGGCAAACACAATGCACTGAAGCTAACAGCACAAAAGAAATGGTTGCAATTCATCAGGAATAAACTCAAGCCAAGGCTTCCAGTAACTGTGACTCAAATCTGCACAAATTTCAGGAGGTATGCTAGCCAATTCGTTCTTTTTAGTTTTGGCATATTTTTTAGGATGTTTGTTTTGAATGTTTTTCTGTGCATCTCTGTGGGAGAAGGTCATTAATCTGTTGATAAACTTGGGAATTATATTTTGTCTTGCAAAATTATCCAACACTGGAGACACACTTCCTGATGCTCTTCCAGCTGCACTCCAGAATAGAGAGGGTGCGTTACAGCAACATTAAGTAGTTTTTTTTACCTGTAACATTTTAATATAATGTGTCCAAAATCGTCACAGTGGTTCATCAACTTGTAACCGGTTCTGGGTGAAAGGTACTTCTGAATTTGCTTTGCCACCCTCCATGGGCTATAACCGCCCTAAGTAAGGGTGGTGGAGCGGGCCGTCTCTCAGTAGTTCGAATGAGAGACAGTTCCGCTTCCAACCTGTAGGGCGACCAAAGACAAAAACTACTTAGTGTTGCTTTAATGGTGCCCTGAGTGTGCTCATGGCAGGACATCACAGTGGAGGCTTTGCTCTCCGAAAGAAGCATGCCTGAAGCGTGCCTAAAACTTGCCAAAGATCACTTTGACTCTTAACCGTGCAATTTGGACAGTGGTTTGTGGGTTGGTGAAACATAGCCTATATGAATTGTATGAACTGTGTATGATAGCCAAAGGGCATAACTAATAAAACCACTCTACAATTGCAGTTGAAGGGGCATCATGATTTGTAATTGGTTTGATGTACTGGACAAGTTGCCATTACTGCAAGAAAAATAAGTCCCAAGTTTGTCAGCATTTCAACAACAATGGCTCTTGGATATTCTAAACAAAGGCATGAAATGTAATTGTTTCTTTTGTCCTTTTAGCTTCAGCACACTGATTGTCTTATGTGAATTGAATAATCAGATCATATTTAATGACTAAGGCAGAAAAGTGGAAAGGGATTACATACTTTCAAGCAGCACTTAATGAAGGCATGAAAGCGGGAACATGCAGAGAGGGATGAAGAGAGAGAGAGAGAGAGGGAGGGAGCGAGGGAGAGAGAGGGAGCGAGGGAGGGAGAGAGGGAGGGAGCGAGGGATGACCTCACTGCACATGTGCTGCACTGGATGATTCGCTCTATTGTGGTGGACAGAGAATGCCAGACTGACAGTCGCGCTTTAAAAAGCACACACCCACTCACACATACTCAGACCAGAGCCACCACAGAGGATACACACACCGCCACCCGAGGTACTTGCACACACTGACCTAACACAGGGTACCTCATACTAACACACACACACACACACACACTCACCTAACACAGGGTACCTCATACTAACACACACTCACACACACACACACACTCACCTAACACAGGGTACCTCATACTAACACACACACACACACACACACACACTCACCTAACACAGGGTACCTCATACTAACACACACACACACACACACTCACCTAACACAGGATACCTCATACTAACACACACACACACACATACACACACACACTCACCTAACACAGGATACCTCATACTAACACACACACACACATACACGCCTAACACAGAATACCTCATACTAAAATACACACACACCTAACACAGGATACATCATACTGACACACACATACACACACTCACCTAAGACAAGATACCTCATACTAACACACACACGCCTAACACAGGATACCTCATACTAACACACACACACACACCCCACACAGGATACCTCATACTAACACACATAACACAGTTAAGATACACATCACCACCAGAGGTACTCACACTCACCCAACACAGGATACCTCAAACTAACACACACACACACACACACACACACACACACAAAGCTAACATAACACATTTAAGGCACACTACCACTTGACGTACTCACACCAAATACACACACCAGCTAACCGTCAAGACACATACCACAACCATAAGTACGTGCACACACTTATTTAACACAAGATACTACACACACACACACAGGCACGTACTGCTAACATAACACAGCTATGACATACACAAACAGGTAGGTACCTACAGTATGACAAATAATCTCACTCAAACTCACAGAGACATTTCCTCAACTCATAATATATCATCAAATATCATCCTCTCACTATCGAGGTACTTTACTCATTATCTAACACTAACACCGGAAGTTGCTGTAACAACCCAATAGCAGCACTTAGCATATCGTCATCAGCATCACCAACTTACTAGCGGATCACAACATCCAGGCGACACAAGATATACTGGTGTTCTAGAATGCATACAGAATGAGATGTTCTATTAGAAATTAAGAGCATGTTTGTTTAACCTAAGCATTCAAGGAAATCTGACTCCTGATTTTACATTTTGCTGCTTTTGCTGTTGCTGTGTGTGTGTGTGTGTGTGTTTGTGTGTGTGTGTCTGTGTGTTGTTTACACTGGAGGGCACGAAAGCAAGAGAAGGCTAGCACTCTGCGTAGAATGACCAAAGAAGGTCTTTAAAACAGGAGCGAGTGTTCAATGAGAGCAGAGCGTACTGCAGGGTACCCACAAGGAGTGTTTGACACAATGGGCTGCCTTGTTCACATGCAGAGGGGGGTGTATTCATCAGGGAGCATGTTCACACTTTCCCCACAGTCTCCTGCACAGCACAACAGTGCTTGTATTTAGCATATGACTGTTAGCCTGTGACATGCAGTGTGGTGCTTTGCCAAACACCACCAGGCAGAGCTGCTCTGTGTGTGTGTGTGTGTGTGTGTGTGTGTGTGTGTGTGTGTGTGTGTGTGTGTGTTTGTGTGTGTGTGTGTGCGCGCGCGTGTGTGCGTGCGTGTGTTTGTGTCTGTGTGCGTGTGTGTGTGTGTGTGTGTGTTTGTGTGTGTGTGTGTGTGTGTGTGTGTGTGTGTGTGTTTGTGTCTGTGTGTGTGCATTTGTGTGTGTGCGTTTGTGTGCGGGTGGGTGTGTGTGTCTGTGTGCGTGTGTGTGTGTGTGTGTGTGTGTGCGTGTGTGTGTGTGTGCGTGTGTTTGTGTCTGTGTGTGTGTGTGTGCATGTGTGTGTGTGCGTGTGTGTGCGGGTGGGTGTGTGTGTGTGCATGCATGTGTTTGTGTGTGCGTGTGTGTGTGTGTTTGTGTGTGTGTGTCTGTCTGAATCAGTAAGAGTGTTTGTATGTGTTTGTGATGTGTGTGTGTGTTTGTATATATATTTGTGTGTGTGGTGAGGGCTGCATGGTGAGAGTGAAATGTGCTGATGTTGTCTCTGCTGTGTTGACATTTCACATTCATGGCTGGGGAAAGGGGTAGATTAATTAATTGCACCGACAGCCTTTTTAGGGGGGGGAGTTTGGGGGGAGTTTGACAGGGCTGCATCTGTACCCAGCCTTGGCTGCAGGCCACTCCAGCAGTTTCTGGTGCATGGCCTTCTATTTCATCTCCAACCTGCTGACTCATGTTCTAGATGTAAGTGGCCCTCTCTCCTGATATCGCTGAGTCATGTTCTAGATGTAAGTGGCCCTCTCTCCTGATATCGCCGAGCCATGTTCTAGATGTACTCTAAGTGGTCCTTCTCACAGGTGTTGCTGAGTCATGTTCTAGATGTAAGTGGCCCTCTACTCTAATATCGCTGAGTCATGTTCTAGATGTAAATGTCCTTCTACTGTAATATCACTGAGTCATGTTCTAGATGTAAATGTCCTTCTACTGTAATATCGCTGAGTCATGTTCTAGATGTAAGTGAACTTCTAATCTGTTAGGTTCCAGATGTAAGTTGCCATCTCCCCTGTTCATTGGACCTGACTCCTTCTTAGGTTAACTGAATTGTAAAGTGGCCTTTTCCCTAGTTCCATCTCGGCTGTCAGGTTGGGTGTATGTAACGGATGCCAGCTAGCACAGTTCCGTATTAGAACATTATCAAACATCCCCCCAAAAACCTCAAGAGGATACACGGCTCTTTAACGATGATACCGGGTTTTTAGCTCACTTGGTAGTACGCCTGCCTCCCAATCCATAGTTGCTTTGAGGTCGCAGATTTCACGCCTGGGGCTGGAGTGCAAGGGTTAACTTGCAGCCTTTTACATGGCAGGTGATTAGTTGATGCTGGTGAAGGATATTTGATTGAATATGGCATCTGCCTTCTTCATATGCTTTCTAAGTGTGTGTATGTGTGTGTGTGTGTGGTGCACTAAATAAAAAAACAGGTAGCAGTAACCAGGTAGGAAAATGCAAGCGGAGCACAAAGGTGGATGCTACAGTAATACAGTAATAGAATGAATTGAATGCCTTTTATTGTCACTATACACATATATAATGTACACTATACACATACACAATGAGAACGAAAGCAACTCACTTCTCGGTGCAGACATGTATGTGGGATATTGTATGGGATATAATAATTTAATGTAATAATTGTGTAATAATTGATATAACACTGTAATGTAATGTAGTACGGTATCATAAACAAACGACCAAGAGCTCAGACAGTGCAGGGTGTTTAGCCTACACTCAGTAGCCCTGAGCTCACACAGCACTGCCTGTCTCCCTCGTGGGACACAGGAGGACTGTGCTATCCCAGGTGTCTCCTTGATGCTGCACTCGCTGGCGGGCGGGGGCACACTCTGTGGTGTGGCCGCCCTCGTGCTCCTCATCGTCTCCACGGCGACGGACTTCTGGATGCAGTACCGCTACTCGGGCAACGCGGCCAGCCAGGGACTCTGGAGGTTCTGCATCAACCACAAGTGCCACGCACACACTCTCACTGTGGGTGAGTGGACACACACACACACACACACGCACACACTCTCACTGTGGGTGAGTGGACACACACACACACACACACGCACACACTATCACTGTGGGTGAGTGGACACACACACACACACACACACGCACACACTATCACTGTGGGTGAGTGGACACACACACACACACACACACACACACACACACACACACACACACACACACTCTCACTGTGGGTGAGTGGACACACACACACACACACACACACTCTCACTGTGGGTGAGTGGACACACACACACACACGCACACACTATCGCTGTGAAGGGGTGGAGACACCCACCACACACACTCTCTTTCTCACTATGGGTGGGTGGATACACACACACACACACACCCACTGAGTGAACGCACACGCTTGCTGTTGGTGATTGACTACACACACACTCAGTTGGGGTGTGTGGACACATGTGTTTTTAATGTCAGGTAGTAGGCACAAAATCTGGGTGAGCAGCCACAGTAGTCTGACTTTTTTTAAGAATACACACACACACACACACACACACTCTCTCTCTCTCTCACACACTGACACAGAAAGGAAGCCAACCCATATCAGGTAATGGTGATGTTTGCAGATGGAAAAGCCACACAGATGAGATGAGTGCTTCATGTGGTGTGCTGTGGCATCTTGTTTTAGAGATGTATAAAAAATATAGCGGTCAAAAACCCTTCTTAAATTATTGTGCTTGTGTCTACAGTATGTGTGTGGGTGCGCAGGTGTGTGTGTGTGTGTGTGTGTGTGTGTGTGTGTGTGTGTGCGTATGAAAAAGTTTAATGTAATAATGCATTACTTCATGGCCTGTGTGTGTGTCCTGTCTGTAAAATCTTCAACAGGGTTTATAAACTTTGTAAGCTAACTTTGTAAATGTGTGTGATACAAAGGCTACACAATCTCTTAATGTACTACATATACTGTAGTGTTTTGCATTAACGTATGACTTTTAAAAATACTTTTTGAAAGTGTAGTGTAGTATGTTAAAAATAACATAGTGTAAATATACAAATTTACATACAGTGGTTTTAGTTTTCATTTAGCATTGGCTTGTCACTATGTCTGATGTGTGTGTCAGCTGTCAACTACACTGCTTCTGAATCACACTTCTACATGCTCTTTATATCTTCAGTTTGTGTGTTAATATTTATTTGTGTGTGTGTAGAGTAGAGTAGAGTAGAGTAACTTTATTGATCCCGAAGGAAATTAAGGTGTCCAGTAGCATACACATAATACACATTGCAAAAAACATATCAAGCCTATTGCACACGTCTGCATAATACAACATTCACTGAACTGAGGGAAGAAAAAACATTGCAATGATAATAAGTAAGGTAATAAGAATTCCACGAGGTAAACAAGTGTCGTGATAAGGTGCTTTGTGGTAGATAGATTGCAGTGTCCCAGTAAAATATGTCCAGTAATTAGAATTCCACGAGGTAAACAAGTGTCGTGATAAGGTGCTTTGTGGTAGATAGATTACAGTGTCCCAGTAAAATTGTCCAGTGTTATAGAAGGGTCCTTTAGTGCAGTAGTTATAGAAGGGTCCTTTAGTGCAGTAGTTATGAGGGTAGTGCAGTATATTGCTGTCCATAGTCGTATAGTAGTCACCACCAGGGACAGCATGTGCGCGTGTGTGTGTGTGTGTGTGTGTGCTCAAGCACTCCAGTCCATGATGCTCAGCTCCTTCTGTGTGCTGTTATACAGTTGTATGGCCCTGGGGACAAATGACCTCCGCAGCCTGTCTGTCCTACAGTGTGTGTGTGTGTGTGTGTGTGTGTGTGTGTGATGTGTGTGTGATGTGTGTTCATGGGTTTACGGTTTGAGTGTGTGTGTATATGTGGTCTGGTGGTTGTGGAGTGTGTGTGTGTGTGTGTGTGTGTGTGTGTGTGTGTCTATGTCTATGTCTATGTGTCTTTGTGGTCTGATGTTTGTGGTGTGTGTGTGTCTGTCTGTCTGTGTGTCCAGCCTTCTGGGATGCCACGCGTGCCTTTATGCTGCTGTCCATCTTGACCTGCTCGGCTGGGGTCGTGCTGGGAATCAGCGCCTTGGCCAACGGAGCCAAAAGCAGAAGGGTCAGGACTGGAGGAATAGCTCTTCTGCTGTCAGGTCAGCACACACACACACACACACACACACACACACACACACACACACACACACACACACACACACACACACACACACTCACTAAACCACACATAAACCCAACCACACATACACAAGAGCAGGAATATGTTGACAGCATATCTGCCAGATCACCTGCACATACACACATACAGACACACACACACACACACACACACACACACACACACACACACACACACACACACACACACACACACACACAGAGACAGACACAGACACACACACACACACACTCACTCATGCACACACAGTGCAATCCTCACTAGAACTCAGACACAAAAGGGCAGAATTCATATTGTATTAATGTTATACATTTTATATCGCATAGATGAATGCTTTGTGTGTTTGGATGGTCTTTGAGCCATCCAAGCATTATAAATTTAGAAAGCAACAAAAGTACAACCTGAACATGACAAGAAAGAGAAAGAGAGATATAGAGAGAGAGAGAGAGAGAGAGAGAGAGAGAGAGATTTTTTACACAGAAACACACAAGATCACGATCTCTCTGCATTCCATCCGCTGCATTTTGTCCTTTCTGGGTTTTGTTCAAACAGGTTTCCTTGCGCTGCTGGCTTTGTCCATCTACACGGGGGTGACGGTGCGCTTCTTCGGCAAGCGCTACATGGAGTGGCGGTTCTCATGGTCCTACATTCTGGGATGGCTGGGGATCCTCCTGGCCTTCGCTGCTGGTAATGCCCTTTCACCTGCTGCTGCTAGCTGGCCAAGCTTGCTGTTATACTGCCTGCTGGTAAAGCCAGTCTCGCACTGAGCACTGCATGCGGGTAATGCTAATCCCACACTGGTAATGCTAGTCTCACCGTAACACGTTCATGGTTTGCAGCGCCTCCTCCTTATGGCTACTGCCCCCCACTACACTGCTTGTAGCTTCCGTTACAGTGTGTCCATGTTGTGTAAAGATGTTATTATGACCGCTGCTAGCGAAGCTAGCGAAAGTGGTCATATTGGAGTTGCCGCAAAATTTTTCCCTTTTTTTTTTTCACGGATTTTTCGTCAACGATTCCCGGCACACTGAAACTCGGGGGGAGATGAATGTTTGTAGGCATGTAGCCCTAGAAGTTTGTGAGCGAATAACGCCTTTTGGCCCCCAAGGGCCACCCCCCCGCTGTGCCAGTGTCCATTAAAGAGGGGGAGACCGGCAAAGGTTTTTGCTGAATAACTCAATGAACGTTTTACCCAACAACATGAAATTATTTACTCCTGTGACCCCCCCCCCCCCCCCCCACCCCCCCCAGATCTCAAGACAAACTCCCTAACCATAATTGTAATTGACCATGCACACATGTGGAAAACCCCTTCAGTGAAGCAGAAGTGACAGCTTTTTCCGATGAAGGTGTGTAGGCTACCTGACCCAGTCATGCTTCAAGTCATGCCTGGTAGACGAGGTATTCGCCAGGGGCCATATGACTCCAATGACTCAAACAATGACTGAACCTGAAAGTGGAGAAAATGATGCCTAGAAGAACAGGAATAAGCAGTGCATTTACAGTAAACGTCACAATGGATGGGAATATGCTGTGCATGTAAATGTGAGAGCAGGAGTGTGCCTTTCATGTAAACAAACATAGTGTAGCCTATGTGTGGGTTACTGAGATATTTTAATCTCTTTTAACATTCCCCACCCATATTAAAATATTGTTTCATTTAAATATCTAGTTAATATTTCAGTATAGTGTTCACTGCTAAACAAATTGAAAAGGCATGCTGGATCAATGTTTCCTTTTGAACGGATAACGATACACTTCATTAAACATGAAACCCTGATTATTTTATTGCATTTGTTTACTACATTTCTCTAATGAATGAAAAATACCCCATGCCATCCTAAACAAAGGACACGGGAGCATAGATGAGTGGAAAATGCCCCTGTTCTCTGCCTACACTGCACCTTTAACTACTTGCATTTCAGTCTGTCAATATCAGTAACAATAAGGTAAGTAACTAGTAATAATAATAATAGTAGCACTACCATAAGGGAAATGCATTGAGGTTTGCTGATAACAAAACGATTACAGTAAGTTAATAAAGCATTTGCTAGTAATATTATTGAGGTGAGTAATGTAATTGCTAATGACACAGTGAGTGAACTTTTATTAACAAAAAGAATGTAATGTAAATCAATAAAATGTTCTAAAATTTCACGTTATGTCTATGAACACGTCATTCTTTATAACCTTCATCCTCTTAACATTCCTGTCACACACCCTTTAAGGTTAATGAAGGTGCTTGCCAATAAGTGAATGAATGTGTTCTTGCTAATAACAGTGGTGCTTACGTTACTGAATGGATAAGTGCTTGCTGCAGGGCATCTGCATTCTTGTGAGGTAATGGTTGTGCTGCCGACAGGTGTGGTGATCTGTTCTGTCTTGTCTGTTTCAGGTATTTTTCAACTCTGTGCTCATCAGAGGAAGACTGCAGAGCCTCCACCTGACCTTTCAGACAGCTGAGCGTTACACACGCACACACACACACACACACACACACACACACTTACTAGTGCCCTGTTCTGACAAAAGAAGACAGAGTCTCCTTAAGCTCAGACAAGACTGATGCCAACCCCCAGAGGCATGACTGGCTGCACCATGTAACACGGTTTAGTAGGGACTGCAAATTAGCAAGAATTTACCAAAAGCATTAAAAGTATGTTTTGAACACAACGCCTGTGCCTCTTACACACTGAGTGCTTCTTTCTCTGGGATAAGCAGTGACCGACATACAAATGGTTAGTATGAGCCTAGGTACAGCTCAAGGTTACATGACTTAAAGCAAGACTAAGCAGTTTTTTCAACCTTAAAATAATGTTTCCAAAATCGTTTCAGTGGTGCATCAACTTGTAACAGCGTGCAAGGCACTTCTGAATTCGCCATGGGCTATAACCACACTAAGGAAGTTTGGAGGAGCGGAGCGCCTCTCCGTAGTTCTGTATGAGAGACAATTCCACTTCCAACCTGTAGAGCGACCAAAAACTACTTAGTATTGCTTTGAAACAGAACAGCAGGTCACAGCTAACGGCCCTTTCCAAAACTACCCACTCCTCTCTCTCCCTATCTATTTTCACTTCCCCTTCTTCCTATATTCTTAGTCTATCTTCTACTTTCACTACCCCCTAACTGTACGTCTTACCCCCTTGTCTGTACATACTTCCATTCATGTGTGGGACAGGGGCTGGCGAAGTGAATCAGGAAAGGGGCTGGTGTAATGATTAGGGCTAGGAGCTGGAGTGGAGAGTAAGAATAGAGGCCAGGGTAGAGGGTAGGGATAGAGGGTGGGGTAGTGTTTTTATATTTATTGTGTTCGTGGTTTCCATCAAAATGAAAGTGACACCCATACACACCTCAAAGTGTAGCGCAAGATGAAGCCATTCAATGACTGTGTGCTGGACAGAGTATGTATTGGAGCCAGCTGTGCTTCACTACTGACAGTCAAAATAAAACCAAAAGCATAACCTCCTTGGCATTGACAATAAATGACTCATGATACAAATTCCTTTAAAAATATATACATTTATTTTAGATGAGTACAATATACTGACTGCTGTCAGGACAGTCAGTTTCAAGAGTTCGCTTCATTGTGTTCTGCAAGAGCTCTGTGTTCTGACAAGAGAGGTCACTGAATAAAACAGAACCTGAGGGCGTCTGTAGTTTCACCTTCTATAACCCTGGATTTCACCTGTGGTGGAAAACACCTGGGTGGGTAGATAGTTTTCCAATGTCGGATAATAGCAGAATATGCAACAATACACCTAATCCAACTCCTTCCCATTATGTGCCCAAAAATATTATAGTTCCGAACCTTATTAGTCAGTTATCAGATATAACAATGTGATTCATAGGGAGGCACATATGAATGCCTACAGAGTGAATGAATAAATAAATGAATGAGCGATTTATTAACATGAGTAAAGCAAAATTGTACAGGGGACCAGGTCGAGATCTGGGTCTTAGTGGAGGTAAGGTTCTGACCATGTGAAAGTGTCCTTGACTCTAAATCCTAACTCCACAGGTTGGCCCCTTATATGGCAGCCTTTAACACTGATGTGTGTTTGTGTGTGTGTGTGTGTCTTTGTCTTTGTGTGTGTGTCTGTGCGTGTATGTGTTTGTGTACTCTTGGGAAGCGTAAAAGTTCCATGTCAATGCAGTCCATTTGCCATTTACCTGCTTTGCCTTACACTTCATTGTGCAGTAATTTCTTTGGGAATGACCCCTCCCCTGTGTGTAAAGGAGTCACTTGTGCTCAAGCCTTTTTTGGTGCTCACAGAGCAGGATCGCAGAATCAGCACACAGCCCTAGGCCACTTCAAAGGACTGAACCCAGGGAAATATCAGAGCACTCAGATGCGAAGACGCAAGGCTTTGAAACGTCTGCACCCAATAAAAACCTTCACTTAAGAGGTCTGTGGGGATTCTAATTCATCCAGGTCATGGTAGTCAAAGGAAGAACCAGAACTGACCAGAACTGAAAAAGCCTTTTAGATGAAAGGTGACACGTCTTCAAGCTCAAAAAAAAAAAAAAAGTCCAGTTGCTTACAACTTAGCTCCTTTGACTTCACTTAAGAAGCATCTGAGTGCTCCAGTGTTCCCTTGGTTTCAGTCCTTTGAAGTGGCCTAAGGCTGTTTGCCCCTCCCCTGTGTGTGTGTGTCAGATGACTGTGCTGTGCTGCCTCTCTGTGTGCTGTGTGTGTGTGTGTGTGTGTGTGTGTGTGTGTGTGTGTGTGTGTGTGTGTGTGTCAGATGACTGTGCTGTGCTGCCTCTCTCTGTGCTGTGTGTGTGTGTGTCAGATGACTGTGCTGTGCTGCCTCTCTCTGTGCTGTGTGTGTGTGTGTGTGTGTGTGTGTGTCAGATGACTGTGCTGTGCTGCCTCTCTCTGTGCTGTGTGTGTGTGTGTCAGATGACTGTGCTGTGCTGCCTCTCTCTGTGCTGTGTGTGTGTGTGTGTGTGTCAGATGACTGTGCTGTGCTGCCTCTCTCTCTGCTGTGTGTGTGTGTGTGTGTGTGTGTGTGTGTCAGATGACTGTGCTGTGCTGCCTCTCTCTGTGCTGTGTGTGTGTGTGTGTGTGTGTGTGTGTGTCAGATGACTGTGCTGTGCTGCCTCTCTCTGTGCTGTGTGTGTGTGTGTGTGTGTGTGTGTGTGTGTGTGTCAGATGACTGTGCTGTGCTGCCTCTCTCTGTGCTGTGTGTGTGTGTGTGTGTGTGTGTGTGTGTGTGTGTGTGTGTGTGTGTGTGTGTGTGTCAGATGACTGTGCTGTGCTGCCTCTCTGTGCTGTGTGTGTGTGTGTGTGTGTGTGTGTGTGTCAGATGACTGTGCTGTGCTGCCTCTCTCTGTGCTGTGTGTGTGTGTGTGTGTGTGTGTGTGTGTGTGTGTCAGATGACTGTGCTGTGCTGCCTCTCTCTCTGCTGTGTACCACAGCATGCTTCCCTCAGCGTGCCCCAGCTGGAGGTGGCCAGGAAGTAGTAGCTGAAGGAGTCCAGGAAGCAGTTTGTGGACGCGAGGCTGCTGGCCACGTGGACGAACGAGTGTGCAAACTGCAGCCTGCCGCAGTCATGTGACCAGTAGGTCTCGCTGAGGAACTTCAGCATGTAGCCGAAATGAACCGGCGAGAAGCAGACGATAAACACAGCCAGGTTGGCGGCGATGATGCGGACGGACTGCTTCCTCTCCGGGTGGTTCTTGGACATGTCCTTCTTCACGAGGGTACGGATCACGTTGACGGAGCAGAACGTCATGACGACGAGCGGCAGCAGGAAGCCCACCACGTCCAGCACCAGGATGAAGGAGAGCGGCAGCGGACGGTCCGAGTCCTTCTGGAAACATCTCATGGTGGAGTTGGCGGCCACGTTGTGGAACACGGCGCTCAGGGAGCAGGGCACCACCCAGGTCAGCACACACACCATCAGGGCCTTAAGGGGCGACATTACCGCCCTAGCCTTGAAGGGGAACTTGATGGCCACGAAGCGCACCACGCTGATGGCCATGGTGGTGAAGATACTGACGTAGGTGTTGACGAAGTAGGTGGAGATGAGCACCTGGCAGGACCCCCGGGAGAAGGGCCAGGGCTTCCGGTAGGAGTACATCCTGAAGGGCAGCGACACCAGCGCCGTGCTGTCGGCCAGGACGATGTTCGCCAGGTACACCATCATGTCGCTGCAGTTCCTCCACTGCCGGCAGAACAGGACCAGCACCGCAGAGTTGGCCAGGAAGCCCAGTATGAAGGTCGGGATGGCAATCACCATCTGGAAGTCCTGCACCTTTGTCCCCAGCGTCAGGTTGCACAGCGTCATCTTGATCCTGGCAAAAACAGCACTGCATCAATAGAACAGAAATACTTCAGAAAGTAAGAAAATACAACAGAAATAATTCTGGCAAGAAACAGCATATCAATTCAATTTATCCTGGCAAAACAGCAGCAGTGCAATTGAAATCACTCTGTCAAAAACAGGGTGCACACCAATAGAAATCACCCTACACAAAACAGCAACACATCAGCAGAAATCAGCCTGGTGCTTGTGTGTGTGTGTGTGTGTGTGTGTGTGTGTGTGTGTGTGTCTATCTGTATATGTGTATATGTGTGTCTGTGTGTGCACACACACATATATGACCCAATCTGGCAAAATGAGTCTGAAGTCACAAATTTCAATTTTAAGGTTTGGTAGAAAATCATAAAAATATCAATTTTAATTTTGTTCTTGTTCTTTTTTTTAAACAAAAGGTGTTCAAAAACAATCTCCCTACTTTTCATTGTCAAGATAACTATGTTAAAGTAAAAAAATGGCTATTTGAAGTTTAATTGCACCATTGAAATATTGCCAGATCTGGTCACATATACAGTAATGTGCAAAAGTCTTAGGCAGGTGTGAAAAAATGCTATCAACTAGGAATGCCTTCAAAAATGGAAGTGTTAATCATTTATGTTGATCAATTAACAAAATGCAGTGACTGAACAAAAGAGAAACCTAAATCAAATCATTATTTGGCGTGACCACCCTTTGCCTTTAAAAGGGCTCAATTCTTCTAGGTCTACTTGCATAGAGTTTTTGAAGAAACTTGGCTGGTAGCTTGCGCCAAACATCTTGAAGAACTACCACAGATCTTCTGTGGATGTATGCTTCCTGACATATACAATCAATTTGGTGTAATTGGTTGATCATACATCTGACTATAATTCTGCTTAATCACTGACTTTGTGTGTACCCCTTTGTGTGAATTATTGCTGGTTTGAAGGCACCTGCACAGTACTGTATCTTTTTAGCCATCCACATGTTTAATGTTAAAACACCCATAAGGCTGAAAGGACTAAAAGGACTTGATGGGCATAAGTTGTTTTTTGACAAGTTTTAGGCAGGTGCACACAAAGTGTACACACATAGGGGTACACACAATGTCAGGGATTTTGCAGACACAACACACGACATTGCAAAATTCAGCAATGTTCCCGCATATCACACATTTTTCCAATATCGTGCAGCCCTAGAGTGGACACTAGCAATACAGTGCAGAAAGGCACATAGTAGCCTGTGAATAGGCGCAAGAAAGGCAGGCCAGAGGGAATGGGTGTAAATCGACTGTGAGCCTGCATTTAGTACGAGTTCATATAATCTGTTATCTGAATCAATGTGCTTATGATTTATATGTTTAATTTCTCAAGCATTTCCTGCATGCCAGTATTCACTTTAAAGTCCCCCCTTTTCTCTCTCATGCACAACACACAGACAAACACTGACTTCCTGTCTCTTACTCCCTGTCCCACACAAGCTTAGTCTTTCTCTCTTCACGCACACACGCATTCACGCACACACGCACACACACACACACACTGCACTCTCCCTCCTTCATGAATAGTGTCTTTCGTCTTAGCTGGAGATGACAGAGAGAGTATGCACGGACGTCCTGTAGAGGTGAGCAGCGCAGCAGCAGGGACAGAGATGCATAGCAGACCAGGAGCTAAAGCCGTGGGTGCACTGGTGCATAGCGGGTGACTGGACACTAACAACACAGCACAGAAAGGCACATAGAGGCCTCCCCGTGCACAGGTGCGCTACAGGTAGGTATGGGGAAGGGACTAGAAGTAACGGCGTCCTACTAGGGCTGGGCGATATATCGATACTATCATAATATCTATATGTTTTTGAAGGAGACGTGTTTGACACTAGATCGCCATATCGATATATTTTCGATGCTGCAATACCACTTTATCAAAACTACTTATTCTAATTTGTTCACACTGTTCAGACAGATGGAGCCCCTGCCTGTGTTACTGTTTACTTTTTCATTTGCACAGCTCTTTTAGAGCAGTCTTAACATGAAACACTCTGCTCATTCTGTTTTTGAAATATTGATATATATATCGTATATTGCCAGTCAGCCCATAAATATTGTGATATCAGTTTTGGTCCATATCGCTCAGCCCTACATCCTACAGTAAGGATTGCAGAAGTTGTGGTGGGGCAGTGATGGTTGTTAAAAAAATAATGGACTTGTGACCGCAGGATCACAGGTTTGAGTCCACCAACTACCAGTAGTGCCACTGAGGTACCCTGGGCATGGTACCGCCCCCCCCATTCCCCAGGCGCCATCGGCATGGCTGCCCCCTGCTCATGTGTGTGATGGGTTAAACACAAAGTCAATTTCGTTGTGTACACTGTATGCTGTGCTGTGGTGTGCTGTGTAATCACAATGACAAATGGGTGCTGTTTGTTTATAAGGATAGTGTATAAGGATAGGTAGTGAATGAACTGGAACAGCATCCTAGAGTAAGGATAGTGTATAACAGAATGGACTGGAACAGCATCCTAGACTAAGTAGAGCAGACTGAAACAGCGTCTTACAGTAAGGACAGTGTAAAGTAATATGGTCTGTAGCAACTCATAACGTAATAACGGCTCTTAACGTAATAACGGCTCTTAACGTAATAACTGAAATGTAATAAATGTTCATAACGTAATAATCGACTCAATGTAATAAAATCATGAGCACATAACGTAATAATGTAATAACCTTTACATTACATTACATTACATTACACTTAGCAGCCGCTTTTATCCAAAGCGACTTACAAAAGGAGGACATAATAGCAAACACATGTGTAACCTATTACGTTATGAGCTCCATAATGTAATAAAACCTCATAATGTAATAATGTCTTATACTGTGAGAAAAGCTGCATTAACACTGTTATCTAAAAAAGGAATGGTTTTCAGTATACTATATGTAAATTAGAGAAACTGAGTAGCCTTTTATTTGCTAGTTCTGTATTCTTACATGTTGTATGTATGAAGTTAAGCCACTAGGTGGCACCGATGAGCTTTGTTTTGGGTCATTGAGAATACTGCACTCACATCTACTGACTACTGCAGGTAAGCAGAACTTTTTGTAACCTCTAAAGTTGAATTAATTGTTAAATGAATCCATCCACTGTGTTTTTAATTGTGTGTTAAGATGCTTCTTTGCACAATGTTTTAGTGAGCCACTACTTGTTGTACTATTATTTGTATTTTATCTAACAGCTCTTTGTTGTGCCTTCACTAGGAGCTATTTTAGCTAGCATGTATTATAGCTAGCAGCTACTGTGTATTTGCTAGCAACTATTTTAACTAACAACTATTTGTTGTATTTTAAGATGTTAGGTAGAATAATGTTAGCCTGGCTATTGCGACTTGTCAATGCTCTGCGAGCATTGGTCTGGCCAAGGGGGTAGGAATATATCCGGAAGTTGAAGCACCCATGGGGAAATCTCAACCCGGAAAATGACCAATAGCATGTAGCATTCCGTTGACTTCCATTCATTTTAGCGTCACTTTGAAATCAAACAACTTTACATGAGAAGCCATCCGTACCTTGATATTGGCATTGTTGTAAACCGGAGAGGGCACAGCAAAACATATTTGCTTCGATCAGAAATCTGTCATGTTATTGCCTTGTAAGAAACGTTTATCTGAAATTATGCTAAAAATGACGCCATAAATCATGCGACGGCTAGTGAGTTTCTGTCGCACAGGAGAAAATTTACCGTACTGGTTGGATAACAAGCTGTAGCCACAGTCATGCTCGTTTACTTTTCTATTCATGTTGGGGAAACATTTACATCACTATTTCCCGAAAAATAAGCGTAGAACTTGGTATTTGTTTGTAAGCAGAATCGCTATCTTTATGGATTTTACTATTCGATGCAAGTGAATTGAGAAAGACTGCTAAGCTAAGCTACACGCTATAGCTTGTAGTTTACATGCTAACTAGCTAGCTCCCTTGACATGCTGGCTTGCAAGACTGCCTGAAACCAAAGTTAGTTGACGAAGAATCAAGTCCCCACATACAATATTAGCCCCATGCTATTGGTCCCTTTCCGGGTTGAGATTTCCCCATGGGTGCTTCAACTTCCGGATATATTCCTACCCCCTTGACAGTGACTGAGATAGATTTCCGGTCGCCAAACTACCGCGTCATTGCCATTTTGAAATGCTCGATTTTCATTGGCCCCATATTCTTGCCGGAGCAGAAACGGTGTAGACAGGCAGCTTGGCCAGACTGACTTGCTCGCGAAATGAAAATGTAGCGTCATAGGCAGTATGGGCACACCCAGGCTAGAATAATGTTGTATTTAGCTGTATTTCTCCTCTATGCTTTTTCAGCTTCTCCTAATTTCTCCTCTATGCGTTGTGTGAGTAATTTAGTAAGCATCATAAACACAAGTTTATAAATGGACATAACTTGGACTTAATTTTAATGCAGGAAGTTGTTTCGCTGTCTGTGTTACATTCTGAAGTTAAAGTAAAATCCACAAAAAAACATTTGTTGATACGCTTCCCTACTTTAGAATGTGGCACCTTGTCTTGTGTGTGTGTGTGTGTGTGTGTGTGTGTGTGTGTGTGTGTGTGTGTGTGGATTTGAACGGTATCCTACAGTAAGGATAGTATTTAAATTGGAACAGAATCCTACACCAGTACAGTAGATTGAATATGAACAGCATCCTACAATAAGGACACTGTTTAAGAGATTGAATTGGAAAAGCACCCACCGGCAAATGAAGTGTAGAATAGAATGGACTGGAAAAATATCCCATAGTAAGGCAGTAAAATACAATGAAACAGCATCCCACAATATATGAGGTTAAATGGATTTGAACAGCATCCTACAGCAGGGAAAGTGGTTAGAGTCGAAAAGCACCCTAAAGTAGAATGGAATGGAACCGCATCCTGCGGTAAGGATAGCGTTTAAGAGGTTTGATTGGATCAGCATCCTAGTAAGGGTAGTATAAAACAGAATGAACTGGAACAGCATCCTAGTAAGGGTAGTATAAAACAGAATGAACTGGAACAGCATCCTATAGTACAGATTAGTGTACTTAGTAAGGGTGGTTCGCACTTGCCTATTTATTACAAGATGGGTATTGATGATGTGTGATTGCTGTTGATACAGCAAGGAATCATGGGATATTGCTATGCTTGTAAATGATGATTCAGATACCCTGCTAAAGAAGACTTGAAAGGATGCAATGACGGACCTTTCCTTAAAAATGGAAGACTCCAAACAGCTATTATCCTTGGTGCCACAAGGATGCTTCCGGGTCATTGCATGTCATTAGGAATCCTGCCAAGCTAATGGTAAACAGAACATAACTTCAATCTCAGCAATGTTCAGCTTTTGTGGGAGCAGTCATACACACCCTTAGAGGTGTCCATCAAGCCAGTCTGACCACTGGACAGCTCAAGCATAGGGTGTAAGATGTGTCCATCAAGAAAATCTGACCAATCAACAACTCAACCATAGAGTGTTAGATGTGTCCACCAAGCCAATCTGACCAATCAACAACCCAACCATGGGGTGCAATATGTGTCCACCAAGCCAATTTGACAAATAGGAGGTGCTGCAGGACACAGATATTGTGGAGTCTGCTCAAATTAGCTGAATAAACTGACAACTACACTGGGAAAGGTCAGCAAGACTAATATTGCTCAATATGTGCTACATTTATTATTATTTTAATTCAAATTGTTATTTAACCTTGATGATGACTGGATGGTCCATTCATTTTAAAATGTTCTCCCTACTACAAAATAATTTACTGTCAGAAAATTGTTTTCCACACTTCAAAATGACTGTGATGCCCACCTACACTGGAAGAAATGTAACTGTGCGTAGAATGGTGTGTGTGTGTGTGCGTGTGCGTGTGCATGTGCGTGCGTTAAAGCAAGACAGGCAGGCCAGAGTGCAGTGTGAACGGATGTAAATAGGCCTGCATTCCATTGGTGAATCAATGTGCTACTGATTAAATGTGTCATGTCCCAACCATTTCCTGTCACCTCTTTCTGCCTGTGTGCAATCTCTCTCTCTCTCTCTCTCTCTCTCTCTCTCTCTCTCACTCACACACACACACACACACACACACACACACACACACACACACACACACACACACACATGAAGGACACCTCAACTCTGCCACTGTGGAACCATGTAACAAGTAGCCTGCACTGGGGGGCCACGAGCATCAGATGTATTCTCTGACAAGTCTGTCCACTCTGTCCATGCACCAGACACTGTAACGAAACAACCGTCCCTCCACTTTTGACCCCTTCGATATAGCTGAGTCTGCACAGACATGATTTGTGGCTGTCTCTGACTGTTCCAGGACATACATTTAATTAATTAGACATGACAAGTATCCCCTAAAAAATGAAACATGCTAAACATCTTTCAGCCTTCAAGCCTTGTGCCTCTTACTGGTATTCTTGATGTACAGTATTTAAGACTGTTTTTTACACTCAGTCAACCAGTCACGCCCTTCGACATAGCTTTTCCCACACTTTTAACTACTCACTCTCACATCCACCCACACACAGACACACGGCACTCTTCCTATTTCATGCACAACACACAGCGTTTCTGTCTTAGTATCTCTCCCACACATGCTTAATTTTGTCCTCTCCACACACTCATAGTGCACGCAACCACACACATTCACATACACCCACCTGCACACCTTCCACCCACACTTATTCACTCATTCCCTCCCAACACACACAAATGCACACACACATATCCATATGTGCACACAAACCATGAAATAAGTCTTCATTTCTTAAAGTCTTAAAGTGATCTTACAATTTTTCTCAGTCGCTTTGGTGCTTTTCTCACATCACTATTAACATTTGCACACCAGTTAGTGCATGTTTCAAAACAATTAGTACAAACTGCAAAACCTAGTGGGTAACCTGCAAAAGCACATCACCTGCTCAAAATGGATAGTCCATTCCTCAAAGGCAAGTATTCTTGTCAATGAAACTGCCAGGGTCATGAAAATGAGAAGTCCTGAGACCATTGTTTATGAACAAGATAGTCAAATGGCTTTGTCATGTTTTCATTATGGCAGTTTATTCTCTCAGTGTTTTCCAATGCAAAAAAAGGTCAGAACTTGGTGAGTACAAGTCACTGAATACGTACGTTTCACATTTTTACTGTATATACTTTTTGCATTCTACAGCATTGTGCAAAAGAAAAATACACGACAGTCGCTTATTTAGAACAAACATAAGAAACTCCTTTTGGCAGAGCTGTGCACAAATATGAATAATATAACAGTACATATTGTAACTGAACATAGGTAAATCATTCTGGCCGCATATTTTCATCTACATTACAGGCCAAAGGTTTGGACACACCTTTAATTCAATGTGTTGTCTTTATTTGATATTGTGAATATTTACATTGTAGATTGTCACTAAAAGCATCAAAACTGTGAATGAACACATGTTTGATGGGTAAACGAGCATTCTGAGCATTATTTGTAGAGTTATGAGCAAAAATGGCCAAATTGGCCCTATCTCGCAATGGTGAAGAATCCTTTAAAAATAATCCTTAGTCCAGATGGTGATCCGGTTCACCACCAAAAACGAATCAGTTGTAAGTTGGCCAACCTCTGATCTATCCTGAAAATTTCGTCAAAATCCATCCAGAACTTTCTGAGTTTCACTATTAACAAAAAAAACAAACAAACAAACAAACTAACGGACAGACAAACAAACAAACCAACGCCGGCAAAAACATAACCTCCTTGGAGGTAATTATGCACAAAACAGTGTGAAATAACTTAAAAACATGTGTTGAAAATAAAGAAAACACATTGAATGGTGGAAGGTGGCCTGTACTGTAGATCACAATGTATATCATCCCTTGCAATGCAGTAAGGAAAGTATCTCCTGGAGTGGCGAATCCACCCACTGCATGGCTCTGTTGTGATTTCGTCACATGCTGCATCCATGGCTGCTATCAGGGCCATTTGTGCATGTGGACGCCGGTCATAAACCTCCAGGCAGAGAAAAACTCCTATATCGGACAACTGTAGCCTAATTTCATTAGAAATCTGCCTATGTATTTGGCCTCTTCTCCCTCTTCCCCTGTTTTGTCCCCTTCCCCTTCCCCTTCCTCCCCGCATCCTCACCCCTCTTCCACAATGCTGACCTTCCATTTCTGTGTCACAGAATTGTAGAAATGGTATACACTATGTGCCATGCTTGTCACTGGTTACAACTAATACTTCATTTTGACTGGCATGACATAAGCAAATAATAAAGTTATAAAACAGCATTGTGTTGTATGAAAGCAACTGATACATGTCCAAGGGCATTTGCAGTTTGTTCAGAGGAAGGGGGAAATGCTACTATGATGTGCAAAAGATAATAAACGTTGTGGAGATTGAGATAATAGTAGTTTTCATTCTGATCTGAGAAAAGCACCAAAGCGACCGAGATAGACTGTAAGACAGGTCCTCACCTAAGCCTCAACACTATCAGGGCTGACCTTCTGTAGCCTACTTCATTCAGGGTAAGATTAATCATCATGGGCTAGATAGCCTGATTCTTCCCCATTTCTAACATTTAACTTTATTTATGAGTTGCCTTAATTAAAATGAATACCACACAAGCTCTATGACTCTCCACGCAAAAAAGTCAGTCTTACCTGTCGAGTGTGTGGTGTCCGTTTTCGTGTTGCAAAGTGAATGCTTTCCAGAAAGCCCTAAAAGAGAGGTATTTCTCACGTGACAAAAACCTGAGCCTAAACCTGAACCTAAGCTACTTTCGCTTTCACCGACATATTATCTAAGCCCCTATCACAGAAAAAAGTGCACTGGTAGATTGTTGAACTGTACAAGGATTTAAGGTAGGTATTTAGGTATTGAATAAGTTGACTGAAAAACTAAACCTTAACTCAAACGGAATCACGGGACTCCTTGTTTGCTTACAGCGAGCTTGCTTACTTACCCTGGACATCTTGTGCGGATTTATGAACCCCCCACTATCAGCCTCCCATCTCTAGCTACGCCCCAAGAGAGAACAGTCCCATCCACTCACAAACACTTCGCGAACCCAACTGCGCGAGGACTGCCCAAAAAACATCTTCCTGTTTAGCCAGTTTTGCTCTGCGAGAGGTAGCCTATATTTGCTGTTTGACAACGACCAATTAACCAACCACGAAAACTGGGTGTAGTAGGTGCAGTGCATGTGCCAAGAAGCGAGGACAGACTCAACGAGAGGAGGTCTTGCAGCAGGTCCAGAATTTCACCCCTCCTTGACAGGACAGTCTTTTTACTTTCCCTTCACCCTGGCGCACATTACATTGGTCTTGAAACTGGTGCGCTCTGAGTCTTTTACTTTTTTCTCGCCTTGTTTCACCTATAAAACTGGGAAAGGGTAGCGAGCTCATTTTGTTGGGGTCTTTAGTATCGTTGTAATCACATTTGTTTCCCAGTGTTTCTCTAGAATGCTTTGGGGAAATAAATCAAAAGAAGCCACTTATAGTAAAATTCAACCCATTTTTCGTTACCAATGCAAACTTGCCTGCAGTTACAGCAAGGTTTACAAAGAACACAAAGTACTTGTGCATGTAGGAAGAGCACCTTAGGGAGAAACTATAGCTATTACACCTACCCCTACACTATCTATAACCAAGTAAATAGTTCAGGCTGTTAGTCCCTACTCCCAGGTGTAACACGCACAACTGGCCGCTGACTACAGCTATTCACGCAACCTCATGTGAGCTGTACAGGACAGAGCAGCTGAGGGGATGGCCAACTGGAGCCGTACAGACAGATGCTCAACAAGGGTTAACCTGAACCAGCCGGCTACCGTCAGTGACTGGGGCTGCTGGGGCCGTTTACATGATCCACTCAGCAGCACCTACCAATCGCTTTCCCCCATGGCTTTCACCATGCCAACAACATGCATCTCATCCAGGACCACTGGCAAGTCTTTGCAGTTTCCTCCAACATTTCCTTAACAATTTAAATAAATAAATAAATAAATAAATAAATAAAAATACAAGACACTTGCACATGTGGGGAGAGCACCCATTGTACCACACTTCAGGCTTTCCTAACTACAGCCATTACAATTATCCATACACTATGTGAGACACATCCTCAGCAGTGTACCTCAGGATCAACGGGTGTTTCGGGCCTTTACTCACTGTACACCCTCCCCTGAGGCGGCCCCCACTAAAGGTTTGAGATGTCCAAATATGTAGGAAAACAACATACTTCTGTCTAACACACTGAAGAAAGATCCATATAGGACCAGAAGTAGGCCTAGATTTTAAACTCTTACGTTTAGCCCTATCGTTGTTGAGAACATGACAGATTTTCCTCGCTCATGGCTAACTGTCGTGTAAGGACAGAGAAACTGACATTCATTGATGCATTTCATTGTCTTTGTTTCGGAAGACCGCGTGCAAATCTTAAGATTTCTGTGACAAAAGACATACGCACTTGATATTTAAACGTGTTTCAATCATTTTAATTAGTTTGCTCAATTGGAAGCAATGAAAACACTGCACTTTTTCCTCAACATCGTATTTATTATTTTCGACAATACCAGAGCTTGTCTCACAGAGACCACTTTTAATTATACATTATGCAATAAATATGCAGGAAGGGCATTGACATTAGAGATGGTACAAAAACTATTTACAAACGTGGATAGTGCAAAAGAAAGAAAAGCAAATGATGGGAGTAAAGACAATTAACTTAAACGATTCTTGCATTGTGGTCATCAGACAATACATTGTGGTTGTGACAATACACTGCCCCCTGAAGGAAAATGGATGTCCATGTACCAGAGAATACTTTGTAGCCTGACTGATTTGTAGACGTAGCCATGATCGTCGATGGCTTCATCTAAATATCGTTTGAAGGACAGGTATACAAATAATTGTCAACACGCGTAAATTAGAAAGGGAGATTCTGCTAATGTTTGCAAGCACCAGAAGTAAAACTACAGTAAAATAACAAAAAAGGAACTGTGACATGGAGACGATGAATAATTCCTCCGGGAGCGCGAGGAGCTACAGGGGGGGGCAAAGGGAGGAAGCTCGTGATACCGGTAAATAACTTAACTAACCCAAGACGTGAAATGTAAGGTGCAACCATCCCGGCTGACGGTCACAGGTAACCCATCCCTTGCCCTGAGAGCTAGCAACATTAGCACCATCTGATAAGTCTCCTCCAATCAGAAAGCCACTTCCTGTGTGGGACTCAGGCCTTCACGAGGCCTAAAGTGCGCTCGTTCAGATGAACGACATAGTTTACTCTCACCGTACAGGCAAACAGACAAACAATCTCCTTGCGTATTAAAACATACATACGTTCATACAAACATACATCGGCAAACATGAGCACACAACATTACCATGCATATATTGGAAACAATAGTCTTTTCTTGTTCTTAGTATAAAACATGATTCAAGTTATTTAAGTGGGCCGACCCTGGAGGTTTTCTGTGGGTCCCACCTGCTCAGGTGAGCCCAGGTAGGCGGACACGCTCGGCACCCTGTCGTCTCCACAGCGCTGGGCTGCAGCACTGGATTGGACCGGGGCAGGCTAGGCCCACTCCAGGTCCGATCCCTTGCCGGGTGAGGTTCTGGTGGCAGGCAGGATGTCTAGGCTAGGGGGCGGGGTGGGAGGGTCCCTCAGCGGGTCGGCCCAAACACACGCCTGTCCGCGTAACACACCAACGTTGTGGTGCCAGTGTTGTTGTGCACAGGGGAGACACGCACTGCGCGTCAGGACGACATCCGTTTCACCACTAACTCAAGAACAATTCAAAAGCCCACAAGGCAAAGTCCGGACCTGATCATACGTTTTCTTTTTTGTGCATAGAGTACGCAAATACATCCACTAATACTCAACCATTGGCCCCAAAGCACTGATCATCCAGTCTTTGAAATCATACGAGAAACGCAGGTGCACTAGACATAATACTGCAGAGCGGGGGTGATCATGGAGACAAACAGACAGAGCGAGAGAGATAGAAGGTGAGACATAGAGAGAGAGAGAACGAGAGAATGATAAAGGGAGAAAAGAGTGATAATCATAGAGAGAGATTACTGATAAAAAGGAGAGATCACTCATAGAAGAGTGATCATTGACAGGGAGTGATCATGACGATCATGAGAAAAGTAATCATCGTCACGAAAACAAATGACTGATAGAAGAATAATCGACAGACAAGAAGGAGAGAGGAATGAGCCTCAGGAGTAAAAGAGAGGGGGGGAGAGAGATAGAGAGAGAGAGAGAGTGATCATCAAGAGAGGAGCAGAAAGATCAGTCACAGAACTGCTCTGATGGTGGGGGCCAGGTGCGCTTTCATCTGGGCCAGCTCTGAAAAGTGAGCTACAGCAGAGGGGCAAAGCTGGGGTGTGGGGGGTGGTGGGGGTGGGTGGGTCCCATAAAGCTACAGCAGGGGGGATAAGCTGGGGTGTGGGGGAGGTGGGTCCCATAAAGCTACACCGGGGGGGGGGGAGGGGGCAAAGCTGGGGTGTGGGGTGGGTGGGTGGCATCCCATAGAGCTACAGCGGTGAGATGATGAGGACGAGGACGAAACCCAGACAGACAGAGCTGCTCTTGAAATGAAGGCTTGGTTTGTGTGCAAACCCAGAGAGTTGCTTTTGAAATGGAGGGTGGGCTTGTGTACAGGGGCTGGCGGGCTGCCTCTCCCCGGACTTCAGTGTGGTTCTTACTGGTTCTGCTGGCGGAACGGCCAGGTGGTTTGTCTTTGGTGTCCCAGACCGGGAGAGGGGGGGGGGGGGTGGTGGTAGTGGGTCTGCAGAGTGTGTGCTTGAGGATGCAGGGGCAGGTGTGTGTGTGTGTGTGTGTGTGTGTAAGAGCCCTAAGCTGCTGCAGCCCAGCCTGCCACTACAGGAGGCCAGCAAGTACACCACACACTCCAGGGGTGATCTATTCTTGTGGGGGGTTGAGGTGAAGGGCAGGTGGGGCACCCAGCACGTGTGTGCGTGTGTGTGTGCGTGCGAGCGCTACGTCTAAGCGGCCACCACTCCAGGCTTCTCTTTGGGACTGATCTGTAGCCAGCTGTGACCCTGTCGTGAGCTCAGTGTCATCGATCACTTCGTCTCTCACTGGGCCAGTGGTTATGTGTCTTTGTACCTGCAACACACACGTGGTAAAATAAGGTTTTAGTGCTCTGTGTATTGGCATGACAGTGCTGAACACAGTGTGTTTGTTTGTGGAGCAGTAGAGATGTCTGCACTATGTCTCAAAGGAAGGGTGATGGCTGAGTGATACACCTCCTGGCAGATAACCACATCTACTTATAGAAGCTACTTCCACCACAGAAGCAGTGTGAGTGAGTGAGAGACTGTGTGTATGTATGTGTTTTAGTGTGTGTGTGTTTTAGTGTGAGTGTGTGTATGTGCGTGTGTGTGTGTGTGTGTGTGTGTGAGTGTATGTGTGTTTTAGTGAGTGTGTTTTAGTGTGTGTGTGTGTGTGTGTGAGTGTGTGTTTTAGTGTGTGTGTGTGTGTGTGAGTGTGTGTTTTAGTGTGTGTGTGTGTGTGTGTGTGTGTGTGTGTATTCTCTTACCCGCTCTGCAGGGTGAACTCTGGCAGGGCTCCTAGGGAAGTGAGCTGCTCCTCCAGGGCCACAATGCGCAGGCCAATGTAGCCAGAAGACAGAAGAAGCAGGACCACCCTGCACACACACACACACACACACACACACATTAGTACAGGATGGAGGCAGCGGGCAGAAATAAGCAGCTCACACGCTGCTTTTTTTCTAAACTGCATCTGAGCTGAAAGTGGGTCCCCTCATTCCGTGTAAAAGGCGTGACTAACTTCAGCTCCTATCTGTCAGTACAGGAAAACCACACAGGGGCACACACACACACACACGCTGATCTCCCATCATGTCACAGCCGTTGCGAGCTGGGCCTTGCATTCTCTGAGAAAGGCTAGATTCTACCAATGGAGATAATGAGTGTCAGCTATCCGTCATCTACCAACACACGTATGTGTGACTTCCTGTGGGTGGTGTGTGTGTGTTGCTTTCTGGATCAAGCAGTGAGTAGTGCAGTGAGAATGAGAAACCACACCAGTCCAGTCTGATGGAAATCTCACTCACTCACACACACACACACACACACACACACACACACACACACACACACACACACACACACACCCATCACTCTACTCTGTAAGTTCTGTGAGCTGGTGATGTCTTTATGTGGGTGTGTGAGACACTTAGTTATATTAACAGGATCAAGTAGATAAGGGAGAGAAAGCGTGTGTGTGTGTGTGTGTGTGTGTGTGTGAAGTCAGTCATATTTACAGGATCAGGTAGATGAGGAGGAGATACAGTGTGTGTGTGTGTTACAAGTCAGTCATACTTACAGGATCAGGTAGATAAGGAGGAGATACAGTGTGTGTGTGTGTGTGTGTGTGTGTTACAAGTCAGTCATATTTACAGGATCAGGTAGATGAGGAGGAGATACAGTGTGTGTGTGTGTGTGTGTTACAAGTCAGTCATACTTACAGGATCAGGTAGATAAGGAGGAGATACAGTGTGTGTGTGTGTGTGTGTGTGTTACAAGTCAGTCATACTTACAGGATCAGGTAGATAAGGAGGAGATACAGTGTGTGTGTGTGTGTGTGTGTGTTACAAGTCAGTCATACTTACAGGATCAGGTAGATAAGGAGGAGTGTGTTGAGACTGCTGGGCTCTCGTTGCACAAGTAGTGAGCGTGCTCTGTCTGTCACACTCCACATCCACGAGCCTGCTGAGACACACACACACACACACACACACACACACACGTACATTTAGTCACTACATGTCTAAGCTGTGTCATAAAACATAGGGACTGTGTTGGTTATGGCAATAAAGGAAGGTGAATGGAGGGGCATGTGAGCTAGTGTGTGTGTGTGTGTGTGTGTGTGTGTGTGTGTGTGTGTGTGTGTGAGAGACCATCCTACCTGAGTATTCTTCTATAGAGCTACTGTCGTCATGCTCTCGGTGCGAGTTCCTCAAGGTTGATTGGCTTGCATGTGTCAGCGTATCTGCAAACACACACACACACACACACACACACACACAGCTATTAAAAACAGCCTTGACCTTTGCTTGATGCTCACAGACAGCCATAAAGGCCTTTCCCAGTTACTGACTGCACCTATGTAAGAGTGTGTGTAAGAGTGTGTCTGTATGCTTGTGTCTGTTGGTGTAAGAGTGTGTCTGTATGCTTGTGTCTGTTGGTGTAAAAAAAAAAAAAAAGTTTGTCCACCTCTTCCATTAAGT
>CM050212.1:7275000-7295000 GCA_027475355.1 Coilia nasus | reverse complement strand
GACTCAGCGCTTTGCGCGGCTCCACCTTCTTCTTCAGGGACTTGGCCTTCCTCACCTTGGCACCGGCCACCGGACCCCCCTCCACCGTATAACTGAGGGATGGGAGAGAGGGAGAGAGGGGGAGAGAGAGAGAGGGGGGGAGAGAGAGAGAGAGAGAGAGAGAGAGAGAGAGAGATAGGGGGAGAGGAGAGAGAGAGAGAGAGAGATAGAGGGGGAGAAGAGAGAGAGAGAGAGCGCATTTATTACTTTATCACTTGATATAGCAATTTTTATTCACAGTAATTTCATTTTGTCCTTAGTCTGTCCATTCTTTGCCTAAAATGGGACTGCTAACCAGGCGAACTTCATCACAGACCTGAACCAAAGCGGCAGTTTAACCAAAATAGAGAGCAGACCCAGTGTGTGTGCGTGTGTTTGTTGGTTGCCAGGTCTGTATCAAGGGCAGTTCCACACTGAGATGTGCACTGACAAGCTGCAAGACTCAACTCAACACTCTTAGGACATCAGACTAGCCTATTCACCCACACTGTGTGTGTGTGTGTGTGTGTGTGTGTGTGTATGCGTGTACATATGCGTGCGTGCGTGTGTGTGTGTGTGTGTCAAACAGGAAACAGGCCCTCGTGGCATACCTTCCAGAAGAGGAAATAGGATAAAAAAAAAAATGCCCAAAAAATCCCCAGGTCAGCCAGGTGTCACTGATGAACCAAACACTCACCATCACCAGACACCTCTCATAACCCCTCCACACCCTCTCATCCAATCATATACCAGTGGAAAGATGCCGTCAAACCTCTCGTTATCTTTATGGCGGGAAAGAACACACATATGTACGTACACGCATACACACGTCTGTAAATCTCATGACCGTGCTTCCCGTCTTCTGCTGGTAAGGCAGATGGTGTGAGGTAACATCACTATGTATAGTTTTTTCTCTCCTGGCACTGACGTCGTTTGTCCTGTTTGTTGTGTTGGTGTGTATGTGCATGTGTGTGTAGGTTCTTTGAAAGACGAGCACCCTCCATCCATCTGTAACTGAACCTGAAACTCGAGCCGTCTTGCACATCAACAACATCAGAGACACAGAGAGAGAGAGAGAGAGAGAGAGAGAGAGAGAGAGAGAGAGGAGAGAGAGAGAGAGAGAGAGAGAGAGAGAGAGAGAGAGAGAGAGAGAGAGAGAGAGAGAGAGAGAGAGAGAGAGAGAGAGAGAGGGACCAGTCTGACCCGTATAAATTCTAAAGAGGGTGTAAAGTACCCCAGAACTGGAACAGAAGTGGGCCAGATTCGTCCAGAGCGAACAGATCGGTCCGATAGCATCTGACAGATCGATAGCATCTCTGCACGCCCTTTCTGGACACCTTACCTGTGCAGCCGATCTCCAAATCTTCTGGATAGTCGCACACTCCAGGACCTTTTCATATCACTTGCTCCACTCCCCCGTGGCCTGAGAGCAATACAACCCGCCACACTGCACCGCACCCGCTCAACCCAACAGCACAGGGCACCTGTTCTCCACAAATCAGCACAGCCACAAATGAACCCACGACACCGCTAACTCAGATCCACAGCCACAGAGTGACCCTCAGAGAGAGAGAGCGAGCGAGAGAGAGAGACAGAAAGACAGAGATAAGAGAGAGAGAGAGAGAGAGAGAGGGAGAGATGTGTCGACTCTCCACCGCCCGCATGAAGTGCCGAGTGAAGCCGAGCTTACACTTCCTCCTCACGCACCAACATTCCACACGGAGGAGTGTCTCTGCTCAAAATGGTGTGACACTCAGGCACCTGATGTAATGGAGCTCCTCCTCCTCCCTGACTGTGTGTGTGTGTGTGTGTGTGTAAGAGTGTATGTACATATGTGTGTGTGTGTTTGCAGGAGGGTTCTGCAAGTCCAGGCTGGAACAAGAGTGCTGGAACCAACACAAAACACACCTGCTGTCCAACGTCTGTAAAATTCCACTCTGGTAACCACTAAATTCACCCAAGACAATTTCACTGGGTGCGCTCACCTGTAACACTTCACTCCACACACACACACACACACACACACACTAAGAGTGTGTGTGAGGTGTGCAGGAGGAGGGACAGAGGAAGGGCTAACACTGTGACACATATATCATTTCCCTGCTGTGGACAAAGAGCAAAAGAGAAAGTGCCCAAACCAGACAGCGCAGGCCCTCAGCGTAGCAAACTGGTTTGTGTGTGTGAATGAGAATATCGGTCATTTCCATGGAATACCAAGGTGCTGTGTTGTGCTCATACAGGGTCTCCATGTCTACAGTCTTGCATGTCTCCATATGAGTGTGTGTGTGTGTGTGTGTGTGTGTGTGTGTGTGTGTGTGTGTGTGTGTGTGTGTGTGTGTGTGTGAATGAGGCTACTGAAACCACATTGGGTCCAGCACTACTGTTGGCTTTCCATGTTCTGCCATGTTCACTGCTGACGTTTCCTATGGCCTGCTGTGTGTGTGTGTGTGTGCGTGGAGCATACTGTGTTTGCATGGTGTGTGTGTGTATGTTTGTGAGTGTGTGTGTGCATGTCCACACCACCTGTGAGATCTAATTTCGATTCCAGGCTGCTCCATCTGCCGCTCATCACAGACGGAACCTGATGAGTCACTTCCTCCCCCAGCTATATAAGCCAATAAAGGGTCAATAACACACAGCCATGTGTGTGTGTGTGCGTGTGTTGTGTGTCTGTTTGTGGGTGTGAGTGTGTTAAAGTGTGTGTGTGTGTGTGTGTGTGTGTGTGTGTGTGTGTCTGTGTGTCTGTTTGTGGGTGTGTGTTAAAGTGTGTGTGTGTGTGTGTGTGTCTGTGTGTGTGTGTGCCTGTTTGTGGGGGTGTGTTAAAGTGTGTGTGAAGTGTGTGTGTGTGTGTGTTTCTCTTTATCAACCCCATTTCCTACCTCTTTGTTCTTAGACAGAAAAGATGCCCACAACTATGTGTGCTATGATTAACCACGGATACCACGGATTCCTTCAATTTCATATTGTGATGCGCTCTTTAGAACGGTTATTAACTTTCTATATACGCACACCTATGAAGTAGTCCCTCTGCTTTCAACTGTATCACGTTTATGTATCAATGCGCTAAGTTCGTGGTAAACTGTAAATAAACAGTAAAGATGTGACCGCTTTAGCAAATGACGAGCAGATGGAAGAACACAGAGTTGCAACATGTTATATGCCCCTGAGATCGTCTTTTAGTGCTGTCATGCTGCATTTGGACTCTTTACTAATGTGATTTTGCTAAGCAAGGCTTAACAGAACTTTGGAATAGCTAGCTTGACAACCAATGTCATGGAACTAACGACTTGGTCTTGGCCATAGCAACCTCCAGTTTGGAATTAGCAACGGCAGTTTGTCCAGTAAGTTATGAAAAGACACATATTGTGGAGGATGCAAGTAGTTCTAGAAATAGGTTTGTTTTAGCCATTAAAACGTGGAAATTATTACCTGAAATTAACATCAGACAAGTGTGGCAACCGTTGTATAAGCGGGATAACTGACTGACTGTACGGTGTCTGTGTAAAGGATCATGAACAACACACATATATTCATATTCAATTCATATATCAGAAAGTTAATGCACTTCGAGATGTAACTGCTTTGCGTCGTGACCGCATTACCACATCGAATGTGCATTAACTTTCTGATATATGAACATTGTGTTGTCCATTATCCTTACACAGACACTACAGCCATTTTAACCACCAGACACAGACACACACAGACACACACACACCTCTGTGTAAAACTGAAAGTGCAAACAGAGCTGGGCCACAGATGGAATCGTGAGTCTAATCTACATGTTTACATTCCCTTCCTCCCTCCCTCCCTCTCTCCCTCCCTTCCTCTCTTTCTTTGTCCCTCCTATGTGAGTGTGTGTGTGTGTGTGTGTGTGTGTGTGTGTGTGTGTGTGTGTGGTTTAGGTGGGTGACAGAGTGGTGTGACGATGACGACATGTGAAGTGGTGTGATGGAGGAGCCATGCAGAGCAACGATAGGGCCTGTGACACAGTGCGTGTGTCACGTGTGTGTGTGTGTTTGTGTGGCCTGACCAACACACTGGCCCTACTGACCATGGGACTTATTGACTTAAGGCTTCACGCTGCCAGCATGGAGCCATACTCATATGACTGTGTGTCACACACACACACACACACACACACACACACACACACACACACACACACAGTGTCGGATTTCAGCGGGCTCTGATTGGGTCCCAGCCTCCCCAGGGATCAGGCCATGCCATGTCTCTGCCCCATCATACGCTGGCCAGGTGGAGGAGGAGGAGGAGGAGGAGGAGGAGGAGAAGGAGGATGGATTGGCACCACCCATTCCTCCATCCCCACCCATCACTCACACACACAGACAGGGGCTTTGCCCCCAAAACACCTGAACATAGGCACACACACACACACACAGACACCTGGAGCATGCCACGACAAGGAGAATTATTTCGCTTCGCAGAGTGCAGACAGCTACACACACACACACACACACACACACACGCATAAAGGCACACACACACACACACACGCGCATAAAGGCACACACACTTAAAGAGTGCTGGTGTGCATGTTGCCTCCTGCCTAGACGCGCTCCTCTGGTTGCAGAGTCAGAATGTTCAGAACATAAAGTACTCTTACGACAAACCCACATTGTGTGTGTGTGTGTGTGTGTGTATGTGTTTTCAGCACAAAAGACACTCTGGAGTATTCTAAAGAGACTCTTTAAAGCTGGACGTACACACACACACACACACACACACGCACACAGAATGCCGAAGAGCCCAGATCAGGTGGTCAGCGCGGAGCATATGGGGTGTGTGTGATTGCCAACATGCAGGTAACAAACAACATGTTCTTTTCTCCCTCCTGAGGCGAGATGATGTCTGGCATATCGACAACTCACACAGGACCTCTCTCTCACACACACACACACTACAAAGCTGGGAGATCATGGTGATGTATGCGAGGATTAATCACACACAGAACATAAATTATAGAGCTAAGAGATCATGACGATGTATGCAAGGATAAATCACTCACAAACACACGCGATCAGAAGATGATATATTAGATAATCATGGCAATATAATCAAGTGCCAAATCTCTCTCTCGCTCACTCTGTTACACACACACAGACACACACACACACACACAGCACAATGCCAAAGAGGTTAGAACCATAAAACACTAATTATAGTGTGTGATAATTATTAAATAGCAGTGATGCAAGTTTATGCTGCAATTTAGGCACGGCACAGTCTGGATGGGCAAATTTCCAGTGCTGTCTGGACAGTCCTGCCAATATACTAAACAGATAAAACCCTCTCCTTCACACACACACACACACACACACACACACACACCTCTTTTAGTAACGACTGCATCTTTTAAAAACCTCCCATCCACACACACATTTACATACGTACACACACACACACACACACACACACACAACCTTGCCACAGAGGACTGCAACACCTGTGTGCCAATGAGGAAGTGGCATATTAACAGCCTTTACACTGTGACCTTTCACACACTTTCATTTCAGCACTAAGACGCCTGCCTTAACACATATACACACCTATTCCAACACTGCCAGTCTTAGCACGCACAAACCACACCTATCTGACAATGCTAGTGTAATCACACACACACACACACACACTACACTTATCGAACACCACAAATGTGAACCCTTACAAACACACACCACACCAATCTGACAATGCTAGTCTGAACTCTCTCTCACACACACTTCAAGACTTTCATTGTCACAGAGCAGTTGCCTGTACAATGGAACAATGGAATTAAGCAGCAAACCACTAAGATGCAAGATAAACCTACACACACACACACACAAAATACACTATACCTACCAAAAAATGCCAGTGCATGCATGCACACACACACACACACACACACACACACACACACACACACATACACATACACACACACACCAGTGGAGAGAGCAGCTCAATACTGAACAGGAGGCCAGGTAACACTTGAACCAGCAAGTCCTGGAGACGTCATGCTTCCCTCCCCAGCACCAGGGGGGATAAGAGTGCAGGAGGCTGAGGGCCAACAGTGTTAGCCTATCCATGGTAGAGGGCAGCAGGCAAAAGGCCCAATGCGCTGTCAACCAGGGCAGTCCAGGGCAGTCCAGGGCAGACAGCCCAGAGGGCACATAGGCAACCTGACTCATGCCCAACATGATGCTGCAGAGCCACCTTTAGCGCCCGCTAAGCCCTGGGGTACAGGGTGGGGTGGTGAGGGGTGCAGGCATGTACACTATATCAAATCAAAATATCCCCTATCAAAAAAATGCCAGAGTGCGCACACTTTTCACGCCCCTCCCACTGACACCTTCCTTCTTTTCTGCAAGTTTTAACCAGTGAGTGGTTACCCCTCCGTAATTAGGGGGCACTACCTATTCCGAAGGCTACCACCTTTTTAGATTTTTACATTAATATGTCGGTACCTTCCCAACCCTACTTTTGTCAGTCTGGGTGGGGTGTACCATACCCCCCAGTGCCCCCTAGAAAAGTCAATGCTTCTAACGCCCCACCCCCATCGCCACCCCCAAAACCAACAAACCCACCCCACCCCACCACCCACCCCCCACCACCCTTCCCCCGGTGTCCTACCTGTCAGCCTCCAGCTCCGGGGTCACTGTCACCAGCGCTCCCTCTGCGTGGGGCACCAGCCTCCTCCTGGGCTCCATCTCGTACACCCAGGACACGACACCAAGAGAACCACAACCAGAATCCAAGACCAGCGGTTTCACCGAGCTGACTCCAAGCCCTCTGAGAGCGAATGCTCGTTTGTGTGTGCGTGTGTCTCTCTTTGCCAATTGGCTAAGGGGCGGGAGGATATCAGTGTCTAAAGGTCTCAGTTTTACTGCACTGTTTGCCGGAAAAGGAACATAAAGCTGAGTTGAAGGTTCCGCAAGGATAGAGAGAGAGAGAGAGAGAGAGAGAGAGAGAGAGAGAGAGAGAGAGAGAGAGAGAGAGAGAGAGAGAGAGAGAGAGAGAGAGAGAGAGAGAGAGAGAGAGAGAGAGAGAGAGAGAGAGAGAGAGAGAGAGAGAGAGAGAGGGGAGAAGGGGAAAGAGAGAGCGACTTCTCATGAACAAGGTCTTTGTTACCGTGGCAACAGAATGGTGGGCTATGTCAGCTGTAGCTGGTGAGGCAGACAAATGCTCCAGTTTTCCCTCCTACGGTCTGTCAACACACCCCATCATAACGCACAACCAATGAATCTGTGTCATGGCAAACACGGCCCTCTTACCTTTTCTTCTTTTAACACCCCCCTCCCCACCAAACTTTCCCTTTTTGTCTCGTCTTCCTCCTCTGTAGGAATACCACCTCACTAGGGACTCACTATGGACCAGCGCCCCCAAACCACCCACCTACCCCCACACACGCGCACCCCCACACGTGCACACCCACTCTCAGGAGGATGGAGGTGGATGACCAGGAAGTGAGTTTCCATATTACAAAACACCAGCCACTCAGCCACAATTAGGCAAATGATGGATGCACGGCGGTCCTGAATGAGATTAGGTGGCCCTGTCACTCACTCCGATGATGTCATTCAGGTGTGTGTGTCAAGCTTAAGCTCATTAGCCCACCTAGAGGCTGGTCCTGCTCCCCCCGGAGGGTAAACCAGGCCAACAGCCAAACAGATTCCCGCTACACACATCAGTCCGCTAATCTCCAGCAAGACACAGGTCTCTGTCCTACTGATCCATAAGCCATCAGCTCTGTATGTGTGTGTGAGAGTGTGTTAGTATGCATTCACATTGCTGTTTACCACCACAGTCTTTATATTAATGTGTGAGACTTAATGGTCTTTGTAAGTAGCGTGTGTGTGTGTGTGTGTGTGCGTGTACGTAAATTAGCTTTTCAAAATGAGAACTTTCACCAGCCACTGACACATAAATGATGAAATTCATCGGCCACTCAATAGTAAACTATTCTTTTGTGTCCAAAATTTACCAGCCACTTCCATATTTTTACCAACATTTGGGTGGTGGCTGGTGCAATTTTTCATCCCTGGTGTGTGTCTGTGTAAATCAGTCTTGCTGACTCACTGCGATTTACAGTAACGCTTTCAGGTGACAGCCAAGTCCCAGTTCCTCCTTGAGCTTCTATCTGTGGACTTCCTCTTCCTGCTCCTGCTCGGCGTGGAGGTGTTGCTCAGAACTCCAGCCCAGGACCATCTTAACACAGATCAGTTCCAACTAACACTGATGCAACTTTCTTACACTCCTACGGTTTCACAGCCTTGCAGAAACACCCGTCACTACGCTCACCCCTCAGCTCAAACTAGCCTCTGTCCAGTCCACTTCTCTTCTCACACTGCTACAGTTTCACAGTCATGCAACACACTGCTTTTTTTATAAGGCATCATTTTCCCCTTTTCTGAAATAGCCAATGTCACAAACACACACACAAACACAAACACACACACAGTCGAAGCATTTCTCAGAACTCTAGCCCTGGAACATCTTAACACAGATCATCTCAAACGAACACTGATGCAACTTTTCTACACTGGTAGTTTCACAGTCATGCATCAGACAGCTTTTTTAGAAGGCATTGCTTTGTACTTTTTGAAAATAGCCAATGTCATACAGACACAGACAGACACACACACAAACAGACAGACACACACACACACAGCGTTTCTTAGAACTCCAGCCTTGGACCCTCTTAACACAGCTCATCTCAAACAAACACTGATGCAACTTTTCTATATTGCTACAGTTTCACAGTCATGCATAACACTGCTTTTTTAGAAGGCATTACTTCGTCTTTTTTTGGAAATAGCCAATGTCACACACACACACACACACACACACACACACACACACACGTCAGAGAAAAGGACACAGAAAAGGGAGACTGAGCAGGACGGCTCTAGCACTGCATTACGAGGACACTGGCTGTGCTCTGCTGGCAAAGGCCCGCGGGCTGTGGGACTCAGGCCAAACTCCTGAGTGTGTGTGAACAAGATGACAAGGAAGAGACAGTCTGAACGTGTGTGTGTGTGTGTGTGTGTGAGAGAGACAGTGTTTGCATATGTGGGTGAGAGAGATCGTCAACTGGTTCTTATATAACACTAATGTGTGGCGCCAGAGCAACTCTGACCCAACGCTGCGGTTGTGACAGTGACTGAGAAAGATGGTGGGGGCGAAAGTAGTAGTGGTGGTGGTAGTGCTGGTGGGGGTGTTGGGGGGGAATGTTTTATTTAGTTGTTTGTTTATTTTATCTTGTTAAACAGAACTGATCTAAGAGAGAAGGGGGTGGGGGTTGTTGTGTCAGGTGTCCCATCTCTGTCCATTTTTGGACATCTGTGTCTGTGGCAACACTCAGAGAGAACCACACACTACACGCAGAGACCAATCAGCTCGGCTGGACACACACACACACACACACACACACACACACACACACATACCACTTAGCACTCAGCTTCCAGACATTTCTTTACCAGCAGCCCCTCCTGAATCGGATGCCTGCAAACTTCCTGGTAATGATGCAAGATCAGAATGTATGTGTGTGTGTGTGTGTGTGTGGGGTAATTCCTTTAAGCCCTTTCTAGCCGGCTGCCTCGGAACAAAAGGTCTGGTGCTGAGTGCTGCCCAAGTACAGGTGTGGTGGGCAGCAACCGCAGCAGTGAGGAGTCAATGCCTGACAGAGGTCGCCCTCTCCTGGCCAAATGAAGTCACTGCACCCTCAGTCAGTGCCCTTGAGGAAAACTCCCACACTAGCGGAGAGCCCAAAGACGAGGGAAAAAAAGACCAAAGAGACACGAAAAGAACATGAACAGGGGTACTTACTAACTTACTAATGACAGATGGTGAGTGCGTGAGAGTCAGATGTGTCACCCGGCCCACCACTGATGATAAGCACATGATGTGCGGCTTCATGAAATCAGCATTGCTAAATAGCCTGACATTTCGACAGCCTCACAGCCTCGGCGGGAAAAGCAAATGAAGCAAGGAGGCAAAAAGGGCGCAGCCACAATGACATTTATTTCCAACAGGACAAAATCTCTTAGCAAACAGATATTAAGTGTGTGTTTGAGTACTAAGTGGGCGTGTGTGGGTGTGTGTTTGATTGAAAGTGCACGTCAGTAGAGTGTGTGTGTAATTGAATGGGTGATGATTGTGTATATCTGCAGACTACAATTTAAGACAAAAGGCACCACAGGCAGTGACAACAGCAGGCAGCTATTTCAGTATCAAACCCAGAACTGCGCACACACACACACACACACACACACACACACACTCACTGTCAGACCAGTAGCCGAACAACAGGACACTTGTGGCCCATACCCAGCCTATAGCACAGCGGAAGTGAATTTGTGTGAGTGTGTGAGTGTATGTGTGTGTGTGAGTGTGGTCAGGGTCATGTGGCTAGCGCTCTTCTGCCATTCCGCCAGAACAGAGGGCCTTTTCTTCGGAGCGCCCGACGGTTCCTATCGGCAGCACTGGAATTCCCACCTGAGCGCCGCGTGGCCAGAGGAGGGGAGGGGAGGGGCCCAGGCACGAGGTGATGGCCTCACCTGTCCTTCCTGAAGGGCCCCTATGCAAAACACACGCCTCGGCTTAGGGTCACAAAGAGGATGCGAAACACCTTCCTGCACACACACACACTTGTTTTGAAATGAAAAACGGCAGATCTGCAGTGTTCTTCCTTCTTCCAGCTGCAACACTCCTCTTATATGGCCACTACCCCTTTTTCTGCTGACTACATCACACAGGCGCCCGCCCGCCCGCCTGCCTGTCCACACACACACACACACACACACACACACACACACACACACACACACATGACTGGACTGGGCTTAAGCAGAGAGTGGGGTTCATGTTGAATTCAGCAACCTTCTGCACACGCACATACAGGCAGGCAGGCAGGCAGGCAGGCAGGCAGGCAGACACATGCGCCCACACACTACAGTCAAGTGTGGCTTTCATGCCGATTTAGGCAACCCTCTGGTCACACAGGGATGCACACACACAAACACACTAAAGCCAAGAATAGGTGCAGAATTCAACAACCCTCTGGTCTCACACACACACACACACACACACACACACACACACACACACACACACACTAAAGCCAAAAATGGGTTTCATACTCTGGTTACAAACACCAGCTTACACACACACACACTAAAGAGTGGGTTTCATGGTGAATTCGGCAGACCTCTGTGAAGTGCAGAGGGCCTTGGAAGAGAAGAACCTTGAACTGTGGGGCGGCCCCGGGGCCAACGCCTGCAGGGGAATCATTAGAAGCCAAATGAGAGGGCAGAGGGACGGACCTCCCCCTGGCACCCTGCCAAACCCCCATAGCCAGCCCACACCCACAACCTCACTGCAGCCAGCACTACCACCTCACCAAGTGTGTATGTATGTTTCAATGTTAAACGGGTCTGTGATCTTGTTCCGACAACATACAAACCTCTTGCAGTCGCTCGCGCCCTCTCCTTTATGTGCATGTATGCACGCACACACACACACACTCACACACAGTTTCCCCCTCTCTCTGCCCCACCCAGCTTAATGAGGGATCTCTGGCGTCTGCGGACGACAGCCTTAGCTTTCCCTGCCAACACACGACCCACCCCATTTCCTCTGCCACCCTAGCACTCTGTGATATAGGCTTACTGGGCCTACATGTAAAGCAACTACATACAAGTGTAAATATGGAGAATCTCTCTGTCTCTCTCTGTCTCTCTCTGTCTCTCTCTCACACACACACATACAAATGCGAGCTGTAACTTTTCGAGGAGCTCATGGGGTAATGCAATGACTGTGAGAACCCCCCATACTGCCTGTGACAAGGCACCTGGCTTACCACCTGTGCCTTCATTCCAAGCAGTTGGGGGTATTAATAGACACACACACACACACACACACACATATAGAATCCAAACACAACACAGTCCAAACACAACATGGCTCCCACGCCTCCTTGTATCCACCAACAGCAACAGCCCAAGCCACACCATGTGAGCAACCCAACACTGACCTGACGGGAGCACACAGCTGGTCCCTGACCTAAATGGGTATTTTGATGATGTAACACGGTTCTTCACAGGAACAGCCACAAGGATTATGAGTTGGGACTCTATGTGGAGGTGTGTGTGTTTATTTGTGTGTGTGTGTGTGTTTTGTATGTGTGTAAGTCTTCTGGAATTACTGGACACCATCGTGATCACCACCTCTTTATCAGGCAAAAGGTATTTTTGGCCTCTGAAGACGATGGGCCTAAATACGACAGGTGTAAACAAAGTTTTGTAATGACAGGGGGAGTACACATTAATATGTAAACAAAAGGATCAAGAAGGGCAAAAAAGCAACCAATTACAAGAGTTCGTGTTCATTCAATTTAAATAAAAAAGGAAACTCCCACCTTAACTGGAAATGTCAGTCATTTCCTCACGTCATATGAGATCATGTTTGCATGTGAGAATCAGCCCACGGGCTACCATCATCAGCAAAAAGGATCATTTCATTTTTATTCGTGGTATTTTCCAATACAGCCTCATCTTCAACTATGCTGTAATGGCCATTCATGACATATTTCTACACATACTGAGTGTATTACATTAACACTTCTTGAAGACCGATTGGCGAGGCAAACTAACTCTAACATAAAAAGAGAAGTGAGTAAATTGAGTAACCTAACCTTATTGGTTTAGCTAATCATTTAAAACATGCGACCCGAACGTTACACGTTCTCCATCAAGTCCCAGCAATATAACAACTTACAGGCATCGCGGGCAGGGGACTGCTTAGGTTGGCATTTAAAATGCCAACGTGTACCGTTAAGTTACACAGAAGCTAACTTGGCGATAGCTCACCTGCTAGCTTCTCGGGTTAGCGAAGCCCAGATTTCTTACTGGCAAGTAATGCAGCTGTATAGGCTAGCAGCTGATCATCAAAGCCACAGAATAAGCACCATAATTCACTAATGACTGAAACTCCACATCATCACACATAGGTAAAATTGACGTGAACCCTAAGTGTTGTGTTATTATTACTTAATTCTACCGGCTAGCTAGCAACCATGTTTGGTATGCATGGAAGCTAGCATCAATATAACGGTTTCAGATACAGTTTAGCAATCCGCTAACGGCATCTTACCTCTCCTTCATGAAATGCTTGATTTTGAAGATGGCTTTCTCGTCTATCTTCCTTAAAAAGGTTTTCAACCTCTCCCTCTTGTTCTCCAGCATTCTCTCTTCAACTGGTGTTCGATCCAGGATCAAAACACCAGAGCCTGTCTCCGTCACCTACGAATTGCTTTGCTAAATCTCTACTTCTTTCCTCCTTGCTCCACCATCTCTATGCTCATTAAGAAAATGATCCTGAATCGGACCAAGTGTGACAGCCAATGAGCAGCGGCTATGTGAGAGAAAAAAACAGTCATGTCAGCCGCATTTTCCAATCAGAGCGCAGCTCTCGAGTTGTCGCTCCACCCATTTCCATATATGACAGAGGGCCGCGTCCCTCTCCTATCGAATTACATTAACTTGGCAGGGTGGGGTCTACTAAAAAGAGATAGGTTCGCCGAGGCCGTTCAAAGAACAGTCTTTGCACTGTTCAGATGGTAGGCTACATGTGACACTTGTGTATGTTATCATAACTGTCTCCCTCACATGCTTCATAGTGTGTGGCACCTGGCCTCCAGGCCCTTGGGCCTGATTTGATTGCCTTGGCCTTGATATTATCTGTACTATTCAAGGATTTTTAAATAAATGCTGAGGACAAAGGTGTCTTCATGTGACACCTTTAGCCGTATGAGGTAGACTAACTTATTTGGAAGAATAAGATAAGGTAGAGGAAATATGGATCAAGGATAAATGCATTTGCAGAGAGGGCTGCAGAGCATTCGATGCCTACTGTCTGGCTATACTTTTACCTTTTAATACCTAAACTAGTAAAACAATTGGGCCACATTTTTTGAAAGGTTTATCCATCCACTGTTGCTTTAAAAGCACAGTAAAATAGTCAAAGTAGTCATCCTGTAATTTTCTAAAGTGTATGTTAGGATCTCCTTCTTGCATCAGGCCTAGTGCTTAACCCCTTACTCGTTGTCCTTGTCTGTTGCTCCATGCTCTTGCCTCTTTAAAAGTTTTATTCAGTCTCTACCCTACCCAGTCAGACCCTACTTTTCCACTCAAAGAAGACACATCACTTTCATTTTAACACAGAAAACACATCTAGGAATCCACCCCTGTACAGGCCAAATTGTACCTGTCAAAAGCAAATTGTTTAAAATTCATCTGTTACATTGTATTAGTCAGATCTTAGTTGTTGTTTCCAGCTTTGTTCTTATGTAATGAAAATTGTGACAACCTGCTGGAAAAATACTGAAGACGTGACCTTGCGGTTCCCAGTGGGAGATAGGGACATGACCTCCAGCAGGAGATACGGACGCGATCCTGCTGCAACAGCACTGCAGGTGTGTGTGGCTACATCACTGCCAAATCAGGGGCATTATGAACCATCACTGTGTTTTACAAAACAAGCTTCTTTAAGCTCCTCACTACCCGCATTGCGCAATAAACTTCAAGGATAGAGACAGTGCATATAGCTATCAGAAACATGATTCTTTAAGAGTATTTTAAGGTTTATTTGTAGGTATGCTAGTCATTCACTCACTCACTCACTCACTCACTCACTCACTCATATGCCTGCATACTCTAAAGCATAAATTCTGTTAATGTTTTACTAATAAGCGGGCCGGCTGTTCCTTCCAGTGCATATGTGGTGGCCTTGGAATGGTGTGTCTTCAACTGCATTGAACTGGGAATGTGTGAGTTTGACTATCTGGGAATGTTAGGTGGGAATGTTACAGAAGTAATCTAGGAATGTTGTGTATGTTTTACAAAAGTAATCTGAAATGATCCGGGATTGTTTTGTGTTGTGTTCGTTATGTAATTCAGTAGGCATTGCAATGCAATGTGTTTTACAGCAGTGGCCTGAGAATGATGTAAGTGTGTCTAACTGCAGTGTGTGGGACTACTGTATGTGCATAGCGTGTATTGTGTGCATTGTGCATACATACTGTGTGTCACCTCAGTGTGTTGTCTTTGTGTCCCTGCTTGTTCAATAATTGTGTGCATGCAGCATGGGGAGGATGTAGTAAATATATCATGTGAAAACATTTCCACCCTGCAGGCCCTTTGTACTGGTGACCATGGCAACAGCTTGTATGACCTGTATATCACACACCTCTGCTGAGCCGCACGGTGTCTATCCACATGTCATATTACATATGGTACCATTGCCACCATTCATTCACCTTTACTTTACTACACTACTAGCCTGGTAAACCAGCCCCTCTTACTTCATTTCATTTTGTACAGAGGGTCTGGCTGGGCTGCACTGAGATACTTGAGATTGCTTCCTGGTGGTGTAGACAGGTGTAGGCTTAAAACGATTGGATCTGTCTTTACAGTACCTAATCCCTAATGTATATGCCATTAGCCTGGCTATAAGCCTGCCTATGCACTACAATTCAAATGTAGCACACAAAGTCGACGCCATTGTTCACCAACACTCCCTCTGTTCACTGATTGCCCCGGTAAAGACTGTACCAGAGGCAACCACATCAGTGGAGGCAAACCCAGACACTGCAGGGAGAAAATATTGGAGTGGAAGTGCTTAGGCAGGCTCACAGCCAGGCTATCATAATACTGCATCCAAGGAGTCCATCATGGTGACCTCCAGAGTCCTCTTCCACAGCCTGCCACATTCACACACAAGGCTGGGTGCACAAGGGAGAAAGGCACATTAAGGAAGGAGATTGTTAGCTGACATGGAACCGTGTGGATAGATAGATGGATGGATAGGCAGGAGTTAAATAATACATATTCAGCAAGCAATGAGATCACACTTTAAGAGCTCTTTATCAAGTACATGATAGTCCCAAACAACCAACACCCACTGACATGCATAGACAGATGCCGTGAGCCAGGCCAGCTGTGACTGCCAGACCTTTAGCCATTCTCTGGTGTGTGCGTGTGTGTGTGCGGGCGTGTTTCATAAGAGTGATAGCTGTTGAGTGCTGTTACTGTAATTTGTTTGATAAACATATAAGACAGCAAATTAATCTGATTAACAGGAACAGGCTCACCTTGTTTCCGTATAAGATCACAAAGGGCGTAGTGATTACTTAAAGCTTCCTCTTAAAACTCACCAATTAAGGCAAAGATACCATGAAGTTACAGGACACCAATCACATTAAGGTTAGGGTAACCCTCTCTCATTCTCTCATTCTCGCTTTCTCTCTCTTTCCCACACATGCGCGTGCACACACACACAAACACACACACACACACACACTCAAACACAGACAGATATGAGATATGATAGACCCTTAGTCTGCTATGCTCGTCTTGAGCTGTGACTGCCAGATCTTCAGGCATGTCATTCTCTGCCTGCATGAGCTCTGGGACACTGGTATCAGAGACGTTAAAGTCAGACTTTAATTAGGCATTAAATCAACCCACAAGCACCTCTGCTGTGTGTGTGTGTGTGTGTGTGTGGTGTGTGTGTGTGTGTGTGTGTGTGTGTGTGTGTGTGTGGTGTGTGTGTGTGTGTATGTGTGTGTGGGTGGTTTGGAGCCTTTCTTCCTCTATCAGCTGCATGTTTGGTAAACACTGGCCTGCACTCAGACCCCTCCCCAGTAATTTTAGGATGCACGTGAACATGGGCACTCAGACAGCTGCTATATTTGGCCCCCCAGAGCCAATCAGAGCTTTACGCGGCTGAAATGAGCTCAGTCGAAGGTACATGAGTCGGAAGAGGCTTCTAGGTAGGAAGGAAGGAGGGCAGGCTGGCTGGCTGGACAGACAGGCTCACATTACAGTGGCCCTGTTCAGTGCTGGAGAGTGAGCACAGAGACTCAAGGAGAGTTACCCCACCCAAGGCAAACAAGCACCCAGCTCACAAGTGGCCAGCACAGCACACATTTGTGGCGAGCCTTTTTGCAGGCTTGATAAAATTGAGTCCTAATTTGTTCACAGGTACAGTACATGCGGATCTGCTCCGTTTGATTTAGGTTGTCACTTGGGAGAGGACATGCTGTGTACATGCTGTGTGTTCTGTCCGCAGTGACGCTTATCGGATGAGAATGCCTTTCATTGTGTGTGTGTGTGTGTGTGTGTGTGTGTGTGTGTGTGCATATGTGCGTGGGTGGGTGTATGTGTACACTTTCCCCCTCTGTCAGCGAGCGGGTGTGTGTGTGCATGCGTGAGTGTGTATGTGTGTGTGTATGTGTGTGTGTGTATAATTATGTGGGGGGGGGGGGGGGGGGGTTGTAAGCCTTTCTTCCTCTATCAGTTGCGTGTTTGGTAAATGCTGACCTTGGGATAAGACATACCTTGACCTGGAAATAGTTTGACGATAACAATTAAGATGATATTAAGATGAGGGCCAAACCCATAAAATAAACATTGTCTTGAAAAAGAAAGTTAAAGAGCACCACAAGAGACAGGAATGACAAACGTTTGCACTTGGATTAACAGCGTTTGTACAGTCACAAAGGTTATGCGTTCTAAGTTATAGCCAGGGATGTAGTGGAGGATAAACGCAAGAAAACTGAGTTTACCCACCTCTCAAATTTCAGGAAAAGAGTTTATCCACCTGTCAATACAGTTTATTCACCATATAGTTGAATTTATGTACCAAACACAATTTCTAACAGTCCAAAATCACACTATGGTGCAGTAGACACCATTAAAATGCACTGGGACTGTTCAAACATGTTTTGCCTTTAAACATTCATAGTTTCATATTTATAAATTCATAGTTTACCCATGTCTGATTTTACCACTACACCCCTGCTTGTATCCGCCTGGTGCCGGTGTTTAATTTGTTAGTCAACGCACATCTCCGGTGTAAACACATTTGTCAAGCATTTTTCAAATGCCGGAGCCCATACTTTGTTTGGAAAAGTAGTCATGGAAACTAAGTGAATTTGTCTTGCAAAATGCCCAGCAAAATTCCACTGCAGAACGCATTTAAAACTAACAGCCGAACGCTGACTGTAAAAGCATGTAAGAAATGTATGTACGTGCGTAAGGCACACACAGCTGTTTACATCTGGGGTGTATGCACCAACAGGAGCAGAAGGGAGCTGCCAAAGGGGCTCTGTCTCTCCCAGACATGTCTGAGGAGACTGGACTGAACATGCCTTTTTGTTAACTGATTCTGACCAGGCTGACAACAGTGTTGTCATTAGCCAATGGTTCTGTGCTGGGCCCAGTCCACCTCAAGCTCAAACTCGTCTCAAAAGCATCTTACAGCACATGGTATGGGGCTGGTTTCCATAGACAAGACCAGTGGTGTAAACATGTATATTACTGAAAGGGACTTCATGACCTGACCAATAAGGCTGATCATATTTTTTTGTCAGAATTTTACAAAACGTTGTTATATTATTGATTATTTCCTCACTGACTAAGTGCATTATGATTGTGGTCATGTATTAAATAAAAATGTTTTTACTTCAATCCTGAGTAAAACAACATGCTTTGGCATTGATACTGACAGCGTTTCCTCTGTTCTGACTGACACACAGCTAGTTTGAATACTTGTTTTTCATCCTTTAAAATGAGTCACATGATTTTAGTTGTGAGCCCTGTTCAGTCTTCATGGTTGCAGCAGGTTGGCACTTGTGCTGTCAGGATACTGAACTCCAGGAGACCTCCATGACTCCTATCCCTCCACCTCCACAGCAACAAAACCCCGCTCTGTTCTTGAAAATCATAATCATTTAATCATTGTGTGTTTGTGTGTGTGTGTGTGTGTGTGTGTTCGTGCATACGTGTGTGTGTGTGTGTGCAGACCAGCTGCTCGGTACCTACTGAGGCGACAGGTCTGCCTATGTGACACAGCTGATCTGAGAACAACTTTGACCCACATTTGAACCTCAACACAACGTGACATGCTGGGTGCCTATGAAACCCTGGGCATCACTGTGTGTGTGTGTATGTGTGTGTGTGTGTTAGTGTGTTAGTGTGTTTGTGGTGGCTGCCGTAATGTGTGTTGTGTCTCGTGGTGGTTGGGTGCAGCCAGGTGTGATATGGTGTGCAAGTTTGTGTGTTTGTATTGTGTGTATGTCTGTGTGAGTGACAGGAGGCTGTGCTGGGTGATGTAGTGTGTGTGTGTGTGTGTGTGTGTGTGTGTGTGTGTGTGTGTGTGTGTGTGTGTGCATGTGTGTGTTGTGTGTGTGTGTGTGTGTGCTGGCTGATGTGTTTTTTCTGTGTTCTCGAGTGTCTCTCCGGTGTCCTATTTCCTCTCAGCATGGCTGGTGACGCTCACCTGTCCTGCGTTGCCTGGCAACGCTCATCTCTAATTCAGCAGGTGGCAGGTAGCGGGGACAGCGCTCCACCTTTGAGGAGCGCCCAGCAAGCCAGAGAGTGTCCAGCAGGCAGGCAGCCGTGTCCTGGTGCTCTTCCCCGTCAGTCCCCACAGAGACCCATGCAGAACGGAGCAGACGACATGAGCCCACCGGCACCACCTACGCCACCACCACCCCCTCCGGAACCCCTAGCCTCCACCCCAGCCGCGACCCCACCAGCCTCCACTCCAGCCAGGGCCCCCACTCCACCCCCACCTCCAGCTCCGGGCACACAGGAGGGCCCCCGGGCCATCCCCTCCGCGCCCCCCCTTTCCTCCTGGCTCCCCGCCGCCTCCACCGGGACCCCCACCCTGCACGCGGCCTCGCCTGGTCTTCCACACGCAGCTGGCCCACGGCAGCCCCACAGGCCGCATCCACGGCTTCACCAACGTCAAGGAGCTCTACGCCAAGATCGCCGAGGCCTTCAGCATTTCCCCCTCAGAGGTAGGAGCACCAGGGCCGGAAGTTTCCAGTGAGGCTGACCGTGGAGATAGAGGTCTTACAGTGTAGTTTGATACTGCTCTGTTTGAATGGCCGGTGTGTTGAATAGATGGTG
>CM050212.1:7255000-7267500 GCA_027475355.1 Coilia nasus | reverse complement strand
TTAGAGCCATGGCATGAGGAGCTGAGCTGTCTCTGTGGGGACGATCTCCTCATTAAGTGCTATCACAGCCAGTCTCTAAGGCAGCTCGGCTAAAACCATCCAATCTCGCTTCTCTATGGGCCCTGTCCGGGACGGCTGGGTGACTAAGCAAATACTGGAACCAGCCCTCCTCCTATGACCCTCCACCCCCCCCCCCAGATCTCTCTTTCATTCTTTCTATCCCTCCCTCCCTCCCTCCCTCCCCTTCTCTCTCTAGCTCAATTTCTCTCTCTCCTGACATCAAATTACTGTGGTTAATAATTGAAAGGCCTTTGATTGTCATTATAGCATTAGATAATTGGATGTTTGGAAATGATGGATTATCTTTCATGTGCAAAATGCCTGTAATTATACTCCTGAATGCACACAGAAGGTGGTGTGTGTGTGTGGGTGGGTGTGCATGTGTGTGGGTGTGCCTGTGTGTGTGTGTGTCTGTGTGTGTGTCTGTGTGTGTGTCTATCTGCCTGTCTGTCTATCTGTGTATGTGTAATTTTGTGTGTGTCTGTCTGTGTGTGTACATTTGTGTGTGTGTGTCTGTGTGTGTGTGTGTGTGTGTGTGTGTGCGCGTATATGTGTGTATGTGCACCAAGCTTGTGTGTGTGTATTTGTGCGTGTGTGTGTATATTTGTGTGTGGGTGTATGTACCACCTGAATTGTGCCTTTGCCCTTCCTACCTGACCCATGTCACACTTGGGGATGAGCACAGTCACAAACTTTGCATTCTCACAAACATACACACACACACACACACACACACACACACACACACACACACACACACACACACACACACACACACAAACACAAACACACACACAAACACACACACACACACACACACACACACATACACACACAAACACACACACACACACACACACACACACACACACACACACACACACACACACACACACACACACACATGAGGGGTGGCATCACAGGCATCAGGGTGTGGGTATATCACCCCCAGAGACACTGAGATAAACAAAAAAGCTACAAAAACAAAAACTGTACACACACACACACACACACACACACACACAGTTCACAGAGATAAACATGAAAGCCGAAAAAATACACTGTTTACACGAGTCTATGTATCTACCACAAGCAACCGTCTATAACACTTCAGTGACTCTCACAGAAACACTACACACCCACACACACACACACACACACACACACACACACACACACACCGCCTTTGAAGCCCTTTCTCTGCTTTAATCATGTCTGTTTGGCCAGCGTTCCACAGGGGGCCAATTCAGCTGCAGTCTGCATCAGTCCTGGACACTTGACAACACATTACCACTTCATTTCACTTTTCTCTGACATTTCATAACGCTTTTATGCTAGAATTTCTTGTACAACACTACCACTGTTTCCCTGACAGTTTATGCTACATCTCACTCTTCTATGTAAACATACAATGCTAACTGCCACTTTTCTATGACATTTAACTACACTAAATTTCACTTTTCTATAATATCTAACAATGTTAACTGTCAATTGTTTTATCACACTTTACTATGCTAGTTGTCAATTTACTCTACATCACTCAACATGACCATTATATAACCATTATTTGGTTAATTCAGTATTTCAGATCAGTTTTGTAATTACTAATGTTCCAATATCGATTTAACTGTTTAAATATTTTGCCTTTTATTGTGTTTCATGTATATATTATTTTTTATGTTTATAAGGGTAATAAGGGTCAAAGTAGTAAAACTGAATGATGAATGAGAGTTTGTTGGCTGTGATGTTTTGACAGATAAGACATAAACAAAACCCATAGATCGCACACAGGTTCACCTTATGATTGATTCATTGACCCATTATTGGTTATTGATCTCTCAGCTCAACTAGGCTGGTTTAGTCGTCCGTGTTTATGCCTGTTTGCAATCCACAGACATGATTGGGCAGAGGACCCGGGCACCCAAGTCTGGCGAAGGGAAGATGGTGAGCGGAAAAGAGACGCTACGTCTGCGCTCCAAGGGCGGAGCCACTGTGCAGGAAGTGGTGAGTTGACAGGACAGAATGGAGAGGGCTGATTGGATAACAGACAGTTCCATGCATGTGCTGTATAGACAAAGGTTTGTTCTACCCTACAGTGGCAAAGTGCAGTAACTACACGGACATTGAAACTGAGAAAAATGACTTTAATGTTGTCATACTGCCCAGTCAAACATGTTGTAGGCATAATAGGGGTGATGCTTTGATGTCATTCCTTAATAGGAAGAAGCAAGGCATTTAGTCACAAGACAAAAGAGATATTATAAAGTAAATATCCAGTCTAAACTCAGTTTTGATAAAACATGTAGTTACTGCTTTTTCGTTTTGTAAGATAGTGTTGTCAACTGATACCAGGACTGTTATTTACCTGGCAATAAAAATACTCTGTTGTGTACCTGATACTTTGTATGTATTAACCACCTGAGATCCGAGCCCTGTGAGGCAGTTTGACACAGTCTGATAAGTCTTGGTAACCTGTTGTTTACCTGGTGCTGTGTGTTTTTTAAAGGTAGTGTTGGTCGGTTGGTAATGTGTTAATAAAGGTAGTTTGTACCTCCTCATAAAGGTAGTCCATTTTTTAGTTGTTACTTAGTGCTCCCTTAGTGCTGTAGTTGGGGTATGGCTTCGCTAGAAATTCTTGATGCAATTCTTGACACCTTTCTATCTCTCTTTCTTGTCTTTCCCTCTTTCTTTCTGTCCTTGTTTTTAAGCCTAATGAGTTTGAGGAGAGGGCCACGAAGAAGGTGGATGATCTTCTGGAGAGCTACATGGGCATTCGGGACTTAGAACTGGGTAAGCAGAAAAAAAACATGTGGATGGTCTTGGTCCTGAGATGCTCCCCAGTCACAAGTGCTATGATCTAAACCAGCACAGCGGTAGATGGGAATGTAGAGTGCAAGGAGCTAATGGCTCCTCGCTCCACAAATGCTTTCATCAAACATTTTTATTGTCAACATTTGGACCATTTTCACCACCATATCAGCTGTAGAAACAACTGAGGGTGGCTATGAGTTTTGTATGTGTGTGAGGTTGGTTATAAGTGTGTGTGTGTATGTGTGTGTGTGTGAGAGAGAGGTCATAAATGTGTGTGTGTGTAAGAGTGATTGCAGGTGTGTGTGGCCTGATGGATAAGACAATTTTCATCAAAACATTTACTGTATGCAGTGGTTTTGGTGTGTGGTTGTGTCAATTGTGTGTAAGGTTTTGAGTATTTGTATATATAGTGTGAATTGGTTGTCTCTATGGTTTTGCTACAAAACAAGCTTTCTAAATTGTGTCTAAAGTGATTGTTGTCACACACACACACACACACACACACACACACACACACACACACACACACACACACACACACACACACACACACACACACACACACACACATTTCATGGGAAGTACCAAAAAACAAAACAAGCTTTCTAAGTTGTGTCTAAAGTGATTGTTGTCACACACACACACACACACACACACACACACACACACACACACACACACACACACACACACACACACACACACACACGCACACATTTCATGGGAAGTACCAAAAATAGACATTTCAGCTATACAAGGACTGCTTTCAAGCCAATATACAAGCAAGAATACACTATTTGGTCCCTCTATAGTTAGAGACTCCATGTCAAGTGCATTGATCTGTGGTTTGACTTATGCTGATCATTACTGGTAGTATGTAATCCAAAGAGAGTAAACCAAGGGTTCAACTTCCTAAACAATGAAGTGATGTTTTACGAGTGTGTTATATTTATGATATTTGATCTCTTGAATGTTTTGAGGTGGTGTTTAATGTACATGTAGGGTATTTAATGTCTTTACTCTGTGTAAGGCGTTTTCTCTGAAATGTGTGGATGAGCTGTTAAGTCACTTGAATATGCTGAAGTGCTTAATCTGGTAAATGTGTGTGCAGGGTGTTTAATCTCTTTAGTATCTGTGTGAGATGGTTCAACTCTAAAGCTCTATGGTCTTTCACTTCCCTGTAGCCACGACCATTGTAGAGGCGGGGAAAGATAAGAAGAACCCGGATGACTTCGCTGAGGCCCTCGACTCAGTCCTGGGAGACTTCGCCTTTCCAGACGTCTTCCTGTTTGACGTGTGGGGCGCTCTCGGAGACGTCAAGAACGGAAGAATCTAGAAACTAGCGCTAGGCAACAATCACACACACAGATCTCAGCAGCAACACTCCAGGAAGCAGACAACTCTGGGAATGGATCTGGGCCAGATGTGAGCCATATGTATGCCAGACATATATGACACATATGACCCGTATATGTACAAGCTGTATATGACTTATTTGAGTTATCACTGTATATGACCAGTAAGATTTATATTTAAGTTGTATATGATTTATTTGAGTTATGAACTATGCTGCCCCATAAAAGCGAAAGACTATAACTCACCAGGGTGTGAAACTGAGAAAAAGAACTTTAAAAATGATTTGCTTGCATGTGTTTTTAGCATTACAGCAAAGACAACATGATATTTTTCCTGAAAAACACAACAAAATTGACTCAAAATATTTGACCACATAACAAAACGGATGTTTATTGTTCCAAAAATGACAATAAGTAGTTTTCCTCGGAAAATTAAAGTTACGGTCTTTTGGCTTTGAATTGCAGTATATATGATAAATATGAGTTATTTATCAGCTGTATATGAGCTATACATGTGAGATGTGTATGACCAGGGCTGTAGTGGAGCACAAATTCAAGTAAACAGAGTTTACCCACCTCTCAAATTTTAGAAAAAGAGTTTATCCACCTATCAATAGTGTTTATTGACCCTATAATAGAATCCATGTACCAAACACAATTTCTAACTTTCCAAAATATATTCTATAATTCCAAAATTACACTATGTCACCTATATGTGCACCCGAGACCATCAAAACTGGTCATTACTAGTGTTCAAAAATGTTTTGCATGTTTACCCACCTCTAATTTTACCACTACACCCCTGCATATGACCTATATGAGTTATAGGTGAGATTCTATGGCCTGTAATGAGTTGTATGCAGTATAACTTTTGCGTAAGCAAGTTTATTATCGGCCAGGTGATGACAAAGACATTTTGATATGAAAGTTTAAATGAGTTTAAAATAAACATTATAAGTTCACTTACTCAAACCAAAGGTTTACTGGAGCTAAATTTGTCTATTTTCACAGGGATTACCTTTTTTCATTGGGTAAAGCCTCATTTTAGGTGGAACAGCAACAGAAATGGTTGCTAATAAGCCATAATGCCAATAATATGATGACTTCCGCTATATGACCTATGTGCGTTATATATGAGTTATATATATGATCTCTATGGGTTTCATTGGGGCAGAGCCATAAATCATGAAATAGGTGGGCCCAATCATGAAATAGGTGGGCCTATCCCAAAACACATAGGTTATTATTTATTACTAAAACAGTCAATCAAACTTATAGAGCTTTCTGATTGGGTGGGCCTGATTGACAAGTGGGTGGGCACAGGCCCACCCCAGCCCACCCGTGGCAATGCCTATGGGTTACATATGAGTCATGATATGAGCACCATATGAGCCAGATCAAGGCCAGATCTATCCCAGACTGCACTGCCAGTACAACACCACATTGAACGCAGACTGACTTCATCACAGAAGATCTGTCGCCATGACTACACATACCACAGAAGTATGATATTCCCTTCCTCTCCTCCACGATGGGGTGGTATTAGGCAAACTTAGCAGCAGATGTGTGTCGCTGGGGAGCTGTTGTGTGCATGTGTGTGTGCGCACAGAAGAGGAATGTGATGTAAGTCTAAAGATAAACCCTTATGAGAGCCACCCACCCAAATACACACACACACACACACACACACACACACACACACACACACACACACACACAGACATACACACACACTCCTTCAGAAATGCATTGTCAGTCCATCTATGGAGAGATAACTAAAGATGTAAATAACAGAACCATGACTGGTCAAAATATTTGCAGAGCATGAGTGCAGACACACACACACTCTCTCTTTCTGTCTCTCTCTCAACACACACACACACACACACTGCTATTTTCCTAATCAGAAACATCAACAATAATGTCAGAGATTCACCTCAGAACCAGGACTTGCCAAACATCCTGTTGCAGTATAACAAATATCACACAGGAACACACTCACATACATACCTGTGTGTCCACATACACACTTGTAAATCCAGCCTCACTCTGCTCATTGATTCTGTGTGACAACAAACCACGCATGCATTCCTTCCTGTCTGCAGTGGGAAAATGGCACCTTCTTATTTCTCATCCATTATTGTCTTTGTTGTTCTGGGAATAGGGTTTACCTGCCCATATACACACAAACACACACACACACACACACACACAGACACACACACCATCTCTCTTGCACATACATGCGCGAACACACACACACACACACACACACACACACACACACACACACACACACACACACACACACACACACACACCATCTCTCTTGCACATACATGCGCGAACACACACACACAAACAAACACACACACACACACACACACACACACACACACACACGATAGTGAAAATGTGGTGACGTGTGCCCTCAGCCCTCCTTCATTCATTGCCTAAACACATGATGGTCTTCACCTCACTGAGTAGTGTGTGTTTGTGTGTTGTTTGTCGCACACAGGCACGCAACAGTAGCAGTTGTGTGTTTACACAATCATTATACACATCCACTTCTCATATTTAGTGTGCTTATCATGTTTAATTGTTGTTCTCTCCTTCAGAAGTCACACAGCAGTAAATGTTATAAATATTTCCATTACAGTTGACACGAGGAAATCACAAGCGAATGGTTGGGGGGGAAATATGATGGTGGTGGTGTGTGTGTGCCTGAGTGTGTGAGTGTGTGTGGGGGGGTATGATAGGAGAGAGGGGACTGTAATAGAGGGGTGGGAGTGAGTGAGTGGATGTTTCCCAAGTACAGCACAACCATAGTTCAAGCGTGTATTATCAATGATACTGTTTGTCTTAACATGAAGACCTGACAAAATTAGGCAACCTTTTATGTTCGTTCTTACCAATTATTAATAAATGTGCCTTGAAACACCTCTGTCTTTTGTCTCATTGCAGTTTTACTCAAAATAACACCAAACAATCACACCAAAAACAACTGCTTGCTCTGTGTGAGCCAAGTTGCAGAAACAAAAACAGCACATCTCATTCTGCCCAACACAGTTCATAACAGTTCATAATGTTGTGTGTGTGTGTGTGTGTGTGTGTGTGTATGTGTGTGTATGTGTGCATAATATGTGTCTATGGATAGTTTAGACACTTATGTATTGAGAGGAAATGCCTGTGTGTGTGTGTATTTGTGTGATGTGAGATACTCATTGACTGAGAGGAAATACCAGAAGAGATATGTGTGTGTGTATGTGTGTGTGTGCGCGTGTGCGTGTGTGTGTGCGTGCGTACATGGTGGTAGAGATGGGTCAAATAAGATTCTGCTGAACACACAAACAAAAAGCAGAAAGAACAAACTCTCTCTTCCACACATGTACAGACACAAGGCCACAAACACACACACACACACAATATTATGTAGACAGTACACACACTCATACACACACACTCAAACACACAAACAAATGTATACACACATACATGAAAGATGCAATTACACACATCCTAGTGTAAACCCACAGTAGATAGACACACAGAGCCTATATAAAGCATAACGGACACAAACTACCATGTGTTCCCTTTAATAACTGCCTGTGCTTTAGCAGTAATAGCAGGCATGTTGTGTGTTAAATAAGGTATACAGTAGTTATTAGTGGTTATATCCACTGGACACTGTATAAGAGACACAAGTGGGGGAGTGCATGCAAGAGTACAAGAACAGACAATCATCCTTCAAATCACAGCGGGTGACGTTGGCTGGATTACATCATCATCTATGTGGCCACTGATCCATCTACAGTGTGGGAAATACTTCCAGAGGAAAGCATGGAGAGGACTTCAAGAGAAGAGTTTGGGAAAGACTCCAAAAAGACTTCACATTCACATGAACAGCTGTGGCATAACAAAGAAGAAAATACTGTATAATATGCAGTGTGTGGCTAAGCTAGGGGACTGGCACTCTTAGCTTTAGCCTAATGGTGTTTTTAGAGTTTAACACTCATAGTTTAACACTTGTGTGTTGTGGATGCTCAACACTCGTGGTTTAACACTTAGAAGTTGTGGATGTCTATCCCAGTTCAATACTCCAGTTTAACACACATTGTGTATGTTTAACACTCATGGCTTAATACTCTTGTGTTGTGGATGCTTATTAGTTTAATACTCGCATTGTTGATGCTTATCATTCATCATGTTTTGGATGTTTAACACCTGTGCTTTAACACTGGCTTGTTCTTGATGAGGTCATGTGATTCTGGTTCCTCAGTTCCACGGCTGGATTGTGAGCATCGGTGGTTTGCCCAGGGCTGATAGTGCAAAAAAATCCTGAGCCCGATCTAACAAACTACTTTTTGGATTAAGATTTGATAAACCTAACACCCTTACTGAAGTGTAATGTTAGCCTAATGTTTCTTTGGTTTGGTTAAGAGCGAAAACTGAGTTCCTCTTATTAGAACTCAAACAAAGACAACTCAAAACTAAGACAACATCCCAGCATTGACAAGCTTTTCCTATTAAATGTTCTCGGAGTTGTAGACCTATATATTGTTTCTCGCAGACAAACACCGGCAAGCCTGAAATCAGGCACAGTGCCTGAATGCTATCAGCCCTTGGTTTGCCCCAATGACTGGGATAACCTTCAACTACTGTCAAAGATGGTAGATATGCCAAGACCCTTCATGATGAGGCACTTCCTGAAGCCACGATCGCACAAGGAGGTGGGGGGTTGGGGTTCAATAATTCCCCTTGATGCAGTGCAGAGGCACACTGTAACAGGTGGTAGGATCGGATTGGATTGGGATTGGATTGGGTGTTGCTACCCAACGGGTGGTCTGTCCCAAAATCCAAGTGCACATGGAGTTCGTGTAATCGGATAATGGTCAGAGATCTGGCCGTTTCCACTACGCTAGGTGGCGATGTATTCTTTTAAACAAGTGGTGTTAGAACTACTTCTGGTTGACGGCTGCTAAAAAGAAAATAAACAAACTATCTGGCAGCATACAAACAAAGATGGTGTTCGAGGAGGTTGACAGAGCAGCATTTGCATACATGTTGTGCATTCTCTTTTGTTTGGAAGTCCGTATGAACGAACAAACAGCGTTTGTTCCTTGATATGACACAAACTGTGCCGTCGGCGTTTGATATTACCAGCAGTGCATTCCAGTGCATGCGCAGTACGCGAATCCAATATGATCCTGTGCGGCACCAAGGGGATTAACATCGGCTTAAGCCAGGGGTTTCAATTGGATTTGCGAAACCAATCCCTATACGATCTTTAGCCTGTGCACATGAATTCGATACAATCCCAATCCCTTTCCAATAGTATTCAACTTGTCCATGCGCACGCAGTGATTGAGGTCTATGGCAGTACCCTAGAATTTCACAGAATATTTAAAAGCCTTATTTTGCTGAGCAATTTCATTTTTTTCTCCAAAACCCCCTGACAATTTAGGGAAAATATGATAGTATGACTCTTCACACTGGAGAAAATCTACTTTAATTCAGGTGTGCACCGAGTTTATTTTTAGTGCACAGTACTAGATACTACAGCTAAGCTCAACTGTCAACGACATGACTATTTATGCAGCCTAAAAAACGTATCCCCACTTTGCTCACATAGACATGAACTACCATGAAGTATCTTGACATATCTACCATCTTTGCTGCTCTAACTACTCAGCCTTATGGTTCATTTCAGGTGCTGCACCACCACAGACACTAACACTGCTACTGGTGCTCACTTTTTTGCCTTTCAATTTGGTTTTCCCTAAGAATCAGACACATATTACATGCATTGCAAACATGGCAGGACAGTAGGCTAAATGTAAGTTTATGAAACATTTCAAATTGTGAGTTAGGTAGTAAGATAAGCTTGCCCTGGCATAGTCTATTAGGACCAAGACACTGTTATTTATGTTTTGTTTCTACATAGTCATCAGGTTTATTCACCTCTGTTCAGGTTTTGGGTGGGGTTCTTGGGTTGATCTGTGAGGTGGGACCAGAGTTCAGCCAGACGAGGTCAGCTGGTTATCTCACATCCTGGTTGAGACCAGGGAGTCAGGATTTGGCTGGTTAGCTTCAGTCAATTAACAAGGCACTTCCTTGTCACCATTTTCCAGAAATGTCATCATATCCGCCCCAGTTTGCTCCATGCTGATTGGTGGGTGCTCCACTCTAAGCTCATGCACATGGGTGTCCCCAAACTATGTCACCGTCCATTTTTAGGTGTGTCCTAACAGTGGCAGCAGATACAGCAGTGCTTCGGTTGTCATTTCCATTTCTCCGGCTGCACTTTCATTGGTGACATTAGTTGTCAATCACGTCTCCTGCTGTCCTTTCATTGGTGGGCTTTCCTTGTCAGTCATGTTTCCTGCAGTACTTTCTTTGGTGCCCTTTATGCAAGCTGATGATCTCATTTCCTGCTCCACTCCTGTTGGTGGCCTTTCTGCCAGCTCAATAAGGAACCTCTGTCCTGTCCAGGTCTTTAGAGTCCAACAATGCGTCAAATTTCCCCCTCTTACTGAAATATCTGTACCTCCACATGCCTGACAGATGTCTACTTTTATAGAGACAGCTGTTGGATGACAGCTACTCAAGTACACACACACACACACACACAGACGCACACACACACCAACACACACACACAGACATGTGGCCATGACCAGACTGTTGTGCGAGGGGCTTGTTAGTCGGTGAAGGACAGGCTTAGACGTGCTCCAGATGGCCGCCCTGACAGCTGCGTACGTTACTGCACGCTCTCATAAACACTTTCTCCGCCACCAGGCAGCGGGGACAAAAAGTACCAACGCTGGAGGGAATGAACCCAAACAAATTAAAACTGAACCTTACACAAAATTTACATTTTGTCAGAATAAGAAAAAAAACATGAAAGTGACAGAAGAGTTCAGCTGCCGTCCACACGTCTTGTCTATACTCTTCTCACGCACACTTCTCTCACGCACACTCTTCCTGTGCACACTCCTCTGTCTTTAACCAGCCATAGTCTCTCTGTGCAATCAGAAGAGGAGAGACGAGAGGGCTCTGTGTGTGTGTGTGTGTGTGTGTGTGTGTGTGTGTGTGTGTGTGTGTGTGTGAGTGTGTGTGTGTGTGTGTGTGTGTGTGTGTGTGTGTGAGTGTGAGTGTGTGTGTGTGTGTGAGTGTGTGTGTGTGTGCGTGTGTGCGTGTGTGCGTGTGTGCGTGTGTGTGTGAGTGTGTGTGTGTGTGTGTGTTGGATCACGACTCGGCTGCAGGGACCTGTGGGGGTATGGTTGGCGGCGGTTCACTACCCTTGGCGCCCCCCTTGGTGCCCCCCTCAGCGGCCTCCCCGGCCCCCTGAGAGAGCCCCCCGGCCAGGGAGGCGCGCGTGAGCTTGCGCACGGACGTGTAGAGCGTGAGGATGGAGCCGCGGGACCAGTCCATGCGCGGGTAGATGCGCTTCAGCACGGAGCGGCGGAACAGGATGTAGACCCAGGGGTCCAGGATCTGGTTCCACGTGGCGAAGCGAAGCCACAGCAGCAGGTGGCGGATCTTAGCCTGCTCCCCCCGCAACACAGTCTCTGCAATAAACACCTGAGTGATGGACAGAGACAGAGATTAAGAGAAAGAAGTACAGAGAGATAAGATAAGGGGTAAGATAGAGAGAGACACACAGAGAAAGAGAGAGGAGAGAGGGGGGTAAGAAAGAGAGAGAGGGAGCGAGGGGGAGAGAGAGAGAGAAAAAGAGAAAAAGAGAAAGAAGAAGAAGAGAGAGGGGGATAGACAGAGGGATGGAAGGAGAGGGAAGGATACAGAGAGGGAGAAAGAGAGATGGGGGAGTGGACAGAGGCAAAGGGAGAGAAAAAGGTGAAAGGAGAAATTTGGAGAGGGAGAGAGAACGTGTGAGAGAAAGAGAGAGTGATGTGTGTGAGTGAGTGGACAGAGAAATAGAAAGAGGGGAAAATGAGTGAGACAGAAGGGGGGGGGGGGGTAGACATACATACATTTAGCAGCAACAGTAGTGAAATGCAATGTTATCAAACATAAGCATTTCATAAACATCTTTCATTCTCTCTCTCTCACACACACACACACACACACACACACACACACACACACACACACACACACACACAGCATACGTGCGTACACAGAACATGACCTTATTCGCGCACACATATCTCCCTCTGACTTGAGACTGAGCCAAAAAAAAACACCCGTAGAACAATCACACAATGTAGCAGAAGTGATTAATATTATCACCATAGTGAATATTATCAGCCA
>CM050212.1:7195000-7252500 GCA_027475355.1 Coilia nasus | reverse complement strand
TTACTTAATAAAATGTTAACAACAATGCATCACAATATATAACATTATGTACTTACAACGTACCTTAAGGTTAGGGTTAGTGTTATGTATGTACAGTGTAAGTACATAATATTACACGTTGCTAGATACACTAGAAAAGGAACAGCAAAATAAAGTGTTACCCGGAAGCACTTATGGCAGGAGCAGGAACACAGGCAGGAGGGAATCAGGTGTGTGTGTGGTGTTAGAGTCTCCTGTAATCCAGCCCACAGCAGAGGACAGAGCGATTGTTGGTTGATGAGGCCATGATAATTTGCGTTGTTTATTTGCTTGTTTGTTTGTTTACTCGCCTCAGCCGGGACTCCTGACACAGGATGTAGACCCAGGGGTCACAGATCTGATTCAACGTGGCCAAACGCACAGCTAACAGAATGTGCTCAGGGCTCACTGGCACCCCGGACAGGGCACCCTTGAGAATATAAATCTGCACAGGTGGACACACACACACACGACATATCAGAGAGGCAAAGCACAGAGACAAACACAGAAACACAAACACAGGCACCCTTAAATTACCCCCTTAGGACAAGTTACAAGACATCTGATGAATCAGTGACTACTGAATGGCTACTGTAGATTTTTCAGACATCCCATGATAAATGATTTATTTAAAGTGATTTACAGGATCGAGGAGTCTGCTACGTGAGGAAAAACCTTGTATATTGTATTGTACTGTATTGTAGCTATATTTATCTCTTTGGGTGGTCTGATATCCTGTCAGCAGCCATCTGTCACTGTGGGTATGATCACCTCTTTGGGAGGTCTGCCACATCTTCACTATTTGGACAGCGCTCATTAAACTCAATGGATAAATATAACACGTTGGGTTCATCCCCCACCGGTTCTCCTCCACAGATATGATAGAGCTGCCTTAGCCATAACACTTAGACATAACACCATCCACCGCACACTTGGTTGCTAGGATACGTAAGAGTTGAATCATCTCCAGTGCCATCTGTGAGGCAGGTCCACATGAAATATCCCACCTAAAGGCAACAGCCCACAAGTACGCAGCTGAAAGGTTAGTTAAGGTAAGCGACCAACGAAAGGCCAAGTGACCAGCTGAAATGCTAAGTTACTGGAGTGACCAGCTCAAAGGTAACTCGAGTGACCACCTAAAAGGCAAAGTTACTGGAGTGACCAGATTTGAGGCTAAGTTACTGCAGTGACTAGCTGAACTGGCATTGGAGTGACTGAAAGTGACTGGAGTAACTATATATGAAAATCTACATGTCTAACTGAAAGGCTAATTGGCAGCAGTAACTAGCTGAATGGCTGAGAGGTTATTTGGCAATATACAGTCTATGGGAGTGACTAGCTGAAAGGCAATGGGACTATCTGAGAGGCTATTTGGCAGAAGTGACTAGCTAAAAGGCTATATAACTAGCTGAGAGGCTATTTGGCAGAAGTGACTAGCTGAAAGGCTATATGACTCGCTGAGAGGCTATGTGGCAGAAGTGACTAGCTGAAAGGCTAACTGGCTGGAGTGACTAGCTGCAAGGCACCTCACTGCTGTAGGCAGTCTGACTAGACTAAGGTGACCAGACCTCTGAGAAAATTCACTATTTTGCCATTTCCGGACTTTTCCTTGGAAACCGGGAACATTCCTATTTGTGCAGTAAATGCCATTAAAATAAGTAATGTCTTAGCTTCAAAAGCAGGGACTGTCACTGGAAATTGGGGACATTTGGTCACGGTAGACTGGAGTCACCAGTCCCTTTGGTCACAAATAGAGCAGCTGTGGACTAGCAGATAGAGAGGGTAACAGGCATCACCCTCAAACACACAAAAACACACACACACAACTTTCCCACCATCACCGGGGTTCACTGATGTAGCTATGGGGCTATGGTCCAGAGGACAGTGGCACAGTCACAGTTCAGCAATGTGTGTGTGTGTGCATGTTTGTGTGTGCATGTTTGTCTGAAAGAGAAATTTTATCTGCATGTTTGTGTGTGTGTTCATGTATTACAAAGTTAAATGTGTCTCTGTGTGTGTGATATACTACAAAGGGGTTTGTGTGTGTGTGTGTCTGTTTGCTTGCAAATAATGTACATGGACCTGTGTGTGTGTGTGTATGTCTGAGTGTGTGTGCATGCGTGTGTGTGTGTTACTTGAGTTCGTTAGGGAGTGTGTTTCCTGCCCTGTATCTAGCCGGAGGTCGTTCGCTCCTAGAGGGCCTTATCAGGGGCCAGCATGCAGGCAACAGTGCTCACCAGCCCTGTGTGTGTGTGTGTATGTGTGTGTGTGTGTGTATATATACAGCAGTGCTCACCAGCCCAGTGCTACTGGTACTTCCTCAGGGTAGCGTGAGAGAGCAACAGCCAGGGCTCCAAGAGTGCGAGTGGAATGTGTGTGTGTGTGTGTGTGTGTGTGTGTGTGTGTGTGTGTGTGTGTGTGTGTGTGTGTGTGTATGTGGTTGTGTTTGTGTATGTGTGTGTGTGTAACATGGACATTTAGAGGGAAACATGGGTCCATTAAGCCCCCATTCAGGCCCAAGTGAACAATGGCACACCCAGACAGGAGAACTCTGAGTAAGCCCCGGTAACAGTCATTCTGATAAGGCTGAATGTCACACTTCAGATATAACAGTTGAATGGAATGAATCAAGACTGAACTGGTTTACATAAACCACTTGATGAAATATAATAGCTTTACATAAAAGACTTACGATCTAATAGAGGAAATGATGTAGGTGGGGTTCCTGAAGCTGAAGATGTATGTGAGAGCCACACCACAACCTCGTGTGTGTGTGTGTGTGTGTGTGTGTGTGTCAAAACCTTCCTACAGAAAGGTAATACCTGGGGACCAGATGGGAACCTTATCTCCTAATTATGTTACAGGTTGTGTGTGAATCATGGTGTAACCCTGTGTGTGTGTGCATGTGTGAGGAGCTGAGTAAAACCCTGTGTGTATGTGAGAGGAAGCCACAGCACAGTCCTGTGTACGTGTGTGAACCACAATCCTGTGTTTGTGTACGTGAAATACTCCCCAATACTCTGTGTGTTCTGATAGCATGAAACCTCCCTGTGTGTGTGCAGGCTGTTTTCAGGGAATACACACTCATCCTGGGGGTCTCTTTAGTGCATCTATGTTACTGTATCACTGCAGTGGCAGAGTAACTTAGCCCTCTGTGTGTGTGTGTGTGTGTGTGTGTATGTGTGTGTGTGCATGTGTCAAAACCTTCCTACAGAAAGGTTATACCTGGGGACTAGATGGGAACCTTATCTCCTAATTATGTTACAAACCCATGTCTCTCTCTGTCACACACACACACACACACACACACACACACACACACACACACACACACACACACACACACACACACACACTCTGCTTTATCTGTACTCTGCCGACAGAGTGTGAACTCACCAGCAGGGGGCACCAGCAGACGGAGGCAATGACCATGATGAAGATCAGCTGCACCATCATCTCCACCTCGTAGTCACGGCGACGCTGCACAGCCTCCGGACCGCAGCAGACGCGCACCAGCGTCACCACGGTGACCGTGTTGAGCAGGAAGGAGGCGGCCAGCGACAGCAGCCCCACCAATGAGAAGATGAGGCAGAAGCTAAGGTCCCGCGTCGCTGCGCTGATGTTCAGGAAGCACCAAGAGCCGGGCATCTGCAGGTGGTACGCGCCCACGCCCACCAGCGGCAGCAGCGCCACGCAGCCGGCAAATAGCCAGACCAGCGCCACCATGAGGCCGGCGCGGCCCCGCGACATGTTGCCCGAGCGCGAGAAGGGCTTGGTGATGCCCATGAAGCGCTCCACGGCCATGGCGGCGCCCAGCAGCAGCGGGCACAGGCCGTAGAAGACCATGGACATGCCCATGAAGTTGCAGAAGTGGCAGTGCGGGTCCAGCTGGCGCCAGTCGAAGTGCGTGACGTGGTAGGACACCACGATGGAGCCCGTCACCAGCAGGCCCATGAAGTCGGTGAAGACGAGGCCCCCCAGGAAGATCAGGAAGGAGGAGCGGGAGCGCGAGTGGGTGCGGCGGAAGGTCCGCAGCAGCACCACCAGGGCCACCAGGTTGGACGTCAGGCCCAGGCCGCTGAAGATGGCCGAGAAGTACGCCGACGCGATGGAGGGGGGCTGCCTGAAGGGGGGGCTGTTGATCGAGTAGCACAGCGGTGCTGTCTCATTGGCTGCAGGCCAGGAGGAAGGGGAGGTGCTGTTGCTGTCCATCACAGCTCGCTGCATGGCTGCTGAAGGGGTCGTGGGTGCAAAGGTTAAAGGTGAAAGTTTAAAGGTTAAAGGTCACAGGGCTGATGGTCTGCAAAAGCTGGTGAGTTCTACTCCGAAGGTTACATCATCTTTAAGACGTCAGAGTAGTCACAGGAGCATTCTAAAAAACAAACACACACATATAAACACACACACACACGGGCATACTCATACAAACATTCAACACAAACAAAGACAGATCCAGATGTTTATGGGAACACGAATGCATGCCAATGAGACATACTTTATCCAAACAATGAGCAAAGTCTTTGAAATATTGTTCTAGCTCTAATCAATTTTTCATCTAAATATTTGCTACTGTCACCATGGCAGATTTATGTGTTATTCTGAAGAGAGGAGAAAATACCTCAGTGCCACAAGCAAAAGAAGCTATTGTTCAAAGCTTCACAATGCTGTGCATGGAATATCTGTAGGCAGTTTAAAGTGCCTGTCAAAGATAGACATCAATAAAGATGCGTGCTTGTGAGTGTGTGTGTGTGTGTGTGTGTGTGTGTTTATGTGTGTGTGCATGCGTGCGTGCCCCATGTTTCTGTGTTTGTGTGTGTGTTTAGGCAAAGCGAAGAACACTGTGTTATTTTTTTATTTCCTGTCCAGCGGAGTCATCTATTACATTTTCTGTTTATAAAACATTTTGACGGCATTTTCCACGGCACACACAGCATTTCATAAGGACCTGCGAAGAGCTTAGCTGAGTCTTACACAACAAGCCTCCTCTCCTCTCTTCTCCTCTACTGTCTGCTACACCTGCCCTTTGTGGTGCAGTGTTATCTCAAGGCTCATGGAAGCCAAACAAACACCCATGCTGTGTCTGCTTTTCTTTACATGAGGCCACCCTGTGTGTGCTGTGGGACCTCAACTCAAACACCACATCCCACAATACTATACACCACCAACACCTCTCCCTTCCCTTCATCGCCACTTCATCGCCATATAAGAGTAAATCCCCACTTCATTCCCATATAAGATCACCAGACAACTGCTTGTACTACTTCTCAGAACACCAGATCACATCAACCGATGACAGCAGAGCTCCATAAACTGCGCAGTATGCAATCTATGCAATTTGCAACCTATGAAGTACATCACCTGTGCAAGAGGACAGCCTACCAACGACTGTGCCTCTGAAATAACCTCACTTCTCAGTATAAGATCATGAAGGAGGTCAGGAATCTGGTGCGTTACCACAAACATCTCTGAAACATGCAGGAACAGCTATCACGAGTCTCTCAAATCCCCACCAGTTAAATCACACATACTATCCAAAAAGGAGTCTTGTTAACCACCAAACTCTGATCCTAGACCTGCCACCACACCCCTCTAAAACCTCAGCAATCATCGTTATATTATATCTTCTGACTAAAAGGACTTGCTCTATGCTGCTCTATTTTCAGTGGCAACCTTGGTGCTTTCAACAACCAATTAAAACGTGTTAATGTTACTGTTGTTTATTTGATAAACAAACATGGATAGCTGTTGGTATTGAATCCCGTATGATAGAAAATAACTAGTTCTCTTCTGCACCCTCATCTATGGCTAAAGTGTCCTTAAGCAGGACACCTACCCCCACATTAATCCTGGGACACCCTGTACCTTAATAACTGTAAGTTGCTCTGGATAAGAGTGTCAACTAAATGTAATGTAATAAACATATAAGACAGCAGATTAATTTGATTAAAAGAAACACCCTCACCTTGTTTCCATATAAGATGATGGCATAGTGATTACTTGAGGCTTCCTTTTAAAACTCACCAATTAAGACAAAGATACCATGAAGCTTTTTATAGGACACCAACCACATCAAGGTTAGGATAACCCTCTTTCTCTCTCTCTCTCTGTCTGTCTCACAGACACACGCACACACAGGTGCAAACACTCCATCAGATGCCAGTAAGAGAGCCTTATCACAGCTACTGTATGGTTTTCAAAGCCTCTCTGTGCTGCATTAGATGAAAGCTGCTTTCCTGGAAACAATTAAATAGGACGTTCTGACAGCACTGACCATAAACAGGAAGCTGACGAAGCTGTGGAAAAAAGAACTCAAAATCTTTGGAGTTAAACAGAGTGTTTTGCACAACACTTCACATCATTCTCATCCAAATTAGCTCAACTAGTTCAAATACATTAATACAATGACCATAACAATGACCAGGATGTTAATTGCCAGAGTCACCAGTGACGGGATTAAATTCTCTGTACTTTCTGAGATGAAAAAAGTCAGTATGAGGAGGCTGGTGTTGGTTGCTTTAAGTGCTGGGTCTACCTCTGCTACTCCTGTATCGCAGAGCCTGGCTGCCCCAATGCTTGTGAGGAATTCTCGCACCACACGACTCAGATACAGTTCCTTTCCACAGACTATTAGGTTTCTAGGTGGACAATGATTTGTACCTCCTGTGTCCATCCCCTACAACACTCTATGCTGCTATCCTTCATATTTGTACTTATTTACAACAATGTCTACGGCATACTGACACAGTTTAATTTTTCTCATTCGCACAGTCTGACGATCTGCACTTTAAGGTGCTTCCACACTGCCCCAACAAACACCAACCAACTCCAACAAACGCCAACAGTTGGGTCAGTGTGGACCACCAGTCTGTGTTAGTTTGTTCTTGTTGGACGGAGTTGGAAGAGTTCAACATGTTCAGTCCGGTCTGGTGGAGTTGTACAATGTCTGACCAATGTAGACCAAAATTACTTTGGCCACATTCAGTACACTTCCAACTTCGCCCATGTTAAAAAAATGTTGAAGATCAAAAACAGATGGTGACAAAGGTTAGTCTTGTCAGTTGTTAGTCTGGGCAGTGTGGACTGGCAGTTGGTTTTCTGAACATTCTAAAGACTGCCCGCTGCTCATTGCCAACAACTGCCAACTTTAGAATGCTGTAGTTGGTTGGCGTTTGTTGGGGCAGTGTGGAAGCACCTTTAGACTCCATTTTACTTTACTATTACCACCCTCTGGAGATGTATGCTGTCTTACCACATACGCCTTCTGTGTTAATATTATACAGTACGGTTACTGTATAATACATGTTAATACTGTGTTGTGTTGGTATATATATTTTGTATTTTCTTGTGCAGTTCTGTCTCTTTCCCTTCAACCCTATGTCATATATCCCCTCTGTCCCATTACGCAGTGTTAGTCCTGTTTTGCACCTTTCTATCCTCCTAAAATTTCACAACATAATAAATATATGTGCCAATAAATAAATAGAAACTTGAGTTGCTTTCATTCAGGTTCTTTTTCCACTGCCAGTCTGAGGTTCTCTATGCTCTGTATTAATTCTCTGTCCTCTCTGAGGAAGCTGAAATGCCCGCAGATGCAGTATGGTACCAATTTGCCAGCTATCGCCACAGGAAATGTCTGTCTTCTTGTGGAAGATTCCTTCCTCTCCCTCTGCGCTGGCTTCTTCTTGCTGCATGGGCTTCTCCTCCCCCTGTATCTCCCGCCAGCAGCCATGTTGTCTGACATCGCCATGTGTGAGCCCACTGATGTCTGCTGGCGTTACTCAGGGTTCATTAGTGTGCTTCTGTACCTACATATAGTTTAGCACTGTTCCTTCACACTGTACAGGGTGGACAGAGAAAACTGGACCACTGTTTAAATGACTATATCTCCTCAATCATTGCAAATTACACACAAATTACAGCTTATTTGGTTCTCTTTCCAGTAATATCATGGTTCATGACCATGCAAACAATGGTATGACCAGCATGGCCATTTGGGAAAAAAAAGTTTTCAAAACTTACTGAATCACTGAAGATGGGTAAAAAAAAGGCAAAAGTTGTTTATTTCACATTTTAAAGTTGATGGGGGAACGATGAAACAAAAAGTGAACAGCTTGCCAGCTTGAAGTCAGTGGCATTGTTTACCTGCATCTTGGTGGAAAACTTGACTTTTAAAGTCGACAATTGGGTTGCATTTGGGTCACATACCAGGACGATGATTCAAACAGTCAGCTTCCTTGTGCTTCTCGACTAAGATGTTTTCATTGTTGAAAAGGATGGAGGCCACAGTAAACACCTTTTCAAAGTTAGTTTAAAACAGGATCTGAACTTGATACCTAAAATCAAAATGCAAATATGAGAAGGCATTATGGCAACTTTCTTTCATGGGTATTTTCAATTGGCCATATTGGTCATATCCTAGCTTGCATGGTCATACACTTCACAGAAAACTGGATGAGCTTTAATTTACATGTTTTTTTAAACTGTGCAGTGTTTCCCACAGATGTTTTTGACTATGGCTATGGAAGGGCAGTGTACTTAGAAGTAATTAAAAGTAATGCAAACAAAAGAGACTGGTTGAAACATCGGTATGCACTGGTATGGCGAAAATGTTTTTTTTTTTCATGTTCCATATTTAGACTATGGCAGGGCAAATTAGACTATTAGTCTCATCAATGTATGGGAAGCACTGCTGTGGTAACCTCAGTGATTAAGGAGATATACCGCCCTACAAAGCCAAAAGGCAGTAACTACATATTTTGTCACATTGAGGTTTGACTGGGAATTGACTTTATAACACCTCTTTGTCTTGTGACTAAATCGCTTGCTTCTTGCTATTAAGAAAGTACATAAAAGCATCACCACTATTATACAATGTTGACCTGAGCAGTATGACAACATTAAAGGCATTTTTCTCAGTTTCTATGTTCACGTACAGTAGTTACTGCACTTTGCCTTTGCAGGGCAGTATAGTAATTTAAAGAGTGGTCCAGTTTTTGTTGGTTCACACTGCATATGTTACTATATTCTAGCCTAGTGTTTTTCAAAGTTTGGTCCGTGAACCACTAGTGATCTGCAAGAAATCCCAAGTGGTCCGTGAGCAGTTGTGTTAAAATATCTTTTTTTTTTTTTCATGTTTCTTATGTTACCTATGCTATGCACAGTGTGTTTAAATGACATGCATATCATACCATTCCCTAGTCAGGGCTGTGATGCTACACCAATTCATGTAGGTCCATGAGGTTCTTTTTAAGCGGAATAAGTGGTCCTCAGTCTGAGAAACACTGTTCTGGTCATTGGGGTATATTAGTGCCATTCCATACGTCCATACAGTAAGGCACCATTCTTTAACACTATACACTATAATGTACTGTACAGTACTATATGGTAATGTTATATATATATGGTGTAGTGCATGTGCTGGGAATCTCTTGTGCTGTTTGTCTTGCTGACTACACAGTGAAGTTAGGGTTCCTCAAAGCTGGGGAATATCTTTCAGCATTTCTCTCATCCTGTCAACATTTAATCAGAAACAGACTGAGGCTGCTGGAAACGTTTCATGAACGTTATCCTCCTCCTACGCAAACACACACATGCACAGGCAATAAAACCACCAGATGTATATTTTTTTCTAAAAATGTCTAATAAACTCATGTGCCGCCTGTTTTGTCTGTTCAGAAGAGTGGCGAGATTAAAAACCACTTACAAACACACCCACGCACAGACACACAGACACATATTCACACACACAGACAAACACAAACTATGTACCTAATAACTGCACCATCCACTGCTTACTAAAGACATGTCCCCCTACACCAGGAACAAACACAGGACAGCATTTAACATTACTGTTATGACACTGAGGAAGAAATTTTGCCTTTTAAATAACATAAAAACAAACAAACAACAACAACAAACAGACTTCCTGGCATGTGTGTCTCAAGAGACCTGTAGCATGGCTGATTCTAAAACCTAACCCTCTAAAAGCCACTTTGGATCACTTTCTGTTATGAGCACCGGCTAATGGATCTAATGGTACCGGGGCCATTACCGCTGGGTTAACCCCACACGCTGCCGATTCACTGCACCCCAGACACGAGCCACTCGATAGAGCTGGAGGCCACCACATCGGCCTAATGTTCACCAGCTGAGCCTTTTACCAGAGGAGAAGCCAGGTCTGAGAGGCTGAGGTCACCTAATCAGCGGTACTGATAATGGCTGACCATCCGTCCGGTCTGTGTGAGACGATGACAGGTCAGCGGAAGCCAAATGGGCTGTTGTTTCTCTCACAACTGCTTCTATAGCCTACCCTACATTTCAAAAGTTACATTAAAAGTTGTAAGATACAAAATGTTCACTAGTACTTGGGCCAAAAAATTCACGTTTCTATTTGTCACTCAAAATAACGGCATAAAAACAGAAAGAAGTCAAGCAGAACAGAAAAGACCTAATGAATGTGTGCTTAAGGGTTAAAAAGCACAGCATTCTTTCAAGAAACCCCATATTTAGTAATGTTAACATGCACTCCAAAAGCTATACCTCTGAAAACATCTGTTCATTTGTATCAGCTGTTCAGGAGATTCTCCCTTGTTTTCTGCACAAAGGCGCTCTCCACAGATATTAAAAGAAGGGAATGCAGAACATACCTGAAGTGTAAACCTCCGGGAGCTGGATACTACACAGCAGATCGACTGACCAACAGTTCCCGTGCGTGAAATACTTTTTCCGCAGGCTCAACTAGTTTTGTTTCCCAAATTCCACAAGTGGGCTCGCGTTATGGAATGTGTGGGGCTATTTCCGTGGTATTCCTTACATTTTGGGAAGCTCTTCTGTGCCGACCGGACCCCTGGTTGTAGAGATGTGAATGATAAAGACCTTCCTAACCATTACCACGCCGCTGGGGGAATGCGCCCCCATCCAGTTGTCCAATTGATTTAGAGCTGGAGGCGCAAGGAAGGAGAGGGAGGACCAGGAAGAGTTTTCAGAAATATTGGCTCCGTTTCCATCCCTAGTCAATCTCCCACTTACTCGGGAGCGCGACGTCAAGAAGCAGATCTTTTGTGACACATATGGTAATGCTGAAACCACGAGTCTCCGAAGCCACATTTGTAGGAAAACACTTTTTGACGATGTTGTTTCACTAATCACCATGGGATTCCTTTTTGGCCCATATAGCCTACATTCTATTTGTGTCAGTAAAAACAACTTAATTAGCTACCCCTGCTTTGTGACAGTCTTTCAAAGTTGTGTGTTACAGTCGCTGAAAGCTCTATTCCGGTGGGATTGTGGTGAGAACAGTTTCTTTTAGTAATTGGCCTCCTGTTTGTGGAACAGGGACTGTCTGATAAGGACACAATTTAGCTGTCAGACTCGCAGATGGCGATAATTTACAGCTTCGCCGTGAGAAGAAATATGCGCAGTGCACAAGGTTACGTACAAATGCCAACGGTGCCCATGGGGAAAACATGGAGGCTTCGAGAGGCACATAGCTAAGCAAGTGTAAATAAATGGGCACGGGGAAAATCGCATTCTTATCACCGCAGGCCTGACATTCTTGATCGCCTGTCGCACCGTGGACAACCTCAGGACCAGGCTGTGGAGCCCAGGGAGGCATGAGGAATCTCTTCGAGTGTGTCTATTACCCTCTCCGTCTTTTTTGGACTGTAATAGCAGAGCATGTGGAGCCCGGTAGTGGCATCCAGGCTGCTAGGAGTGAGTGATGCTCCTTCATAAAGGCCAAATTGGAGCCTGATGTTGTTCGGCGGGCACATTCCCACGAAGCCGCCTCACCTAAATCACCATGATGACCATCTAAGGAGCCGTTCGCCTGCACGCCTCCATGTAGCGCTTCAAAACCGGGGCTCCTGGTAGGCATTAGAGCTATCTCGCGGTGACCCTCGAGCATGACACGGTGCTTAGGGGCCATTACGAGAACTGCGTGCACAAGAAAGAGCTGGATTACATCACAGCATTCTCTCTTTCGCCTGCAGACACACACACACACACACACACACACACACGCTTACAGTACATCTTACAACTGGCATTCCGTTGTGCTATTTCTGTAGTAAGTTGTATAGATTTGCAGGGAGAGGGAGTGTTTGTGTTTGTGTATGTAATGTACATTCCATTGGAAAGACTGTAAATCAGACAGACACACACACACACACACACACACACACACACAAAGGACAAATAGCAGAGATAACAAAAATGTACTAAGGGCACACAATTATGAGGCATTACAACACTTCAGAAGTATAACATGAGCCCCCTCTGTTTAACAGATCCAATCCTACTGTCTTCACCCCGCCCAGCACACACAGACACAGACACAGACACACACACACACACACACACACACACACACACACACACACACACACACACACACACACACACACACACACACACACACACACACACAGACATCTGTGTAATAGCAGAGATAGTGGTTACTGCAGACAGTTATAAGTCCAAGTGTTTTAGACAGACCCTTCTGTTTTACACACTGAATATCACAACTCTACACATACACACAAACACACGTCTCTGTCTATTGCTCTCTCTCTCTCTCTCTCTCTCTCTCTCTCTCTCTCTCTCTCTCTCTCTCTCTCTCTCTCTCTCTCTCTCTCTCTTCTCTCTCTCTCTCTCTCTCTCTCTCTCTCTCTCACACTCACACACACACACACACACACACACGCACACACATGCACACACACACACAGACATCTGTGTAGTAGCAGAGATAGCGGTTACTGCAGACAGTTACAAGTCCAAGTGTTTTAGACAGACCCTTCTATTTTACACACTAAATATCACAACTCCACACATACACACAAACATACACGTCTGGGATATAAATTCACATCACAGTTTTATCAGGTGTTTCAGTTAAGGTTGCAATCATGCCATTGCTTTTGTTCAATTTAATACAGTTAATTAGAATAGCTCTATTGGCATGACTATTTGACTATTTAAGAATAGCTTTTATTAAAGCATAGGACATACACCAGAACAGCCCTCTCTCTAACTTCCCTCATATGCATGTGTTTGCCCCTCGTCTCTTTCTCCCTTTCCCTCTCTCCACGTTGTCATTCTCTCTCTCTCTCTGTCTGTCTCTCTTTCTTTCTCTCTCTCTCTCTCTCTCTCTCTCTCTCTCTCTGTCCCCCCGCCCCCCAGGGCTCTCCTCTGGCAGCTGCTCCCACACACGCACACACACACACACACACACACACACACACACACACACACACATACAACACACACACAAACATGTTCTGCCTCATTTACCCTTGACTCACTAGCTTTGCCCTCTAATTCAATTACGAGTTGTCTGCCAGAGCTGCAGGGATTAAGCCTGACCAGCAGACACCTGCTGCAGTGCATCGTTCACCCACCAGCAGGGCACCTGACCTCATCACCAGCCCCACCATAACACCTGACCGCATCACCAGCCCCACCATAACACCTGCCCACATCACCAGCCCAACCATAACATCTGATCACATCACCAGCCCAACCATAACACCTGAACACATCACCAGCCCAACCATAACACCTGACCGCATCACCAGCCCAACCATAACACCTGATCACATCACCAGCCCCACCATAACACCTGACCGCATCACCAGCCTCACCATAACACCTGGCCACATCACCAGCCCAACCATAACATCTGATCACATCACCAGCCCAACCATAACACTTGATCACATCACCAGCCCAACCATAACACCTGACCGCATCACCAGCCCCACCATAACACCTGCCCACATCACCAGCCCAACCATAACATCTGATCACATCACCAGCTCAACCATAACACCTGATCACATCACCAGCCCAACCATAACACCTGACCACATCAACATTCCAACCATAACACCTGATCACATGACCAGCCCAACCATAAGGGCTCATTCACACCGACTTGAGCGTGTACAGCATATAACCGTGTACAATATGTTTGTATGGTGACAGAATACACTCAGATCATGCGTGCGGTGTGAATAGTCTATTTTTTTTAACATGCATTCTAAACGAATACGGACAGAAAACGGGCACGCGCTGTATACACAGAGTGTTTGGTGTGAATGAGCCCCGGTTGGCATATATACTGGACCCTGAGCTAGTGTTCTGCCATGCATGCAAAAATACTCACCTTCATTTCATTTCATTTTGAGGAGGTTTAAGTAGTTTTTGTTTCCATTTAAAGTGTAGGTAAGTTAGCAGGGCCTGTTTTTTTGTTCCTTTTTGCTTCCTGTGTTTTTGTATTCTTATGGATGCTTTTATGTTGCTTTGCTATCCAAATGAATTTTTTTTTCCAAATTTTTTTTGTAATTGCCTCAGACTTTCAGTGCTCCCCAGCACTCCATAACGCCTGACCAGTTCAGCCATCGTCAGTGCCTGTCTTGTGTTGCCATGGCAACAGCTGACCCTGTCACCAGCCACTGCCAGGTGTGGGCACAGCATGTCCACACCTGTCTCACATCCCCATGACAACACCTGACTATTTCACCTGCCCCTTGGCAGGCTGCTCCACCACAGGTGGTGTTGATGATACGTGTTTGTATACACAGGGCTTGTTGTCTTTGCATGTGATACTGTACATAACCCAGAGGGAGGAAAAGTGTGCATGTGTGTGTGTGTGTGTGTGTGTGTGTGTGTGTGTGTGCCTGTATATATATATGATACACGTGCATGGTGTGTGTACACACAGAGCTTGTTGTCTTTGCATGTGATGCATAACCCAGAGGGAGGGAAAGAGTGAGTGTGTGTGTGTGATAGAAAAGGATGATGGAAGGCAAGGGGGGGGGGGGGTAGAGGGGTGTATATTGGGGGTGAGAGGGAGGAGAGAGGGGGAAAGATGGTGTGATAGAGAAGGATGATGGAGGACAAGAAAGGTGGAGGTAGAGGGGTGTATATTGGGGGTGAGAGGGAGGAGAGAGGGGGAAAGATGGTGTGATAGAGAAGGATGATGGAAGACAAGAAAGGGGGGGGGTAGAGAGGTGTATATGGGGGGTTAGAGTGGGAAAGATAGTGTGAGGGGTAGAGGGGTGTATATTGGGGGTGAGAGGGAGGAGAGAGGGGGAAAGATGGTGTGATAGAAAAGCATGAGGGAAGGCTAGAAAGCAAAAATAAACTGCCTGAAGCAGACAACTTTATTAAACATAAGCATCCTCTTATCCCATCACATGTGGTGTGTGTGTGTGTGTGTGTGTGTGTGTGTGTGTGTGTGTGTGTGTGTGCGCGTGTGTGCTATATTGTGTGCTTGTGATCTAGTGCCTTACACAGATGTGACACACACACACTGCCAGAAATGCAAATAAATATTCACCTGTGCACATAAACATTGACCAATATAAAAATACACAGAGCAACACAAACATGCACACACACACACACACACACACACACACACACACACACACACACACACACACACACACACACACACACACACACACACACACACACACACACAAACACACAAACACACACTTACATGCATCAAACAGCAACCTGTGTATGAACTCTCTCATGGGTTCACAGGCAGGGCTTGTGTGTCTAACTCCACATTACTCAAACTGACAAAGTAGCAGCATGGTATTGTTCACACCCATAATGCACACACACACACTCTCTCACAAACACACACACACACACACACACACACACACACACACACACACACACAAGACAGACAACCATGTACATACAGTATGCATATAAACAACAGGTCACAGGTACACATACACCTGCAAACATACACTAGCACACACACACACACACACACACACACACACATGCAGTCATGCACGCACTCATGCACACACGCACACACAAAGCCAATAACCCTTTTGTGTCTGATGCAACTACCGAGAAACTGTAACTCAGGAGAGAGGAGCAAAAAAAAAAAAAAAAAAACAGCAGGTAGAGAACAATCTGGAAAGTCCCCAAAGAGACTTCTGGGAGGGAAAAAAATCAAATAAATAAATAAATAAATAACGAGAAATACATGCAACAAAAATAGCATCACAATTATAGCAGTTACTTCAGGCACGCCCAGACACAACCAGCAGTCTACACGCACACATGCAGGCAGGCAGTCAGGTGTGATTCATCTGTCTGGACTGGATGCAGGGGGGTTGGGGGGGGGGGGGGGGTGTGGTGTAAAGTTGTAGGTAGGTAGTGTAAAAAGGGGTGGAGGAGAGAAGAGAGGTGAGGTGTAAAGTTGTAGGCGGTGGAGGGGAGAAGAGAGGAGAGGTGTAAAGTTGTAGGTGGTGTAAAAAGGGGTGGAGGAGAGAACAAAGGTGAGGTGTAAAGTTGTAGATGGTGTAAAATGGGGGTGAGGGGAGAAGAGAGGTGAGGTGAGGTGTAAAGTTGTAGGTGGTGTAAAGTTGTAGGTGGTGTAAAAGGCGGTGGAGGGGAGAAGAGAGGTGAGGTGTAAAGTTGTAGGTGGTGTAAAGTTGTAGGTGGTGTAAATGGCGGTGGAGGGGAGATGAGAGGTGAGGTGTAAAGTTGTAGGTGGTGTAAAGTTGTAGGTGGTGTAAAAGGGGAGGAGGGGAGATGAGAGGTGAGGTGTAAAGTTGTAGGTGGTGTAAAGTTGTAGGAGGTGTAAGAGGCGGTGGAGGGCAGAAGAGAGGTGAGGTGTAAAGTTGTAGGTGGTGTAAAAGGTGGTGGAGGGGAGAAGAGAGGTGTGGTGTAAAGTTGTAGGTGGTGTAAAGTTGTAGTTGGTGTAAAACGGGGGTGGGGGGGGAGAAGCTGTAGGAGGTTGGTGGAGTGCAGGATGGGCAGGTGGAGGTGGTTATAAGCAGGCAGGCCTGCCCAGAGAAATGGCTGGGCCCTTGAGAAGATCTAATTCCCCCCTAAAAAAGGCCTATGGTTTCAATTGACTGAGCCTCCCCTGGTGGTTGGGTCCTGAAAAGCTTTCTTGTTTATCCTCCGTTATGGCAGCCCTTCAGGCAGGTGGAATGGGGTATAAGCAGGTGGAGGCGGGTATAAGCAGGTGGAGGTGGGTATAAGCAGGTGGAGGCGGGTATAAGCAGGTGGAGGCGGGTATAAGCAGGTGGAGGTGGGTATAAGCAGGTGGAGGCGGGTATAAGCAGGTGGAGGCGGGTATAAGCAGGTGGAATGGGGTATAAGCAGGTGGAGGCGGGTATAAGCAGGTGGAATGGGGTATAAGCAGGTGGAATGGGGTATAAGCAGGTGGAGGCGGGTATAAGCAGGTGGAGGCGGGTATAAGCAGGTGGACGTGGGTTTAAGCAGGAGGAGTGGGGTATAACAGTGTAGAGAGGTTGAGAATTTTGGGGGGGGGGGGGGGGGGGGGGGGGGCGTTGTTGGGTGGAGAGGTGTAGTTAGGGGGGAGAGGGGAAGAGGAGAGGTGTAGTTAGGGGGGAGAGGGGAAGAGGAGAGGTGTAGTTGGGGGGGGTAGAGGGGGAGAGGAGAGGTGTAGTTGGGGGGAGAGGGGGGGAGAGGAGAGGTTTAGTTGGGGGGAGAGAGGGGGAGAGGAGAGGTGTAGTTGTGGGGAGAGGGGGGGAGAGGAGAGGTGTAGTTGGGGGAGAGAGGGGGAGAGGAGAGGTGTAGTTGTGGGGAGAGGGGGGGAGAGGAGAGGTGTAGTTGGGGGGAGAGGGGGGGAGAGGAGAGGTGTAGTTGTGGGGAGAGGGGGGGAGAGGAGAGGTGTAGTTGGGGGGAGAGAGGGGGAGAGTAGAGGTGTAGTTGGGGGGAGAGGGGGGGAGAGGGGGGGTGTAGTTGGGGGGAGAGAGGGGGAGAGGAGAGGTGTAGTTGGGGGGAGAGGGGGGGAGAGGAGGGGTGTAGTTGGGGGGGGGGAGAGGTGTAGTTGGGGGAAGGAGAGGTGTAGTTGGAAGGAGAGAGGGGGGGAGGAGAGGTGTAGTTGGGGGAAGGAGAGGTGTAGTTGGAAGGAGAGAGGGGGAGAGGAGAGGTGTAGTTGGGGGGAGAGGGGGAGATGAGAGGTGTAGTTGGGGAGAGGAGAGGTGTACTTGGGAGGACAGGGGGGGAGAGGAGAGGTGTAGTTGGGTCAAGAGAGGGGAAGAGGAGAGGTGTAGTTGGGGGGGGGGGAGAGGTGTAGTTGGGGGGAGAGAAGGGAAGAGGTGAGGTGTAGTTGGGGAGAGAGAGAAAGAGGCATGGAAGGCTGGAGAGGAGGGGGGGGGGGTGAAGAAGGGTGTGGCGGAGAGCAAAGGTCTAGTTTTGGGGCAGAGAGGGTTGGGGAAGCTTGGGGGATAGAGAGGGATGGAGAGGAGTAAGGGGAGCAGGATCAAGTGGCCTGTAGAGGAGTGGCAAGATGGAGGGATAGAGGAGATTGGTGAGGAGGTGGAGAGGTAGAGGTGTAGCTAGAGGGAGAGAGGGATGGAGAGGAGTGAGAGGAGCAGTATGAAGTGGTGTGTAGAGGAGTGAGATGGAGGGATAGAGGAGGTTGGTGAGGAGGTAGAAAGGAGAGGTGTAGCTGGGGGGAGAGAGGGATGGAGAGGAGTGGAGAGATGGAGGGATGGAGGAGTTGGAGGAGGTTGGTGAGGTTGGAAAGGAGAGGAGAGGTGTAGCTGGGGGAGAAAGGGGGAGAGGAGAAAGGGGGAGAGGAGAGGTGTAGCTTGGGAGGTAGAGAGAGATGGAGAGGAGTGGAGAGATGGAGGGATGGAGGAGTTGGAGGAGGTTGGTGAGGTGGAGAGGAGAGGTGTAGCTGGAGGAGAAAGGGGGAGAGGAGAGGTGTAGCTTGGGAGATAGAGAAGGATGGAGAGGAGTGGAGAGATGGAGGGATGGAGGAGTTGGAGGAGGTTGGTAAGGAGTTGGAGAGGAGCAGTTGTTAGATCTCTGCTTCTGGGCCTCGTTACAATCCCTTGCAGATCCACGGCAGCCTCCTCCAGTTCTTCACTCCAAGTCATCACTATTCTACAACTCTCTCTCGTTCTCTCCCTCTGTGTTTTTTTTTCTCTCTTTCCCTCTCTCTCCCTTTCTGTCTGTTCTTTCTCTTTTCACTTTATCCCTCCCTTCCCCTCAGTTCTATTTCCCCCCAAACTACCTCTTTCTCTTCCCCAGCCTTACTCTTCTCCACTCTCAGTCAAACCTTTCTATTTCACTGCTACTTTGAACACTTGAACACTGAAGATGTGTGTGTGTGCATGTGTGTGGGTGTGTGTGTGTGTGTGCGTGAGAGCGATATCTTTGCCCTTTAGTCTAAGCCATGAGTGGTCCTTCAACCCAACACTTTTCCCAGATCATTAGCATTGCTGAATCTGCTAACCACATATGCGTGTGTGTGTGTGTGTGTGTATGTGTGTGTTTATTGCATGTGTCTGAGTGAGACACTATGGGAGATTATCTGGGAGTGTGTGAACAGGCAGATGGAGGTCGATCACATGCAGAAAGGATGATGGGGTTGTACTTCACAAACACACACACACACACATACACACACAAACACACACACACACACACGCTCACACGCACACAGACGCACACACACACACACACACACACACACACACACACACACACACACACACACACACACACACACACACACACACACACACACACAGCCCTAATGAGCATTTGGTTGAAGAGTTCAGCGGTAGGTAGACACATTCCCATGAAGGCCACATCGGAGGACAGGCCTTGTGAAGAAGACAGCACGCCAACATCAACAAACAAATAAGCGCCAGACAAACAAACAAGCAAACGAGCAAACGAGCAAACAAGCAAACGAGCAAACAAGCAAGCGAGCAAGCGAGCAAACGAGCAAACGAGCAAGCGAGCAATCGAGCAAGCGAGCAGCTCCGTGCCTGAATTATGAATCAGGATATTGTGCGATGCTTAGCTTCTGTTGGTTCCTCACTAGCCTGGCACGCCAGCGTTGCGTGACACACATGGCCTTTTGAAATGAATGTGTCCTGGCAAGCGGCGCTTCGTGTGCAGAGCACAGGTGATGCATTATGCAGTAATGCGGCTCAGTCTGCACGGAGACTCCGTTAGCGCCCTCACTCTGTTACGTAGAACGCTGGAGGAGGAAGAGGATGTGTGTGTGTGTGTGTGTCTTTGTTATGTAGAGGGCTGGAAGAGGCTGTGTGTGTGTGTGTTTTGTGTGTGTGTGTGTGTGTGTGTGTGTGTGTGTGTGTGTGTCTTTGTTATGTAGAGGGCTGGAAGAGGATGTGTGTGTGTGTGTGTGTGTGTCCTTGTGTGTGTGTAGTGTATGTGTGTATGTGTGTTTTTGTGTGCGTGTGCTTTTGTGTGTGTGTTTGTGTCTGTCTGTCTGCCTTTGTGTGTGCATGTGACTTTGTTAAGTAGAGCGCTGGAGGAGGACGCATGTGTGTGTATGTGTGTGTGTGTGTGTCCTTGTGTGTGTGTAGTGTATGTGTGTATGTGTGTTTTTGTGTGCGTGTGCTTTTGTGTGTGTGTGTGTTTGTGTCTGTCTGTCTGCCTTTGTGTGTGCATGTGTCTTTGTTAAGTAGAGCACTGGAGGAGGATGCATGTGTGTGTATGTGTGTGTGTGTGTGTGTGTCTTAGTTAAGAAGAGCGCTGGAGGAGGATGGCGGCTCGTGAATCTTTCAGGACTGAGGAGAGGCAGAGTTGACAGGCTGCGCACTGGGTAGAGCGGGAGGAACTTTCTGAAAAAGTTGTCAAAGTCTCGATCGATTGGCAGAACTGCAGCCAAAGGATAGGCCACACTCCAACATCCATACACACACATATGCACGGACGCACACACACACACACACCATGACATGGTGGTTAGAAAAAGACAGAGGTGATTTAATCTAAATAGAGTGATTCAGGTGTGTGTATGTGCGTGTGTGTGTGTGTGTGTGTGTGTGTGTGTGTGCGCGTGACCAGACACAGTGACACACATACACTCACACACTGTGATTTGAGTGGACTGATTCAGGTGTGTTTGTGTGTTTGGTGGCTAGTGGCTGTCCCATGATCCATACTTAAGCGAAGCGATGAGTCAGCCCTGCAGAAGAGGAGCTCCTCTCCACTACTCACAGCACTACTGATGGGGGACACACAGCACAGACTACCAGGAAAACACACTGCTGGTTTACATATTTACATATCACACACACACAAACACACACACACACACACACACAGACAAATGTGCACACAGGCAAGCACATGTATTATAAGTCCAAATACAAAGAAACCTAGACATACCAAAATCACCCCCAAAACACATACACATCAGAATCACTGCGCGCACACACACACACACACACACAAGCTCTCTCTCTACTTAGCTCTCTCTCTCTCACACACACACACACAGTGAATAGACACCCTCTCCTCGCAAACCGAGTTAACAAGCATGGTTGTGCAGACAGAAGGACTGGGATATAGCTGGACAGAGTAAATGTATAGGTGCTTATGGACACACACACACACACACACACACATGCACACACACACACACAGCAGCAGGATGCTCCTTTGAAAGCATAACTTTTCAAGCGAGCAATTATTTCCCACAGAAAGGAGAGAGAAACTGGAGCTCAGCAAGGGCACCTCGGGAAGAGAAATCTAATTTGGGGAAACAAAGTCTCTTTCAAAGTGCTTTATAAAGATGATCAAATTGTATGATCGTCTAAAAGTGCAAATATATGCATGATATACAAAATCTCACTACTCTTTCTCTCTCTCTCTCTCTCTCTCTCAAACACACACACAGTCCCAAAGGTGAGTTTAGCGAGACATTTTGAATTTATAGTAAACCACTGTCTGCATTATTTTTACAGGCCAAAGATAAACCAGATACGTTAAAATACCCAACTGATCCTAGGCATCAACCGAAATTCCTGACAGATTCACATTCACAGATATCAACTAAAATACCTGTCAACGTTGGATGTCTTATAATGTCTTTAGTCAGATACTTTGCCTTCTAAAACAAGATTTTGTGTGATGCTCTACACAGGATTTTACTCAGGTCATTTCTGAAGCAGCATGTAGAGAATATCTCATAATAAAGAGCGATGGTCAATTTTGCCAAAGAGTAACGTGACAACAATGTGGCTCCGCAACTCCCAGAAAGACACAGTAGCTCATTTCCTGCTCCTCACCTTTGCCTACTGGCCTCTGTCCATCTATTGTCCATCCATCCGTCCGTCCGTCCGTCCGTCCGTCCGTCCGTCCGTCCGTCCGTCCGTCCAGCTCATGAGCCGGGCTGGCCGGCGCACACACAGGTGTCCAGGGTGAGGGTTCCTGTCTGATTAGGGTTTGTGGGTTTGTGCCCCCTAGACCTGGCGGCTGTCACCTCTCACCACATGGCAGATGAATGCAGCTTTGCTCCACTCTGACAGTCTGCAAGGGCCGAGCCTCGGTGAGTGAGTGCAGTGCCGCTTCTGGACACTAGGGGGCAGTGTAGTCATAGGAATTCCCGCACGCTGGCATTGACCGCAGTCTAGTGTGCGAGTGAAGCGCTTGTAATAGAGAACCAGTCACAGCGACAACAGCTACACGTGAGCAGCTACACTACTGCACAAGGGAACAGCGAGGCAGCGAAGGAGAAAAACACCCCAGGCTCCAGGCTAGCACTGGGTACATGCACACATGCACACACACACAGACACAGTTCAACCACAAACACACACACACACACACACACACACACACACACACACACACACACACACACACACACACACACACACACACACACACACACACACACACATTCCACATCTATAACAGCACTCTTTACGTTGTTCGTGTTCATATTCTAGAGATGTAGTGGTTTTATGGTGGTTAGGATAATAGTGGTTTTAAGGCATATTATGTGTATTGATTTTTCACACATTTACATAACTGTTCAGAAGCTGGTTGTTAGTGCCAACGTGCGTGTTGGCCATATCCGTATCCATGCAGTGAGGATGGAGTGTGTGGTTGTGGTGGATGGAGTGTGTGGTTTCAACCGATGCTGGTTGTATTCAGCTGGGTGAAGTTCAGGCGTACAGTGCCTGGAATGGTAACAATTATTTCTCACAGTTTTTCTAGGGTTAGAAAACTGAAGAACTGCTCCCCCCCCCACGTAACAAAAAAACCTCAAGACCACCCCCCCCCCCCCCCCCCCCCTTGTGATGCTAACATGACTATGGTATAAATGCATGCATACCATCACAACCCCAACAAGTGCAATCAGAGATGGCAACCCGGTCCCCCATGTGGACGGACAGGGTCACTGCAATACGGGCGGACAGGCACCCAGACAGACACACACACACACACACACACACACACACATACACACACACGGACAGGATCATTGCAATACCTGGTCAATCCCCTCCGGGGGATCAGGTAACTATGGAATGGCATGAATATTATATACATTCCATTTAAAAACACTGTGCATAGCATAGGTAGCTTAAAAAATAATATTTTGACACTTTGAGAAACACTGCCCTATGCTATATGCATTACGTCTTGGTGATAGCTAAATGTATTTGGGTCCATTCTGTACGATTTGGAGGTCAGGAGCCTTACAGGTTTTGCTTTAACCAGAAGGAGCGAGAGCGCAGCAGGTAGGTTTACATTTTTATCTTATCTTTTTATCTTTTATGCTTTTACATATTGTAGTTTTTAATTTTGTTAGGCACATTGGACATTGGTAAACCCCCTCCCCGTCATACTTCATTTCATTTTGTGCAAAGGGTCTGGACTGGAATCTCTTGAGGGTCACGTAGTCGGCCCCAGCAAGACCAATCCAGTCAGCGAACAGAGGGTGTGTTCATTAGCCATGATGTTGACCTTGTGTGCTACATTTGAATTGTAGTGCGTAGGTAGGATAATTACTAATTGCATGACGACCAGGCGTTAGCGATTGGGTAAAGGCAGAACCACTTGTTTTAAACTTCACCTCCAGGAAGAAATAGTTTCTGACGGTGTCTGGTCCAGACCCTTTGTACAAAATGAAATGAAGTATGAGGGGCTGGTTTACCAGGCCACATTGAACTGTCTTTGTGTATTAAATGTGCTTAAAAATGATGAATTTAGAAAGTGCTGAAGATGAAGCCCTGACCAGGGCTGATTTGGCGAATGGGCCAACTGGGGGTCCAGACTCAGGGGGACAGAGGGGGTCCGGTCCAGGGCAGAAGCCCTACACGCACATCCATGTATCGGTAATTAGCTCAGCGGATCAAATGTTCAAGAGTGAACCAACCACTCCAAGCAATTTTCAAGGCAGAGCACCATAAAATCTGATTTTGCACTCCCCAAAATTGTGTGGAAAAATGGCTTAGCCACCTGGGTGGCTGGGGGTTGCAAAACTATTCTGTGCCTGAGAACACTTCATAATCCATAATCCAGCCCTGTCCCTGACCCTGACAGACCTGCGACTGCCCAGACGTGCTCAGCACCGGACTTCAGACGTACAGTAAAGCATGGCCAGCTACCACTCACAGAGCAAAACAGATGATGACACATGGACAATGGCAGCACATTGTCCGTTTGTCTGTCCAACACATGAGATAAGCAGCTGGACCAGCTGCCCTAATTGGGCTGGACATGACACATATTTGTATCTGTTTGTGTATGTGTGTGTGTGTTCCTGTGTGTGTGTCAGGCTGTTCACTGGTGTGTGTATCTGCTGCTGCTGTGTGTGACTGTGTATTTGTGTTGATAACTGTGTGTGCCTAAATGTGTGTCAGTGTGTTGTGTGCCCAATGTTGTATGCCACTGCAGTGTGTGTGTGTGTGTGTGTATGTGTTGGTTTAGCCCAGTGGTGTGTGTTGCTGCCCTGAGAGGCCTTTGAAGGGATTTCCAAGCAGCGGCTCTCAGGCTGAATGGTCGGCTTCACACACTCTCCCCCTTCACACACTCCCAGAGTCCATGAGCCCCGACAGAAAGGGCCATCTCAACAGACACTCTCTTTGACTCTTTGAGAAGGCCAACTCTTATTTTCTGCCTCTCTCTCTCTCTCTCTCTCTCTCTAATGATTTGTCTTATTCTCTCACTCATCCCCCCTTCTCTCTCTTCATTTTCCTCTCTGCTGCTTTCCTTCTCTTGTTTTCTCACTCATATTTTCTTATTATCTCTCTATCTCTCTCTTTCAGTCTCTTTATATCTTTTGTCCCTCTCTATGTTACCTCGTTTTCTGTCCTTGTTTTGTCTACTCCCTTCCCTCATATTCTTTCTCTCTTTTATCTTTTCTTCTCCCTCTCTTCCTCTCTTCTCTTCGTCCCTCCTTCTCTCAATCTCTGTTTTTTTTTTCTTTTCTCGGTCTTTGGCCCCTGTAGCGGTTCTCATTAGGGACGGTGGCTTCTGAGCACGCTCCAGACCCCTAGCATAAACAGCCCCCCTCCGTGCCTGCCCCCCGCCCCTGAAACGCCACACAACAGAAGACACAATGTGGGCTTTTCTCCGGGTATTAGTAGTGCCAGGCTTGATGCCATTGCTCCCTCAGTGGCGAAGCTGCCGGGGGCTGGGGCTAATCCAATTTACTGCCCTGGCATTTATTACAGGCGTTTCACTGGTGCTCGGGTGCCATGACGCTACAGCGCTACGCTTTGATGGCTAGCCTAGCGTGGTATAGCCTAGCACAGAGGAGGGCTAATGAGAGGCAGACAAACTCGCAGTGGGTAATTATAGCTAGCCTAAGATGTCTGTGTAGATTCTCATTCATCCAGGTCATGGTAGTAAAAGGAGCTACTGTAAGTTGTAAGCCACTGGACTTCTTCTTGCAGCTAGCCTAGCACAGCATAGCCTAGCATGGAGAGGCGCTAATGAGAGCTACACAAACTCACTGGATATAAGCCTCTGCTGTGCACCCTTCATCTCTTGTCAACAATATTCACCACTCTCCCTCTATCTGTTTGTCCTCTCTATCCCTATGTTCTCTACCTCCCCCGAGTCCCCCGGTTCTCTCTGTAGCCTTTTGTTCCTGTTCTCTTCCTCTGCTGATTCTCTCCATCCCTCCCTGCCCCTGCCTTTCTCTGTCTTGCAACACTGTTCTTCCATTGTATTTCGTCTCTCTGGCCCCTCTGGCTTGCTCTCTCCATGCCTCCTTTTCTCCGCCTGCTCTTCCTCTCCCCCCTCTACATCCCTCTATCTATCCCTTCATCCCTCCCTCTCTTGAGCTTTCCTGCTTGGCCTATGGGCTGGCTTGGCATGACAGTGTCATTCTGGCCTCTCATGTCTCTCACCTACTGCTGTTCCCAGATGGGAGCCAGCCTCCTTCCTCACACATAGGTGTGTGTGTGTGTGTGTGTGTGTGTGTGTGTGTGTGTGTGAGAGAGAGAGTGTTGGACAGAGATTGCTTATGTGTGTGCATGGCAGGCACAGAGAAATGAAAACAATGTATTTGTAGAAAGATGATATCCAGAAGGTTTTCTGTTTGTGTATGTGTATGCATGAGTGAGATTGCATCTCTTTTTCTGTGTGTGTGTGTGTGTGTGTGTGTGTGTGTGTGTGTGTGTGTGTGTGTGAGAGAGGGAGAAAGGCACATAGAAAGTGAAACAGAGGGGTGAGCAAAGTGTGTGTAGAAAGATGATATCCATAAGGCCTTTTTGTTTATGTGTGTGCTGTTGTGCATTTGTGTGAGATTACATCTCTCTTTTTCTCACCGTGTGTGCCTGTCTTAGGGGTTTCTTGTGTGTGTGTGTGTGTGTGTGTGTGTGTGTGTGTGTGTGTGTGTGTGTGTGTGTGTGTGTGTGTGTGTGTGTGTGTGTGTGAAAGGAAAGCATCAGAGAGTTTGAATGTGAGGAGAAAAGGGATACTGAAGAAAAAATAAGTATGAATGAAAGGGGTTGTGTGTGTGAGTGTGTAAGAGAGAGATTAGAGCTCTATGTATGTGAGTGTGTATACATGAGTGTTGTGTATCGTACGTGTGAAAGATTGTGGGTAAATGTGATGTGAAAGAGTTTATTTGTGTGTGAGAGATTACAGCTATGTGTGTGTGTGTGTGTGTGTGTGTCCTGGTTGGTGAGTAAATAGCAGGGGGTGAAGGGGTAAAACCCAGCTGGCCATCCAGCGAATCTCCTGACATTTTACCAGCTTCCGCTCAATCCCTGCCTGCTCTACACCAAATTAAAAAAAAAAAAAAAACTCTCTCTCACACACACACACACGCACACACACACAAAAATTCTCATTCAGAGTAAACAAGTTCCATTGTGTGGAGAGGAAAGGATGGGTATGCAGCCTAGCACAGTAAATGTATAGATACATGCTGACACATGCAGACACACAGAGGCAATCTCCCACACACAAACATACTTGTATGCACTCACAGACACACAAAGACCCCACACACACACAAACAGATGCAATCTAGGACACACACACACACACACACACTCACATTTACAGCAGAAAACACCCTCCGTAGTGAGCTGGCACATACAGTGAATAGACAACCTCTCCTCTCACACGGACTTAACAAGCACGATTGTGCAGACAGAAGGACCGGGATATAGCTGGACACAGTAAATGCATAGATACTTATGGATGCATGCGTGTGCGCCCACACACACACACACACACACACACACACACACACACACAGACCAGAGACAAGCTGAGGTAGGTTGTGGTTTGTAGCATCTTTGTTGCATTTGATGGATCACTGGAGACCAATATTGCCACACACACACACACACACACATACACACACACACACACACACACACACACACACACACACACACACACATTACATAATGGCTTTTTTTTTGACATTTTTGTTTCCTCTTTTCTTTTGGTCTTTTGATGTACACTGATGGTGTATTCAAAGTCGATCAAGTGTGAATTGATGCCATATTTCAATTAGTTGATGCCATATTTCAATTAGTTGGCAAAGTTGGCCACTCTGAATTAGTTTGCCTGAAAAGCCTTTCATTAACACAAAGGCTGTGTGTGTGTGTGTGTATGTGTGTGTGTCTCATCACTTGATTAAAGCAGCTGGGAAGGTGTGTGTGTGTGTGTCACGTCACTCAAGTATAGCAGAGAATTGCTGCTGACGATTACAGTAATTACATAGGCGTGTGGATTAGCCCTCACAGAACGCGTGAGTACGTGTGTATATTATGTGCGTGTGCGCATGTGTGTGTATGCAACATACTGACAGTGTATAATTAACTGTGGCATTACATGACAGTTTACATATATTCTGTGTGTGTGTGTTTGCATGTGTGTATTCACATGTGAAGCAATGATCAAAGAATGGCATTTTCAGACAACATTTCTTTAATACAAAGTCAACATATCTACATACACAGTGGTTTTAAACCAATTATTGTTTCAGTTAGAATTAACAGTTTGAAAGCAATAGCACTTGGCCCTCATACAAAGAAAAACTATCTTGCTTTTTGCCCTGTTGTTTTTTCTTCTTCTTCTTTTTGTGTTTTTGTTGGCTGTTGTGTGTATACTTTTTGGGTGGCATCAGTTCAGTGTCACGTGTTCCGTTCCTCGGAACCGCTCATGGGTTTGGGTCACTGTAGTCCGCTGCGCTGCACAAGAACTATGAGCGCATGGATGCTCGCCCACACACCCTCTTGGATTGAATGTGTCAGAGTCAGCGTCCTGCTGTCAAATGTCCCACAAATGTCCCCACCATTTGACACATCCTCCCTCCTTCCCTTCCCTTCCCTTCCCTTCCCTTGCCTCCACCCCTTCTCGAGGAAAGAGAACCCCCAGACACGCCAACAGAACACAACACCCCTCTCCCTGCCTGCCAGCCAGCCAGCGGCTCTCTACAGCTGGAGTCAAGGGGGGCGCTGCTGGGCGGTGGGTCGGGCAGTGGCAGTCACACACACACGCACACCACTTAGGTGGGGGTGGGGTGAGGTGGGGGTGAGGGTAAGGGTGGTGTTTGCACAGGACGCAGAGAAACCGGACACACCAGCCAGTCTCATGGTGCCCATGGGATGCCAATCAATACTTGAGGACCATAAGGGGGAAAAGGACTATGGATCAAAGGTGATGGCTGAGCCCTCAGCACACCCCCAGCAAGCAGAAGTCTGACAGAGAAAAGCCTTCAGGTGTGTGTGTGTGTGTGTGTGTGTGTATGCAGAGGGAGGGGGGGTGGTTATCAAACATCCTTATCAGCTCATTAACAGCTCAACAAGGGGGCCGCACTGCAGCCAAAAGAATTCTGGGAAAAACAGGGCCTTTGTGACATCCCTTTCAGCACACTGTGGAGATATGGGGCGTTACTATGCAAAATCAGGGTGTTTGTTGCTATGGCAAGAAGGGGGCGTTGCCATGGCAAGCAGGGGTCAGGGAAAGGTTTGAGTTGGTGGGAACATTCACACAGACACTGCAGAAAGCTTCCTCATTAGCACGACACTCTGTACCGAGGGCAGATATCTCGAGGGTCAAATGATACAAATACATATAATATATATTTGCTTATTTACAGGTATGCAGGATCATAACTGGTATATAACAAATGAATGAACGGCTGATGTTTTGGAAATAACGATAACAAAAAAAAAAAACAAAAAAAAAAGAAAATGTTAAAAAGGGAAAGGGTAGGATGTTAGCATAGCCTGTACAAAGTGTACAGCTGAAATGTCTGGTCAGGTCAAAAAAGAATTAGTTTTATTTTTTTTATATATATATATTTAAGGTCTGTCTAATTTCATTAAAAAAGAAAGTTCATCTAGCTCTATTCAGCTCAAAGAGTCCAGATCTCTGAGCTGCTTCAAATTGCCCTTCCCCTTTCCTACACACACACACTCGAGTCCTTTCGGATTCTCCTTTCACTTTTAAAAGAGGAACAAAAAAACATCAGTAAAAAAAACTCCCATTTTTTTACACAAACAATGAAAAGTTCATGAGTGGTACAAAAAAAAGGATAATTAAAAAAAAACAAAAACAAAAAAAAAAACTAAATAAAAAAAGTCTAGTCTAGATTTGGATACATCTTTATATTCTGCTTTTAAATATGTAGGCCGGTGTGTGTCTATGTGCGTGTACATCCCCATACACATACGCACACACCTAAACCTCATCTGTAACATCTCTACTGTGAAAAAATAGAATGTCTTTCAACATAATATGAACAGGTACGCTTTTTTTTTCTTTCTGGCTATTCTCTTTAATTTTTTATTTCTTTAAATGAGTAGATCTGTTAGAAAGTCAAAAAAAAGCTTGTTCTAGGTTCTAGGTTAAAGAACAGAATGTCTACAGAAAAGGGGTTGTGGTGAGCTGTAATGATAGTAACAATAAGGCTCTCAGGAAATAAGACAGATTACGCACAACCTCTTTAATATCTCTGTGGTGAAATAAGACAGATTACGCACAACCTCTTTAATATCTCTGTGGCTGTGCACACACAGGAGATTTTACTGAGAGGGGAGGGAGGTGGGCAACTCCTGGTACATGTCATACATACGCAATCACACACACACACAAACACACACACACACACGCACACGCACACACACGCACACACACAGTCAGTCACACTCACTTGCACGAGGTGCCCTAATTTAATGATGTTTAGTTCACAAACATGATTTCATTCGTTTTTTTTTTTCTTTTTCTTTTCCTGGTGACCCGTCCCCGACTCATACTGGTGGATCTTTCTGAACCTTTCCAGGTCTTTCTGCACATGTACAGCAAACAGATGAGAGCAGCATGTTTGGCATAACAAGCACAACTAGGAATCTCTCACACACACTTACACACAGACAGAGTCCGTTGACGTGAGACACCAGTTCGAACAGACGGCAATGGAGGTTGGGCACTGGAGACACTCACAGGTGTCAGGAGCAGACACTGCTACTTCCCATGCTCTCGGCTCCCCTAGCAGTAGTTCCTTTGCTGAAGGTTCTCCTCAAAGTAGTTCCTCAGCTGAAGGTTCTCCTAATGGTAGTTCCTCAGCTGGTTCTCCTTACAACAGTTCCCTAGCTGCAGGTTCTTCGGTACTTCCCCTGCTGTGGGTTTCCTTAACAGCATATGCGTAGCTGTGGGCCTGGGCCAACTCACCCGTCAATCAGTCCAGCCCCACCAGAAGGCTCCCTATATGTTTGATTGATTGTTTACCAAGACACAATATTAGGTTTTCCTAATAACAGGCCAACCAGATGTTTCTGGGCCCACCCATTTTATGATTTCTGGCTACAAACATGCTTAATGGTGGTTCGCCAGCTTAAGGTTCTCTTATCAATAGTTCTTCTGCTGAAGGTTCCCCTAGCAGTTGTTCCCTTCTGCTGGGCAGGGCGAGGAGGTCTCCTTCAAACTCAGATGGTTCTCTTAGCTCCAAACACTGCTGGTGTGTGTGTGTGTGTGTGTGTGGTGTGTGTGTGTGTGTGTGTGTATGTGTGTGTATGGTGCACTGCATGAGGGGTTTCTATTTGAGTAGCTTTAACACTTGAACACATGGCTAGAGACTTGCTGACTGACAGTAGAACCAGTTCATCATATGTTAGAAACTACAAGTGACAGTGTGTGTGTGTGTGTGTATATGAATGCAAGTATATGTGCATGTAAGTGTGTATGTGTGTACATGTATTGTCATGTGTGTACGCATCAGTGTGTCAGTGGGTGTGGACATGCATGTGTGTGTGTGTGTGTGTGTGTGTGTGTGTGTTTGTTCTTCCTCTGTCCATCATTACGGAGAGTAGATGAGGATTGTTAGTTACTCAGAGGTCCTGTACACAGCAGTGGACACACACAGACATTACAGGTACAGTGTGTGTGTTTGTCTTCGTGTATATGTGTGTGTGTGTGTGTGTCCACATTAGCTCCTTCCGGTCTTCCAGATGGCAGTGTCCTTCATTCACCGTTTCTCTGTCCGTTTATTTTTTTAATGCAGTTATTTTTTTGAAACAGATGTCCACAAAAAAGATGAATAATTTCTCAAGATGGCTACCGACTCCATAACCGCTCGGGCCCAGAGGCGGCTTTGGATCAGAACGGAACACGAGTCAGTGGCCATCCGAGTGCCCTCACAGCACAACACTTGAGGTAAGGAGAGCAGTCCGACACGTAAATCACTCCCCCCCACAGCATGAGTCTGGTGTTTTTTGGTTCCCATCTGGTCGGCAGAAAGGAGGGTCCCTCTAGGCTGAGGCGGGCTCCCAAGCTGTCCAATCAGGCCACAAACAGATGAGTCTCAAATATTCTTTTTTAATCTTTTTTGTCTTTTTTTTTTTTAAATCCAACACTTTCTTTGTTTTGTTTTTATACAGCATTTCCCCTTTGGATAATTGGAGTATCATTTTTTTTTTGTCGTTGTATCTGATTTCTCAGGCAGGTCTGTATGGCTCAGGAGACAGTTGGAGGGGGCGCTGGGGGGGGAAATGCGATGGCTTCTTACGTTGCATAGTGATCAAAGCTGCCCAGATACTCCAGGGCAGCCTGGTAGCAGAACTGGTACTCATCCTGCAGACAGACAAGATAGGCGGAGAGAGGGAGACAGAGAGGGGGAGATGGGGAGAGAGAGGGAGAGGGTGAGAGAGATGGGGAGATGGGGAGAAACAGAGAGAGAGCGAGAGAACGAGAAACAGAATGAGGAGGGTGTGAGAGAGAAAGGGTGTGAGAGAGAGGGCGAGAGAGAGGGGGGCAGTTATTAGAAGTCAGTGGTGCTACATGTGGATCTATAGGTATGTGTGTGTGTGTGTGTGTGTGTGTGTGTGTGTGTGTGTGTGTGTGTGTGTGCGTGTATGTTCTCCACTGGCTGATCAGAGAAGCCCTTCGAGCTCAGCTTAGCTAAGCTTAGTTAGTCAGTGTGTGTGTATGTGAGTGTATGTGTGTGTTTGTGTGTGTGCATGTGTGTGAATAAAAATGTGTGTGTGTGTGTGTGTGCGTGGCTCTCACCTCTGTCTGCACCATGGCAGGCCTCTGCGTGCGGAGCATCTTGACGGTCTGGAAGATGTCCACCACGCCCTCATACCTCATGCGCTCCAGCACGATGCTCAGGGTGATGAACACGCCCGTCCGGCCCACTCCAGCACTGCAAAGCACAGCACAGCCAATCAGGGCTCGTGTCACACATGAACGGCAGCTGACACAACCAATCAGGTTGTGTTCTTATGCTCATGTTTGTTCTTCTGCACGGCATGTTAGGCAAGTAAAGGAAGTGTTTAAAAAGACCCAGGCCAAGAAGTCTTAACCCACTGACACTCAGTTCTTTTTCATTCTCGCTCTTTCTCTCTATCTCTCTCTCACACACAAAAAGACACAGAGAAACACACACAAACACACACATGTGCACACACAAACATAGAAAAAATACACACACACACACAAGCACACACACACACACACACATTTCAACAGTCCGTTAAAAAAATTACACACACATACACATACACACACACACACACACACAAAGGCAAACAGAGACACACAAACACACATGCGACACACACATGCATATATATCTTGCGTCAATAAGCCTTTTGTGAGGTGCTGTGTGTGTGTGTGTGTGTGTGTGTGTGTGTGTGTGTGACAGCTCCTGAAATAGGAGGGGTCTTAAGGATGCTAGTGCAATCCTCGGGGGCTGTGTCAGTAAGCTGCTTCTGTGTGAAATGACTTCCAGCACGCGGCACCAGCGGCAGTAATTGATATGACACCAGATTTATTTCTGCAGCCCGGCCCAGGAAGAGACACGGCCCTGCTGGTGTCAGCCGCCAGGAGACAAGAACCCGATCACGCACGCACACACACACACACACACACACACACACACACACACACACACACACACACACACACACACACACACACACACACACACACAGGAGTTTATCTCATGAACTTTAACTGGTTTGGTCCATGTGTCAAAGAAGAGGGTTTTGTCTGTTTAACATATCAAGCACACATCTCACACACACACACACACAAACACACAAACACACACACACTCTTCAACTGGTTCCCTGTTTCAGAAGAGGGGGCGATGTGTAGTCGACACAATTACCCAGCTTGGAAGCAATCCCAACGCCTCGCCTTCTCAAGCTTATCTGCCTCACCATTTCCAGAAGAGTGTGTGTGTGTGTGTGTGTGTGTGTGTGTGTGTGTGTGTGTGTCACAAAGCCCCATCTCCGAAAGCTTATCAGCCTAGCCATTCCCAGAGGGAAGTGTGTTTGTGTGTGTTTGTGTGTGTGTGTGTTTGCCTATAAAGCCCATTGGTGGTGAGTCCCGCAGCTTAGCCAACATCAGGGTGTTTTAATAGATGGGCATAGCTCCAGCCAAGCAGAGATGCTCCACACACACACAGACACACACACACACACACACACACACACACACACACACACAGATTTCCACAGTCTGTTAATGACACATCTGAGCTTAGCGACCAGAGCAAAAACATATAGCAGACAGAGACAGAGAGAAGGAGATGGAGGAGAGGATGAACGTGATGTGGAGAGGGAGAAGAGAGAGCAGAGTAGACAGAGAAAGGGAGGGAGGGAGAGGCGGAGGAAGAGAGAGGTGGAGAGGGAGAGAGAGAGAGAGAAGAAAAAATTAAACTAAGGGATAGATGGAGAGACACGGAGGGATCAAGATAGACACTGAGTTGAGGCAGAGACACAAAGAGGGGAGAGAGAGAGAGAGAGAGAGAGAGAGGGAGGGAGGGAAAGAGAGATAGAGGGACAGAGAGAGATAGAAAGAGAAGGAGACAAACAAATGAGAAGACAAAGGCTGGTTGTGTGAGAGGCTGACGTGTAAAAAGGCTGAGGATAGCGGAGAATAGCTGCACCAGAATAAATGTGCTGTGTGTGTGTGTGTGTGCGTGTGTGTCAGTAATGACACAGTGCTGTTGAGGGCTATGGGAACTCTCACATGGTGCAGAGGTTAAGGAGATAACAGGGTGGGTAGAAAAAAGACAAAGCTGTCACTATGTGTGTGTGTGTGTGTGTGCGTGTGTGTGTGTGTGTGCGTGTATGTCTGAGAGAGAGAGGGAGAATGGGGCCAGCTGTTCTATTTCTAGCCATCCTTGCCTCGGGAAGCACACAAACACCAGCCATATGTTTCCACAGACACACACACACACACACACACACACACACACACACACACACACACACACACACACACACACACACACACACACACTCTGCAGGTACTGATTGATATGCAGGCACATAAGTGCATGATACATTTTCTTTTTACCAGAACGTATGCCTTTCAATTAACTTTGTTTCTTCGTGTTGTTTTCTTGTACTTTGAATTAATTGTTCTTCAAATGCAAAGTGCATTACATGAACATGTTATAAATGTGCATTATATGAGCATATAATAATATTATAATTTATGCTATATTTGTGTGCTTGTAAATCTTTATGCTTTCGTGTATGTCTTCATGCAGCATATGGTGGGTTTCATCTCTTGTTATGTGTAATGCCATGTTTGCTTATTCTGTCTGGGGTTCCACATGCTACATTGTGTGTGTGTGTGTGTGTGTGTGTGTGTGTGTGTGTGTGTGTGTTGTGTGTGTGTGTGTGTGCGAGTGTGTGTGTTTTTTCTTACCTGCAGTGCACAGAGATGGGTCCGTCCTGGCCGAACTGCTCCTTGGTTTTGTGCACCTGTCCGATGAAGTCTATGAAGCCCTCCCCCGACTTGGGCACGCCCTGCTCCGGCCAATCAGTGAACTGGAACTGCCTCACCGTCCGCGACTGCCCATCCTGATAGGGCACAGGAAACACAAATATCTAAGCATAAATACATCCACAAATGCTAATATGTTTCATATGTGAGTTTAAATATATAAATATACAAATATTAATGCTTACACTTCAGTTTACTGCCCCTGTTACACCAGTTAAGTACAGTGTAACGAAGTGTGCAACAGTACTTACACTGTACCACAGGGTTAGGGTTAGGGTTAGGTATGTACAGTGTATATACATAATATTGCATGCTGTTACATGATACACTAGATAAACTAAAAAAACCCATAACATACCATGAACGTGTTACCATGAGTACAAATACATCTCTAAATCAATCCTACTGCTAGTTTGGCTTAGCAGAGAGACTACCCCATGACATCAATTAGCATGTGGCTAAACTTTTGTGAAGGTGTGTGTTGAACACTCTCTATACACTGTGTTGTAGACAGATATTTCAAAATTTCTGTGTGTGTGTATGTGTGTGTGTGTGTGTGTGTGTGAGTGATGTGTTCTTGATATGTGTGTGTGTGTGTGTGTGTGTGTGTGTGTGTGTATGTGTGTGTGTGTGTGTGTGTGTGTGTGTGTGTGTGTGTGTGTGTGTGTGTGTGAGGGATGTGTTCTTGATATGTGTGTGTGTGTGTGTGTGTGGTTGTGTGTGTGTATGTGTGTGTGTGTGTGTGATGTGTTCTTGATATGTGTGTGTGTGTTTGTGTGTCTGCCGTTCCTTCATCTCCTTGAGCACCTGCCTGCACATCTTATTTTTCTCCCCAGCCCTCTGTCTCTATCTGATTGTCTTTCTCTCTTGTCCTCTCCTCCCCTCCCCTCCCCTCCCCTCTCCGCTCTATTTTCTGCGTGTTTTGTTTGGGCCCTCGGTGGAGTGGAGCGGTGTGGTGCGGCGCGGTGCTGCGTTAAGAGAAATCAATAGCGGAGGCGTCTCCGCAAGAGGTGTCTTCTCCCAGACACCGCATGTCTTAAACGGAGTAATCTGGGCCTGATCGATCAGCGTACACACACACACACACACACACACACACACCTGAGTGGCCCTGACACCGCGCCTGACAAATGTGGTGAGCCAGGAAAGATACCACTCTATTACATGCACTAGCCCACAGCTCAGGTGCTTCAGTGTGGAGAAGCAGAGCTGAAATTAGTTACTCTCTATCTTAGTTTAGTCTTGTTAGTTTGTCTCTGTATGTTGATTAATTCAAAAGTTATGACCCGTTCTGCATCCTTAGTTTTCAATCTGTTGGGTTCCGATTTATACATGGGCCTTCTGGGCACCCCAACTTTTACAGGCTGTCTAGGAAATTCCCATGGGAGTTGGCCGTGGATAAATTGTGAGGTGTCTCTAGACACTTGTAAGAACACATGGTAAAAAAATCTATTGGTAAGAAATTTGTTCACAGATTTTCAAAAAAATCCATATCTTTCCCTAACTATCTCTCCAGAGTAGACATGACATTGGTTACTCTCTAAAGTAGATATTAGAAACTGCCTGTCTCTACAGTAGCAGTACAGTGGATATTTGTTCGTCTCTCAAGTATAGCTAATAGCAGTTACTCTCTACAGTAGATGTGACATTAGTTACTCCCTCTAGAGTAGATGTGACATTAGTTACTCTCTTTAGAGTTGAGCTAAAAATTATTTACTCTGTCTCTCTGTAGAATAGAGTTGATATTAGTTACTCTCTCTCTAGAGTAGAGTTGATATTAGTTACTTTCTCTCTAGAGTAGAGTTAATATTAGTTACTTTCTCTCTAGAGTAGGGCTGATATTAGTTACTCTCTCTCTAGAGTACAGTTGATATTAGTTACTCTCACTCTAGAGTAAAGCTGATATTAGTTACTGTTCAGAGTACAGTAGATTAGTTACTCTCTCTCTCTAGAGTACACTTGATATTAGTTACTCTCTCTCTAGAGTAGAGTTGATATTAGTTACTCTCTCTCTAGAGTAGAGTTGATATTAGTTACTCTCTCCAGAGTAGAGTTGATATTAGTTACTGTTCAGATTAGAGCTGACTTAGTAATGCCAGAGTAAAGATGATATTAGATACTCTGTAAAGTAGAGTTGATATTAGTTCATTTGTAGAGTAGAGATAATATTAGTTACTCTAGCCTGGTCCCACCCATACTGCTTGTGATGCTGCATAGAATTTCGTGTTCAAGTCAGTCTGGCCAACCAGCCTATGTCCGGCTGTTCCTTTGCCCCTAAATTAGGGAACCAATGAAAAACGAGCTTACGCCTATGTCATCGGAATCAGTGGTCTGACTGGTGGTATCTCTGTCCAGTAGTATACAGAGGCTTTTGATAGACGCCCGTTGATCCCGCCTCTAAATGATCTCTACAGTAAGGATGGTGTTGCCATGGAGGGGCCGTCCCCATGGCGATGACTCAGACTGCAAATGAAATGTGTCCCCAAATGTATATAGGCAAAGAAACTTCAAATGCAGCAAATTTCACACATAACATGAAGGTCATGGGTAGGACCATGTCCAATCACATCATTAAATACGGGAGACCCTCTGTACGTACACCCATTCTCTCTCTCGCCCCCCCCCCCCCTCTCTCTCTGTCTCTCTCTCGCCCTCTCTCTTGCATTCTCTCTTTCTCTGTGTCTCCATCGTTTCTCTTTTTTCACTTCACTCCACCGTCACCTTTGATTAAAGTTCCCTTTCATTTCTTACGGAGGGTGTGTGTGTGTGTGCATCTGTCTGTGTGAGTAAGTGTGTGTGTGTGAATGCAGTAAAAATCCTTGCTGATGATCCAATCACCAGCAGTCAACAGTTGATGAACAGACCTCTGCCCGGACACCTTGTCATCGCAACATGCGTGTGTGTGACACTGGGTCTTGATTGAGTGTGTGTGTGTGTGTGTATGTGTGTGCACATGTGCATACAGTGTTTGTGTGTGTGTGTGTGAATATTTAAACAGTTGTCAGAGTGGGTGGTGATTATGTGTGTGTATAAATGTTGTTGTTTTTCCTGTGCATTCCAGTCTGTGTGTGTGTGTGTGTGTGTGTGTGTGTGTGTGTACATGCATACTTACTCTGGCGTCGGTGACCTTGAACTCTCTAAGGATGTACTGTGGCATGTTGTACTCTGCCATTGGATCCACCACAAAGTACTGATATCGGGCAGAACGCTCTGCGGGCCAGTACTGATGGCACTTTTCCTGCACACACACACACACACACACACACACACACACACACACACACACACACACACACACACACACACACAATTATGAGAGCACTCAGTGATGTTATACATACATAAACATGCACACACACACACAAAGATATAAATACATGCAGAGAAACCACACCCACACGAACACTTACACCCACACACACACACACTGTTCCACTGACCCAAATGTCTAGACTGTGCTACATGGTAGTAAGCACATTTCAAAGGCGGGTCAGCAGCAATATGTAAACACTTACACACAAATACACACAAATACACACACACACACACTCTCTCTCTCACACACACCATTCTCTCTTTCAATTGCACAAACATGCACATAAATAGAGGCACTAAGTCTCATCTTTTCCCACACACACACACACACACACACACACACGCATACTTGTTTTTACCACATTGTGGGATGACCTGACAGGACACCACCTTCTGGGTGCCACCCTTTCTATACATTGTATAGCTCTGAGAAAAATCAGGCATGACCAGATGCACTTCAGCAGCATGAATATCACTTCAAATTAACAAAATTAATTACTTGAGTCCAGACCTGACTGAGTCATCCCATATGGGGATGTCTCAGGTATTACTATTTTCTGGGGAACATAAACACACATCTCAGGTTTTACTATTCTTCTGAGGAACATCTTAACACACTGCTCAGGTATACCATTCTTCTGGGGAACAGCTGTTCTGACATTACTAGACGGGACCCTTATCGGGTGCGATGATCAACAGACAGACACCTGGCCCACAGGCTGACCATGGCCCTAGTCTAGATTGATGTGTGGTAGGTGATATGTCCTATGGTCATTAAAGTAGGTTAGGTGAAATCATTTTGGATCACGTATGGTGCAAGCATTATAGGCAAGGTTTGTATGCTATGCTATGTATATTTGATACTCTATTTACTACCTATTTGTCACTAGGCAACTGCAACACTCAACACCCTAGGGATTAATAACAGTGAGGTTTCTACACATGAAGTGGATTAGAGGTTGTATTTCTGCAGCAAGGTAGTCAAGGCAAGTGTGAACACTGGACCAAAGCATACCATTTGGCACCACTTAATAATGGAAACTCTGGAAAGGATCAGTGGACACAAAAGCTCGATCAGACGAGCTGATCCGAACCATCACTTCATAGAAGATGCTCATAGTGTCTCATCCCTGCATTTTCAGGGTATTGAACAAGCAAAGTTGCCCAGAGGTGGTGACATTGATAGGAGATTGTGCCAAAGGGAACCATTTTGGATACACACCCTGGATTGACTGTATCCAAAAGTATGTATTACAATGTGTTATACAGATAAATTGGAAGAAGTGTGCTTTATGATGACTGTACGTTTGATGTCTATGCATGTCTCTACACCTGGTTGAACATTTTTTCTTTGTTTTAAACAAAAACAAACAGCTCCCAGTGCCCTTGTGTTTGCACAGCACACAACAAAATTTGCTCTGCATTTTAGACATTACATACGTGAGCAGGGGGCAGCCATGACATCCGAGCCCAGAGAGTAGTGTGTAGGAACAGTACCATACTCACGGTACCTTAGTGGCACAACAGACAGTTGCTCGATTTGAACCTGCAATCCTACAGTCACAAGTCTGATACCTTAACCGCCAGGCCACCACTGCTTTTTGTGTTCTGTATTATTTTTTTTGGTTCCTTCTATTGTGTTTGGACAGTGGCAGTCTACATTGTTAATGTAACTTCACCCCATTGTAAGCCAAATGAATGGACATCTGTACCTAAAAAACACTAAAAATATGTCTACAGAACCACAACGTCCAGTTCTTGAGTAATCCCAGAGAGATGTCTGCCATTATCTGATTACACTGACTCAACTCTAGGCTGATTACACAGAGAACTCCAGATATAAGATGAACTGCTTTGTATGTAGTGTGCAATGCCCTGATGGTCTCGACAGAAAGCTTGGAAAGAATTAAACACAAACTTTTTTGTTTGAATTGATCTGTGCAAAGATTTTTTGTTTACACGTGAAGTAGAAAAATGTCACCCAAACATACTTGAACTACACTTGAACAGAGCTCTTTATTAAGTGTCAAAGACCCATGTACTGTCTGACTGAATGAACTCACATACGGCACATCACATATGGCACTAGCCTAGTTAACCAGCCCCGCGTACTTCACTTTGTTCTGTACATAGGATCTGGCACTGCTGTATTGAGAAGCTCTTTGTCCGGTAGAATCCTTACCGGCCCAATCAGCGAACAGATGGAGTGTTCGTGAGCGATGATGTTGATTGTGTGCGCTACATTTCACTTGTAGTCTATCTGTGGATGTAGCTTGGCAGTGGCAGCGGAGAACGAAGTAAGCAAGGCTATTCAGTCTTCTTGCTCCGACTTAAATTGCTTGATATTCTGAAGCGTTGCCAAAACAGACTGAATGGCCTTGCCTACTTTGTTCTCTGTTGCCAAGTGAAATGTAGCGCGCACTATCGACATACTCCCTCTGTACGCCGATTGGGCTGGTAAGGATTCTACCGGACAAAGAGCTTCTCAATACAGCAGTGTCAGACCCTATGTACAGAATGAAGTGATGTAAGAGGGGCTTGTTTACCAGGCTAATATGGCACACCATCACATATGGCAAAAACTATGGCACACTACAGCCCATTTTAGCTTAACTGTGCTGGCAATTAAACGTTGCCAGGATTGATTCTGAAAAAAAAAAAAAAACTTATACTTTCCTCTTTAGTGCTGTAATTCTATTTTTGATATAAAATTTGATTGCCTTCCAGTCTCTATTTTTCAGCGCTTCTGGATCTGATTTAGGGCACCTGTCACAATCATCCTTCCCACGAACGCTACAAGTGTGAATGAAATTGATCATGTGCCTTTCCACTGCATTTATCTCTTCTTTCTCCCAGAGCCGCCTCTTCTGTGGCTTGCGAGCTAAAAAAGAAATAACAAATATAATAAATTAGTTTAGCACAGCAATTGTAAAGTTTGGCTGAAATAAAGCACAATATACAACATAGTTCATCACAAACACCCACAGTCTCAAATGCGTCTTGGCCAATCACAATACATGGTTGGGACTATCATATACATGTTCACTAATGTGAACAGTAATGTGAGTTTTAGGAACTGCAGTTCTTAGTAAAGTTCATTAAACTCAATATATAATAAATTGAATAGATTAACTATTGTATTTTGTGGCCTATGTCAGTGTATGAAGTGTCATTATCAAGAGTAGAGAAGCTAGAAAGGGTGGTTAATGCAAATGTGAAAAGGTGGTTAGGTGTTCCACAGTGTCTAAGCAGTGTAGCTTTGTATGGAAAGGGCATACACTTCAGCTGCCAAAAAACAGCCTGGTAGAAGAATTCAACTGTGCTAATGTTAGGACAGAGCTATAGTTATCAGGGAGTAAGGACAGGATAGGTAGTAGACTGGCTCCCTAACCCGAGCAAAGAGCGAAAGTGGAAACCAAAGGTAGCAGTGCAGAAGGCAGAGGCAGCCCTTATGCATGGAGAGATGTACACCAGCGAAGCCAACTTAGAGAAAGGTAGATCAGAAGGAGAAAAGGAGGTTAGTTGAAGAACAGATGCGCAGGCAAGAAGAGGCTAGCAGACAGGTAAAAGCTGTCGCACTAGCAAAGCAGGGTCAGTGGTTGACTTGGGAGCGAGTACAGAGAAAACAGATTACTTGGAGGGAATTGTGGAGTATGGAATCTAGCAGGCTAAAGTTTCTCTTGGGAGCGACCTACAATGTTTTGCAAACGCCAGATAACCTTAGGCTCTATAAAACTTCTGTATTATATACAATAAACGGCTTTATACGCATCATTTCTACAGAAGTCTCTGCAAAATTTTACTACAGCACTAACTGTAGGCTGTGTGTAGAGCAAATCGGGCAAGGTGGGCACGTGGCATCACAATGGTGGCTTCCCATCGTGATGTCAGCCATCAATTGCGATGGACAATGGTATCGCCCGTCGGCCCAACCCCATTCAACAAGAAACCCATGCATGTACTTCCTCAAAGAAGTACTGTATCTGAACTACAACTGTGCACCATCTATTGCTGTTCTGGGGAACACCTTAACACAATTCTCAGGTATACTGTTCTTCTGGGGAACACCTTAACACACTTCTCAGGTATATTGTTCTCCTGGGGAACACCTTAAAGGAGAACTTTGGTGTAAAATGAAAACTGGCATGTTAAAACATCATACCGAGTTGGTACGTTTGCTGAGGGGCAAAATTGAGTTAGCCTGTTCAGAACTTAACTATTTTTTACCGTTTGTCCCACAAGGCTAACAATGGAAGTGGTAGCTGCCCTTAGACGAAGCATGAAGAGTACGCTGTTATTAAACAATTAAAACTACCGATGGAGTGTGGAGTTTCTTCGAGCTGTTTTAATGGTTTAATAATAGCGTACTCTTCATGCTTTGTTTAAGGGCACCTACCACTTCCATTGTTAGCCTTCTGGGACAAACGGTAAAAAATAGTAAAGTTCTGAATGCAACAGGCCAACTAAGTTTTGCTCCTCAGCAAACATACCAACTCGGTATGAGGTTTTAACATTCCAATTTTCATTTTACACCGAATTTCTCCTTTAAGGTGTTCCCCAGAAGAACAATATACCTGAGAAGTGTGTTAAGGTGTTCCCCAGGAGATCAGTATATCTGGGAAGTGTGTTAAGGTGTTCCCCAGGAGAACAATATACCTGAGAAGAATCGTATTGTGGCGTATCGTATCGTGAAGTCCTTGGCAATACCCACCCCTACCCCTAGTACACGCTGCTTGATCTACATTTCAAAGTGGGGACTGTTAAGACAAATTAAAATACTTAGGTAATCACTGGTGGAGAGGAGGAGGATGGACAGAATGAAAATTGTCCTTGAAAACTCCTCACTATGATGAGCTGTGGCAGATGGGGAGCACCTTCAGCCATAAGCTCATCCCTCCCAAGTGCAAAACGGAGCGGTTCAAGTGCGCCTTACTGCCAACAGCCATAAGGCTGTCCAGCAGCACCTAAACACCCCCTCCATTCGATTCTCAGACTGGGAACCTGCACTGAATTTCTGCTTTTGAGGCTGACTCGCATCAGGAACTATTAAATGACAAGATGAACATTACAAGTACTTTTGTTAATTGAAAATTCATGTAGAATCCCAGTTGATATACAAACAATAGCACAAAGAGGTGGACATATACACGCTTAGATGGTTGTATGAAACTCACAATTAAGACGGTTGACTGGGGCAAAAAGAGTTGAGAAAAGGGATGGCGTTGCATGCGCTCAATGGCGGCATAGGACGCCGTGATGACATGCTTACCATGCGCGGCATCACAAAAGCTATAGCAGCTGTCTGTTTAATCTGATATGAGAGTTGTGTGAGTGTTGAGGACGCATCAAGGTCTTTGTTTTAAAGCCATTTGATGATGCCACAGGACATTACATTACACTTAGCTGATGTTCTTATCCGAAGCGACTTACAATGGACAATGGTATTGCTCATCAGCCCAACCTGATTCAACAGGAAACCCATCTGTGTACTTCCTCAAGGAAGTACTGTGCCTGAACTACAACTGTGAACAATTTATCGCTGTTCTTCTGGGAAACACCTTAACACACTTCTCAGGTATATGGTTCTTCTGGGGAACAGCTTAACACACTTCTCAGGTATACTGTTCTTCTGGGGAAGACCTTAAAGGAGAACTTCGGTGTAAAATGAAAATTGGCATGTTAAAACATCATACAGAGTTGGTACGTTTGCTGAGGGGCAAAATTGAGTTAGTCTTGTGGGACAAACGGTAAAAAATGGTTAAGTTCTGAACAGGCTAACAATGGAAGTGGTAGGTGCCCTTAGACGAAGCATGAAGATTACGCTATTATTAAACCATTAAAACAGCTCGAAGAAACTCCACACTCCATCGGTAGTTTTTATGGTTTAATAATAGCGTACTCTTCATGCTTTGTCTAAGGGCACCTACCACTTTCCATTGTTAGCCTTCTGGGACAAATGGTAAGAAATTGTAAAGTTCTGAATGCAACAGGCTAACTCAGTTTTGCTCCTCAGCAAACATACCAACTCAGTATGAGGTTTTAACATGCCAATTTTCATTTTACACCGAATTTCTCCTTTAAGGTGTTCCCCAGGAGAACAATACATCTGGGAAGTGTGTTAAGGTGTTCCCCAGAAGAACAGTATACCTGAGAAGTGTGTTAAGGAACACCGAATTTCTCCTTTAACACACTTCTCAGGTATACTGTTCTTCAGAGGAACACCTTAAAACACTGGTTTGTTAACCATAAATGCTGACGCCTGAATCTTTCAGGTATACAGCCCTCCTGGGGATGCCTTTAACACACGCTGCTTGATCTACATTTCAAAGTGGGGACTGTTAGGACAAATTAAAATACTTAGGTAATCACTGGTGGAGAGGAGGAGGATGGACAGAATGAAAATTGTCCTTGAAAACTCCTCATCTATGGGCTCTGTGGCAGATGGGGAGCACCTCCCAAGTGCAAAACAGAGCGGTTCAAGTGCGCCTTAGTGCCAACAGCCATAAGACTATCCAGCAGTACCTAAACACCCACTCCTTTCCATTCGCAGACTGGGAACCTCCCCCTTCTTTCACTTGTCACTGTATGTATATTGGGTTCACTATTCAGTACGCTTATGTCACTCTGCAAATATAATGTCTTTGGCACATTTAAAATATCCTTACCGGACTTTGTCTTCTGAAGAGGCATCTCATCTCCATCGGAATCGGCACTGAATTTCTGCTTTTGAGGCTGACTCACATCAGGAACTATTAAATGACAAGATGAACATTACAAGTACTTTTGTTACTTGAAAATTCATGTATGTAGAATTCCAGCCGACATGAGAATCACAGACTGAAAAGATTTCTATCTATATACATAGCTATAGCAGCTGTCTGTTTAATCTGATATGACAGCTGTATTTTCAAGCTATTTGATGATGCCACAGGACATTACATTACATTATTACATTGCACTTAGCTGACACTCTTATCCAGAGAGACTCACAGATATTTACAGGGCTTCAGTTACCGTCCCTGGAACAGTGTGGGGTTATATGCCTTGCTCAAGGGCATTTTAACCATGGGTAGGGCAGGATTCAAACCAGCAACCCTCCAATCCCAAGGTTTGCTAGATTTACAGTATGATTACTGTGTGTCTGCTGTTTCTCTACCTGTGATGGAAATGTTTGGACCTGTGCCGCTGTCTTTTTAAACTTTAATAGATAGTTTGATTGCATGCAAGTAAAAGGGGTATTTATTATGATCACATTTCAGCTTTTTAAATGACCTACTGCCACCCAGATTAGGGACAAAGTTTTGGATATATTTTAAAAGCACATACAAGCTAAAATATTCCTGTAACCCAAGATATTCATGTACAAAGTAACATCAAAACACATACCTTCCATATCCTGTCCACACGCCACCTCTGCAAGGTCATCTTCAGACTCAGGATGCTTGTCCAACTGGATTGTTTCTAAACAGGTATAAAATACAATACAATGTAGTCCTTAATCATTAGGATGATGTTTCTGCTTAAGTCAACTGTTGTGATTTTGACCTTTAAATGAGCACAATATACCATTCGGATCAATGTCGATTTGCTCAAGGCTCTTGCCTTGGAACTCCGCAAGGTGTCCCTGCTCCATGGCCATCAGGATGTCACTGATCTGGACAAGTTGAAGGGTGCCCTCCGGTAACCAATAAAACTGCCGATGCACTCTGATGTCATGACCCATGAAATCCGCCAGCTGGTCAAGCTCTGTCTCCTGAAGGTTTAGTACCTTAGATAAGGTAGCCATGTGCTTCCTCAGTCTTGTTGAGGTGAGTGAGAGAGGATTCTTGACATCACAGCGTTGGACAAGCTGCCGGATGCAATCTGACCCTCTGTAGTCAGATCCATCAGGAATGTTCTCTTTCATCGTCAAGAAATAATTCAAACAGTTAAGATACACACCACAAATACACTCCTCATCCTTACAATTCTCCCACTCTAACAAACTATTAAAGAGTCAGCATTCTGCTCATCATGACAAGTAGTACCTGTACTGTTCCTTAAACAGAAGTCAGCCTGGTGGGACCAGCCAGACAGCATTGTTTAATAGTTCTCCATTATGATGCAATATGCTAGCCTGGTAAACCCGCCCCTCGTACTTCATTTCATTTTGTACAAAGGGTCTGGACCGGAATCTCTTGAGGGTCATTTAGTCGGCCCTAGCAGGACCGATCCAATCAGCGAACAGAAGGTGTGTTTGTTAGCGGTGACGTTTACCTTGTGTGATACATTTGAATTATAGTGCGTAGGTAGGCTAATTGCATACTTGACGACCAGGCGTTAGCGAATGGGTAAAGGCAGAGGTTAGTTTTAAACTTCAGTCGTTTCTGACGGTGTCTGGTCCAGACCCTCTGTAAAAAATGAAATGAAGTACGAGGGGCTGGTTTACCAGGCTAGCAATATGCAGCACATTAAGGGTGGATAGTTACCCAGAGCGACGTCAACACTATGTCTGGCAGTGGGGAGACGAAGGCAGCTGGGCACCAAAGTAGGAGAAAGAGGTGAGCGGCTCTAACGTGCCAACAGTCGGTACCCATGGACAACAACGTGCTGTTACCTCAGAGCAGACAACGAATGACCTTACTAGACTCACCACGCAACTGTTACCAAGATTTGTGAAAGGTTCTGTAGCGAGAACGATTTCTGTAGACAGGCCTTCTAACACTGTCTCCAGAAGACGACATACTGTTACGATACATGCTTTACAGCACCATTCGCAACAATGGGCATTAACGTGCCCATATAAACAGGATTTGGTCATTAAAAGCACATGCAAGGAGCTAACGCAACTTAAGGATGACTGAAACGGTCACCAAATGCATCCATGTAACCCAGACCTTAGGCTGGGACAACAACTTGTTTCTAGTGAAATTGGCTTTGGGTCCACCACCTTCCTAGATAGAAGAACAGAGGGGTGGTAAATCCAAAGCCAACTTCACTGGACACAATTTGTTTATATAAAGAGGATAGGTGGCGGAACCAAGAGCTTACAAGTGCAAATAAACAGGTAGCGAATGGTTACCAGGCGTTTTCCCGGGCAGACGACGCCCGTGCCTCACTTGAAGAACGCAACATGGCTGGGTTTGCCAACCAGAGGTCTGTCTCGTGTTCAAGGGAGTGTATGCATACAACCAGTCACATAGTCATACTGTTACATACATCATTTGACCACTCAACTAAACACAGTACTTGGCAATGACTGACATTTGTTGGTGGGACTTACAAAGATGCTTTTGGTCCTCCTAAGCCTTGGCACAATCGTTTGTCGATCATCATCTCCATGTTTCACACTGGAGTCGGAAAGATCAAGTCCAAAAGGAATCTTCTCTTTGCTCTTCAATAAACACAGCTGAAAACAGTTTAAACAAACATTATATTATATATTGTAACTAATAGTTACTGATCTTTATTGCTTACATTAATAATTAAGATGACATTTTATTCTGACTGAATCTAGATCAGAGGTCTGTAATACAGGTCCTGGAGAGCTACTGTATGTGCAGGCTTTCAAAATGTCATCTAATACACATGTATATTTGGGTGATTAAGGACCTGGCAAGCAGCTGATGAGATGAATGAGATGTGCTAGGTTAGGACTGGAGAGAGAGCCTCAAGGTGAGTAGCTCTCTAGGACCAGAATCGGCAATAGCCTACATGTTATCAGGGTATTACAGTGCAAACAGCAAAAGCAGTTATTTAGTGTACAAACTGTATCCTCCCATGCTCTAACTTTCAAGTGTGCTTGCTTATCATTAACTAAACTGATCAAAAATACAACCGACTGGCAACACTAATATCCGTTTCTTAGAATAAGACAAAATGGTGAGCAGTCACTGAATAGTAACCACAACTAAAACAAATACAGGTCTTAAAACATGATTCAAATTTGTCAGAGGAAATGTCCCATCAACTGTTTTCAAACCCAATCGACCTACAACAGCATCCTAATAGTCACGACGGTCATCGTCTTGCTAGCTGTAGGTCATTTTTATTTTAAATCCAGTCATTTGATTGGACCATACGCAAAACTTGGAAAATAAGTTCTGTAAACGAGACACTATGGGCAAAGGTCCAGACCCTCTGCCGAAATCAAACGTTGACGTAGGATGGCCAGGCTAGGTGGAAGCTGCCATAATCAAAAGTGGAATGGATACAATAGAGGCCTGCCACTTTTTAACAAAGCCATTTCAGAAGGACCAAAACAGTCAAACGAAAAGGCAGAATACACATACGTATGTAATTACAATGTCATGATTCCCCTTCATTCAGATTGTTTTTACCACAGTAGATTTATAATTACATGGAAGAAAATGGGTTGATTTGGCTTTGAGTGCTCCAATTAGGAAATATAGTGTGTGAGAACTATAGAGTGCTATATAAATAAAAGTGGATTTGATTGAAAGTGGTTGCGTTGCCCAAGCCTAAACAAACCATTTCACTTTCATGTATTTCATGTATTTAAAAAAAAAGGATTTTGCAGTAAAAAAAGAAAAAAAAAATCAATGAAACAAGGATTGAGCACTTCAAAGTTCTATTCTACCAAGATAGTGGCAGGTTGAAAAGTGACCATGTCCAGTGCATAGTGACAGGTCGCTACAGCTGAAATTACTGAAGTTGCTACAAAGGAAAAAGATACCTCTATGGTGGATGGGAGAACTTCATTGGTGCTGGAACTGATGGCTGATTTGCTGGAGTCTGAGAAAACCTTTTTGTCTTGCAACAACACATTGGAGCTGCATAAAAAGGAACTATTCTCCAAATCCTTGACAAGTGAGTCTCCACTGCCATCCTAAAATATGAAAGGAAAATTAAGATTATAAAGACTGCATGTTTCCGGTCAAAAATGAATTGGGAAGGATCAAATGGAAGGTTCAGAGAAAATCTGTCAGAGACTCAAGCATCCAGAATTAATTACCAGAGCTTTTAATTGTCACCGCAAAGCGATGTTAATGCAATTATCGGAGTCATCTTAAGCATGTCTTAAGCAGTTTAAAAGCCACCACCGCTTCAGTGTGCAGTCAGTGCACAATCAGAACGAAACCTTGTTATCAACACAACCCACATGCTACAAGCAACTCTTGAATCACTATCAGAGTTTGGCTCCACCAGTAAACATCCTTCTTTGTAGAGGGTCTATCCTTTACATGGTCCAAACAAGGCTGCACCTGAGTGTGTCAGCTTTACCATCAGTAACTTTGAGTGGGAGTGGGGGTAATGGTACCCCACAAGGCTGCAACTGAGACAGTGTGTGTCCCACATGTAATGAGCAGTAATGTACTCTTCAGCATGTGTTGTGTGAAAAAAGAACCGTTTAAAAAGCACCACCACTTCAGTGTGCTGTCAGTGATCAAAGAATTGCTTATAGCCTGTGGGTAGTGTTAACAAGAAGGTTACATTCTGGCAGTTTGGCTGCAAAAGTAAGTGTCCTTCTCTGCAATCCATCCTTTACATGGCCAACATAAGACTACACCTGAGATCATGTGTGTCAACTGTATTATCAGTAACTTAGAGTGGGGGCTGGGTACAGGAACCCCACAAGACTACACCTGAGACTGTGTGTGTCACCTGCATAATCAGTAACTTGGAGTGGGGGATGGGTAGAGGTACCCCACAAGGCTGCACCTGAGACTGTGTGTGTCACCTGCATAATCAGTAACTTGGAGTGGGGGATTGGTACAGGTACCCCAGATTTTTACCTGGAAGCTTGGGGGTGAAGCCTCTTTCTGGTGCATCACCAGGTTGGAGCTGCATGGCAAGATGTGGTTCTCCACGGCTATGTCAGGACAGTCCCCACCACCCTAAAATATGAATTAGAATCACTTACTCAGAATTGGTACGTGTACCACTCACCATACTACACAACAGCTATACAGCAGCATGCGTCTTCTACTGGGTTAAAACCATCAGCCAGTCAGCAACTCATTTAAGCTCTCAATCATTAGTTAAGCACACCTAGTCATACACAACCTCCTGTTTTAGCAGAAATACAACCCTGAAGAACATCCACACCAGCATTATTTGAAGTATTCAGTGCATCATAATTTATCAAGTTATGTTCACTGTGTATTGTGTATGTATGGCCCACGTGATAATGAGCAGTAATGTACTTTCCAGCATGTGTTGTGCTAGAAGAACCGTTTAAAAAGCAGCACCACTTCAGTGTACAGTCAGTGGTCCAAGAATTGCTTATAGCCTGTGGGTTGTGTTAACAAGAAGGTTACATTCTGGCAGTTTGGCTGCAACAGTAAGTGTCCTTCTCTGCATCTATCCTTTACATGGCCTACAGAAGACTACACCTGAGATGATGTGTGTCACCTCCATAATCAGTAACTTGGAGTGGGGGCTGGGTACAGGAACCCCACAAGACTACACCTGAAACTGTGTGTGTCACCTGCATAATCAGTAACTTGGAGTGGGGGATGGGTAGAAGTACCTCACAAGGCTACACCTGAGACTGTGTGTGTCACCTGCATAATGAGTAACTTGGAGTGGGGGATGGGTACAGGTACCCCACAAGGCTGCACCAGAGACTGTGTGTCACCTGCATAATGAGTAACGTGGAGTGGGGGATGGGTAGAGGTACCTCACAAGACTACATCTGAGACTGTGTGTGTCACCTGCATAATGAGTAACTTGGAGTGGGGGATGGGTACAGGTACCCCACAAGGCTGCACCTGAGACTGTGTGTGTCACCTGCATAATGAGTAACTTGGAGTGGGGGATGGGTAGAGGTACCTCACAAGACTACACCTGAAACTGTGTGTCACCTGCATAATCAGTAACTTGGAGTGGGGGATGGGTACAGGTACCCCACAAGGCTGCACCTGAGACTGTGTGTGTCACCTGCATAATGAGTAACTTGGAGTGGGGGATGGGTAGAGGTACCCCACAAGGCTGCACCTGAAACTGTGTGTCACCTGCATAATCAGTAACTTGGAGTGGGGGATGGGTACAGGTACCCCACAAGGCTGCACCTGAGACTGTGTGTGTCACCTGCATAATGAGTAACTTGGAGTGGGGGATGGGTACAGGTACCCCACAAGGCTGCATCTGAGACTGTGTGTGTCACCTGCATAATCAGTAACTTGGAGTGGGGGATGGGTACAGGTACCCCACAAGGCTGCACCTGAAACTGTGTGTCACCTGCATAATCAGTAACTTGGAGTGGGGGATGGGTACAGGTACCCCACAAGGCTGCACCTGAGACTGTGTGTGTCACCTGCATAATGAGTAACTTGGAGTGGGGGATGGGTAGAGGTACCCCACAAGGCTGCACCTGAGACTGTGTGTGTCACCTGCATAATGAGTAACTTGGAGTGGGGGATGGGTAGAGGTACCCCACAAGGCTGCACCTGAGACTGTGTGTGTCACCTGCATAATGAGTAACTTGGAGTGGGGGCTGGGTGCAGGAACCCCACAAGACTACACCTGAGATTGTGTGCGTCACCTCCATAATCAGTAACTTGGAGTGGGGGCTGGGTACAGGAACCCCACAAGACTACACCTGAGACTGTGTGTGTCACCTGCATAATTAGTAACTTGGAGTGGGGGATGGGTACAGGTACCCCACAAGGCTGCATCTGAGACTGTGTGTGTCACCTGCATAATCAGTAACTTGGAGTGGGGGATTGGTACAGGTACCCCACAAGGCTGCACCTGAGACTGTGTGTGTGTAAGCAAGAACAATTCTGATCAAACCAGCCCACTAATCCTCACAACTGAGAATACTGTATAACATAGTCTTGAACCACATCACATCCAGTATGTTTAAGTGCATGTTTAAATTGCCTCATAGAACAAATGCATTGAGAAGTATCTAAACACAGTCCAAGTCTGGTAACAGATTTTTACCTGGAAGCTTGAGGGTGAAGCCTCTTTCTGGTGCATCACCAGGTTGGAGCTGCATGGCAAGATGTGGTTCTCCACGGCTATGTCAGGAGAGTCTCCACCACCCTAAAATATGAATTAGAATCACTTACTCAGAATTGGTACGTGTACCAATCACCATACAAAACACCAGCTATACAGCAGCATGTGTCCTCTACTGGGTTAAAACCATCAGCCAGTCAGCAACTCATTTAAGCTCTCAATCATTAGTTAAGTACACCTAGTCCTACACAACCTCCTGTTTTAGCAGAAATACAACCCTGAAGAACATCAACACCAGCATTATTTGAAGTATTCAGTGCATCATAATTTATCAAGTTATGTTCACTGTGTATTGTGTATGTATGGCTCACGTGATAATGGGCAGTAATGTACTTTTCAGCATGTGTTGTGCTAGAAGAACCGTTTAAAAAGCAGCACCACTTCAGTGTACAGTCAGTGGTCCAAGAATTGCTTATAGCCTGTGGGTTGTGTTAACAAGAAGGTTACATTCTGGCAGTTTGGCTGCAACAGTAAGTGTCCTTCTCTGCATCTATCCTTTACATGGCCTACAGAAGACTACACCTGAGATGATGTGTGTCACCTCCATAATCAGTAACTTGGAGTGGGGGCTGGGTACAGGAACCCCACAAGACTACACCTGAGACTGTGTGTGTCACCTGCATAATTAGTAACTTGGAGTGGGGGATGGGTACAGGTACCCCACAAGGCTGCATCTGAGACTGTGTGTGTCACCTGCATAATGAGTAACTTGGAGTGGGGGATGGGTACAGGTACCCCACAAGACTACACCTGAGACTGTGTGTGTCACCTGCATAATGAGTAACTTGGAGTGGGGGATGGGTACAGGTACCCCACAAGGCTGCATCTGAGACTGTGTGTGTCACCTGCATAATGAGTAACTTGGAGTGGGGGATGGGTACAGGTACCCCACAAGGTTGCACCTGAGACTGTGTGTGTCACCTGCATAATGAGTAACTTGGAGTGGGGGATGGGTAGAGGTACCCCACAAGGCTGCACCTGAAACTGTGTGTCACCTGCATAATCAGTAACTTGGAGTGGGGGATGGGTAGAGGTACCCCACAAGACTACACCTGAGACTGTGTGTGTCACCTGCATAATTAGTAACTTGGAGTGGGGGATGGGTACAGGTACCCCACAAGACTACACCTGAGACTGTGTGTGTGTAAGCAAGAACAATTCTGATCAAACCATCCCACTAATCCTCACAACTGAGAATACTGTATAACAGTCTTGAACCTCATCACATGCAGTATGTTTAAGTGCATGTTTAAATTGCCTCATAGAACAAATGCATTGAGAAGTATCTAAACACAGTCCAAGTCTGGTAACAGATTTTTACCTGGAAGCTTGAGGGTGAAGCCTCTTTCTGGTGCATCACCAGGTTGGAGCTGAATGGCAAGATGTGGTTCTCCACGGCTATGTCAGGAGAGTCTCCACCACCCTAAAATATGAATTAGAATCACTTATTCAGAATTGGTACATGTACCACTCACCATACTACACAACAGCTATACAGCAGCATGCGTCTTCTACTGGGTTAAAACCATCAGCCAGTCAGCAAATTATTTTAGCTCTCAAAATTTTAAAAAATTTTGAAAATTTAAAAACCTCCTTTACAAGGGTCACCTGGCCACGAGGGCAGCAGTCAGTCAAAAGATGTTGACAGATGTAATAAAACATATACAGAGGCACATACATAGTCACTGACAAACCTTTTCTCTCCATGGCCAATTGCTATCTCCGTAGTCATAAGTAATGTAGCAAGTTTAGGGGCTGCATGTTGTTTTCTTGTTCTTGAATTAATGTTCATATTTGAACAAATGTCTGTTAATTACCCTCATGACGTAATTTATTATGTAGCCTAGTAAAAAGTGAATAGCTATCTTACGTACAAATTGTGCTGCTAATCGTGAAAAAGAAACCCCGGTTTTGGTCTGCCTACTACGGAAGCCGAGAGAGGCCATGGTCTCAATAATTTTTTTCCACCTTGTTATCCCGAGATAACTGGATAATTAATTAGAGATCTCGAGAAAACAGGCACCAAGACGTGAATGCTGACTTCGGGCTATTTCTCATTCTTTGTAAACGCAACTTTAGTCAAGAATGTCTGGAATGATCGATCACCTAATAAGGCAATATTTTGATCAGGGTTTGACAGAGGCAGAGATTGCATTAAGTCTTTTAATAAGGGATAATGTCAAAATCAGTCCGCGCCACCTCCGCAGAAGACTGGCCCGGCTTCGTCTCTAACGACGGAGATACAGTGATCCAGCTGAGGTTGTAGGTTTTATCTCTAAACTTATGAACGGGCCAGGAGAATCCGACTAAAGTTGGGTTTACAAAGAATGAGAAATAGCCCGAAGTCAGCATTCATGTCTTGGTGCCGCTAGAATGACCCATAATCAATCTCTACATCATGAAATAATAGTTTTGTTTTCTCGAGATCATGAAATAATTGTTTTGTTTTCTCAAGATCACTGAATAGTTGTTTTGTTTTCTCGAGATCATTAATTAATTGTGTTGTTTTCTCGAGATCTCTAATTAATTATCCAGTTATCTCGGGATAACAAGGTGGAAAAAAAAATGATTGAGACCATGGCCTCTCTCGGCTTCCGTAGCCTACCTTCCCCGTTGTCTTTTTTATGAATCACCTTCATGACATAATTTATTTTGTAGCCTTTGCACAGTAAAAAGTTCATGCCTTAAGTCATAAACTTGTGCGCTGTTATTACAAGTGCAAGTTGCGGACTGCCTGCGCTCCAGTTATCCTGGACTTTGTGTGTTGTTCATCTTTTAATGTGTTAACAGAATGACCTTACTTCTTTCTTTCATTTGATTTGACATTATAGCCAAGGCCAATTTGTCTCTGGCTTAAAAGTATGGCTCTTAACCAAATTTATTTGACGTTTGCTGAATTCTGGGCCCGATGGACGCAAAATGCGTCCAAATTTACACCCATTCTTCTCCGTTGAATTACTCCGGAGTGGTACATCGTAGCGAGATGGTACTTACAGCAAACAAAACAGCAGAGCCAGGGCTTTACAACGCGACCTTAGGCTTATGTATCGGCGAGATATTTTTTTTTTTAATCGCCAAAATGTCTCATATTAGCGCTCTGCACAGGCATTACTCTCGTTGAAATTACTCGCGAATCCGTGATCTCATAGACATGGCACGCACACCACAAGAAAGTACAAAATCTCAGCTTTCCAACGACACCAAGCACATACTTCTACATTGAATTTAACAGGTTAAAGCAAGGGATCAAATGTTTGCCAAGTAATGATTTGACCCATTTTACTCACGGTTATAAGTCAATGCATAACGTGAATAGCGAAGCTTACCAGTTCTACTATTGTGCATTTCTCTGTCAAAACACGTTTCATGCAGTTTGAAATATCTGCAAATTTCTGCATAATATCCATTATAATCCTGATATAACACCCTATAGGGTTAAACTGCTGCTTCAGTGCAACGGGTTCCAGAGTAGGAAAACTGACAACGCAGTCGTTTCTTTAGACAAGCAGAATGCAGTTTTTTGAAAACAACGCCGCCCCTCACATGCATAGGCTATCTCACAACTGCAACTTTAAACTTTTAAACAGGTTGTTGTGGTATAGTTTGTGGTATAAATCATCTGCAATGTAGGCTGGGTGTAATGCAATTGTTTTTACCTTCTGCCATTAAACTGCAGGCTGTTATATAGGCTATAGTGTACCGTAGGCTATATATATATATCACTTGTAGTTTGTACCATATAACAAAGACTTCTTGTAGGCTATCATTGTGCTTATTTAATAAAAAAAACAACTGTCGCTGCGCCCGACACTTATAGGCTAAAATCAACATATGATATGTGCGCAGTTGCCCTCTGTCCCTGCGCTGAAGCTATGTGCGCACCTTCCAAGCGATGGCAAAGTTTTCGTCTTGACGCCTGATCCGACACCTGTGTGGACGCGATTTTTTTTTCAACCCGAAAAAAAAACATCACGCAATATTTTAAGTTAGATGTAGCCTATAGTGTAATACATGTAAAAAGGACAACAATGACATCGCGATTAATAATTAGGCTATGTGTGTTGTCCGACACAGTGTTTTCACAGCATGTCATGACTGGCATACGCTGCTTAAAATAACATGCATATTAGTTATATTCTCAATTTAATTTACAGTGCAATGGGTTTGTGCACACATCTCTAACTAACAACCACACTACGTTCTCACTGCGCTTTAATCGCGCTTCTCTCACATCTCGTATCTCGTTTCTTTAGACAAGCAGAACACAGTTTTTTTTTTAAACAATGACATCGCCGCCGTCTCACATGCATAGGCTATCTCACAACTGCAACTTTAAACTTTTAAACAGGTGGTTGTAGTTTAGTTCGTGGTATAAATTATCTGCAAAGTAGGTTGGTGTAATGCAATTGTTTTTACCTTCTGCCATTAAACTACAGGCTGTTATAGGCTATACCACTAGTAGTGTGTACCATTCTACCGTGTACCGTGTATACATCACTAGTAGTTTGTACCATATAACAACGAATTCTCGTAGGCTATCATTATGCTTATTTAATAAAAGAGCAACTGTCGCTGCGCCAGACACCTATAGGCTAAAATCAACATATCATATGTACAGTTTCCCTCTGTCCCTGCGCTTAAGCTGGGATGTGCGCACCTTCCAAGCGATGACAAGGTTTCTGTCT
>CM050212.1:7185000-7190000 GCA_027475355.1 Coilia nasus | reverse complement strand
AAGGCTATGGTACCCACCTTTTAGACACACACAGGACTAACCACAAAGAATTAACCCTTCACACCCAACATCAGACTGGGGTTAAACTAACCTTTGTAAACAGACTGGAGCAACCCTTTACAGACAAACTGGGGTAAAATACCAAACCATAGATACAAACTGGGGGCAAACTAATCCTTTTCACAGATACAGACTAGGGTTAAACTCAGACTGGGCCTGAGCATACTGCCTGTGATGGTGCAAGTCAGTCTGGCCAACCGGCCTATTTCTGGCTGTTCCTTTGCCCCTGAAATAGGGAACCAATGAAAAACTAGCTTATGCATACATCATTGTAATCAGTGGTCTGACTAGTTGTAACTCTGTCCAGTAGAATGCAGAGGCATTTAATAATCGCCCGTTGATTCCACTTCTGAAAACTTCCTGTCTATGGGATTTTTGCCAGACCAAACTCTGTCTACAAGCTTGGTACGACAGCCAGGTTAGCTAAACTCACCTTTAGATAATGACTGGGGTTACACTAACAAACAGACTGGGGTGAAACTAACCTTTAGACACAGACAAGGTTGAGACTAACCCCCTGGACATATTGTGGAAGCTGGCAGTCTGCCCACAAGACAGAGAGGGCAGGCAGTGCTCACAACCCTGCCATGTGCAATTCCCTTTACAAGCTATTTCCCCAGGATGTGTGTGTGTGTGTGTGTGTGTGTGTGTGTGTGTGTGTGTGTGTGTGTGTGTGTGTGTGTGGTGAGGTGCGATGTGGGTGTGTGTGTTGGTGTGGGTATGTGTGTGTGTGTGTGTGTGTGGTGAGGTGCGGTGTGTGTGTGTGTGTGTGTGTGTGTGTGTGTGTGTGTGTGTGTGTGTGGTGAGGTGCGGTGTGTGTGTGTCTGTGTGTGTGTGTGTGTGTGTGTGTGTGTCTGTGTGTGTGTGTGTGTGTGTGTGTGTGTGTGTGTGTGTGTGTGTGTGTGTGTGTGGTGAGGTGCGGTGTGTGTGTGTGTGTGTGTGTGTGGTGAGGTGCGGTGTGTGTGTGAGTGTGTGTGTGTGGTGAGGTGCGGTGTGTGTGTGTGTGTGTGTGTGGTGAGGTGTACTGTGGGTGTGTGTGTGTGTATATATGTGTGTGTCTGTGCAATGCAGAGAGTGCTGTACTGAGCTGTCTTCTGTAATCACTGGTGAGATTTGTCTCTACAGAGAGCTCCAGTTCAGAGTACAGCAGACCCAGCAAGAGGGAGATAGAGTGTGACGGCGAGGGGTGGGGAGAGAGAGAGAGGGAGGGATGAGATAGAGTGTGACGGCGAGGGGTGGGGAGAGAGAGAGAGAGGGATGAGGAAGGAGGGAGAGAGAAGGAACAAGAGAGACAAGGGAGAGAGATAAAGACAGCGAGGAAGAAGGGGTGATAAGACAGACAAACATGGAAAGAGCAGAGAGCAAGAAAAGACAGAAGGGTGGATGAATAAACAAACAGAAAGAGATGTTGAGAAGAGGCAGGGAGTCAGGAAGAAGGGAGGAGGTAGAGAGAGGTGTAGAAGGCAAGAGAGGGAGACGGAGGGAAGGAAAGAGAGCATGAGAGAGAAAGAAAGATACAGGTAAGATACATAGTGCGGGTTAGGTAGAGAATGAGTGAGAGAGTGAAGGAGAGAAGGGTGAAAATAGAGGGAGAGAAAGATAATGACAATAAAAGAGAGTAAGAGTAGTGGCCCGAAGGAAAAAAAAGACAGAGTGGTTCAGAGAGGAGAACACAGAGTAAGAGAGAGGGAAAAGAGGAAAGGACATAGAAAGTGAGCATGAGAGAGAGAGAGAGAGAGAGAGAGAGAGAGAGAGAGAGAGAGAGAGAGAGAGAGAGAGAAGACTTAGAGGGAAGTGGGACAGACAGCGGTGGTGTGTCTCCAGTGTCCGGTGTAGTTTTGTCAGTTCTCCTGTGGGGGCATGTAAGATGCTCTAATCCTCTCTCGTCATTAGCCAAAGGCCCCAACACTGACTACCCAACATGCACCCTCCACCCCCCAACACTAACCCCCCCGCCCCTCTCCATTTGTCTTCATCAACTATTAATTACGGCTCTCCAGAGAAACGACACTCACCGAGGCGGCCACAGCCCCCACTGAAGCACTGTACCCAAAACCCTTAATGAAACCACTGCACCAAAAAGCCCTAATGAAACCACTGCACTCAAAACCCTCATTAAAACAACTGCACCCCAAAATCTCATTAAATACGCTGTACTTAAAACCCTCACTAAAGCCATCGTAACCAGAGGAGCTGGAGACCTCACTAACACCACAGTAGCCACAGTCGCCACTATAAACTAACAGCCTTTAGCCCCAAAGTAACAATGCTTCTGATACCAATATCTCTAGCACTGATGCCTACCAAAAGATTTTTGACTACACAGCTGCTTTAGCCATTACTCCACATGGACAATAAGAGCTGTGACACGAACTGCTACCAATCTCAGTGTTTCGGCCATTATGCTTACAGCAGGATGATATGGCAAAAACAATAATCACAATATATTTTCTCATATCATCCAATATCGATTTTTATCACAATTTCTTTCTCTTGGTACTGAGAAGTTGGATTAAAACCTGTCTTTTAAGGCACCAACATACCTCACATACAGCCTTCATTTGCTCCATGTGACCTTGGCCAAAACTAAACTACTGAAATTGTGACCACAACTGACGTTGTGAAACCGTTTTTTTTTTTTTTTTTTTTTTTCCCAAAATGACATGCGGTTCCAGGATCTACCCGTGTGATCAATTAAATATGTCCAAGGCTGATCATTGTGATTGACCTAAACTTTATCACAATCTCGATTTGCAACCGATTCATTTCCCAGCCCTAATTAGGAGACAGCACTTCTCCTAGAGTAACACCCTCACAGCACTGACACTAGTCTCAACACCAGCACTAACATTAAAACAACACTCACAGTAGTATCAACACTACTGCTAGAGTCATCACCTTACAGCAAGGACACCAGTGCCAACCCAGCAACCAAGAGTAACAACAGTCAAATTAACATGTGTAGCAATGCAGCTACTGTTACAGTCATTAGCTTACAGCACTAACTCTACTACAGCAACATCACCGCTGCTGGCAATTAATGGTAATTCTGTAGGCTGTGTTGATGCTGCTTTTGACCGCTGGGCAGTAACTACATGGGCAAATGTCTCCAGCAATGCGATCAGTGCTGTTCCTGTTCCATTGAACCTGCTGTCTTTCCTCGCCTTGGTGACACAGAATTAACAAATGGGTACAGAGCTGACAGCGTCACGTGGCGCGATAAAGAACATGTTCTACACGCAGAACAGTAGCGCTGGCTGGGAGCAGGCGGGGGGTGACGGCTGGGCCCGCTGTACTCATCCAGCGAGTGAAAAGGAAGGCTGAAAGGAGTCCTCCACAAAGACACAAAGCCCAAAGGCAACAATGACATTTCCATAAGTCATTTCCTGACTGACCTCGCAGAGCCAGGTAGAGGAGAGAGAAAGCACAATGAGCTTTTAGCCACCCAGTGGCTGCTTCTGACTGGCTCGCCACATCTCAGTGATTTGATTGGCTGGCCACATCTGAGTACTTTGCCCTAATTGGCTCTTTACATCTGAGCGCTCTAGCTGGTTCGCTACATCTGAGTGCTCTGATTAGCTGGCCACATCTGAGTGCTCTGATTGGCTTACCACATTTCAATGCCTTGCACCAATTTGCTGACCAGTTGTAAGTGTGCTTACAGGCTCACTACACCTCAGTGCTCTGATTGGGTCCCTTCATCAGAGCACTCTAATTGGACACAAAAGAACTGAACTGGGCTGTGATTTGTTTAATTATGAGCTTTACGGCCTGTAAACGAGACATCAGATTATCTATTATAGCCTATAAACCTCTACAGTCTGTGCAATTATGAAAGGATGCTTTTCCAAATGATCTATATATATTTCATGAGCCTGTGTGATTTGTGTATTGGATATGGTTTACATGATCTAGCAGTCTCCTAAAAACACCTCTGATTTGTGCATTCTTGAGCAGAGGTGGCTTTTCCATGTGATCCATAATTAGCTTGTAAATCTCTGTGAATGGAGTGAGATGGAGTAATAGTTTGTGGAGTTATAGTGTGTAGTCTATGGCTGCCTTGTGTGTCTCTGAATGCCTGTGTTAGTGCAGACAGACCAAGCTTTGCAGCTTGACTGTAAATTAATGTATATTGCGCACACATATCACATGTATATATCTCTATCCCACTTCTTTAATCTCATTTTTTGCATTATTTTTTTTATTATTCTCAGCCTCTGATGGTATGTTTCTATGCCTGGAGATTAATGAATTATTCTCAAGTATTCTCATATAATATAATATTCTAATTAAAGCTTTCTAAATCTGATTCCGATTCCAGCTGGCCAGCTTACCTTGAACAGCTGTAAATTAATGTAAACTGAGCACATACAGTATCAAGAGTACATAGCTTCATTCCTCTTATTTTATGTTTTTTTGTATTGCAGTTTTTTAGTGTTATTTATTTATTTATTGATTTTATGTTTTATTTATTCATTAATTTTTAATATTTTAAGCCTCTGATTCTGTATTTCTACTGCTCCTGGGTTCATAAAGATAAAAGATAAAATGAATAAAATGAAGTATCCTAAATCTGATTCTGACTCGAGCTGTCCGAGCTCACCAACTCCAGCTTTTTATTTACTGATTTTATGCTTTATTTATTCGTTTATTTTTAATATGTTGAGCCTCTGATGCTATATTTCCACTGCCCCTGGGTTTCTAAAGCTAAAAGATAAAATGAAGTATCTTGAATCGGACTCTGTGATTCTGATTCTAACTTGAGCTGTCCAAGACAGCTCACCTTGAACTCCAGTGTTGTATTTATTTATTATATTATTTTTTAAAAATATGTTTGAGTCTCTGTTGCTATATTTCCACTGCTCCTGGGTTCATAAAAATAAAAGATGAATGAGGCATCCTAAATCGTAGTCCGTGATTCGGATTTTGATTGGAGCTGT
>CM050212.1:7175000-7180000 GCA_027475355.1 Coilia nasus | reverse complement strand
GTGGAAGGGAGAGAGAGAATTGGAGGGCGGAAGAAAAGGAGGAGTCGGAAGAAAAAAGTGAGGGATAGAGAGAAAAACAGGAAGAGTGTGAGAAGGGATTACGTGTTGTTAACCTCTTGGACAGTCTGTGTTTCACCTTTTCCTTCCTCTTGCTGTGTTACACTCTAATGTTCATCTCTGCTCTCTCCCTCTGTGTTACACTCTAATGTTCCCCTCTGCTCTCTCTCTGTGTTACACTCTAATGTTCATCTCTGCTCTCTCTCTGTGTTACACTCTAATGTTCATCTCTGCTCTCTCTCTCTCTGTGTTACACTCTAATGTACATCTCTGCTCTCTCTCTCTCTCTCTGTTACACTCTAATGTTCCCCTCTGCTCTCTCTCTGTGTTACACTCTAATGTTCATCTCTGCTCTCTCTCTGTGTTACACTCTAATGTACATCTCTGCTCTCTCTCTCTCTCTCTGTTACACTCTAATGTTCCCCTCTGCTCTCTCTCTGTGTTACACTCTAATGTTCATCTCTGCTCTCTCTCTGTGTTACACTCTAATGTACATCTCTGCTCTCTCTCTCTCTCTCTGTTACACTCTAATGTTCCCCTCTGCTCTCTCTCTGTGTTACACTCTAATGTTCATCTCTGCTCTCTCTCTGTGTTACACTCTAATGTACATCTCTGCTCTCTCTCTCTCTCTCTGTTACACTCTAATGTTCCCCTCTGCTCTCTCTCTGTGTTACACTCTAATGTTCATCTCTGCTCTCTCTCTGTGTTACACTCTAATGTACATCTCTGCTCTCTCTCTCTCTCTCTGTTACACTCTAATGTTCCTCTCTGCTCTCTCTGTGTTTCACTCATTTACACTCTAATGTTCCTCTCTGCTCTCTCTCTGTGTTAGACTCTAATGTTCCTCTCTGCTCTCTCTTCCTGTGTTACACTCTAATGTTCCTCTCTGCTCTCTCTCTGTGTTACACTCTAATGTTCCCCTCTGCTCTCTCTTCCTGTGTTACACTCTAATGTTCCCCTCTGCTCTCTCTCTCTGTGTTACACTCTAATATTCCCCTCTGCTCTCTCTCTCTGTGTTACACTCTAATGTTCCCCTCTGCTCTCTCTTCCTGTGTTACACTCTAATGTTCCCCTCTGCTCTCTCTCTGTGTTACACTCTAATGTTCCCCTCTGCTCTCTCTCTCTCTGTGTTACACTCTAATGTTCCTCTCTGCTCTCTCTTCCTGTGTTACACTCTAATGTTCCCCTCTGCTCTCTCTCTCTGTGTTACACTCTAATGTTCCCCTCTGCTCTCTCTTGCTGTGTTACTCTGTAATGTTCCCCTCTGCTCTCTCTTCCTGTGTTACACTCTAATGTTCCCCTCTGCTCTCTCTTGCTGTGTTACACTGTAATGTTCCTCTATGTTCTTGCAGCTACGTCATATGTGACCTTCAGCTACTTCCTATGTGACCTTGAGTGCCTTCGCTGATTTTTATTTAGTTCTTCCAGCATTAGCACAGCCTTTGTATTTGATGCTTTGGTTGCTAAGCTACTCCCCTCAATGCCTTACACGGAGTGCTTGTGAAGTCCTGACTGTACAAAGCGCATAATGGGTAGGGTGTATGTGTATAAGTGTGTGTGTGTGTGTGTGTGTGTGTGTGTGTGTGTAGGTGTGTGTGTGTGTGTGCAGGCATTATGGCGGGAGTAAGGCTGAGCTAGTAGCGGAAGAGGCTTGTGCCCGCGGTGCTTGAAATCCGCTGAGATGGTAATCAGTGTGGCTTTTAGACGCAACCCCTCTGTACTGAGGGAGAGAAGGGGAAAGGAGGGAAGAGGAGGGGAGCAGAGGAGAGGAGAGGAGGAGAGAAAAGAGGAGGGCAGAGGAGAGGAGGAGGGGAATGAAGAGGAGAGGAAGTGAGGGAAGAGAAGGGGAGAGGAGAGGAGGGGAGGGGAGTGGAGAAGGGGATGAAAGAGGAGAGGAGCGGAGAGGAAAGGAGGGGAGAGGAGAGAAGGGGAGAAAAGCAGAGAAGAGGGGAGAAGAGAAGAGGGCAGAGGAGAGAAGGGGGGAAAGCAGAGGAGGAGAGAAGAGAAGAGGAGAGGAGGAGAGGAGGAGAGGGGGAGAGGAGCTCAGCGCTGCCGTTGATGCTGTGGCCATGCACCCATGAAGTGCAATTTTACGCTTGGAGTCAGATTCCCCTTTCCAGTGCTTACATGTGGCAAAACCTCTCCAGTCTTAGCCTTTGTCATAGCCCAGGAAGGAAACATGCAGCGGGAGATGAAAGAGAGAGAGAGAGGAGTGAGGGTAAAAGAGATGAAAAATAGACAGAGAGAGAGAAAGAGAGAGAGAGAGAAACAGGAGAGAAAGGGTGAGAGAGAAAGAATGAGAGAGAGAGAAAGGGTGAGAGAGAAAGAGTGAGAGAGATGGGGCAGAGAGAGAGACAGAGAGGAAAAAAGGAGATAGAGAGAGAGAAAGAGACTGTCCCTGTGTCGGAGAGCGTAAATGCAGCCATTCAGATAATAGGCCGCTGCATTATTAAAGGCGACATATTTGAATGCGGTGCAGTGGGAGCGGGCAGGAGAGACTCAGACAGGCCACAAACACTAATCCCTCATGTCCAGAGTGTCGAGTGGGAGCTAACAGCTAATAGCGGCAGAGCTGATAGCACGCTTGCCCAAAATGAAGAGGTCCTCCAGCGAGAATAGGGGCTACAGTTCATCAAATTCCTACCGGTTTTGTGTGCAGGAGTGCTGTGTGTTTCACAGACTCGTTTGTGCTTGAGCTAAATAGATGATACCGTCGAAAGTAGTGCGCGCTTATGTGGAGTAGGTACCACAGAAATGCCCACAATTAAATGTTTATCTACAGTGAAGCAGGTGCTCAGTTTATTCATTTAAAATGCGTAAAGTGGCTGGTCTGAGATGTGCTTGAGTTTAACTGAGAGCCAGGCAGACAGTGTGTGTGCGTGTGTGTGTGTGTGTGTGTGTGTGTGTGCGTGTGTGTGTGTGTGTGCGTGTGTGTGTTTGTGTGTCCTACTTGCTTATTCAACCTTGCCATATTTCATATTTAATAGTGAGAGCCTTGTGCAGTTTCAACTCTATTTTACCTTTGATCGAAAGGTTTTTTTTGTTATTAATATGATAGTGCTTTCAAAAGACAAGGCCCATTGGGTAGGCAGAGTGAGTTATTGATATGATAGTGGCTTTAAAAAGACTGGCTGCAGAGCAGAGAGAAACTGGTATTAATGACAGTGTTTTCAGAAGAGGAAGCACATTTAGTAGAGAGACTGTTATCGATGTGGCCGTGACTTCAAAGAGAAGCAATGTGTGTTAGAAAGAGTATGAAACCGATCTGTTGGTGACCTCAAAAAAGGTGGCTGGTTGGCTATAGAGAGGTTGCAATTTTAATGTTTTTTTAAAGGGAGAGAGGCTGTTACTGATATGATAGGCATTTAAAAAGCAAAGTGCAGCAGGTTAGAGGCTGTTATTGATACGATAGTGGTTTCAAAAGAGAGAGGTGTTCTGTATAGGAAGGGAAGGAACGTGTCAGATAGAAGTAATGTATGTGTTGTATGGAGAGGAAGATTACTTGCTGTCTTCGTGTATAGGGATTGAGGTAGTGCTGCACTTGTGTCATTGAGAAATCGAAAGTGTTTTACATACACAGGGTCGCCGGTTGCATTTAGACAGAGACTAGTGTTATACTCATGTAAGAGAGAGTCAAAGGGTGTCAGACAGAAATAGGGGTGCTTGTAGTGCTATAGTTTGGGGTCACAGACATGTGAGTGTTGAATATACAGGGAGCTGTGCTTATAGACAGAGAACAGGACTGGGTAGAGAGAGGGCTGCTATAATATGTGCAATGGAGACAGGAGTGTTTGGTGTGTACGGAGAACAGTAGTGTTTACTGTGTGTATACAGCACACTAGTGTTTAGTGTGTATCAGGGATGGAAATTAACTTTGCAAACTGTGAACCTTTATCAGCAACTGACATAAGTGGTACACTCAATAGCAATTCATTACTTTGTGTCCAAAATCTACCAGCCTCATATATATTTTACCAGCATTTGGCTGGTGGCTGGTGGCTGGTGGCAGTTCTCAACCCTGCTGTGTATACAGCACAGTAATGTGTAGTGTGTGTACAGACAGGAGTGTTTGGAGTGTACAGTGTATAGTGCTTAGTGTATGGATAGCCGTGGTGCTTAGGGTGTGTGCACAGGGCAGCAGTATTTAATGTGGGAACAACACAGAGAGCATAGTGCTGTACCTTGTGTAGAGAGAAGGTGCGCACGCAGAAGGTGGCCAGCTCGATGGTGTCCAGCAGGGTCACCTGGGTCATGCCGTATGTCTCGGTGCCGCGACTCGGCCAGTACTGGTCACACTTTATCTGAGGAGGAGGAGAGAGGACAGGTTCCGTCACACATACAAGGGCATGACATGAACTCTGTCCTACAAAGGCAAAAGGCAGTAACTACATATTTTGTCAAATTGAGTTTAGAATGGAAATTGACTTTTTGTCTTGTTACGAAATCTCTTGCTTCTTGCTATTAAGAAGGCACATAAAAGCATCACCACTATTATACCTACAACATGTTTGACGGGGCAGTATGACGTTAAAGGCATTGTTTCTATGTTCACTTAGTTACTGCACTTTGCCTTTGTAGAACTGACAGCCTATGTGTGAATGAGGAAAATGTGAGAGGTAGCATTCTTGGACATGGTGATGATGTTAACTCATAACCCATCTGAGGATGAATGAGGTAGAGGAAGAGCATAGCTATGTTGATTTAATTTACCTCACTGAGGAGGTATTGGGCTAGCATTATATACACAGACATGATGCTAACACATAGCTCATCTGAGAACAAGAAGATAAGAGATAAGATAAGAGAAGAGAATAAAAGACTCAAACTGGTGTGTGGGGGGAATGAGTAGAGTGTTACAAACACATGCTAGTCCCACTAACTCACATCAGTCAAGTTATCTGACAAAGAGAGCCGAGTGTTTCTAAAATAGCATTCAATAACAT
>CM050212.1:7160000-7172500 GCA_027475355.1 Coilia nasus | reverse complement strand
CACATATTGATTACCCATCAGATATATACTGAGTGATGGAGGTGGGTAATGTGTATATGTGTTATGGCTGTGTGTGGCTGTTTCTGTGTGTGTGTGTGTGTGTAAAAAAGATATGATGCCTCAGGGCAAGGACTGGAGAGGGTACAAGCCCAGCGGACCCCATCAGTAATGTGGGGTGTGTGTTTGTGTGTGTGTTTGTGTGTGTGTGTGTGTGTGTATGTGTGTGTGTATGTTTGTGGTGTGTGTGTGTAGCTAGGGAATCAATGTGTAGACATGACTGGAAAGACCCAGTGGAGCTATTAGTCATGTATTTATGTGTGTGTGTGTGTGTGTGTGTGTGTGTTTTGTCATGTGTCTCTGGCTGTTTGTCTGCTGTGCTGAAGTGAAGCAGAGGGACACCTAAGATGACACTGGGGAACTGGGGATGGATATCTGTCACTACAATAATCACACCCAAAAGAGAAGCCGTCACAGCTCCACTCTTTCACAATCCTCCTTTCTTCCTGTCTTTCATTACTCCCAATTCAGTCGATCACTCGCTCAAACATCCACTTATTCATTCCTTCACTCACTAACACAAAATCACATATTCACTCACTCACAGGTAGTCTCCCTTCAGAAGAGGAGGGATTAATGGAGAGGAGAAGAGAGGAGGAGAGGAGAGAAAAAAAAGAGAGAAGAAAGAGGAGAGGAGAGGAAAAGAGGAAAGGAAAGGAGAGGAGTGGAGAGAAAAAGGGAGGAGAAGAGAGGAGAGGAGAGGAGAGAAGAGGAGAGGAGGAGAGGGGAGAAGAGAGGAGAGTAGAGAGGGAGAGGAATGGAAAGGAGAGGAGAGGAGAGAAGAGAAGAGGAGAGAAGAGAGGAGAGGAGAGGAGAGGAGGAGAGGAGAGGAGAGGAGAGAAGAAGGGAGGAGAAGAGAGGAGAGGAGACCAGGGAGAGGAATGGAAAGGAGAGGAGAGGAGAGGAGAGAAGAGGACAGAAGAGAGGGAGAGGAGAGGAGAGGAGGAGAGAAGAGGAGAGGAGAGAAGAAGGGAGGAGAAGAGAGGAGAGGAGACAGGGAGAGGAATGGAAAGTAGAGGATAGGAGAGGGGAGGAGAGAAGGGGAGATGAGAACAGGAGAGGAGAGAAAAGAAGAGAGGAGAATAGAAGAGGAGAGAAAAGAAGAGAAGAGAAGAGAAGAGAAGAGAGGAGAGGAGAGGAGAAGAGAAGAGAAGAGGAGAGGAGAGAAAAGAAGAGAAGAGAGGAGAGGAGAAGAGAAGAGGAGAGGAGATAAGAGGAGAGGAGAAGAGAAGAGGAGAGGAGAGGAGAGGAGAGGAAAGGAGAGGAGATACAAGGAGAGGAGAGGAGGAGAAGAGGAGAGGAGATAAGAGGAGAGGAGAAGAGGAGAGGAGAGGAGAGGAGATAAGAGGAGAGGAGAAGAGGAGAGGAGAGGAGAGGAGATAAGAGGAGAGGAGAAGAGGAGAGGAGAGGAGATAAGAGGAGAGGAGAAGAGGAGAGGAGAGGAGATAAGAGGAGAGGAGAAGAGGAGAGAGAAGAGGAGAAGAGGAGAGGAGGAGAGGAGAGAAGAGGAGAGAGGAGAGGAGAAGAGGAGAGGAGAGGAGAGGAGGAGAGGAGAGAAGAGGAGAGGAGAAGAGGAGAGGAGAAGAGGAGAGGAGAGGAGAGAGAAGAGGAGAAGAGGAGAGGAGAGAAGAGGAGAGGAGAAGAGGAGAGGAGAGGAGATAAGAGGAGAGGAGAAGAGAGAAACGAGGAGAAGAGGAGAGGAGAGGAGAGGAGAGAGAAGAGGAGAAGAGGAGAGGAGGAGAGGAGAAGAGGAGAGTAGAGGAGAGAGAGAAGAGGAGAGGAGAGGAGAAGAGGAGATAAGAGGAGAGAGAAGAGGAGAGGAGAGGAGAGGAGAGGAGAGGAGAGGAGAGGAGAGGAGATAAGAGGAGAGGAGAAGAGGAGAGAGAAGAGGAGAAGAGGAGAGGAGAGGAGAGAGGAAGAGGAGAAGAGGAGAGGAGGAGAGGAGAAGAGGAGAGGAGAGGAGAGGAGAAGAGGAGAGGAGAGGAGAAGAGGAGATCAGAGGAGAGGAGAAGAGGAGGAGAGAAGAGGAGAAGAGAGAGGAGAGAGAGGAAGAGGAGAGGAGAAGAGGAGAGAGAAGAGGAGAAGAGGAGAGGAGAAGAGGAGAGAAGAGGAGAAGAGGAGAGGAGAGGAGAGGAGAAGAAGAGGAGGAGAGAGAGGAGAGGAGAGGAGAGAGAGAAGAGGAGGAGGAGAGGAGAGGAGAGGAGGAGAGGAGAGGAGAGGAGAGGAGAGGAGAAGAGGAGAGGAGGAGAGGAGACTGTCTTCCTCACGTAGCAGAGGAAAAACACTGGCGGGGAAAATTAGCAATCAAAGAGATGCAACATCGCAAAGAAATCATGGCTCTCTGGTTTTAGACTACACACACACACACACACACACACACACACACACACACACACACACACACACACACACACACACACACACACACACACACACACACACACACACACACACACACAGAGACACACACACACACACCATTTTGTCAAAGCTAACTACACAGACGAGGGCCTGCGGCGTGAATTCTTCCAGCTCTGTGATTAATGGCGTAGAGCAGTGCGCTGTAAAATGGGAATTTCCTGCGTGATTAATCTGCGTATTGACGCACGGCTCTCGGAGACGCTCTGGGACGTGTGTGTTATTGCTTTTCCCAAATTGCACCACTGTGATGTGACGAAACCATGACATCGATACAAGTAAGGAAGTCTGTGTCACACACACACAAAGCCCCACAGATTTGTCTGGAGGGCATCATCTGTAACACACACACACACACGCACACACACACAGTCTCTCTCACACACACTCACACACAAACAGTCTCTCTCTCTCTCTCTCTCTCTCTCACACACACACACACAAACACAAACACACACACTAACACACACAGTCTCTCTCTCTCTCACACACACACACACACACACACACACACACACACACACTCACACAAACACACACTAACACACGCACACAGTCTCTCTCTCACACACACACACTTACACATAGACACACACACAGTCTTTCTCTCTCTTACACACACACATGCACACATGCATGCACACACACAGAGGACATGTGTCTGACCTTCGATTGGAGCCAGGATGACGCGGGAGTGGTCATAAGCGATGACATTGGCGTATCGGTTCTTTGGCTTGTTGACCTCCAGGTTGGAATGCTCCCATGTGAACTGTTGGCCCGGATCAATGGACTATAAAGAGACAAGACACACACACACACACACACACACACACACACACACACACACACACACACACACACACACACACACACACACACACACACACACACACACACACACACACACACACACACACACACACACACACACACACACACACACACACAAATAGAGAAAACATTAGGGAATATTTGCACTAGCAGCAGGGAAAAAACACAGCAGAAACAGGATGGGAAGAAATAACAGATGAAGGAGAGAACAGAGGACAAGAATAGAGGTGGGGGGATGGAAAGAAAGAGGGAGGAGTGGAAAGAGAGTGAATGAAAAAAGGAGAGGAGGAGCAGAAAGAAGAAAGAAAGAATTAGAAAAGAGGATAGGGAACAAACTGAAATCAAAGAGAAACACATGAGAACAACCGGACATTGAGATGGGGAAACAGAGAGAGAGAGGGTGAGAAAGAGAGAGGAAAAAGAGAGAGAGATAAAAAAGACAGAGAGAGAGATTGGGTACGGAGAGACAGAGAGAGAGAGATCGAGAGATATAGAAAGAGACAGATAGAGAGAGAAGAGAGAGAGGGAGATGGAGAGATATATAGAGTGAGAGAAAGAGAGAGGGATGGAGAGATATAGAAAGATGGAGAGACAGAGATGGATCGATACAGAGAGATACAGACAGAGAAAGAGAGAGAGATATGGACAGAGAGAGAGATATAATATAGAAATATGCAGAGACAGAGGAAGAGAGAGAGAGAGAGAGAGCGAGAGAGAGAGAGAGAGAGAGAGAGAGAGTGGAGAGAAGAGAGAGAGAGATGGAGAGAGCTGAATAAAACGAACAGGATATAGCCTGTCACCAGACACGTAATTAAAGCTGACCAATCCATTTTCAAATATTTACGAGTGTGCAGGTGGCTTTAGCAACATCATTAGGACTGACAGTGAGAAATGACTGTAAATATCTGATAAAGGTGGCAGCAGCAACCCGCTCCCCCGCACACACTCACACACACACACACACACACACACACACACACACACCCACACACACACAGACACACACACACACTACACACACACACACACACACACACACACACACACACACACACAGCCGCGCACACTCACCCGAGGCTAGGTTGCCTACTGAGATATATGCGCGGCGTGAGAAATCTGAATAAATATGTGGGCGCGCGTGTGTGTTGTCAGGTAATTAGTATACCATTATGACGGGGGCCTCTGGCAAGTCCCAGCGCAATACACTCCCTCACCACTCCCCCCAAGTCAACACCTCCCCCACATATACACACCCCACCTGAAGGATGTGTTCATTTGGACTCAGCAGCTGGCTTAGGGGTTGGTGTGTGTGTGTGTGTGTGTGTGTGTGTGTGTGTGTGTGTGTGTGTTCATTTGTGTGTGTGTGTGTGTGTGTGTATGTGTGTGTGGTTGTGTGGTGTGTGTGTGTGAAAAGGGGAGAGGGGGCCTGTGTGGTAAACATCACCAGCTGTGGGCAACAATGTAACAGTTTACCTCCCACCATTACCTAAGAGTGATAGCAGCCACGCTCCACACCAGGCTGGCCTTTCCTTTTAAATGATAGATGTGTGTGTGTGTGTGTGTGTGTGTGTGTGTTTGCTTGTGTCTGTGTGTATATATGTCTGTGTGTATTCATGTTCTTGCATGTGTAGACGTGTGTGTGTGTGTGTGTGTGTGTGTGTGTGTGTGTTTGCTTGTGTCCGTGTGAATATATGTGCGTGTGTATTCATGTTCTTGCATGTGTGACGTGTGTGTGTGTGTGTGTGTGTGTGTGAGTGTGTGTGTGTGTGTGTGTGTGTGTGTGTGTGTGTGTGTGTGTGTAAGTGTGTGGAGAGACCCATTGTGTGTGTTATTGGCTAGCTCCAGTGGTCTGTGCTTGAGGTGCACTCTCTGTCTCTGTCTCTCCTGAGCATCATTAGACAAGCACACCACTCATCATACTACACACACACACACACACACACACACACACACACACACACACACACACACACACACACACACAGGGGAGAGAGTGTGAGAGAGAAGAGAGGGAGAGAGAGACAGAGAGGGGTGGAGAGAGAAGGAAAGAGAGAGAGAAAGGGGGGATAGAGAGAGAGAGAGAGAGAGAGAGAGAGAGAGAGAGAGAGAGAGAGAGAGAGAGAGAGAGAGAGAGAGAGAGACATACACAGTCTATTTCATCACTAAACCAGTCTCTCCCTCTGTCGGCCCTGTGCTACCACCCAATCATTCACACACCTGCAATCTCAGTATTAGACACACACACACACACACACACACACACACACACACACACACACACACACATGGAGGTATGGAAGGAGAAAATGAGAGAAGAAGAGTGAACCATTCATCAAGAAAATAACAAAATTAAAATAACACTTCTCCTTTTAATTTGGTCATTTATTTTTCTGGAGAGGGAAAGAGGGGGAAGCAGAGAGAGGGGAGAGGGAAGAAGAGAGGGAGAGGGAGAGGAAAAGAGGCAAAAGAGAGAAAGAGAAGGATAGAGAGAAAGAGATGTGTAGAGAGGACAGACAGTGAGAGATAGAGGGAAGAGAAGAGTGGCAGGAGAGAGGAAAAACAGGATAGAGAGAGAGAGAGAGAGAGAGAGAGAGAGAGAGAGAGAGAGAGAGAGAGAGAGAGAGAGAGAGAGAGAGAGAGAGAGAGAGAGAGAAAGAGGGAGGCATGAGGAGGGAGGAGGAGTGTGGGATGGGTTCTTATCTGTGCCAAGTAATTAGAAGTCTGCCAGGGGTGTCAGCTTGCATATCACAGCAGACAAACCTCCACTCCTCTTTCTCCCTCTTTTCTCTCCTCTCCTCTCCCTCTCTTCCTCCTTTTCTCCTTCTGTCCTCCTTCCTCCTCCTCTCCCCTCCTCCTCCCTCTCTCCAGTCCTCTCTTCTTCCTTGGCTCAGACCCACCTACTCTGCCTGTGTCTTTCTTCTCCGCTGATGTCTCCATTCTCCCTCTTCTCTCTCTCTGTTCCATTTCTCTTCTACCTGGCCTCCTCTTCTCCTCCTTTATGACTCCTTTTGTTCCTCCTGTCCTGCTATGTCTGCTACTCCCTCGCTCCAGCTCGCCCTCCCCTCTTCTCCTCCTCTCCTCCTCTCCTCCCTCCCCTGTCTCACTCCTTTTCTTCTCTTCTCTCTCCTGACGGCTGCCTGAGTGGAACCTGTTGGCTCCTTTCCCCTGGCTGCTTCCTGAGACGTTATCTGTTATCTGTCTGCTCTCCCCTGCTGCCTCTGCTCGCTTTATAGTTCTTGGTTCCTGAAGTGGAACTGTTCTTTTCCTCTCCCCTGTGCTCTCCCTGTTGGTTCTTAGTTCTTGGTTCCTGAAGCTGAAATGTTTTTCACCTCTCCGCTGGCTGCTGCAGCCTGTTGGTCTCTGGGCTCAGTGATTTAGGGCAGCCTGGGAAAGCACCTACCCTAGGCAAAACCAACGCTGGCTGACACGCGCACACACACACGCACATGCACGCACACGCACACACACACACACACACACACACACACACACACACACACACACACACACACACACACACACACACACACACACACACACACGAGGGCGGGGGGTTGCCCTATGCAAACCAGCGCTGATTCAGCACTACTGACTTTAATCAGCCTCAGGTTCATTTATAACTACAGAACTCAGCTTACACATGCGCACACACACACACACACTAAACATACACCATTTCATACATACATCACATAGTCCAAAAATTACTGCTGCCACCACCTCTTTTAATATACTACTAGATCACGCACACATACAGACCTGGCTCCACCGTTACTCCACCCAGCTATGTCAACACTCACGTTTCCCAAAATTCCAAGCATACCATATCGCCAGCACTTCCTGTAAGGGTGTTGCTGTCTTACCTCGTACTCCTGGGAGAGCTTCAGGTTGTCGTTGGCCTTGAGCAGATCCGTGTGTTCGGCCAGCTCAGAGATGGGGATGGGTGGGTGGCTCATCATACCTGCACGGCACAAAGCACACCTTTAGAAAAGCACGCACACACACTCATCATGCCACACACACACACGCACGGTCTGAGCAAAGAGCGCAGGCACCAGGCCCAGGCGTACAGTGGGGGTTTGGGAGGGAGGGGGTGGCTGGCTGGGTGGCTGAGATGAAGCACTGGTTGGGGATTGTGTGTGTGTGTGTGGGTGGGTGTGGGTGTGGTGGTGTTGAGGTAGCAAGGCATCTTTGGTGAGTACGAGTGACTCTAATCTTCACACACACACACACACACAGCAAGTATAGTGGCTAATCGGACGTGATGCGAGCAGAACCTGTACCGTCTGAAACGGATCAGAAGCAGGGGTGACCTCTGTGAGTGGTACTGGGTCAGGCTGGGTGGGTGGGGGGGGTGTGATGTATGTAAGTTGAAACAGATCAGAACCAAAGGTGACCTTGATCCAAGGTACAGCAGGCAGCAGCTAGCGGGCTTCAAGAGATAATGTGATTGAAGATGGTCTGACCCAAACATCCAGAGCTCTCGCACTCTTGTGTTGTCTCACACACGCAAACACACACACACAAAACACACACACACAGGTTCACAAGTGCACACACAGATACTCACAAGCGTGCACACACACACACAGACGCAGACACATTTGTATAGGGGGGAAATAAAAGAAGACCTCTAGGTGATTGCTTAGGTGAAGAAGAAACCCCAAACCAATTACAGCTCCATCGTGGAGGGGCCGATGACTGTGAGGCTTTCTCTGAGTAAAATAGGAGGAAAAATACCCCCTCTCCCTCCCATGAGGGCGGGGAGGGTGGGGGGTTGACGGGTAGGGGGCTGGGAGGGGGGTAAACAAAGAGATGGTGTGAGCTCAGCTCCACCCACCCACCCAACAGAAGATGAGAAATAAACCATTGAGCTCCTGTGCCTCACAGAGGGGATGGATGTTTGTGCCGTCTAACAGTGAGGAACAGGAAGGAGCAGAAGGTGGAATATCTCACACAGAGTGGTGGATACTATCTCCTATAATATCTCAAAGGAAGATCCGATGTTTTGCGCAGTTACTTTGATAAAGGCTGAATGTTTTGTAAAGTCTTACGCAGGAAGCTGGGTGTTTTATGGAGCCGAGCCTCACACAGGCTGGGTGTTGTGTGGAGCTTTGTCTAGCCTTGCTGTGATTAAAGATAAAGCTTCTGCACCGCTTTTCATCCACATTTTGCCGTCAAAGGAGACAGGCACCTAATGAGTCGCAATGAAATGTGACACGAGCCCTGATGCAATCTCCAGTCACTGCAGCTGAGCTAAGATGGATTAGGTTTATCATGCTCATCGGATAGATCGGTCTTAACGAGCTCGTTAGAGTTATCCGTCTTAACGGCCTCGTTAGCATGTCTGCACCGTGAGCTGAAGAGGAGATTAGGGCTCCCAGACTGTGGTTTGACTATGGGAGTGAGTGTGGCTCAGGTGTGGCCCACGTGTGGCCCAGCTGTGGTCAGGCCTCGCTCCAGAATGTCAGTTAGTTAAGCTCAGCTCAACAGGCCGCTATCTCTGTAAAAACACAAACAGGAAGTGCTGCAGTCATTGATTGCAGTCAGCTGACAGCTGGCCGCAGACAAGATGGCTGCAGACATTCTACATAGCTTTTACCAAAGATGGTAGATATCCCAAGATTCGTCACGACGAGGTACTTCCTGGAACCATGATCGCACGAGGGTGGGGGACACAAATCGCCCTTTATGCAGTCCGCAGGTGGGTGGGGGTAGGAAGGGGCTAGGGCTGGGGCTGACAGGGGCAGTTAAGATGATGTAGTGATCATCCCTCATGCCTGTGACAAGACCCGACAGCCAGGCAAGCGTGACGATGGTATCCTCACTGATGCCCTCTGTCTATGTGCCAGATAAGTCAAAGCACACAAATACATACACGCACACACACACACACACACACACATAAACACACCCAACCTCCCTGGTGCCCTCTGTCTATGTGCCAGACAAGTCAAAGCACACAAATACATACACGCACACACACACACACACACATAAACACACCCAACCTCCCTGGTGCCCTCTGTCTATGTGCCAGACAAGTCAAAGCACACAAATAAACACACACATAAACACACACACACACACACACACACACAGACACACACACACACACACACACACACACACACACACACACACACACACACACACACACACACACAGGCAGACACACACATACATAAACACACCCAACCTCCCTGATACCCTATGTCTATGTGCCAGACAACTCAGAGCAAACAACTGCTCCACCTCTCAACAAACACACACCTACACACACACACACAAACACACATCTACACACACACACACACACACACACACCCTCCTGAGAGAGGTACCAGCTGTCCGGAGTATCTATGCTCTGTGCAGGAGGGGCGTGGCCACATTTCCAAGCATACGCTACTGCTTCTGCTGCTGCACCCGCTGGAACCCCTCCAGTTAGGCACATTATCTGCAGCACATGCACACACACACACACACACACACACACACACACACACACACACACACACTCACGCACACACACTCACACACTCTCACACACACACACACACACACACACACACACACACACACTCACACACACACACACACACACAGACACACACACACACACACACACACACACACACACACACACACACACACACACACACAGACACACCCACACACACTCACACACACACACACACACACACTCTCACACACACACACACACACACACAGACACACCCACACACACTCACACACACACACACACACACACATTGTATCATCACTGAGCAATATTTAATTAATGTGCAATAACCCACTGTGTATAAAACCTCACATACAACTGTGCACCATAGCCCCCTTTTATTCTTTATCTTTTCCTGGCACTATTATTTATTTTATTGTATGCTGTAAACATTCCACATACATGCCTGCACTGGAGAAGGAGCTGCTGTTAATCTCACTGTATTCTACTTGTGTATAGTGACAACAAAAGGCAGTCTATTCTATTCTATTTCATACACACACACACACACACACACACACACACACACACACACACACACACACACACACACACACACACACACACACAAACACACTGCATGTGTAAGGCACAGGGAGGGAGATGATGATGCGCCCTTGTGCCAGGAGGACATTGTCTCAGTGTGGTCTCCTGTTTACACACACACACACACACACACACTTAACCCTCACACATGTGTGTATACACACACACACATACACAGACACACACACACACGCTATTACTACCCCTCGCACTGAGGTCAGTTACTGGCCCAGTGTTGACGTCTCTGTACATAAAAGCGGGAAGGAGAAATCTGTGCGATGTAATTGAGCGTGCATAATCTCTCTAATAAGATTAGCCATCCTCCATTTCCCCCTCGCTCCCCTCCCGCTTATGGCCTTTAAATGTCACGGGGTTCAGGGGAAGTCTGCCAGCACCGGAGGGGGGATGCTGGAGGGTGGATGGGGGTTTGTGGATGGGGCACGGGGGGACTATTCAGGGGGAGTCTGCCAGCACTGGAGGGGGGCATGCTGGAGGGTGGATGGGGGTGGCGAGGGTGTGCTGGGGGGCGTGGATGGGGGACGGGGTACGGGGGGACAGTTCAGGGGGAGTTTGCCAGCACCGGAGGGGGGCATGCTGGCGGGTGGATGGGGGTTTGTGGATGGGGGACGGGGGGCGTGGATGGGGGACGGGGTATAGGGGGACTGTTGTTGTCAGATCCCTCTGTCTGCTCCACAGGGCTCGTTACAGCCCAGGATCAATGACACAGAGACAGAGACACACGGGCAGACTGATGACACACAGCAGACTGGCAATACACACACACACACACACACACATAGCAGGTTGACAATGACACACACACACACACACTGGCATGCATCAGACTAACCACATAGACCCACATACACACACACATCACACTGATCACACCAACACACACACAGGCACAGGAGACTGATAATTATACACAGACACACACAGACACATCACATACACATCACACACACACACATCCACATCAGACCAACCACACACACACACACACACACAGACGCACACACACACACACACAGCAGACTAGAAATGCATGGCAGACCGATGACACACACACACACCCGATAAGCTGACCACACAGCGAGGAGACTGATGACACATTGAGAACAGAAGCAGCACTGACCTGCCCTTGACCACATGTTAATGCTAGAACACAGAGGGCCAGCGAGGCGTCACCTTGAGTTATAGTAGTAGTTACACCTCAAGGCTGTGACACTTTAATGTCACACCGACGAGTGGCTAATGCTTTTAGCCATAAAGCTGTATTATTATTACTTAAATGAAACAGCTGTAAGTACAGTACACAGGTTAAGAAAGTGTTGTGAAAATGACATTTGGTGAAAAATGACAATTTTTGGTGTTTGTTGGCTTGCTGAGCTGTTGAAGTCTGATAAAGAGCGTAAGCTCGAAAACGTTCACTTGTGGTGATCATTAAAAAAACTAAACGGGAGCAACTGTGCTCAAACATTAACTGTTTGTCAACAGGAAGAACTCATTTGGTTTTGAAGAGGCTAAATGACTTGGATTTCCCCATTACAGCTAAATGACTTGTGTTCCCCTCTCACATTTAAGTGACGCATGTTTCTCTATCATGGCCAAATTATAAAGCACGGCATTTACCTGTAGTAGCCATCCATAAATCCACCCATCCATCCATCCATCCATTCATCCATCCATCCAACAAACAGCTCAACATCTCAAACACTAGACTTTATGCAGACCTTCTCTATTGTGTCTTTGTGTTATCCTTGCGCACTTCAGCGTTTATAGGTTTTAACACGTTATTCTGCATATAAGGCCTTATAAGTGTGCACTTGATTTAGTGCATGCATTAGGGCACTTAGGTTCACATGTGTACTTATGAGTGGCTATAGCAGTGCACTTTAGTTCACATATGTTTTAACCTCCCTGGGAAATGCTCTCAGAGGCCTTCGGAGACAACGTCTCCACAGGCTTAACATATACTCCTAACTCTGAGATCCCTTCAAACACACAGACACACACACACGCGCGCACGCACACACACACACACACACACACACACACACACACACATACACAATAAATCTTTGTCCTAGGCTTCTCCTGGAAGCTTAATAACTAATCTATC
>CM050212.1:7145000-7155000 GCA_027475355.1 Coilia nasus | reverse complement strand
CGACCGAGCACAAGGTATTGTAACTGACAGGAATTGTGGATTTATGAGTAATTTAAAATAAAGCATTGTGTTCATACACATATATGCAATCTGCAACAATACACATTTTTAATTACAGTCTTTTTTTTTGGTCACCACTTAAGTGCACAGATGGTGTATATGATGCATACCATTGAAACGCCAGGAGAGGAGCGGAGAGCAGATGAGAGGAGAGCAGGAGCGAAAGGATGAGGAAGGATAAGAGAGGAAAAAAAGGAGTGGGGAGAGGAGGAGAGAAAAGATAAAAAGAGAGAAAAGGGAGGAGACGGGGGAGAAAACACGAGAGAGGACAGAATAGAAATACGTGTGTGTGTGTGTGTGTGTGTGTGTGTGTGTGTGTGTGTGTGTGTGTGTGTGTGTGTGTGTGAGACAATGGAGACAGAGAGAGATGCTGTGGTCGGTGCCTCATTAGTCAGTCAATGTAGTCTGGAGGAGAGCAGCTCTGCTCACAGCTTAAGATGTGATAATGAAGTCAACGCCAGCGCTCCTCTCTACACCGAGCCAGCAGCCATTATTACAGCTCACACATACACACACACACACACACACACACACGTTTCTTTTTTCCCTGCTCTGTGGCTTTTCCATAAAGACTAGCAAAGCCGTGTGTTACAATCCCCATATGTCTTGACCACACACACACACAGACACACACACACACGTGCACACACACACAAGACAGATAGACACACACACATATTCTCTCGCTCTCATAGTCACACACACACACACACACACACACACACACACACACACACACACACACACACACACACAGACACACACACACAAACAGGGTAGACATACACACACACGCACACACACACACACACACACACACACACACACACACACACACACACACACAGCCAAGCCTGGTTGGTCCTGGCTCTGGTGCGTGTGCCTTTGTCATGGGGAGAGTGAGTGTGAGTGGTTGCCTGATGCTTGCGGTGAAGGCAAATGGGAGCGGACGTTTCCTGTTCACTGCTCTGACCAATTAGGCATTACGAGGACACTTGTGACGACTCCATTAACTAACCGCCACCACTGTTCCAACCACACACACACACACACACACACAAACACACACACACATGCTGTTCTTACTACACCACTGCAGAGAGCACAGGAGGGGTGGGGAGGGGAAAACAGATGTGCTGCTGCTGTGCTGTTTCCACACACACACACACACACACACACACACACACACACACACACACACACACACACACACACACACACACACACACACACACACACAGACATTCAAAAGAGCAACTGTTTGAACAATGGCTGCCATTAGTAAATGCAGTCGCTACGACTGTTGGGCACTCAGCTTAATTGGGCTAAAATGTCCGCTCCAATTTACTTCTCGCCGAGCGCAGATAACAATATCACAGTCTTCCTGAATGACAGAGGCAGCCGAGACCAACAAGACTTCATTAGCGCAGCGTGTGTGTGCGTGTGTGTGTGTGTGTGTGTCTCCTATAACAGACAGTGAGAGGATTCACAGCTGTCTAGTCCTTATAGAAAGCCAGAGAGAGTATATAAAGGGCGATTTAGATAAAAGCACCTCTTGGTCAATTGCCTATTCACACACATGCACACACGCATGCACATACACATTTGAATGAGAAAGCCACAGTGAATAACAGCTGCCACACCAGAGGAAGGCTGATCTCACTAATCTCTGTAGCTTTTTGCCCCCATTCATATCAATCCTACTATTTTATTCTTCCCCTTTGTCTATATCCCTCTCTCATTACTCAATATTAATAAATGTCTCAATTTTACTCATCTCTATTCTGCATGCATATTTATTACACGCTTATTACACATACATAAGCTCTCCTCTCTCTGTCTTGTGCTCTGTCTCTCTCTCTCTCTACACATTAAAAAAGCTTTATTGGCATGGACAATAACATCATTGCCAAAGCTCAGTTGTATACATAACATTATAACTAATATGTTTACATGTTTTTATATCTGTTACCTCTTTTTTACACATTTATAACTCTCATCCTTATTACATTTTATGATATATCTGCTATGTCAGTCTTATGTAACATTCTTAACCAATCCCATTATTTACTTTTTAAATATGAATTACGCATCTATAGCTTTCTATATTGTTAGTTACAACATGTTTATTACACATCATTCGTTTCTCTCGTCCTTAATTATTACATATTTATTACACATCATTCGTTCTCCATTGTCCTACTGAATTACATGTGTATTACACATCACATAACATATTGTCCTTAATTAGTTACATGTTTCTTACATGTTATTTTCCTACTCTGCTTTCACAGTTCCCTTGCCTATCCACACCCATATATCCTTTAACATCATCCTTTCTTTCTGCCTGAATTATGCCCCAACAGTCTCTTCCTTTTGCTCCCTCTCTCTATCTCTCCCTAACCAACTCCCTCTCTCTCTTTCTTTCTTTCCCTCCTTTTCCCTCTCTCCCTCTCTTCCTCCCTCTTTCTCTCTCTATCTACTTCTAAACAGGGATCCTTCAATTTCCTCTGAGATTAGCGCTCTTTGAAATCAAAGCCGTGTGATGGACAGAGCACAGTGGAGGGAGGAGGAGAAAGAGGGGGAGTAGGTGGAGGACAGGATAGAGAGGTGGAAGTGACAGAGGATGACAAGAGAGACGGTGGAGGGAGAGAGAGACAGACACAAAGGGAAAGACAGAGTGAGAGACTGAGGGAAATAAATAGACCTAAATAGAGATGAAGAGAAAGAGAGAGAGAGAGAGAGAGAGAGAGAGAGAGAGAGAGAGAGAGAGAGAGAGAGAGAGAGAGATAGAGAGAGAGAAAGAGAAAGAAAAAGAGAGAAAGGGCTTCTGACAAACGGAGTCCTGAGATTGGAGTAGAGAGGAGAAAGAAATGTCAAACACACAACACACACACACTCTCTCTTTTTTTCTGTCTCTCTTTCTTTCCTTCCTTCTCTCTGTCTCACTCTTTCACACACACACACACACACACACACACACACACACACACACACACACACACACACACACACACACACACACACACACACACACACACAGGGAAAAGCGTCAGACTGGGTTTAGCAGCAAAAGCCTCTGAAAATATAGACAGGAGAGAAGAGTCTTTGAACAGAAGGATTTACACAAGACACAAGTCTGGCACATCAACAAAGTGGGAAGGACTGCCAGTGTGTGTGTGAGCATGTGCATATATGTGTGTGTATGTGTGTGTGCGTGTGTGTGCGTGTGTGTGTGGTGTGTGTATGTGTGTGTGTATGTGTGTGTGTGTGTGTGTTTATGTGTATGCATATGTGAGAAAGTGTGTGTAGTCTTTCTTTGAATGTGTGTATACATTTGTGTGTGTGTGTGTGTGTGTGTGTGTGTGTGTGTGTGTGTGTGTGTGTGTGTGCGCAATACTCTGAGAGTGGCACTTAAGGTTTTAATTTCCTTCCCTTGATGTCCTGCTTCCACACACACACACTGACCAGAAGCTCAGCAATAAGACTGTGTGTGTGTGTGTGTGTGTGTGTGTGTGTGTGTGTACAGAGTCTCATCTCCTCAGGGTTGGCAAGTTGGTGGTGGGGTGGTGGGGCATAGTGTGTGTGTGTGTGTGTGTGTGTACCTGCTGTTTGGAAGTTAATGCGCCTCATCTCCACGGGGTTGGTGGGGTGGTGTGTGTGTGTGTATGTGTGTGTGTGTGTGTGTGTGTACCTGCTGTTTGGAAGTTGATGCGCCTCATCTTCACAGGGTCGGCGGTGTGGTGTGTGTGTGTGTGTGTGTGTGTGTGTGTGTGTACCTGCTGTTTGGAAGTTGATGCGCCTCATCTCCACAGGGTCGGTGGGGTGGTGGGGCACGTTGTTGGGAACGAACTTGGTGTGAGGCTCAGACTCCTTACGCTTACTGCTTACAAACACAAAGACAGGGAGGAGACATCAACATACTGTACCACACACACACAATCATACAAACTCACTTCCTCACACACTTCCTCTCAAGTGTCTAAAACAACAGCAGATGCAGTCTGACACACCCCTACATATCCATGAGGAAACACACACACACACACACACACACACACACACACACACACACACACACACACACACACACACACACAAATTCAAATACACCATCTGTCCGAAACGTCAGCAGAAGAATAGCGTAAATGAAAGCCGAACAGCACAACATTTGCATGCTTGCACACAAAAAAAGGACACACACACATACACGTACACACACATTTGCTTGCTCACACACAAACAACAACAACAACAACACACACACACACACACACACATTTGCATGCACACATATAAAGAAACACAGAAAAGCTGGGCTAGATATCCAGCTGTCTTTTTGTGCCTAATTAAAAAGCCTGCTTTCTGCTGAGACAGGTTACTCCTTCACTGAGAGGAAATTGAAAGCCTGTGTGTGTGCGTGTGTGAGGGTGTGTGTGTATGTGAAAAAGAGAGGTTATTTCCTTCACTGTGAGGAAATGGTGTGTGTGTGTGTGTGTGTGTGTGTGTGTGTGTGTGTGTGTGTGTGTGTGTGTGTGTGTGTGTGTGTGTGTAAGGTTATTTCCTTCTCTGTGAGGGAGCAAACACTAAGAGTGTGTGTGGTTATTTCTTTCTCTGTGAAGAAATGGAGAGTGTGTGTGTATGTGTGTGTGTGCATGTGCGTGTGTGTGTTAGTCTGTGCGTGTGTGTGTGTGTGTGTGTGTGTGTGTGTGTGTGTGTGTGTAAGGTTATTTCCTTCTCTGTGAGGGAACAAACACTAATAAAGGCTTACCTGTCAGGCTTGCTGCTCCCCCAGAAAGCAATGAGGGTGAAAATAAATATATAAATAAATATATAAATATATAAATAAATATATAAATATATAAGCAGCAGAAAAACAGCAGGGGGAGGAGTGGGGCAGAGAAGAGGGAGAGGAAATCAATAGAGAGCATTTGAATTCACACAGCAGCAGTAGCCCAGTGTCTGCATGTGTGTGTGTGTGATTGTATGTGTGTGTGTGTGTGTGTGTGTGTGTGTGTGTGTGTGTGTGTGTGTGTGTGATTGTATGTGTGTGTGTGTGTGTGTGTGTGTGTGTGTGTGTGTGTGTGTGTGTGTGTGTGTGTGTGTGTGTGCATGTGTGTGTGTCAAGCGGCAGCAGGGTAGAAGGGGGAAAACCTGGAGTGATGTGTGATTTGTGTTTGTTTGTGGCTCTGTGTGTGTCTTTTGGTGGCTGTGTGTTTGTGGTTGTGTATGTGTGTGTGTGTGTGTGTGTGTGTGTGTGTGTGTGTGTGTGTGTGTGTGTGTGTGTGAGAGAGAGAGAGAGAGAGAGAGAGAGAGAGAGAGAGAGAGAGAGAGAGAGAGAGAGAGAGAGAGAGAGAATGTGTGTGCACGTGTGTGTGTGTGTGCGTGTGTGTGTGTGTGTGTGTGTGTGTGTGTGTGTGTAAGAGGGGTCTGGGTAGAGTGTGTGGAGCTTGAGCAATATTGCATGAAGGGTTGCAGTGACATCACAGGCCTGCAAGGGGCACTGGTGTTCTCAGACACACACACACACAGGAGTCCTGGGCTGGGGGAGTGGTGGGGTGGGCTATGCTGGTGTGGGTGATCTAAGCCAGGAGCCACAGACTGACTGACTGAGCCTGAGTGTCATGGAGGAGAGACAGGTGCACAAGCAGGCAGTCTCACCTCCCCTCTTCCTCTCAATCTCTCCTCTCCTCCTCCCATTCCATTCCTCCTCTCCTCTCGTCTCCCCTCCTCCCCCCAGTTCTATCTGCTCCTCTTTTCTTTTCTTTCCTCTCCTCCCTCTTTCCTCTTCTCTTCTCTTTCCTTTACTCTTTTTTACTCCTCCTATTTCTTCCAAAGAGAGAAGGCATGAGAGCAGAGAGCAGAGAGAAGAGAGTGTAACAGAGAGAGAGTGAGAGAGGAGAGAGTGAGAAGAGTGAGTGAGAGTGTGAGAGAGGAGAGAGTGAGTGAGTGAGTGAGTGAGTGAGAGAGTGAGAGAGGAGAGAGTGAGTGAGTGAGTGAGAGAGGAAAGAGTGAGAAGAGTGAGTGAGAGAGTGAGAGAGGAGAGAGTGAGAAGAGTGAGTGAGAGTGTGAGAGAGGAGAGAGTGAGTGAGTGAGAGAGTGAGAGTGAAAGAGGTAGGCAGGAAGGGAGTGAGAGAGGGTGAGCAGGGGAGAGAGAGAGAGGTGGGGGGGGGAGTGAGAGAGAGTGAAAGAGGGTGAGTGAGAGCGAAAGAGAGTGAAAGCGTGAGAGAGAGAGAGAGAGAGAGGAAGGGAGGAGTGAGAATGGGAGGTAAGCCAAGGTTAAGCTGTGAGGAGCGGCCATTATCTGAGCCCCAGTGCCCCTGTGCTGTTCTAATGCATCCCCGACTCAGCGCTTCCTAGAGCCGCGGGTCAGTGTGCAGCGGGGCCGAGCAGCACAGCGCCCTGGGCTCTAACGCAGCGCAGCAGGACACAGCTCCACACCAGCACCACAGTACTGCTCTCACCAGGGGGGAGAGGAGGAGAGGGGGAGAGGGGGAGAGGGGGAGAGGGGGAGAGGAGGAGAGGGGGAGAGGGGGAGAGGAGGAGAGGGGGAGAGGGGGAGGAGGAGAGGAGGAGAGGAGGAGAGGAGAGGAGGAGAGGGAGAGGAGGTGAAAAACAAGCACTGCAGATGAGAGATGGAGACAGACAGACAGAGAGAGAGAGAGGGAAAGAGAGAGGGATGGAGACGGGGAGAGAGAATGAAAGAGAGAGGATGAGAGGGAGGGGGGGTTGGAGGGAGAAAGAGAGAGGGGGAGAGGGCGAAGGAGAAAGTGTGGGGAAAGAGTGAAAAAGAAAAAAAGGTGGAGAGAGAGGGGGAGAGAGAGAAAGAGAGAAAGAGAGAGAGGGAGGGAGAGAGAGCGTGAAAGAGAAAGAGAGAGAGAGAGAGAGAGATGGCGAGGGACACAGCGAGACTAACGCTCCTCAGACGGAGTAGAAGAGAGGGAGAGAGGGATGCTCCTCATCAAAAGGAGGAGGAGAGAGATTATATGGGTGGAGAACAACAATCTCTCTTGTCAAAGGAGCTAAGACAACAACCTCTCTCCTTTTATGTGGAGAGAAATCAAGAGACAAAATAGTCCTCAGGGGCAGGGGAGCAGTGGAGAGAAAGAGATGCCCCGTCCTCATTAGGAGGAAGGGAGAGAAGGAAGAGAGGAGTGGCTGCCGTATGGGGTGGGAGAGAGGAAAAGATGCTCCTCATATTGGGCGGGAGATTCAAATGGGGAGGCCAATGCTCCTCAGCTCCTCAGGGGAGAAGAGAGATGATTTGTAAGACTCTATAAACACATTCATAAAGCCTTATAATGCAATCATAAAATATGTAAAGTGTTCATAACCATTTATACATGTATACTGTTTATATAAACTCTGTAATGCTATGTCATAAGCAGTATTCCAACTTCAACTTACAAGTGGATTCATGAGTATGTATAAATAGCTGTGAATACTACTATTTTTACCTTTTATGAATGTGTTTGAATGTGTATGGAGTCTTATGAATGCAAGCTTCATAGGAAGTGTATAAGTAATGTATAAGTGTGTATAAATGTATAAAACGAATGAGTAATGTTTTACATCAGGGGAGGAAAGGTGAGGAGATGCAAACTTCTCGTGAAGAAGAGGAGGAGGCTCCTACTGAGGTCTGAGCTTCTGCAGCACATAAAGACCCTGAAATAGAAACGTGCCAAAAGCCCCGCCCCCTCATCATCAGACAGCTGAGCTGTGAATCGGCAAGGGCGCTGTCACTCACTTCTTGTAGAGGAGGATGGCGATGACGATGCAGATGATGAAGACCACGGCCAGCACGGGGCCCACCACCCAGATCAGCCCGTCCCCGCCCGACTCCACCGGCTGGCTGTTTACCTCGGGCACCGTCACCGGGTCCGTGAAGGGGCTCGTCACAAACACCCTCTGCAAACACACACACACACACACACACACAGACCACACACAGCACACACACACATACAGCACACACACACACCATATTTATTAGCATGTACTGTATATCCATAGCCTGACTGTCACACCAAGCTCGTAGATGGAGCTTGGTCTTACAAACCTCCAATAGACAGGAAGTGTGTGCCTGCGTCTGTATGTATATTTGTATGTGTGTGTCTGTCTGTGTGTGTAACAGTACGGGGCACAGAGCAGTAGAAGAGTCCTGTGTGTGTGTGTGTGTGTAAGTCTTCATCTGTCACTGTAGTTAGCGCACTCTGTTAGACAGGATATCTGCTGCCGCAGGGCCTGGCTACTCGACTCACACTCTTGTGTGAGTATGTGTGCATGTGTGTGTGTGTGTGTGCATGTGTGTCTACTCTCAGTCAGAGCTAGCTACTTTAACCACTGAAGCATCTCTGAGCACTTGTGTGTGATTTGTGTGTGTGTGTTTGTGTGAGGTACCTGGAGCACCTGTCAGCTTTGTATTATAGGTTCCCTTTAGGTACAGTATGCATTAATGTGTGTCTCTAAGGTACCTGGTCTACTCGCCAGCCTTACATTATATGTGACTGAGTACACACCAACTGGTGTGGCATGTCCCTATGTGTGTGTGAGAGAGAGTGTGTGTATGTGTCTTTGGTACATGGAGTACCTTTAAACTTTACCTTATGGGTGACTGTTTACCCACAATTCCTTATGGTGTGGCATGTTGTGTGTGTGTGTGTTTGTGTATTTGGTACATGGAGTACCTGTCAACTTTGCCTTATCACTACTATGGGTTTACCCACACTTCCCTATGGAGTGGCACATTGTGTGTGCACGTGCTGTGTGTGTGTGTGTGTGTGTGTGTGTGTGTGTGTGTGTGTGTGTGTGTGTGTGTGTGTGTGTGTGTGTGTGTGTTGTGTGTGTGTGTTCCTCACCCCGCTGGTGGTGTTGAGTTCGGCCAGCAGGAAGATGCGGTACTCCTGTCCGGGCTGCAGCATGCGGTTCTCGTAGCCGCGGAACATGAGCTCGTTGCCCAGGGTGAAGGTGGGGGGCAGGCTGCCGGGCCGAAAGCTGGCGGCGATGTAGGGCTTCCTGTGGTCGGCTATATGCAGCTGCCGCGAGTGCCGCGTCTGAACGCCCGCCTCCTTCAGCAGCTAAAGGGCCACAGAAACCAATCACAGTGGGTCATAACTAGTGCCGGCCAATCACATTGCACATCACCATTAACACTAGCCTATCAGAATGGAGATTCCCAACTACCAACAGCCGGCTAATTAGAATGCACATATGGTAAAACAAATTATCAGCTTCGTCTTTGCCCTAAAGGTAAAGAGGGATACCACAGCTTTGAATTAAAGCAACACTAAGTAATTTTCATCTTCAGTTGCCCTACAGGTTGGAAGCAGAATTGTCTCTGTTAGGGTACTACAGAGAGACGGTTCACTCCTTCAAACTTACTTAGTGCGGTTATAGGCTATGGAAGGTGGCAAAGCAAATTCAGAAGTGCATGAATTGTGTTACAAGTTGATGAACCACTGAAACGATTTTGGAAACATTATTTTAAGGTTGAAAAAACTACTTAGTGTTGCTTTACAGATAGAGGGAGTCACCACACCTTTGTATTTGGGTGAAGGGAGATACGACACCTTAGCACAACAGGTGGACTGACATATATACACCTTTGCATTACAAGTGGAGAGAGATACAGGAGCACATGTGACTAAGGTGACCTCTCACAGTGTCCCCTACGCAGAAAGCCATCCTGAGCGTGTGTGGAGTGTGTGTGGAGTCTTATATAGATGGCATGAGGCTCAGTGTTGACGTGGTGACCAAGATCAGGACCCAGGACTGTTTGCTTCTCACGTGTCTGTAGGGCTGATGTAAGCAGCCAATCACCACAGAGGTCACAGACAGGGCGTTCCCAGAATGCACTGGACCTCTTAGCCAGAATTACCACACAAACACTCCCAAATGCATGCAGACGCGTACACACACACGCACACACACATATGAACAC
>CM050212.1:7122500-7132500 GCA_027475355.1 Coilia nasus | reverse complement strand
GCCAATCTCGGCTTCAGGAAGTACAAGCCATACATTAGATCCAACAATTTTCTGAACTAGCTGACCCTATTGAGCACACAAGTCAGACAAGTACAATGGCTAATTAGTGAACACCCCTGTGTTAAGTGTACAGGCATAATGGAGACATGGTTTTACATTCTGAAGTGATTACTGACATCTGAGGAGTCCACAGAAAAGGCGGGAAAAGTCAAAAAATCTCATTTTTCAAGGTACACCCCTCTATAGGTAGTTGCATTGAAACACCTGCTTTTTTAAAAATGAGCATAGCCTCAAGCTAAAAGCATTTTAAAATAGCATTTACTTATAAAATGATTTTGTCAGTTTCTGCATTTTGTGACCGTGGCTGTTTTTTCTTTGGAGTCCTCATCTCTCTTCAGTGATTCATAAGACACATGTCTCCTGCTGGCGCACATTGATGACATCACAGGCACTCACCTGCTCCTTTGGTCACCACGATCTTGGCCTTGCTGCGCGCCCCATCCCCTTTGGTGGTGTAGGCGGCCACCGTCACCGAGTAGCTGGTGTTGGGCTGCAGGCCACCAATAATCATCTCCTGTCACACGCACAGGAACGAGATTAATTAGCACACACACTTGCATACACGCACACAAATGCATGCACACACACATGCATAAACACTCACAAATACACATGTGGATATACACACACACACAAGCGAGAGCGCACACACACACACACACACACACTCGTCACAGCCCTTATTGGCTCTATAGTCTCATCTCGTATTGTTAAAAGGCTTGTTTCCGTTGTGAGCAGCCGCGTGGGATTCAGCGGTGTGTGTTTGGGAGAGTCGTGCGTGTCCACAGAGATCTGGGCGGCGCATTAGCCATGCAGCGCTCGCCTCGCTGCCCTGGAGTCCTTGGATGTTTATATGCCATTAGCAAACGTTATGGAGAGAGACGCTAGCCTAATGGCGCTTTCCCCGCTATGAGATGTTCAAAGGAAACGTGCCCGCGATATTAATGCATGGATTAAGAAGGCACATGTACCTACCAACACACACACCCAACTGAATAATTGATTAATGCATACTGGCCAGATAATCTATAAGTACACACACACACACACACACACACACACGTTGTCTTGAACACACACATGCTCTACTCTGTTCAGCCTTCACTTTCTTGTAATTGTGAAGGGAGGAGAGACATTGAGATCAATGCTAATGAATAATTTAGCAGTGCAAAATGAGGGGGCAGGCCATGAACTGGCTTTCTGTGTATGAGTGTGCATATCCATGTGTGTGTGCGTACATGTGTGTGTTTTGGGGTGTGTGTGTGTACGCGTGCGCAAGACTCGACCTGGCTGCTGGGGAGATGAGCCAAGAGCCAATGACACCACACCACAACCACTCAGTCCACATCAATCCCACAATGCCATGCAGGAGCGTGCATTAGGTCCGGTCACACACATAAATGAGATGCTCAGACACACACGCACACACACACACTCACACACATACACACACATACACACACACACACAAAAACACACACCCACACACACACACATGCACACCTGATGCAACCCAGGCCAAGAGCCAGGCGAGAGCCACTTAAGGATTCTGCTGATAGCTCAACCATTACCCTGTCGATAGCTGCCCTCTTTCAAAGCACAGTGTGAAACAGTGTGAGTTCAGAGGAGAAATGTCCCTGGGTGATTCTGTATGAAAGCCGTTAGCACAGAATCTGCTACCGTGCTCATAACTGGAGCGTGAATTATTGGCCTCTTTAGCGAAATACACACGGATGGACCACAATCACAAAAAAAAAAAAAACATGATCACAGGCAGAAAAATCACACACGGAAAAAGTCAAACCAACCACAAAAAAACACAAAACACACGGAACCAATGACCAAGCGTGAGAGATAGAGAGAGACAGAGAGGCTGGGACAGCACTGCATCACCCTAGCTGCATCACTGGCCTGGCGCTAACTCAAGCCCAGGCGCTAATGGACTACAATTGTACTAATGGGCTCATAATGTATTGTGCCCCTGATGTACTTGACAATTGAAACAAATGTCAAATCCCTTTGTCCAATGTGACATTGGCTAAAACAGGGGTGATATCAATTGTGAAAATACATGAAAACACATGCCAAAAGCTAGGGCTAATGATAGCAATAATGAATAATGCTAGATCAAATGTAGCAAGAATAGTAATGCTGTAAATAAATAAATAAACAAACAAACAAATAAATAAATAATCCTAGACTAAAATGCTAACAACGATGCTATTGCTAAGCGGAATGCTGGCAACAATGAATAGTACTTGAACAAATGCTAGCAAAAATGCTAATAACTGGCATACTAGCCACTAGCATGAAGGAGCCCCAGAGGTTGGCACTAAGAGAGGAGTCTGGGGTCTGGGGTTGGGGAGAGGCTGTGAGCGCGGGCACAGCTGGGGGATGCAGTGGCCCCAGGGGGGGGGCTGGTGAGAGGGGCGGCAGGCGCGACACACATGGGCACACATGGTTGCCATACTCACGTAGTCCACCGACTCATCAGTTTCCCACTGAGCTCCCCAAGCGAGGAGCGCAAGCGAGGAGAAGGAGAGGGAGAGGGAGAGGGAGAGAGCGGTCAGAGAAAGGGAGAGAGAGAGAAAGAGAGGGAGGAAAAACAGAGAGTGAGACGCAGTGAGAGCTGTCGGACGGAGGGGTGAGGCAAACGGGGGGGGGGGGGTTGGGGGGGGTTTAAGGGCATGGAGTTTCTGGTTATAAATAGGTCACCATGTTCCTGTGTGAGTCCTGCTAATGGGGGAGAGTGACGAGGAAGAGAATACTGCTTGCTGGTAAACTCTTTTTTCATTCCTCGTGTGTGTGTGCATGTGTGTGTATTTGTGCATGTGTGTGTTTATGTGTGTGCTCCAGGCCAGGGAGAAACCTCCGCAAGGTAGCTGTCAGTACAAACACTGCCACAGCAAACAGCACCCAAGGTAATGTGTGTGCGTGTGTGGGGTGTGTTTGTGTGTGTGTGTGTGTGTGTGTGTGTGTGTGCTGCTGTCAGTCGGATATGAACACATGCTGGTGGCGTTCCTGGCCTGTGAGTGGCTATGTGGGCAGGATGCTGTGGAAATGGCGTTGCTGGGAGATGTCTGTGTGATGTTTACATGGCTTCTTTAAAAATCCCTCTCTGTGTTCCTGTGCATGCTGATAGCCTGACTGTTGCCCAATGCATTTAAAAATCCCCTTCGCCCCTGTCTCTACTACTGTCCCCCATTTACCTGTGCATTCTAATACTGCACCTCTCCCAAATTGGGCTCTACTGCCTGCCCAATGGACCCAGTAGATGTGTGAGGAGAGACCCTATTTAGCTTACTGGCCCAGGGAGGACAGGGATGGATGGATGGATGGATGGATGGATGGATGGATGGGGGAAAATGGATGGATGGATGGATGGATGGATGGATGGATGGGGGAAAATGGATGGATGGATGGATGGATGGATGGATGGATGGATGGATGGATGGATGGGGGAAAATGGATGGATGGATGGATGGATGGATGGATGGATGGTAGAAAGACAAAAAATAAAGTGGCGCAAACTACACAGCAGAGACAAAGGGATGGGCCGACAGGCACTGCAGAAGAGGAGTGAAAAACAAAGGACAGAAGGGAGGGATGAGAGATGAACGACTGGAATAGAGAGACAAGGGATAAAGGACAAGATGAGAAGAATGTGGCGAGTAGTACGACAGAGGGATGAGACATAGAGGACAGGAGAGAGGGATGAGAGATAGAGGACAGGAGAGAGGGATGAGAGATAGAGGACAGGAGAGAGGGATGAGAGAGAGGACAGGAGAGAGGGTGTTTGTGTGTTTGTGTTTGTGTGCGTGTGTGTGTGTGTGTGTCTGTGTGTGTGTGTGTGTGTGTGTGTGTGTGTGTGTGTGTGTGTGTCTGTGTGTGTGTGTGTGCGTGTGTGTGTGTGTTTGTGTGCGTGTGTGTGTGTGTGTGTGTGTGTGTGTGTGTGTGTGTGTGTGTGTGTGTGTGTGTGCTGCTAATGGTGGGACATGCCCATGAGAGGAACGAGAGGCAGTTCTCAGGTCTGACAGAAGGGGAGGGGGGGAGGGGGGCGTCCAAAGAGAGAAAGAGAGAGGAACACATAAAAGATAGACAGAATAAGAGGAAAACAGAAGATGCGGGAGAAAGGAGAGATGTGGTATACCAGAAGGGAGATGGACAGATAGGTATACTTTACAGTTAGACAGACAGAAAGAAGGAGAGAGGGATGGACTAGGAAGAGTGATCGAAAGAGATTAACAAAGCAACACAGAATTCCTCTTTGTGACTGTGTTGGTGAAGAGGTGTGTGTTTGTCTGTGTCTACGGTATGTGAATGTGCATATCTGCATGTGTGTATGCATATACACAGTATGTCTGCATGTCTGTAAATGAAAGTGTGTGTGTGTGTGTGTGTGTGTGTGTTTGTGGCTGAGCAGCTGAAAGTGTGTGCGTGTGCGTGTGTGTCTGTGTGTATGAGAGCCTGTGTGCTTGTGTGTGTGGCTAAGCAGCTGAAAGTGTGTGTGTGTGTGTGTGTGTGTGTGTGTGTATGTGTGTGTTTACCTGTGCGTCGGCCAGCATGACGTCCTTAATGAGCGGCAGGCCTCGCGACTCCCCGTTCTCCATGCGCACGTAGTGCACCTGGTAGCCGCGGATCTGGCCGTGCTGCCGGCCCGCCTGCAGCGAGCGCCACGTCACCTTGATGGCCGTGGAGTTCAGCGCCTCCAGCTCCACGCGACGAGGGGGCCCCCCGGGCACTGGAGGTGGGTAGGGACGGGAGGGGAGGTCAAAGGTCAGTACACAGGCTGAATATGCCAGGACACACCAGGACACCAAGCTAGCGGTCAATGGAGACCCGGTCCAGAGAAGGCCACTATTGTAAATATACAGTTTATATTATTCAATCAACAGATGGACTGTTCCAGCCTTTATAAACCATACAGACACTAAAGACCTGTTCTGTCCTACATAGAGATGGGATTAAGAACTATTTTAGCCCACATTTAGACAGGGTTGAGAACTGTTTTAGCCTACATCCAGACAGGATTGAGAATTGTTCTAGTTTACATTTGGACGGGACCAAGAACTGTTTTAGTCTACATGCAAACAGGACAAAGAACTGTTCTAGCCCATATGGAGATGGTACTAAGAACTGTTCTAGCCTACACAGAGACGGTGTAGACTAATTAACTGTTCTAGCCTACATTCAGACAGGACCAAGAACTGTTGTAGTCTACATGCAGACAGGACTAAGAACTGTTCTAGCCTACATGCAAACAGGACTAAGAACTGTTCTAGAACTGTTCTAGCCTACATGCAAACAGGACCAAGAACTGTTCTAAGCCCAGATGGAGATGGGACTAAGAACTGTTCTAGCCTACACAGAGACCGTGTAGACTAATCTACTGTTCTAGTCTATATGCAGACAGGACCAAGAAAGGTTCTAGTCCACATACAAAAAAGACTGAGACTGAGCCCATATACAGACACTGGAGACTGAAAAAGTGTTCTGCTGTGCATGTGTGTGTGTGTGTGTGTGTGTGCATGGTGTGGAGTGATAGCTGTTCATCTGAGCCATGCTACAGCTGAAGTGTGTGTGTGTCCTGTAACCACTGCAGCCACCAGGGAGAGCATCAGCTGTGTGTGTGAACATGGATTGAACTCCTCAATACAGCTGTGTGTGTGAACATGAGGTAACCTTGTCAACACAGCTGTGTGTGTGAATAGGCATGGAGCCACTCGATTACTACAGCTGTGCGTGTGTGTGTGTGTGTAAACATGGACTAATTACATCATCACTACTGGTGTCAGAGGGCACTTAAGGAGAGGGCTGATCTGTCTTATACAAACTCTCTCATATCTATCTTTCTATAACTGTTTGTAAAGATTTTTGTGTAGAACCTTAAACCTCACAGTGTGTGGAATTCTGCCCACATACTGTGTGTGTGTGTGTGTGTGTATCTTTTTGAGTAATGGAGGAGTTTTCAAAAGCCTTGGACTTTAAAGGCAGCATTTATCGGGTGTCCAAAACGACATACTCTCACCCCTCTTCTTTAGTGCACACAAACAAACACACACACACACACACACACACACACACACACACACACACACACACACACACACACACACACACACACACACACACACACACAGACACACACCACACTTCACCACACACACACACACACACACACCTGAGGCAGATGGAGCTTCATCATCTCCATCTCAAGGCTGAGTCTTTGAACTCTTTCTAAAGCATTTTTTAGAGCTTTTAAGTGACTGGCCTGAAGTGTGCACATGAAGAACCGTGTGAAGCGGGGACAGCAGGAGCTTGTTTCAAAATAATCATAAATAATACAAAATGCCAGAACACAAAGAACCACAGAAGCGAGTATGAGCTATACTAGCTCTGTTAGTGGTTTAGCTCTGTTAGCGGCCTTGCTCTGTTAGCAGGCTAGCTTTGTTAGCAGGCTAGCTCTTTTAGTGGACTAGCAAACATGTATTCATTGTTCTGTTGACTGCACTTGAATGTGTTATTCACTTTGTGGCTGTTTAAGGCTGTGACTGCGCAGAGTATGGCTGTGGCCGTTGACTGCTCCATGCTCTCAATCGAGCGTTCGAATCGTTCAAGTCATGAGCAACTTGAGCGACAAGAGCAAACAGAACTACTTTAGCAGCTATCCTTTGCGATGGAAAACAAAAGTAATTTTACAGCTTGGTCGCTGTTGGTGTGAACACACAGTAAGGCTCTGACTGGAAGGGCGTGAGGCCGTGAGGGCCATGTTTGATACGCTGCTGGTTGTTATGGGAACACAGGTCTGTAAACTCACACTGAGCTGTACAATCACACTAGCTCCCCAGAGCAGTGGCATTACGCTCCCCCTAGCCTGCACACACGGCTTACTCCAACAGCTTTAACACACATTCTCTCTCTCGCTCTCACACACACACACGTGCATGCACGCTCACAGACACACACAAATAATCTCCCTCTCTCTTAGACACACACACACACACACACACACACACAAATAATCTCCCTCTCTCTTACACACACACACACACACACACACACACACACACACACACACACACACATCCATCACTGTGCAATGGCTTGCTGTCAGTCTGCCTAGATGGAAAGAGCAGAGGGCAAAGCTCTTGTGCTCCTTATTGATCATCTGCTAGTCGCTACACTGAGCTGTCAATCATCAGAGCAAGAGAGAGTGAGAGAGATAAGTAGAGTGCTGTAAGGAACAAGAAAAGAAGAGGGGGGTGGAAGGAAAGATCAGAGACAGACACAAAGAGAGGGGCGTAAAAGAGAGAGAGAGAGAGGGAGAAAAGGAGAAGAGAAAGAATGGACAAAGGTCTAGAAGGAGAAGGGGGGAAAGGGAAAGAGAGGGATAGTCCTGACATGAGGGATCAGGCCTCTCCAATCAGTGCCCTGCTTCATGTACTGCTTTCTGTTGCTACGGCAATCCTGCATGAGTGTTACGGTGGGGACAGTTATGTTAAGCGTTACAGAGAGGAGGGCAGACCCCATTCACTTTATACATGACTCAGACAAACAGCATCTCCTGCCACTGTAAGGTATATGTGTGTGTGTGTGTGTAATACCATCCTCATTGGTGCAGCAGACAAGCGGTCCCCGTGTGTGTGTATGTGTGTGTGTCTGTGGTGTAGGTGCGGCAGACAACTAGCTCGATGTGTGTATACGTGCACCTGCATGTTGTGAGTGTGTGTGTGTGTGTGTGTGTGTAATACCATCCTCATTGGTGCAGCAGACAAGCGGTCCCCGTGTGTGTGTATGTGTGTGTGTCTGTGATGCAGGTGCGGCAGACAACTAGCTCGCTGTGTGTATGTGTGCACCTGCATGTTGTGAGTGTGTGTGTGTGTGTGTGTGTAATAACATCCTCATTGGTGCAGCAGACAAGTGGTCCCCGTGTGTGTGTATGTGTGTGTGTCTGTGATGCAGGGGCGGCAGACGAGTAGCTCGCTGTGTGTATGCGTGCACCTGCATGTTGTAGGTGTGTGTGTGTGTGTGTGTGTGTGTGTGTGTGTGTGTGTGTGTGTGAGTCTGATGCATACCATCCTCGTCGGTGCGGTAGCCGAGCGGCTCGCTGTGTGTATGCATGCACCTGCATGTTGTGTGTGTGTGTGTGTGTGTGTGTGTGTGTGTGTGTGTGATGCATACCATCCTCGTCGGTGCGGCAGCCGAGCGGCTCGCTGTAGGGCCCCAGGCCCTCGGAGGTGGCGGCGGCTACGCTGACCGTGTACTGGGTCCACTTCTCCAGGCCCTGCAGGAGCAGCTGCTGGGCAGCGGGGGGCGCCAGCGGCTCCTTCACCTCGGCGCCGGGCCCCTCCTCCGCCCCCAGCACCCTGTGCCGCACCACGTACCCCGTCAGCTCGCCGTTGCGGCTCTCGGCCGACGGGGGCAGCCAACTTACCAGCAGCGAGGTGGACGAGGAGCTCGAGCACTTCACGTCTTGCGGGGGGGCAGAGGGCTCTGGGGGAGGGGGAGGGTAGGGGGTAAGTGGAAGGGAGGGAGGGGTAACAAAAAACAACAAAGATGGGGGAGAGAAAAAGAAAAATGATAAAAGGGAAACGCAACTTAAAAAACAAGCAACAACAATATGGAACAAAACACACAAATAAAAAAAACAACAAAACAAAAACAATAGTATGCACTGGAACAGAAGAGAGAAGTTGAAAACAATGAACACAACAGACTCAAAAGGGCAAATGCAAATGTAAAAGAAATAAACACACAAAGCAACAACGATGCCTCATGCATGACAATGCGCCTGGTGGTCTTGCCTGGGGTAAATGTGTGTGTGTGTTGGGGGAGGGGGGGCAGTTGGGGTGCTGTGGTGGCAAATGTGTGTGTATTCGCACGTGTGCGTGCCATTGTGATTGTTTGTATGTGCACGCATACATTTATGTGTCAGTGGGGGAGTGTGTGGTTGGGGAAGCAGGTGAAGGCTTGTGTGCATGCTTCTTTGCATGTATGGGTAAATATGACTGTGTGTGTGTGTGTGTGTGTATGTGTGTGTGTGTGTCCTGTGTGTATGTGTCCTACAGGATATTGATTTAAGACTCAGTAGCTTTGGCTGCTATGTGAGTTATTTTACTGCCTCTAAGCAGAGCCTCTCTCACGATGGGGCGGGGTGTGTGTGTGTGTGAGTGTGTGTATGTATGTGTGTGTGTGTGTGCGCCGGTGGGGGGGTTAGGTGGGAGGCAGTGTTTTTTTTTTTATTTGCAATTCTGTTCTGAGTCTGGGATTTTTCTGCTTTAGAGGGTTTTCTTGAAGGGCAAGTGTGTGTGTGTGCGTGTGTGTGTGTGTGTGTGTATGCACTGAAAGCTTCTTTTGCTAAAAAAACATATGTGTGAGGGAGAGGACAAGAGGGGACTGCTTTCACTTTAACTACAGTTTAACTACAGTGGTGTGCATTGGGAAAACCATGTGTGTGCATGTGTGTGTGTGACTGCAAACTACATTATGTGTGTGTGTGTGTGTGTGTGTGTGAGAATAAATGTTTCTGACTGAGTAAGCATATGGGTATTTGGGTGTTTGAAGTGTAGTGTATTTCATTCTGTCTGTCCACAGGAAATTAAGTTGCTCCCCACTTGTGTGTGTGTGTGTGTGTGTGTGTGTGTGTGTGTGTGTGTGTGTGTGTGTGTGTGTGTGTGTGTGTGTGTGTGTGTGTGTGTTTGTGTGTTTGTGTTTATTGACTAGTGTGTTTCCCCATTCCCTTGAAATTCTTAACAGGAGGAGAATGAATGGGTTTGTAAAATGCCTAACAATGTTATTGCACGATCAGTGCTACCGAGCCACTCTGTATGTGCATACATGAGATTGGATACGTGTGTGTGCTGCCTGGGACACTATTAATCTCCGTCTATGGAGTTCAAACAAGACGGATGGTGCGAGTGTTTGTGTTTGTGTTTGTGTA
>CM050212.1:7102500-7112500 GCA_027475355.1 Coilia nasus | reverse complement strand
TTTCATGTTCACATAGTTACTGAATTTTGACTTTGTAGAGCAGTGTGCATGTGTGACAAGCATTGAGAGAGAGATCACACACACACACACACACACACACACACACACACACACACACTTACCTCCGAGCACCATCTTGACCTGGATGGGGTCTGAGGGCGGGCCATCCCCCACAGAGGTGAAGGCCAGCACACGGATGCTGTAGGTCTCCCCGGAGACCAGGCTGGGGATGGTGGTGAGGACGCTGTCCTGCACGTTGTGGATCTGCCACTGGCTGAGGGGCTGGCTGTCGTCCATGGTGTAGTAGACGCGGTAGCCCTTGATCTGGCCGTTGGGCTCCTCGGGCTCGTCCCAGCGCACCACCATGGTGTTGGCGGAGATGACCCGCGCCTGCACGCTCCTGGGGGGGCTGGCGGGGGCCTGTTCGCCCGTGCGCGCCTCCACCGGCTCGCTGGGGGGGCCCTGGCCGATGGTGTTGAAGGCCGACACACGGATCTCGTAGTCGGTGTTGGGCGAGAGGCCGCCGATGCTGTAGCGCGTGGTGGTGATGCCGTCCATGGTCTCGAACTTGCTGTCGGCCGTCTTGCCGCGGTACTGGATGATGTAGTGCAGCACGGGTTCGGGGTTGCCGCTGTCCCACGTGATCGTAATGCTGGTCGCCGTGGTCTCCGTGACCATGGGGGTGCCGGGGGGTTTGGGCAGGGCTGGAAGGGAGAACAGTGAGGATGAGAATGAAGACAGACAGAACAGAGCTAGACCATTGCACACACAAACACACACACACACACACACTCACATCCTGACATAATAATTGAGACCAGAGAGAACTATAGCACTGCACACACACACACATACACACACACACGCACACACGCTGACAGAGATACAGACTAATGCACTCACTGTCACTAACACACTGACAGCCAGTGCATGTTCTAAAAGGGTGCTTGCAGTACCGTGAGTGTGATGTTATGTTTGTTTAGTATGTCCAAGCGTACATCAGATGCTTTTCTCCAAAGTGGCTTTCAGACACATGAGAGTTTTGTCATACGTACAGCACAAATGGACCTCAAGTGTTTGCTGAATGCAGTATTACTAAGACATACTTTAATAAACAGTATAGAGATAGAAGTTGTGTCTTAGATGAATACATTTAGATAACATGTCTTTGTGTGTGGGTGTGTGTATTTTTGTGTGTTTATTTGTGTGTGTAGGTGTGTAGCTGTGTGTGTGTGTGCATGCCTTTGTGTGTGTGTGTGTGTGTGTGTGTGTGTGTGTGTGTGCGTGCCAGTCCTTACACTTGACGGTGATCTGAGCCACGGCTTCGATGATGCCCAGGCTGCTCATGGCGACGCAGGTGTAGTTGGCAGACTCGTTGATGCCGTCCAGCGCCAGCACGTTGCGGCCGACGGGCATCTCGTCCTCCGGGGTCAGGTCCTCGGAGTTGAGCATCCACTTGACGTAGGGCATGGGCGAGCCCACCGCCACGCACGTGATGTTCACGCTGCCGCCGGGCATGATCTCGTGGTTGGTGGGGAAGATGGAGAAGCGCGGGGGAACGCGGCGGACTACGAGGGGGGATAAAGGGTTGGGGTTGGGGGGATGTGGAGGCAGAGACAGAGACAGAGAGAGGTGACAGACAGACCCATGAAAATGGGCCCTCCTCTTTGAACTGCAGCACAGTCTACAGGAGGGACTACAGATGACCCATGATACCAAAGACCACAGTGACAAACACAAATCTACAGGGATTTTTTTTTATTGTCTTCAGGGCGGGACAAACTCACACCCAAAACGATGATAAGGAGCTAGGACCAACCATATAGAATCACATTTAAGCAACAGGTCATCGCAACAAGGTTCCATTGACCAGGATTTGGACCAATCACAGCACAGTTACTGTCACAAAAATCTATTAGGAGTTTCTCATCTTTTCACCTGATCTATGTACCCCCCTCCCCATTGCTACCCCCCCCCCCCCTCCTTTGCTTACCACACTACATACCTCCCAGGTATTACACAAACAAATTATAATTAATAAGTATACTTATAATTAGGAATTACAATTAGAATATCTAGATCATTACAACATTAAATTAATTCTAGATCTCCTGAAGAGTGCAGCTCTGAATCGGTAGACCGCTCAAGTTCGCAGGTCTTCCTGCACCCTGTGGTAAGCCTTTTTGCTAAGCTGACGTCAACCTCTCCTTCTCTGGTTCTCTATCTAATTGCCTCTGGTTCAAAGCCAAAAAGAGACTGTGTCTCTACAGGCTTACGTGATGTGAGAGCTGCTGGCTGACAGCTGGAGATGAGAAACCTTAATGAGATTTTTGTGGTGTAGGGTAGATCAACTGGACAAAGCCTTTTTTTAAGATCTGACACCGTTCCATTGATAGATGCAGCTATCATTGTCACAGACATCATGCATAAGGGGTTGAAAGAAATAAAGATTAAAAATGAGAAGAAGGAAACCAGAGATCTGATTGATAAGAAATGCATAGAGAAATATAACTTAGGCTCGCTCGCATGCCCAGACAAAGACAATTGAAGAGAAAAAGAGAAATATAAAAAGGAGATAGAGAGAGTGGGATGCACACAAGAGAGCGAGAGAAGATGGGAATATAAGGAGGGGTGGGGGGAACCCACTTCAGTGGTGTAAAATCTCTAATTTGGTACTTGTTCTCCACACAATGTGACTGAAGGTGACAAGAGCACATTGTCACATCGCAGACTATGGTACACCAAACACAATTAGAACACAACTAATAATGACTGCTTGGCGCTGCACTGGCTACTGAACAGCTAGTGCGAGTGACTATCACGCTAACCTCCCTTTGGAGCCACAATACAAAACCAGCAAACAGATAAACAAACACAAGCATCCATCCACAGCAGTATCCAGGAAGAACATAAGAGATGCTGGTCTACAATGACATCAAGCTTGACAGATGCCGCACCTCTAGGAACAGCATGTGATTGGAGATGTGATGGACAGATCTGGGTAACCAATGGGGCTGTGAATAAGATAGATTGGGTGGGACTCCTTGGCCAGTGGCTCAGTCTTGGCAACCCCGCTCTAATTTACGGTTGTGCTGTAAATCAGTCAATAGTTTTTCTATGAGGTGTTAGATGATTTAATAGATGGTGGTTTTGTTGTTATTATGAGGGCTATTATTTGCCTCATGAATCAATGCATTTCAGCTGGCTTAGTGACAGTGAGGTACAGAATCAGGCATTAGGTTGATTTGGTATTTATCTAAATGAGCTTTAAAGCTGAGCCTGCTTTAGCCTGGTTATGTGTTTATAGGGGTTGGGAGGAAACTGGACCACTATTAAACTGGTTATGCATTGATCTGAGTTGAACTTGTCCTTGTTTGCCTTATTTTCTGTTTATCTGAATAGGTGGTTAGCTGAGCCTGTGTTAGCCTTCTTATGTATTTATGAGGGTGCAAAGTACGCTTTGCAAACATTAGCTTGATTATGTATTTATCTGAGTGGGGAATTAGCTCACCCAGTGTTAGCCTGGTTATGTAGTGTGGAGTGAACATGTGACTGGCCGCATGCTATACACTCTGGCCAGGCCTATCATGAGGAGCAGATTAGCATGCCAAAGGCAGCCTTAGCCTTGGGTGAACTGCGGCAGACTACCACAACTCCAGCTTCAATGCAAGGCCTGAATCTGACAGCTCTCACATCTGCATGGACCAAGTTGGCTAAAGCACAGAGCTCTCCCTCATCCTGAGGTTTACACCCCTATCACCTGAGGCGGGCTAGGGAGAGTTCATGTATTGACTCTTGTTCATCTTGACAAGTTTTGTTCCCCAAAGACGTGCCAAGGTGGCATGAGACCTGGCAAGCTTTAAGGTCGCCAGGTTGGGAGGGTAATGAGATGGGAGGCAGAGGAGGAACGATGCACAGAGACCTGGCAACCATGCAAACCTTATTTGAAGTCAGTGGAAGAGAGACTGACAGAGAGAAGGGGGAGGTAGGAGGATAGAGGTGTAATGTTTGAAGAGCAAAGCCTCACTCTAAGGCCAGACAAATGCATGGGTGATGGATGAAGCATCAGAGACTATAGACAGACAGAAAGAAAGACAGACAGACGGACAGACACAGAGACAGACAGGACACGAGGCAGGACAGACGGGAGTCGGGCAGCATGACAGCAGACAAGTAGGAGAGACAGACATGATGAACACGAGGACATACAGCAAAGACGCTGGGGTCAAAAGGTCAGGGCCATAGCATTCATGTGCTGGGTGTGTGTGTGTAGACTTAGTCCCTATTATACGTCTGGCCTCTCTCTAACACAATGGGGCTGGAAAACAGAGATTCAGCTGGGATGCGGGGGTGGGATTGCAGAAATCTGCAGTAATGTGTGTGTGTGTGTGTGTGTGTGTGTGTGTGTGTGTGTGTGTGTGTGTGTGTGTGTGTGTGTGTGTGTGTGCCACACTCATCTCGTCAATCCAAATGGCATTCGCCATCTCCACCTACTAACCTTGACAGTTTCCATTAGAGTGAACATCGCCCCTCCTGCGCCTAACACATCTATGAGTCCTGTGGCCCTCCCCGTCCTGTCTAACTCCTACGCCCCCCTGCTGCTGCAATATGCACATGGAGCCTGCATGACATGGACATCCCCCTCCACATGCACGCACACACACACACACACACACACACACACACACACGTTTGGGGGGGGACTTCTGCAGGGGCGAACAGAATTACATGCCTCCTGCTCTCGGAACTGCTGATAAATAACAAAAGCCCTTCAGAGGGCGTTCAGTGCGCAGCAGACCACATGAGTGACCTTCTGGCGTTCCCACGGCATCATAATCACATCTGCACTCTGCCCACTTTACTCAAGAGCACAAAGAGGGGAATAAAACGCCCTTGACTCAACACACATCCAGCTTCAAGGGTGCAGCACTGAGCTGATCAATCTCAATCTCAAAGGCAGCATGACTGTGTGTTTCTACTGAGGTATGATACACAGTACGCAACCCATTTATCAATCCTTTACAACGCCATTTATCAATCCTTTATTACTCATTTGTAACACACCCCGTGCTTATTTACTAATTATTTATAGCTACATCCTTAAAAGCTTGTGTTAACTGTCATTCCTATCTACTTACAAACACAGGTAGGGCTAAATTTACCAGAGCCCCACAGCTAGGGCTAAATTCACTTTTAAGTTCTTGTTAACATGCATCAAAGTGTAATGTAAATTCATTTTATAACTACTTAACACACCCAAAGCTACCTTTACTGTTTATTTATAACTCAATATTAAAATGCATCAAAGCATAATTTAAATTCAATTTATAACCCATAGCTTATTTTATTTCAATGTGAATGTCAATTTATTTATAAAGCACTTTATAAACAACAGCAGTTGACCAAAGTGCTACTTTTAGTGATTATTTATAACATAAAAACTTATTTTAAAATGCTGTGGCAAACTGCATTTGCTGTTCTTCTCCTGTGCTGGGGTATAAACATGGGGCATCTTTAAAAAGTGGGCATATCTGGCATGAAGTCGCTCCTTCTATGGCTAATTCTGAAGCAGAACAGACGGAAGCGGAGCAGTGCCACTCCCTCACACAGGCTCATGCAGGCCGAGCTCCTCACAGCACCCAGAACCACAAGATGGCCGCCGGCCATCCCACTGCCAGTACACACACAGTGCCAAGGCAACACACACACACACACACACACACACAAGCATGCCAAGTTCAGATGCAGAACCAGCAGAGGACACACACACATACACACACATAAACAAACACATACTGTGACATTTGAAATCATAATAATGGTGAAAAATAAACCACAGCATGAGCGAGGAGAGCACAAGCCAAAGGCTACAATGGACGCCTTCACTCCACAACACAGACAACACTGACAGTGCATGACGGGGTTGTCCGGGCGATGACCCCGTGACCCCCAGAGGCTAGGATGGAGTGACAAAAAAGCACTGCGACATGAGGGGTGTTGTACTTATGAACTTAGCAGACAAAACCACAGCAGACCCCAGCGTCTCCACCGTGGCCATCACTCAAATTCAGATAGCGGTGTGTGTGTGTGTGTGTGTGTGTGTGTGTTGTGTGTGTGTGTGTGTGTGTGTGTGGATGCCTGCTATTCTCTCCCTTGGGTGTGAGAGGGCCGTCTGGGTACTGTGAGCTCTGATGGGAGTGAATGAGGCCTGTCAGACACAGCCTTCAGTGTTTGACCCTTGACCTCTGGTCACGACAAAGCCAATCACAACTGCCAACACACTTGTGTGTTAGCCCAGCAAAGGGCCTGAGTCTCATATGAGCCCACACACACAAACACACACACACAAACACACACACACACAGGTCGTCAAGATGATTGCCACACTTACAATCTCCCCAGCTGTGTCTGAGGTCAGATACTGTCATATACTCCTACAGGTGGGTGCGTGTTTTTGTGCCTTTGTGGCAGTGTGTGTGTGTGTGTGTGTGTGTGTGTGTATGTGGGGCAGTGTGTGTGTCCTAAATAGGATTATGCAGACAGCATGGTGCTGCCATGCCTGTCTCCTGCTTGTCAACACCAATGTCCTCCACTGTCCTGGGATCAGTCAAAGGGGCTTTGAAGTGATGTGGCCTCAGACACGCTGGAATAATGAAGGACGGCTCGACTTTATCCAGCTCCTCTCTCACACACACAAACACACATGCAACGACACACACCCACGCTCACTAACGCACCCTTACACACACACAAGCACACAAACTAACTTACCACACATTTGCAATCTCGCTTTCTCTCTGTCACACATACACAAACAAACTCACACTCAATCTCTTTCTATCCCTCTCTCCCCCACCCACATTCACATATAGTCACTAACACACACACACACACACACACACACACACACACGCATCTATCTGATCACAACACACTCCCGTTTGAGGTGTTGGCTTAGCGTTTGGAGTGTGTTGTGAGCCTGAGACACTGCTGAGGAGGAATGCATCTGAATGTGTGTGTGTGTGTGTGTCTCTGAATCCTGTTTCAAGCCCCACTGAGGAGAGACTGGGGGGGGGCGGGGGGGGGGGGGGGGTGCATAACACAACAACCATATGTCATGGTTGGGGGCAAGATAATATTCATAGCTGGGAACACAGGAAGAGGAGAGATGAACAAAGAGACAGGGTGGGGGGCGGATAGGCACAGTTGTGAGATGTGTTGCCCTGGGGATGAGGTGCGTGCGTGTGTGTGTGTGTGTGTGTGTGTGTGTGTGTGGAGGGGGGCAGGAGATGGGTGAAGCCAAAGTAATGAGCAGCCTTATGTGTCACACACTGCTAAAAATCCCCCCTCTACAGGCTGGGAGGACTCACTGCATGCACTGAAGAGAGTGGGCCTGTGAATGTGTGTATGAGTGTGTGTGTGTGTGTGTGTGTGTGTGTGTGTGTGTTGTGCAGTGTGAGGTTAGGGATGGTGACTGGGGTGGGGGTAAATGTGTTTCTAACACACAGTTGCGGGACCTGTAATTAATTATAATCAAATGGTGAATGTGTGTATAATTGAAATAGGGGCCCCTTTGAGTCACACACACAGACACACACACACGCACACACACACTGTAGGTGTGAACCTCTGACACACAGCAAGGGGTGTGATCCAGCATCCTACCCAGCATCCCAGAGACACAGACAAACACACACACACACACACACCAACACCGACACGCCAACACACACATGCATAGGAGAGCATGCAGCAATACACACCACGATGCAAGCAGCACAGTTGGATTATCCAGCACACACTCATTACACACACCAGCGCTCCTGGGCCCTAAGGTGGGACACCATACTCAATACTCTATTGGCCAGATGCATTCAGAGGTGTGAAATCCACCCATTTAACACCAGGATTGAAGGCCTAATGCCATATTTGATCCAATCCGGGTTAGCCTTTTTGGTGAAGGGAATGTTTGGTTGTGGTAAGGGGTGAGAACATGCATCTGTGTGTTTTTTTGTGTATTCGTGTGTGTTTGATGGTTTAAGACCTCTCTTTGACAGGCAGCATGTTCACTATGGATGCTGCTGTGGGACCTGAGACACCTGAAGCAGATCCCGAGGCCCAGTGAAGGTGCAGGCAGTGGGACGGCGGTGCTCGGAGCCGCCTGAGGGGGCTTCTGGGTAATCTGCCCGCCTCCCCTGCGGCATGAGCCCTGATTACAGCTGAGAGGCGTCTGAGCAGCACCATCCTCTTTGTCACACACACACACACACACACACACACACACACACACACACACACACACACACACACACAGCCAAATCTGAGACAGGCCAGGGCTGAGGATGAAGGTTGAAGCAAAAAGCATTGATTGAGTCGACCATCAGTGCACACACACACACACATACACAAACACACACACACACAAACTCACACACACACTCAGAAATTGAGCTTTGATTGAGTCGCCTGTCTGCAAGAGGACAAGTGGCAGTCAGAAAGAAAGGTAATCTAGCCGTGTGGTTGCCACTGAAGATGGGCCCTCTACAAACGTGCGAGTGTGTGTGTGTGTGTGTTTGTGTGTGTGTGTGTGTGTGTGTGTGTGTGTGTGTACGTGAGCATGAGAGTGTGTGTGTGTGTGTGAGGCACGAGTCATGATGCACCATTCACCCTACACCCTTAGACTGAAGCACGGCCAATGACAGTCGAGCATGTCTGCTTTGAAGCACTGGATTGGCTGAGATCCCAGGAATGCTGGTGCTGCAGGTGGGCAGGTATTTTGTATGTGGCTTTCACACACCACAGAAGAAGCAAACATCAGCTGAAGGACAAGACAGGCCGCACACACACACACACACACACACGTGTACACACATGCACAGAGATGTCCATCCAGGCCAGCAGACACAGCAAACACACACAGCAGAGCAAGAGAGAGAGAGTTACGTGCAAAACACACACACACACACACACACACACACACACACAGCAGAGCAGAGCGAAAAATAGTTACGTGCAAAACACACATAACACACCAGAGCGAAACAGACAGGAAGTTACGTGCAAAAAAACACACACACACAGCAAACTCAGTACCACAACACTGCAAGACCGGATCAACACAGCAGGCTATTATCTTTAATTGGGGACAGTGTAGCCGAGTCTGGGCAACATCACACACAAGGACAAAAGCAACTATTTGGCCACACTCAAGGAATGCAAGGAAGGGGGTTTGGCGTGATTTGGGGTGGGGGGACAAAAAAGTTATGTTTAGGCATGCAAGCATAGTTACATTCTCCCATCATGCAACAGAGACTGTTATTTTCAAGTGCCAGGTTTCCATGGTAACAAGTGCACGAGAGCTCTTAGGCAGCAATTTCATAGTAAGCAAGCGAGTAAAGGCCAAACAATGCAAAGGAAGTACGTCAGGAACTGATAAATAAATCAACCGCACGTGGCGGGGTTTTGTTTTTGTTTTTTTGCTCATTATAATTTCCTTTGAAAATAAATCATATTTTTCTGTTTCCTTAGTGAATTATTCAGCAGTCTTGATTATCTGCTCCGGCTTGTTCAATTTTCTCCTTCAACGAGCTGAGCTTGGAAGCAGCTAAAAGTCATAGCTTTAAAATTTAAACATGTTTGTTTCTATATTTCTTTTGTTTTCTGTTGTATATGTGGGTAAAAAAAGTAAAAAAGAAAGAACACACCAACCTTCTCGGCGCTCTGAGGGATGTTAAGGGGTTGATGCAGAACACAATGACATGAGGAGAGAAAAGATAGGGGAAACACAGAGAGAGTAAAAAAGGCCACCGCAAGGCGTTCAGCTGCCACATGCCTATCTATCTATCTATCTATCTATCTATCTATCTATCTATCTATCTATCTATCTATCTATCTATCTGGCTAACTATCTCAATAACTAGCTAGCTAGCAACTGGCTAGCTATCTAGCTAGCTATCTCGATAACTAGCTAGCTACTTAGCTATCTGGTATCTGGCTAGCT
>CM050212.1:7080000-7095000 GCA_027475355.1 Coilia nasus | reverse complement strand
TCCTTCTCTCTCTCTCCTCTCTTTTTTCCACCCTCTCTTTCTCCCCTCCTCGCTCCTTCTCACTCTACCCCCCGTTTCTTTCTCCCCCTCTCTCTCCTTCTACTAGCCCTCTCTCTTTCTATTCACCCTCCCCTCTTCCCTTTAAGACCTGTTCATCCATTAGACAGACTCCAATCAAGGCAGTACTAAAGCATGAGAGTGTGTTGATAAGTGGATCAAGGAAAAAATAACTCTCAAGTACTATTTCTTACGTTTTATTAAACTGACAGTACAGTGGTCCCTCGTTATTCGCGAGAGTTACGTTCTAAAACGAACCTGCGATAGGTAAAATCCGCGAAGTAGTCACTACACTTATACACTTTTCTCAGACAGGCAAAGTTCACACTTGCAAAACATACAGCACTTCAGTCACACAGCTAGCGAGTGGAAGATTTATGTACCATTTTACAAGCTGAGAGCATTCTGTACTGTACAGGAGATTAGCATGCACTAAAAAAATCCGCGAACCAGCGAGGCCGCGAAAGGTAAACCGCGATATAGCGAGGGACCACTGTATGTACAAGATGGACGCGTTTTTGGCAAAAAGTCGTCCTCAGCGTTGTCCAAGCTGAAACATGTCCCTCTTGGACAATTTGTCAACTTAATGAAACGTAAGGAATAATACCTTGAGAGAGCGTTTATTTTATCCAGTTACTGTTCTTTTTGCGCATCCAACGACTTAAAGCAACACTAAGTAGTTCTGGTCTTCGGCCCTACAAGTTGGAAGTGGAATTGTCTCTAATTCGGACTACAGAGAGACCGCCCGCTACTCCAAACTTGCTTAGTGCAATGTTAGCCCATGGAGCCCATAGAAAGTGCCTTTCACCCTGTTAAACATAAATTAACCACTGAAACGATTGTGAAAACGTTATTTTAAGGTTGAAAAAACAACTTAGTGTTGCTTTAATTGTTTGGAGTTGAGCACATCCACCTCCCTGACACAGTGTGTTGATAAGGACAGACATCTGGATAAAGACATAAGTGTGTATGGAAGTGGGACACAAGCGTGTGTATACCTGTCTGGTGTGTCTGGACAACTAGATCAACACTCCTCTATCTCAACCCTCTCTCTCTCTCTCTCTCTCTCTCTCTCTCTCGTACCTCTGACTCCCTGTATCCTCTCTTCCTCACAATCTTCTTTTCTTGTTCTTTCTACAGACTACTCCTTCACTTTTCTGTTGTCTTACACCCTGTCTGAGTGTGTGTGTGTGTGTGCGCGTGTGCTTTTGTGTGTGTGAGTGTGCGCGTGTGGCTGCATCTGTTAGCTAGCCGTTCCCGTCACAAGGGAGAAGTTGCCTTGATGAGGGTGACAACTGCTTCGCTCATGCAGCGCCCCTCCCCTCCAGCCCCCTCCACCCCTCTAACTGCCCCCCCCCCAAACCCCCCCTCCACCCCCCACCCATCACACACACACACACACACACACACACACACACACACACACACACACTTTCTTCTCTTTTCTGAGGGTGATAGCACACTGCGGCGCAGTGCTTTGTTGTCATGCTGTTGTCATGGCCGCGGGCAGCAGAGACACACCCCCGTAAGGTCGTCAGACGGAAGGGCACAGCAGTGGGGGGGGCAGGCTGGGTGGGGGGCTATGGTGGGGGAGACTAGCGCTCTGGTTGTCAAGCTCCATCTGTTGCCGTGAGAAGTCCTCATGAGAACGCTGATGATCCATGTAAGGAACCCAGAGTGGGCAGCAGGCAGACACACACGCACGCACACACACACACACACACACACACACACACACACACAATGTTCCACAGTGACAGCATTTCCAACAGCTCCTCTGGCCTTTGTGGCCCTGTCATGTCTTCCCTCCTAGTGAGTGCAGTGTTATGCCCCTAGGGGGCGCCAGTGGGAGATGCTCCATGATGCACACACAGAGTTCACCTGACACACTGTTTCAGCACTTACAGCTCCCACTGGGGCATCCAGGGGCTGAAAGAGATACAATGGAGGCTATGCCTGCCTGCCTGCCTCTGTCTGGCTGCTCTTCTTCTTATTCTCTCTCTCTCTCTCTCTCTCTCTCTCTCTCTCTCTCTCTCTCTCTCTGTCCATTTTACCCTGGCTGTTCTTCTCTCCCTCCCTTTCTCTCCACCTCTTTGTCTGTTTTTACCTGTGCATTTATTCTCTCTCTCTATTCTCTGTCTCTCTCTTCCTCTTTCTTGTACATTTTATGTTTTATCTTTCTTGTTCTTTTCTCTCTCTCTCTCTCTCTCTCTCTCTCTCTCTCTCTTTCTCTTCACCTCTTTTTTATCTGTGCATTTACCCTCTCTCTCGTTCTTTCTCTCTGTTCCTCTTTCTCTACTCGTTTTTTTTCTTTCTTTTAACCCACGCATACACTCCCTTCACACGAACATAGATGCTTCTTTGATTACAGTTAATGGGGAAAAGAAATCACAGGTGGCTATGATGACATCAGCGCATTAGAGTCCACCACAGTGAAGTGACGCATGTGACAAATGTGTGTATGTGTAAGTCATATACGCCCAAAAACACATCTCTGAGAAACAGCTTTCACCTACCTGAAGGACCTGTAATAAACAACACTTGTTAATACACACACACACACACACACGCTGGTTGTACACACACTTTCAGCAGATAAGACTTTGCCTGGCGGGAGCAGGCAGCCATTTTCTGGCATTTTGTATCATTTAAGAACTCTGGTGGAGAGAATCGTGACCTTGAGCCCAGCATCATTCCGTTTGACCAGCCACCATTTTGGCACTGTGCCCTCAGTCCTGACGCCCCCAGTATCCCCTCCACGGGCCGGCCAGAAGGCTCGGAACCTTCCAGAACATTTCAGATATCACTCGATTACATCTCCTCACAGCACCAAGAAACGGCTGGCGAAGATCAAACAGAACGCTTTTCCAGCATTGCACACACACATACACACACAACACGTGCATACACACACAACACGTGCATACACACACGTAGGCGCACACTCACTCACTCACTCATACACACACACTATCACACACACACACACACACACACACACACGTGCTGCTTCATGGCGCTGTGAGTGGTAACAGGGGTCCATACACAGATCACTGAGGAGTAAATTCCCACAAACCACACACACACACACACACACACACACACACACACACACACAACCAGCCCCCAAGACATCTGCCAGAGATGAAAGCAAGCATTGTTAACCTTCTCCCTCTTCATCTCACCACACACACACACACACACACACACACACACACCTCAACCCCACAGCCCTAAGACTGAACCGCCTGGTAAAACATAGAACACACATGAGATAAATCAGAGATACGTAAACAGACAAGGACTGAACAAGCACACACCAAACAGTAACACTGGACACACACGTACACACACACAAAATAAAAGCACATAGCACATGGGAAAATAGAGGGAGATTAAATAAAAGGGCACATATACACATGGACACACATATATCCACAAAGACACGCACACACACACACACACACACACACACACATACACTGATACACACACACACACATTGAGGGTAAGGGGAGTGTGTGGAGAGAAGTTGGGTTAGCGCTAGTGGTTTTGGGAGGAGTTTGTTAGCGTGGCCGTGTTAGCATCTTACCTCGGATTGGGGTCGCCTCTGCAGGGGACACAGATGAAAGACAAAGAGTTAAACACACACACACACACACACACACACACACACACACACACACACACACACGCCTGACCGGGGATCAGTAGCGCGTCTGGAGGCTATGTTAGTACAGAGTGTGAAGTGTGTGTGTAGTGGGTGCGTAATGTTGGTGTCAAGAGCGTGAATGTGGTGAGTGGTGTGTGCGGTCTCTGTACAGAGTGTGTGTAGTGTGTGTGTGTGTGTGTGTGTGTGTGTGTGTGTGTGTGTGTGTGTGGAACGTGCAGTAACTGCAAAGTGTGTGTATGCATGGTATATGTAATGTATATGTCTGCAGTGTCTATAGTATATAGAGTCTGTAGTGTGTGTGTGAGGGATGTGCAGTGTGGGTGTAGAGTGTATGTATGCGTGGTATTTGTACAGTGTGTGTAGAGTTTGTAGTGTGCGTGTGTGTGTGAAGCGTGTGCGTGTGTGCGTGTGTCTGTGTGTGTTTGTGTGTCTGTGTATGTGTGTGTGTTTGTGTTTGTGTGTCTATGTATGCGTGTGTGTGTGAAGCATGTGTGTGTTGTGTGTGTGTATGTGTGTCTGTGTATGTGTGTGTGTTGTGTGTGTGTGTGTGTGTGTGTGTGTGTGTGTTAATGGAGTTATTTAGAGGGGACTGCAGCATCCCACACTGCTGCTGTTCAGACAGGAGGACAGACAGGAGCTCTGTGTCGGCTAGGGTCCCAGCTGTACCCATCTGCTTTCTCACACACACACACACACACACACACACACACACACACACACACACACACACACACACACACACACACACACACACGCACACACACGTGCAAACTCACGTGCGAGAGTTAGGGGGTTTCATGTGTTGTGCTGTCTGGGCTTTAGAAGGTTTACTATCTGTGGCCAAAGTGTCTATGTGACATGAGCCTGTTAACCCATAAGTTTGTGTGTGTGTGTGTGTGTGCACCTGTGTGTGTCTACGTGTGACTGTGCGTGTATGTGTGTGTGTGTGTGTGTGTGTGTGTGTGTATGTGTGTGTGCGTGCGTTTGTGAATATCTGTGTGTAGGAGGGAATTGGAATGCTCAGGGAGACACCAAGATCTACATCCATCACTGCTTGCTGTCAGCAAGAGAAAGTGAGTATGTGCTCCCAGGAGCCGTGTGTGTGTGTGTGTGTGTGTGTGTGTGTGTGTGTGTGTGTGTGTGTGCGCGCGTGCGTGTGTGCGTGCCCAAGGTCCCTCCTCTTAACACAAAGAGCTCCTGTGTCCAGCAGCAGTTGGAGGCTAGCTGTGGTTGCAGTATATCTGTATTTGTGTGTGTGTGCATGTATGCGCGCGTGTGTGCGTGTGTATGTGTGTGTGTGTGTGTGTGTGTGTGTGTGTGTGTGTGTGTGTGTGTGTGTGCGTGTGCGTGTGTGCGTGCGTGTGTGTGTGTGTGTGTGTGTAGTGGGAAGGTGGCTGTGGTTGCAGTAAGGGTTGGGATGCTTTGCCTGTTTCTTGGTCTGCTGCACTAAAGGGCCTTAGCAATAAGAGAGAGACGGAGAGACAGACAGGGGAAAAGGAAAAAGAGAGGGGGAATGCAAAAAAAGAGACAGCACATGAGAGAGAGCGAGAGAGAGAGCACAAAAAGAGTGATGGAGAGCAAAAAGAGAGGAAAGAAAGAAAAACACAGCACATGAAATAGAAGAAGAGATCAAGAGATCGATAGAGAGAGGGAGAGAGAGAAAGAGACAAGGAGAGAAAGAGAGAGACAGAGAGAGAGAGAAAGAGAGCAAAAAGAGAGGCGAGAAAGAAAAACACAGCACATGAAATAGAAGGAGAGATGGAGAGAGAGAGAGAGAAAGAGAGAGAGAGAGGCAAAGAAAGAAGGAGAGAAAGAGACAGACAGAGAGAGAGATAGAAAGAAAGAGAGCAAGAAGAGAGGCGAGAAAGAAAAACACAGCACATGAAATAGAAGGAGAGATAGAGAGAGCGAGACAGAGCGAGAGAGAGCAAGAGAGAAAAAGAGGAGAGAAGGAGACAGACACAAAGAGGGAGAGAGAGGGAGAGAGAGTGAGTGAGAGAGAGAGACAGAGAGAACAAAACGAGAGGTTGAAGAAAGAGTGGAATCGAGAAAGAAAGAGAGGAAGAGAGCGGGGTGGTAAGGGGGGCGGTCGCTTCACAGAACACTTGCGGTTGATCTTAGAGCATAAGGACACACCTTGCTCTCCGAACACACAGCCAGCCACTCCACATGCGTCATGGAATGTGGCACACAAACACACACATCGCTTGATTAAATCTAACTACCTCAGGGCAGAGCAAATGAATGTGTGTGTGTGTGTGTGTGTGTGTGTGTGTTACTGAATCATGGAATGTTGCACACAAACACACACATCGTTTGATTAAAACGAACTACCTCAGGGAAGCCCAAATGAATGTGTGTATGTTACCGCATCATGCAATGTTGCACACAAACACACACGTCGTTTGATTAAAACGAACTACCTCAGGGCAGACTAAATGAATGTGTGTGTAACTGTATGCCCGCGTGTCTTATTCCGACCTACTGTACCAACCCTGACGTAGGCATACTCAACTCAATCTGACTCTGTAACTTTAGTGCCCCATCAGCAGTCAGGGTAGAATGGGCATCGCTGTGCCAAAAGACTGGTGGGGGGGGGGGGGGGGGCAGTGGGCATCAGGGGACCAGTGACAGGGACACTCTGCCTCCTCACCGGTGGAGATGCGGAACAGAAGCCAGCTCAGATGGGGGAACCATCTGCTGTGTTTGTGTTACGCAACTGGACAACACATCAAGAATCAGGCAAAGCATTTTTGGACTGTGGATCTCATTCTGAGAGTTTTGCTTTGGCAGTGTGTCATTGTTTGAGGTGCTGATACGAGTCAGGCAGTTAGGGGTAAGTTAGAAGTAGTTAAAGGTGTTACAGGCCACAGGTTAGCAGAGCAGCATAGTTTAGTGTGTGTATCTCAGACGCCGCGCGTTAGGGGTGTCTCATCAGGGTTAGGACGGGTTAGCTTCACCCATATCCAGCCCGAGCTGGATCTGACCCGAACCCAACCTGGCCCTGGTTCCGTGGACCCAGGCCAGATTACAGTCCGGAGTCAGGACCATCCAGTCTCGTCTGGCATCAGGTGGGATTTAGTTGGGTTAGGTGCGTTAAGGGTTAAAATAAGGGTTAGATTAGGGGTTAGGTTTAGATTAGGTTTAGATTAGGGTTAGGTTTGGTTAAAACTGGACTTTCACATGTATAGCAAAGAAGGAAGATCTGAAAAAGTAGTGTAAAGTGAGTGTAAAGTGGAAAAGTACAAATAAATCAGAGAGCCAATAAGCACAAGGTCGCAATGGGAATCATCATTAGTCATTATAAGAGTGACATGGGTCATCAGGGGGGCGTGACGTTTCAGGTCCTTAGCAATAACAAAATCCTCAGGGTGACATGGTCACCAGGGAGACATGAGGTAATAGGTCCCTAGTGACGCACTCATCAGGGTGACACGGAATCACTGCTGGGATGTGGGTGACGTTTGGGTGACGTCCTGGGTGAGTCCCATTGAAAAAAGGTGACAAAAGAAGCTGTGTGTGTGTCGACTGCTGCCTCAGTCACGCTCACGCAGGAGACCAAGCTGCCAACGCTGCATAGGCGGTCACGCTGCAGACAGACGGGGCTTTTCTTCTTCACTCCAAGGAGAACGGACACACACACACACACACACACACACACACACACGCGCGCACACACACTGCTGCAAGGTCAACACTTCTCTGTCTCGCTCCCTGACACACAGCCATGTGGGCAGATTCGTCCACTCACACACAGATAAGCGCACACACACACACACACACACACACACACACACACACACACACACACACACACACACACACACACACACACACACACACACACACACACACATGCCATGCCAGTAGCAGCTACATCCCATGAATGAAGGACAGATCAGGGCCAGACTGGTGTGGGTAAGTGTGTGTGTCTGGTCAATGTGCTTATATGTGTAGTGTTACAGTGTGTGTGTGTGGTCGACGCTGTTATGTTTCCTTTTTATTCACAATGTGTGTGTGTGTGTGTGTGTGTGTGTGTGTGTGTGTGTGTGCTGGTGTGTGTGTGCTGGTGTGTGTGTGTACGCGCGCATGTGTGTAGGAGAGATGCCAATCTGGCCCATCTGCCCCGCTTAGGGTGGGCACCCTGCCATCATGCCACCCCCCTGCAGCAAGGCCGGTGTGACCTCAGTGTCACCATGGAGACCTGCTCAATTGGACACACTGTGTCTGCCGTTCAGAACAATTGACCCTCTGACTTAACCCATCCTACACACTCACCACATACACTCGCACACACACACACACACACACACACACACACACACACACACACACACACACACACACACCTGCCTGAAGTCCCTGGCTCTGCCTCAGCCTTCTTGTCTGTCTATCTCTCTTTCTGTCTGTCTCCCGTTGCCTGTGCCAAATTTGGCCATTTATAGCCCAGCCGACAAGTGTCGCAAGACACAATCTGACTGACAAAAAATAATCCGTCTGCTAGGATGTTACACAGCTTTTCGTGTACATTACAAAAAAACAGAAAAGGTGCAGACGCTGTTGCATACACTAATTGAATAGCAACTCAGAAGTTTCTTACTGGAGTGTTGCCTTGGTCAATTTGGCATGAGAAAAACACAGGCGCAGGACTATGAAAGCCCTCAGTGCTGTAACATATTTTTTTGTTGAGTGACACTTGCTTGCCCCGACACTATATTAGCCTTTGTTCTTAGCCTGTCTGCCTGTCTGTCTCTGTCTGTCTGCATGTCTATTCGGGAGTGTATTTGTCTGTTTCAGCTTTTATTTGTATGTCTGAACATGTGTCCTTTTATCTGTCCGTCACCGAATGGATATATGTTTGTTTCTTCAGCCAATCGTCTCTCTACCAACCTGTGTCTTGCCCATCAGTTAACCAATGACTCACCTCACAGCCTATCTCTGTATCTGTCTGTCTGTCTGTCTGTCTGTCTCTCTTTCTCTCTCTCTCTCTCTCTCTCTCACACACACACACACACACACACACACACACACACCACACACACACACTTTCTGTTTGCATTTGTCTACCTTGTCTTTCTTTGTTTATTAAAACTTACTATTCTGTCTGTTTTATGCATTTCAATCACTGATTTTAATCAGCATGTTTGTCTGCCTGCCTGCCTGCCTGCCTGCCTGCCTGCCTGTCTGTCTGTCTGTCTGTCTGTCTGTCTGTCTGTCTGTCTGTCTGTCTGTCTGTCTGTCTGTCTGTCTGTCTGTCTGCCAGTGGCTGTCAATCTCAGTGGCTGGATTAAGGTGGGCCTTTTCTATCTTGCCCTTGAAGCACTGTTATGGGGTCTCTTTGGCAGGTGGGAGAACTCCCTGGGTGTGGCCCACCAGACACCCCATCAACTGCTCTTATTAGCTTATAAAATCATAATCTACACACACACACACACACACACACACACACACACACACACACACACACACACACACACACACACACACACACAGCCCTCATAATCTCCACCTACTTATGCACGCCTGAGGTTTTGAAATGTCATCCCACCCCTGAACACCCTCAATCTAACTCACTCACTCTCCCCCATATGCATGCAAACAAATACACACACACACACACACACACACACACACACACACACACACCTCCAAACAAGACCCTTTAGGGGTCTCTGCAAATATCACCTTTCTGCCAGACACCGCAAGGCACATCTGCCCAAGCCTTTAAGCCAACTGTCTCTCCCCCCAAACACACACACACGCAAACACACACACACACGCACACATTCTACTCTTTTCTAATGGCTTCTATGTGTGTTGCAGTGAGAACTGACTGGTTGCTACTACGGCAGTACTATGTTGTGTGTGTATGTGAGGTTTTAATGGATGTGTGGACGACAGAAGTGAACTGCTGAACTCCCTCTGTTACACACACACATGCACTCACACACTCCTCACACACATGCACTCACACACTCCTCACACACATGCACTCACCCACCAACTGCCACCCCATCCATCAGCATATGACCTCTGACTCCTAACACACACATGCACACACATACATAGAAACACACACGCAGGAAGCTGAGCTATTATGAGAACTTACATTTTCATATGGACACACACACACACACACACACACACACACACACACACACACTTTCCCTCCCTACAGTGAACATTTAGCACACATACCTGGAGTTTAGTGGGTCAGTCACTGCGTGCACATGGAGGAGTTGAATCCGATTGGAAATGGTTTGGGATCGTATGGACTTCATGTGCCCAGGCTAAGGATCGTATAGGGATTGGTTTCGCGAATCCGATTGCAACCCCTGGCTTGAGCCGGTTACAATCCGCTTGGTGCCGCCTTGTGCACGGTTATTGGTTTGGATTCGTGTACTGCGCATTAGGGCTGGCAAGGAATATTCGAAATTCGAATATATATTCGAATAGTTTTAGCAGAGAGTGTTGAGGAAATAAGAATTAAAGATCTTTGGTTTTAGTTAGAAAAGGAATTCGAAGGTGAAAGTTAATATTGGAATGTGAAAAAACGTGCACTTGCGCTTTGGAATGTCGGAGGCAAAAGAAATACTCGGTGTCTGCTTAGTTAGAGTAAAAAAATCCGCCCACACAGTAAATTCCATGGCAAGCCAATAAAAACGATGACATTTACATCACTTTATAAAAAAAAAAAACTTTAGGCTCTGGGAGATACCCTCACGTCGCCAGATTGCGAAGAAATATCTTTCCATCCCCGGATCTTCAGTGCGCTCTGAACGCGTCTTTTCCTCCGCTGGGAATAGGCTATAGTAAATAAAAAGAGAGGTGCGCTGGCCCCTTCAAATGTGGATCTTGTGTTTTTGGCAAATAACCTGTAAGTCTTCAGGCCAATAAGACACGACGGTGACAGTTTTTCTTTTTTATGCAAGTACCAAGAATGTAAGTAGCCTTTTCGTTTTTAATAGCGCTTTATTTTTTATGAACCTCTAACGTTACAGTTTCGTGCACTTCAGGCTTGCACTGGTTTGTTTATTTATAGTTTCATGTCAGGGAAAAGTGTCATGTTTAGGCCTACCTCACTACAGCTCGCTCGGAGCATTCAGGTTTTAAAAAAACGTGCGCCTCGCCTGCTCTCAACAAGTCTCGTTGTCCTCAATTGCTTGTAATATCAAACGCCGACGGCACAGTTCATGTCGTATCAAGGAAACCAAAAACGCTGTTTGTTCTTTCATATGGACTTCCAAACAAAGGAGAATGCACAGCATGCATGCAAATGCTGCTCTGTCAACCTCCTCAAGCGCTCTCTTTGTTTTGTATGCCGCCAGATAGTTTGTTTATTTTCTTTTAGCAGCCGTTAACCTGAAGTAGTTCTAACACCACTTGTTGAAAGGAATATAGCGCAATCTAGCGTAGCGGAAACGGCCAGATCTCTGACCATTATCCGCTAACACGAACTCTCATGTGCACAGACATTTGGGACAGACCACCCGTTGGGTAGCAACACCCAACCCAATCCCAATCCAATCCGATCCTACCATGTGCCCGTAGTGAGTGACTGATTTCTTTTCCTGCAACACTTCAAAGAAAAGCATTATCATCCACAAAGCAGTATATCTTCCCTTACCTGACATTTTACATCTCTCCATGGTCAACTTGCTCGCTCTCTCTTTCTCTCTCTCTCTCCCTCCCTCCCTCCCTCTCTCTCTCTCTCTCCCTCCCACCCTCCCTCTCTCCTCTCTCTCTCTCTCTCTCTCTCCATTTTCCATTCATCTTCTTCCTCTTGCCTGTTGGGTGTGTTTTTTCTGGTGATGCTTGGGCCTAATCCTGCGTTTATGGTTGGAGGACATTTTTGCTTCAGGCCTTTTTCTCATCCACAGAAATCTAGTAAGGTAGACCAGGCTAGCAGGGACCAGATTAGCCCAGACTAGCTGAAACTTTGACTAGTGAGAACTACATTAACCCAGATTTGCCAAAATCCGACTAGTGAGGTCTAGATCAGATTAAACGGGATTTGTGAGGACCAGATCAGTTCAAACTAAGAAATGACCAAATTAACCGAGACTAGCTGAAATGTAAGACTAGTAAGAACCACATTAACCCAGACTAGCAAGAATGAGACTTGCGAGGCCCAGATCAGTCTGGACTAGCATTCGCCAGAGTGGACCAGAGGGACAGGAACAGAGAGTGCCAGAGCACACAGTGTTTATCTCAGACACACAAAAGTGTTGGCAGGCGACCCGTCTTAAATACACGCTGCTGTTTTTGGACACGGGACACTTTTCTGTTTTTCTCGTTTCTTCCCTCTCGGCTGACTATTTTTCGCTTGTTGTTGTTTTGAGACTGTTGGGAGAGAAAATGTTGGGGAAGAAAAAGAAAAGAACCTTGGCCGAGACGACGGCAGCAGAGCGACACACACACACCACAGCAGAAGAAGAAGAACTATTCACCGAGCAAAACATTCACCGGGGCAGAAAAGCATCCAGAGCTGAGGGTGAAAAAAAAGCCTCCACAATAGATGCACTACTCAACATGTGCAACATTCATCAGGGCGGATAAAAAAAGAGTCCTGGGTTGGAAAAAGGGTCTTTCCGGGGGGAAAAAATAATCCTTTCTCGGTTAAAAAAAAAAAAAAAGAAAGACAAAAAGAAAAAAAAAGAAAAAAAAAAACAACTCTCCAGGGGTTCCAGTTAGTGAAAGAGTGAGGCGACAGGAGAAAGGATGGAGGGAGAGAGGGAGAGGGAGAGGGAGAAAGAGAGAAAGAGGGAGAGAGGGGGTTGGGATAGGACGCTGGGGGGTGTGGAGGGGGGGGTGGAGGGGCGACATGCATTCCATTTGAAAAGAAGGGTGAAACGCCATCTGCTTCAGGGGCTGAGAGAAGCTGGGGCACTCGGGGATGAACTTACCGAAGGCCTCTGAACATTACCAAGAACAGGAGGAAAAGGAAAAAAAAGAGAGATCAAGAAGAAGAGAGGGAGGGAAAAAGAGGGCAGACGTCACATCATTACTGGGACATCTTCACGTCTGAGGAGAGAGCTCATCTCCAAAAGGTCACAGTAGACAAACACACACACACTCTCACTCCCACACACACACACATACAGTAATTACTGGTGAACCTTGGCTCTGAATAGAGAGCTCATCTCCAGCAGGTCACAGCAGACAAACACACACACACACAGAACATCTCAACAGCACAACGTAGCATCATGTGACTGGGTGGCGTGCTTGTGTCATCCCAGCACAGATGATGTGTGTTTGGTTTGGGATTCTCCTGCAGTCGGAGGGGAGGATCAATAATGCATACACACACACACACACACACACACACACACACACACACACACACACACACACACACACACACACACACAGCTCTAGGGTTAAAGAGTTACCTGTTACCATAGGTTAGCAGTAATAAAGTGTGTGAAAGTTGGGGTGTGTGTGTGTGCGTGTGTGTGGTGTGTGTTTATGGTTCAGATGAGTTGAATACATCAGAACATCAATGGACAGACAGAAACATAGTTATGCGACACACACACACACACACACACACACTCTACACACACAGTGATACAACACACATCAGTCCAGAGACAGTCAGAGACATAAACAAAGAACAGTGTGACACTCCAGTACCTGGGACAGAAACCACAAACTGATGCAGAGGAACATTAATAAACAGAAGAGACAAACACACAGATACACACAGACAAAGGGTAAAAAACAGGAAAGGACGACAGCCAGGGGTACGCTTGGCTAACAGCCCTCTTTCTTAAAGCATAGCAGTTCCAACACCCAACCCCTCCCCTCCCCTCCCCGACACACATACAAACCATACCATACACACATCTGACCAACACACAACCTCCAGTCCCCAGGCAAAAGGTTAAAGGCATCCTTGCCAAACCGCACTTAGTGGGGCGTCAACTGTGCCAGATCAGAGCCAGCTTAGAGCCACATCAGGGCCAGATCCGAGCCAGACCATGGCCAAATTAGAAGCTAAGGCCAGTTTGATGCTAACTGAAGCAAGCATTAGCATGCTGTAGGTGGCCCTCAAAGGTAGCCTTGCCTGAGGTAGATTTTGGCAGAAAATAAAACATTGCAAGTTGTCCAGAAACATGGCATCTCATCTGATACCAAAGTGGTATCTAGTTCCAAGGGACATCTGGTTCCACAGTGTCAGGCAGAGCAGTGGGAAACAGCTCAGCCACTGGGGCTGAGTCATGTATCAGCTGGAGGAGGACCTGCAGAGCAAGGGGCTAGCAGCTTAGCAAGCACAGCTACCTGTTAGCATCAGTATAATGATCTATGTGGTAAAATTGCAGAGTAAGTGGCTACCAGCTTAGCGAGCACAGCAATTGCACCCTAAGGAGCTAACATCTTAGCAAGCACAGCTAAATTTTAACATTAGTATAGGGATCTATATGGAGCACGTCCAAAGTAAAGGGCTAACAGCTTAGCAAGCATTGCAAGACTAAATGTTTGTGTCAGTATGGCGATGAATGTTATAATAATAATAATAATAATAAACTTTACTTGTATAGCACAGTTCATACATGCAAGATTCAGCTCAAAGTGCTTTACAGTTTAGCAGGGTTGTTACAAGACAACATTTCTTGCGGTTCAGTGGTGTCGGAGCAGATAAATACAGTAGCAGACTGACTCTTGCATGAACACAGGTAGGCAGTCCTTGTAGGCCCTAGTCAGCAATCTTTGTAGTCCAGTGGCGCTAGAGCTATGCAACGCCCTGTTAATGTGGGCTCTTATGTGAACATAGGTCGGCAGTCTTTGCAGACCAGTGGCACTAGACGAGGAAAGTTCATTTAGGCGCAGTCGGTTGTTAGTGTCCCCAGGGAGCAACAGGATTATAGAATTGCACAGCGAAGGGGTACCAGCTTAGAAAAGGACAGGAAAGTAGCAGAATCAGAATGGGGAGCTTGTGGCAAAACCATGGAATGACAAGCTAGCACTTTGGCGAGCACAGCTAAAAGTTAGCATCAGCAAGGGAAACTATGTGGCCGGCCTGCTTAGTGAGGTGCTCACAGTAAAGCGAGCTCAGCTGATGGTTTGCTTCAGTATTGAGATTTCTGTGCCGAACCTGCTGAGTGAGGGGCTAGCAGTGAAGTCAGCAAATGCTAGCATGAGGGTAACGAGTGTACAGTAGTATTGCAGAGCAACTGGCTAGCAGCTAAGCAAACATCATGCAGCTTAATGTTCACATCAGCATAGGAAACTATGCAGCAGAACAGCAGGGTGCCGGCCTAGCT
>CM050212.1:7055000-7057500 GCA_027475355.1 Coilia nasus | reverse complement strand
AAATAAAATCGAGGGCAACAATGTTTTTGTCCTAATTATTTTCCTACTGTTTGTACTGTACATTAGATGTATACATTAGACATTTCTACTGACATTAGACATCAAAGGAGACTTACTAATGTCTACAAAGAAAGGTATTAGGGGAAATCCGAAGGTACAAGAATGTTTTTTCGAATAATCGTGATTTCAGTTTTGGCCCAAATAATAGTGATTCAGAGTTTTTCCATAATCAAGCCGCCTTACCGTGACCCTTCTGGCTGTAAGTCGAACTCCTTAACCGCTAGCCCATGACTACCCTAGTGCAGCATTGCTACTAGTGCTAGGACCAGAGATGCTAGTCAGTCGGCTATAGCACAGATATGAGCACTACACGCCAGAGAGGCTAGTCAATACTTCACAGCTACAAGTGCTGGAAGCCAGACATGCTAGTCAGCACAGCACTGCTATGAGTGCTAGGGGCCAGAGATATGCTAGTTAGCTTGACTGGTAGTAGGAATGGCCATATCTTCATCCCAATACATGAGGATTATCACATCATTACACCCAGCCAACGTCAAAAGGCTAGTCCCCCCACCCCCCCTTCTGCTTATGGTTTCCCCTAAATCAAAAGAGCAAGACAGAGAGGAAAGAAGGAATGTTTCATTTCCTATTTAGAAATATGCTGAGGATCAATGTCCAGCCCATCTTCTCCATCCTAAGACATATGAATGTTATGGCACTACATAACACTGAACTGCACTGAACTGAACTGAATTAAATTGAATAAAAGTTGGTAGTATGTAAGTGGTGTAAGTGGTTGAATTAGTAGAATTGCTGCGTCGTGTGTGGAAGAAGCCTATGATATGTCGAAGAGGCAGTTGGCTTATATCTTAACTAGACCATCAGCATGGAAGACTGTGCATAGTTTAGGTGTGTGTGTGTGTGTGTGTGTGTGTGTGTGTGTGTGTGTGTGTGTGTGTGCATGGCTGTGGTCAGGCTGTGGTTGATGAATTAGTTCCACAAAGCCCCACACACATTCGCTGAGGCCCCTCTGGTGGGAGAGCAGCAGACGTCCCTGAAGAGCAGAGCAGCAGTCAGAGGGATGGATTAAGGAACGCCCGTCTAGTGGATTAAAATCTCTCTCTCCTCTTCCTCTACTCTCTCTTTCTTTCCCTCTCTCTCTCTCTCTCTCTCTCTCTCTCTCTCCCCCTGTCTCTCTCTCTCTCTCTCTCTCCACCTGTCTCTCTCTCTCTCTCTCTCTCTCTCTCTCTCTTTCTCTCTCTCCATTGTCTTTGTTTCCATCAGTCTGCTTTTATAAGCCTCCCAGAGAGAGTGCTTGAACCTGCAGACACGCCGTGAGAGCTAAAGTGATTTCACAGCAGAAAAAAAGAAGGGAGGAGAAGAAAGAGAGAAAAAAGGGAGAGATAGACTATACATAGTGATGTTGGAGTCCTCAGGCCAGGTAGCGACCCCTACAATCAGGATCACGCACATATGCACACACACACACAAGCATGCGCCGCACACATGCACAAACACACATGTATAACACACAAACACACCTAGACCTGCAGAAATACAGACATCTTTCACACACTAACAAATACACACAGGCACAAATACACACACACGCACACACACAGATGTGAGCCAGACCTGTGGCAGATGTGTGTCCATCTGGGCTTTGATCAGACATACAGAGGCACTACACAAACACTCCCTTTCCTATCATTTTCCCACAGTAAACACACACACATACACACACACAAACATACACACACAGGCGGCATTATATACACACGTTACAAAAGCATATGGCCGTATGCAAATGACCAGAGAAAGAGTTATAGACCAGTAAAGTGATGGGAAAATGTGTCTCCTGGTTGCCTTGTAATATGTCAGGCAACAGCCTGATCCTCTCCTCTCTCTCACAAACAGAAAGTGTGTGTGTGCGTGTGTGTGGCGCGCCCATGTGTGCGTGCATGCTTGCGTGCATGCGTGTGTGTGTGTGTGTGTGTGTGCCTGTCTGTCTGTCTGTCTGTCAGAAGAAGAAATTTGGGCTTCAGGAAAGATCAGCTGACTGACATGTCCTCTAGAAGAAGAGGGGAGCAGAGAAGAGGAGGAGAAGAGGAGGAGAGATGAAGGGAGGAGGAAGCTGGAGATGCTTGAAAACCTAAGAGCAGGAGCCGACAGTAGAGGATGTCTGAGAGACTTAAGGATAAAGAAACACTGAAGTAAGGAGTGATGCAGGAAACAGAAAGAAAGAGAGAGAGAGTGGAAAGAGAGAGAGAAGGGGAGAATCCACCACTGCGTCTGAAACCTCAGTACAGGCACTGCCCAGTAGCCTGGTAAACCCGCCAATCAGCGCACAGAGGGTGTGTTCGTTAGCCCATGACGTTGACCTTGTGTGCTACATTTGAATTGTAGTGCATAGGTACAGAGCCCACACCTCCAGGAAGAAATCGTTTCTGACGGTGTCTGGTCCAGACCCTCTGAACAAAAATGAAATGAAGTACGAGGG
>CM050212.1:7047500-7050000 GCA_027475355.1 Coilia nasus | reverse complement strand
CCTACTTTCTTTCACTGATTAATGGAGGCAATCGGGTTAAAAGAACATTTTCACGTGCAGCATGCATATGCAACTCGGGGTGACATGTCGTATTTTAAAAGAGCAAGTACTAGACGATTTCTCGTGGACATACTGCTTTAACGGGAGATGTATTTTTTTGTTTCACAAAAGAACCAAAAACTAGATGTACCGCATAGCGGTACATGGTATGACCGCCGCAGTGTATTGAAATGTGGGAACTGTTGGTATGATGAGTGTGTGGTAGAGCAGTGTTGTGAGGTGAGAATTTGTGTGGAAATGATTTCCTGGAAGTGGACATGAATGTGGGTTTTCAATGAATGACATTGTGTGTGTTTGTATAGTGTGTAAGAGTGATTTCTGAAAGGAATAGGCAAAATGAGATTTTGTACAATTACAGCGGCCCCTATAGGCCCAATTTTATGGCATGTGCTGTGCTTTTAGAGGTCTTTGTGTTGATCGTGCATGAGATATTTTATGCAGTTCCTACTTTCTTAGTCCAAAATATTGGCAATTCAAAATCCCAATTTTTTGCATTTACCCATGTCACTAGGTGGCGCTATGCTTCAAGTGAGTGTTTATGGGCTGGGTTGATATGCCTCTGTAACACCGACATACTAACACAAAATCGTTGTCTTGGGCAAAATTGTTGTCTTGGGCAAAATTGCTTCTGCGAAAAACATCGCCCCCTAAGATTAAATGTCACAAAATTTAGTACACATTAAAAGAAGGCTGTTTAGAGTTGGCAAGTCAAATTTGACCAAATTTGAGCGATTAAAAGCTAAGATATGGACTTTTGAAGAATTTTAAGCTACGTGTTAAATGTTCATTGACGTGTAACTTCGAAACGGTTTATCTCAAGAAAATTCCTTTGATAACTTTTTGTCAGCATTGTCTGTAGATGGCATATAACAAATTTGGTGAGATTCACATGAACGGCCTAATAATAGGCAAAATGACATTTTGTAAAATTACAGCGCCCCCTATGGACCAAATTTTATGGCATGTTCTGTGGTTTTAGAGGTCTTTGTGCTGATCGTGCATGACGTATTTTGCGCAGTTCCCACCTTCTCGGTCCAAGATATTGGCAACTCAAAATCCCAATTTTTGCATTTACCCATATCACTAGGTGGCGCTATGCTTCAAGTGAGAGTTTATGGGCTGGGTCGATACGTCTCTGTAACACCGACATATCACAAACATTTCATGTTGTTGGGTGAAACGTTCATTGAGTTATTCAGCAAAAACTTTTGCCGGTCTCCCCCTCTTTAACAGACACTGGGGGACCAAAAGGCGTTATTCGCTCACAAACTTCTTGGGCTACATGCCTACAAACATTCATGTCTCCCCGAGTTTCAGTGTTCCCCGAGTTTCTCCCCTTCATTTCATTTTGTACTGAGGGTCTGGACTGGAATCTCTTGAGGGACATGTAGTTGGCCCCAGCAAGACTGATCCGATCAGCGAACAGAGGGTGTGTTCGTTAGCCATGACGTTGACCTTGTGTGCTACATTTGAATTGTAGTGCGTAGGTAGGCTAATTGCATATGTGACGACCAGGCGTTAGCAATTGGGTAAAGGCAGAGGCACTTGTTTTAAACTTCAGCAGAGTCCACAACTCCAGGAAGAAATAGTTTCTGACGGTATCTGGTCCAGACCCTCTATACAAAATGAAATGAAGTACAAGGGGCTGGTTTACCAGGCTACCAAAATTGGCCTGCACCTTAAAATGACAATTTGCGACTTCAGACTCAATTTGCCAGATCGGGTCACATAGGTAGATTTGGACTGATAATGTGCATGCTTTACCAATAGGTTAACTTCCTCAGCGTTAAACTGCATTTAGCACTGTGTTTGAGGAACTTGTCACCTTGTAGCCTAACAGCAGTGAGAAAAAGGCTGGAATCTCAATGAGATGTTTCTGGGAAAAAGAGAAAGATGTCTCTGTGGAATTCAGTGTGTGTCTCAGACAGGATCTCAAGAGTATTAGGGACTTCACAAACACACTAACTCACACACGTACACTCACACATTACAGACACACACACACACACACACACACACACACTGACACATGAATAAATATATACACACAAACTGATGAATGCAAACACACACACACACACACTGACATATGCATAAATACACACACACACACACACACACACACACACACACACACACACACACACACACACACACACACACACACCGCTCTGAATATCAGCAGCTCCCTAAGCTTCTCCATTTATTTATCTCTGTCTGTGTCCTTCTGTCTCTCCTCTCTCTGATCCCTCGCTTCCATTATTCTCTCCACACCTCCCTCCACCTCTCTCTGGCTTTTCTTCATCCCCAAAAGCTCCCTCCACCCCTCTCTCTATATATCTCTCCCTCCATCCCTCTGTCTAGATCTAACTCTCCCTTCATCTTCGTCTCTCTCCCTCCATCACCCTCACTCCATTCTTCCCTCTATATCTCTCTCTCA
>CM050212.1:7022500-7025000 GCA_027475355.1 Coilia nasus | reverse complement strand
GTTGATAACACTGGGCCTTGTGTCCGTCCTCTCCTCCTCATCAGTCTCGCATTCCTCCGCTCTCTCTCTCTCTCTCTCTCGCCCTCTTGTTCCTATATGCTCTCTCCTCATCTCTCCATCCCCACCCACACACTTGAGAGAAAACAACTGGAGCTCCTATACATAGTGATGTTGGAACACTCACACACACACACACACACACACACACAAACACACACACACACACACACACACACACACACACACACACACACACACACACACACACACACACACACACACACACCCACCCATTACCAGGGCTTGCAGAAGCTATGCAGATGCAGGGTAGGCTATCCCCACCCACTGCCAAGTTGTCTGGAACTGGGGCTCTGTCTGAAACAGCGCTATTTACTATCTGGCAGACACACACACACACACACACACACACACACACACACACACTTAGACAGGTCTGGGAGTAGCAGTCTTTTGGTGTATCTGTGTTTATTTTGGGATTTAGTATGCTGTGCTGCTGTCTGTGGCTATCATTAATTTATAGGAGAGGAGAGTTCTTATGGGTTTTAGACCAAAACTGAAGAGTGTGAGACCTTCAGCTGTGTGTGTGTGTGTGTGTGTGTCTAGCCTGCACTCCTTAGCTGTGTGTACATGTATCTAGCCCTTCATACATCACACAGGTAGGAGGACAGTAGGGGAAACGGAGAAAGAGAGAGAAAGAGGGATGGATAGAAAGACAGAAAGAGAGAGAGGGACAGACAGATAGGCCAAGGCCATACTGGAATTTATTCCTTCTTCTGCTTCTCTCTGAAAAACTCTCTGCTTATGGACTGCTAATGCATGGAGGCACACACACACAAACACACACACATGCATACACAAACACACACACACACACACACACCCACACACACCTGCACTAATGAGAGCTAATGAGGGTGAGGCTGCAAGCTGATGATAGCCATGACCGAGCTCCGCTACCTTCTGAAGCCACTCATCTTCCATGCAGCAAACAATTAGTCTGCCAATGTGACACTGCTAATGAGCTACCGTTACTACTGCTGCTGTTAGCACTAGCTAATGACAGCTTGGTGCAGCTAATATTAGTGTTAGCATCGCTAGTTACAGCCCGCTGAAGCTAGCACTAGTCTTATCTCTGAAGATTCTCATTCATCCAGGTCATGGTAGTCAAAGAAGATAAGTGGTCCATCAACTTGTTACAGGGTGAAAGGCCCTTCTGAATTTGCTTTGCCGCCCTCCATGGGCAAAAACTGCCCTAAGGAAGTTTGGAGGAGTTCTGTATGAGAGACAATTTCGCTTTCCAACCTGTAGGGTGACTGAAAATGAACACTACTTAGTATTGCTTTAATTCACCGAACAAAAAATACCCTGACAACGGAAGGACCAGAAGCAGGCAAACAGAGCCATCAGATCCAGGTCTGACATTAATGGTTCATCATGCAAGCTGCTTCACTAAATCTGAATGACAGCATCATCGGCATGTCTTTCCCCCTGCTTAACCTTGGTGGGCGCGCTTATATTAACCTTTAAGAGCAGGGTAACGCATGGAGAGAAGGGCCACGTGCTGCCGAGGAATTAATTGCGTGTGGCATTGGGAGCAGGCACCAACCTTGAGCAGAGGCGGGGACCGAGTGTGTGTGTGGTGTGTGTGTGTGTGTGTGTGTTTGTGGGCGTTTGTGTGTGAGTTGGGGGGTGGTGGGGTTGAGGGTTGAGGGTGGGGGTAGTGAGTTCAGCCGCAGCGTTTAAAAGGCTTTAACCAACTCCCTTTTTAAACCTTCAATTAACCTTGCTCTGCACACACACTGCACACACTGCACACACACACACACACACACACACACACACACACACACACACACACACACACACACACACACAGCAGACTCTTGCTTCAATATTTATGTATGAGGGCAAATCAACGTCAGACACACACCTACACTCCGTCTGTCATATTCGCATGTCACGCACACGCTCTTTCATTATGAAGTACTGACACACACTGACGATCACACATGCACACGTACACACACACACACACACACACACACACACACACACACACACAAACACACACACACAGACACACACACACACAAACACACACACACACACACACACACACACACACACACACACACACACACACACACACACACACACACACACACACACACACAGACACACACACACACTCACATACCTGCATTCTGTGAGGAGAGGACACAGCAGGAGTCTACAGGGACATCTGGAACAGGTTTTTATATAATGCTCTCACTCTTATTTATTTATTTGTTTGTTTGTTTGTATATTTATTTATTTATTTCCCTCTCTGGACGCGGGGGGCGAGGAGATAGCGAGGCGAGGGCGAGGTGAAGCGAAGTGGGCACCAGCGAGAGAGCGCATCCCTACGGAGCGTTTTTACGCCGCGCTGCCACAGGGAATGCTGGGAGATTTGTGATGCCATTAGCGCGGGCCGGCCCGG
>CM050212.1:7005000-7012500 GCA_027475355.1 Coilia nasus | reverse complement strand
CACACACACACTCACATACACACACACACACAATTATACCACACGTACATACACACAATCACACTTGCACACACAATCACGTGCAAACACATACACACAATCACATGCCCGCATGCACACACACACACACACACACACACACACACACACACACACATACACACACACACACACACACACACATATATACACACACACACACACACACACACATATACACAAATGCAAGAACAAACCAAATGCATGCAAGCGTATTATACAGTGACCTACGCCAGCGCAGATAATCAAAACCCCCACACACACATTCTCACACACACTCATACACTCACACACACACTTAAGCTAATGACGTGTGCCAGTGGCTGTGCCACGCTCATCATTGCTGTGATGTGGAGGCAGGAAAGAGAAGGAGACTGCAGAGAGTGAGTGAGTCAGACCAAGACGACAGAGAATACTAATCAGTGCTGAGAGGACCCATATAGTGGCAGAGGAGGAGTGTTTGAGTGTGTGTGTGTGTGTGTGTGTGTGTGTGTATGCACCCTGTGTGTGTGCGTGTATATATGCACCCTGTGTGTGTGTGTGTGTGTGTGTGCGCGCATGTATGTACCGTGTGTGTGTGTATGCACTGTGGTATGTGCGTAGCTTGAAGGTTATCCCCTCCCCAATGCAGTGCTGTTTATGCATGTATGTGTGTGTGTGCGTGTGTGTGTGCCTGTGTTTAAAGGTGCTGATGATACGAGAGAGGTCTGTCATTGGCACACATTATAACTGTAGGAGTGGTGTGTGTGTGTGTGTGTGTGCGTGTGTGTGTGTGTGTGTTTGTGTGTGTGTGTGTAAGGGTGTGCCAGAGGCACCTAGGCTATTAAGAGTGACGTGTGTGTGGTGTGTGTGTGTATGTATGAGGGTAAATGAGTGTGTATGATTAAGCATTCACACCTATCAATTATGAAAGCAGACTAATGACATGTCTGTCTCACAGCTTTATGGGGGGGGAGGAGACAAGCTTAAGACAGACAGGCCACTGCCTGCATTTACACACACACACACACACACACACACACACACACACACAGCAATTAGAGACTGCTTTTAGGTAACTGCTAGTCCCTTAATCCACCCATACCTTTGTAGTAAGCAAACACAGATGCGTACGTACACACACACACACACACACACACACACACACACACACACACACACACACACACAGCAGCATCTCTCTTCCCTTCACTCTTTACAACCCCCCACCTCTGTTTCTCTCTCACTCTCTCTCTTTCTCCCTCCTCATTCATTCTCTCCATCCTCATCACCTACTTTTTTAAGGCTTTATGTGTGTGTGGTGTGTGGGTGTGTGTGTTAAAGATTGTGTGTGTGTTTTCTGCAGGCGTACCCTTCTCAAATCAGTGCAGTCAGCCACCCTCTCCATCGATCTCTGGTTGCCTCCCACTCTTTCTCTCACACACACAGAAACACACATACACACGCGCTCACACCACACACAAAGATCTCACATGTAGCGAGATGTTTGGCAGCAGCGAGAAATCGATGTGTAGCACACAGAACCCAGCGTACAGCACGCTTCACAGCCTTTGAAGTCCACCCAAAGATCACATAGACACACACACATGCACACACACGCACACACACAGGCCTTATGCTTCAGTGTTTATAAATAAGCACAAACAGCCAACAAATAGGCAGAGTTCAGCCAACTTTTATGTGATCACCGACATGCCCCACTACACCCACACACACACACACACACACACACACACACACACACACACACACACACACACACACACTTGAGCTGAGCTGTCAGCCATTATCAGGGTGATGTTCCATCCCAGCATGTAGGCCCCACTCACCTATACACACACACACAGCCAAACACACACCTGTGAAAGGCCACAGCGAAACGAAAGGTCCACACACACCCATATCTATTTTTAACTTCTGAAATCTTTCAGCTGAAAAGTAAAAGACAGGCAGAAACTGTTTAGGTGACTAAAATACAAAAACACAAAAAAGTGGATTCTTTACTGACTTTGTAAAAAAAGACAAAGAGGGGGGCCTAGGGAAGGCTCTCCGTTTCTGGACTCCTTCCCAGAATGCCCCTCTCTGAGCAAGCGGACACTGATGGGGGCTGATAAATCTCTCCAATGAGGTGGCACTCTACACCTCAGCCACAGTAGGCACACGCACAGCCTTTCCCTGTCTGTGAACTACAAGTTGAGGCGCACCATGGATACGTAGAGGGTCAGGAGTGTTCTCTGTATTCTGACACTGACAACAAAGAAATGTGTAGTCACTGTGTATTTCAAGTGTGTCAGCAGTGAGGCATTCATACTTTGCTGTTTTCAATCGTTTGGCATCAATATCACCAGTCAACCACTCTCCTCAGCAGAACTGCTCAAAGCCTATTGCCCCCTTGTCCAGGCAGAATGCTTAAAGGTTAGGCTGTCATACTCCATACATCTGTCAGCATCTCTTAAGGACACTAGCTGGGAATAAATATACTGTGACATTAGCATTACTGACTCGGAGTCAAGGTTTCTGAGCCTTGGGCAGGCCCTGGCGCACACAGACCTCCATTGTGAATCACAAAGCCTTTATTCTACGTGCCCCGAAGGCATAGTTTTTTATCCTACTTTTACCGACGGCTAGCTTTAACTTTAAGCACGGGCTTAACACTAAGCTCGAAACAAAACCCACGGTTGCCGCTGTGATGTTTAATCATACGCACGGTCTTGCATAGCAACACCTAACGGTCACGAACGTCCATAACGGGCCGCTGCAAATTTACGCTCTCAAGAAGAAGCCAAGTGCGTTGCGAAATAGGCTATTGCCCGTGCGCACATGGACGTGATTTAAATACATCCCTTCTTCATAAAATGACTGTGACTGCCAGACATAACCTAACCCCCTGAAGAATACTATAAGTAAGGTAGAGCTTGTAAAGCAAGCCTATCGCATGGTTAACAAAGAACTTGCCTGAAAAACCATATTACATTACCTGAACTCCGATCAAATAAAACCAACTTAATCTGCTTTTACAATTATGGAGCCTGTTTACTTCATACCTTAAAGTAAATGTGTACGTCTTTATCAATCATCCTAACATCAAAATAGTTCTACGACAAAAGAAAGAAAACAATTAAGACTATTAAATTCATCAAAACACGTTAGCACATCGGTAATGTCTAAATTGTTTGTGTAGAGCCCAAAAGACCAGTTTCCACTATAGAATAAGCGAGTCCCTAAGACTACAATTGTTTGAATTGGAAAGTAGTTTTTTTCAGCCTCTCTTTCTCCATTGAAGCTTACTTTAAACACAGCTTTCAAATAAACAACAGACGAGCCAAAGGATATGTCCAACAAACTAGAGCTACACACGCATAAACAAAAGAACCTTTATTGTTTCCATCTATAGGCGACACTTTTAGTATTAGTTAAAAAAAAGAAAGCAGAATTCTAAAAACAAACGAAAACTTACTTGTGGCTTGCGATTCTCCCCGACCGCCCCCTCCAAGCGAGCCCTTTGAGAAGGGGCAGTGAACAGACTCGCTATTCCTTCCAAACCAGTCAAGTTGCCTCCATTAACGGTAAACGATACAAAGTAGATCCCTACTCGCTGAAATTCCAAGCGGTGGAAAGAGTAAAAACTCTTTTATCTCAATACAAGCACGATCATATTTTAAAGTTAAAATACATTCCCGTGCCTCAGCGCACGCCAGCAAACCATCTGCGCGCCAGGAGTATGAAGTCGGCAAAGTCTTTTAAAGTTAACTAATAATATCCGTGCTGACTGCGCACACCACGTCTTCGGTTTGGGTAGATTGGATTCTTTTCTTCTAAGTCCACCTCGTTCGGCTGGGGGTGGGGAAACGGGGTGTCGGGTGCCCCCCTCGTTGAGTTTGTGAGCCCGGCCTCTCCACGGTCACGTGACCGCGCTCCGGTGAATGACACGACAGAGTGGAAGCAGATGAGTGTTTGGGCTCGAGCGTTATTTGAAACCCTCATGCGCAGCCCCGTGGAGAAGCGGAGCGAAGCTGGCTACGGTGGGGGTGCTCACCCGGTGAAACCGAGGGGGAGGGGACTCGCGTAGAGATGCGGTTCTCCTCTCACAGGTTTTAACGGACACAACTCCTAATGTACCTCCTAGATTTTCCACAGAGCTCAGACAATCCAAAGAGGATAGGAACCATTTAACTTTAACTTTAATGTTTTTATAAATATCTCTTAACGTCTTGAAATACAGTTGGAACAAAGGACTGTGTTTATACTACTGTAAAGGATGTGAAGTTTATACTTCTTCTCTACTTATTCTCAGTACTTTTGTTTGGACAGTGCCTCACGGAGTGAATTCATAACATGGCACAACCAAGAGTAAACCATGTGGATATGAGTAGTAGGGGTGTAGTGATAAAATCTGAGGTAAACTATGAATTTGGTGATCACAGTGAGGTGTATACAAGGTGCAACCCAAGATGTTTTAAAAAGACATGCAAAATATGTTTGAACTCTCTCAGTGTATTTAATGAGCTCTAGTGCACATATAGATGACAGCGTGGTATTGGAATGTTAGAATTCGTGTTTGGCACATAAATTGCACTATAGGGTGAATAAACTGTAGTGATAGGTGAATAAACTCTGTTGAGAGGTGATAAAAACTCTTTCTGAAATTTAAGAGGTGGGTAAACTGTTTACTTGTGTTACTATCCTCCACTACATCCCTGGATATGAGGTCCCTTATAATCTGGACTGAGGGGTTAACTGTACAGACACAAGGCTCCATTCTGTTTAAATCCTCTTCCTTTTAATGCAGAACAATACAAATGAGTCTGTGGCCTTGCAGGCCAGCTTATCCCCTGTACATAAATATGCAAGACATGCATAATTACCTTGCTTATTTAGGTCAGTGCATTCAGAGGCTTGTTTGTGTAATAATATTTCTTTTCCATCTCCTTGCTCTGGAGGACGTCTCATGAATCTTTTAAAAATTGCCTCATTTTGTGATTTTTAAAATGGGTCTTTGGTTTTGAAGCTAAAGTGGACGAGTTAGAGCAGCGAATGGGCCAGGCTAATGGGTTAAAACGCTAAATAAAATACAGAGGTGAGTTTTCATGTAAGGTCCCTTCGGCCTCCTCCTCACAACCACTAACTTAATCAGGGTGATAAATCTCCCTCCCTCTCCCCCTTTCTCTCCCACTCACTCTCCCTCCCTCTCTCTCTCTCTCTCTCTCCGTTGCTCTCCCCTTCTCTCTCTGTCTCTCTCTCCATCCCTCTCCCTCTCTCTCTCTCTGTCTCTCTCTATCCCTTGGTCTCTCTTTCCTTCTCTCTCTGTTTCTTTCTCTCTCCATCCCTCTCCCTCTCTCTCTCTCTGTCTCTCTCTCTATCCCTTGGTCTCTCTTTCCTTCTCTCTCTGTTTCTTTCTCTCTCCATCCCTCTCCCTCTCTCTCTCTGTCTCTCTCTCTATCCCTCCCTCTCCCTAGCTGTGGAGCGGCTGAGGTGTGGGCTATGATTAAACGACTCGTTCGGCTCGATGCTTACGATAGATAACACTGTAAAAGATTCATGTCAGCAAGGCCATTATGGCTCTCCATTTCTGAAGGTGGGCATGTGTGCACACAGACACACACACACACACACACACACACACACTCCCATGTGGATGTGTGCCAGCGCTAGTAAAACAGACGTGTATGCGTGTGTGTTGCATGTTCATTACATGTAGTGCAAGACAAAGAGCCATGGGGCAGATACAGTGAAAATACTCCCTCAAATCACACACTCCTTCGTACACACACTCCCTTATACAAAATATACATCATACACACACACACACTTTATTTCCCTCTATGGACTCTTGTTTTTCCCACATGGGAGAAACAAAATGACATTTTTCGAGTTATTCCCCCTATCGGTAGTTGCACTGAAACCCCAGCTTTTTCAAAAGTAATCCTGTGAATAAATAAACACAATCTTGAGCTAGCACTATTTTCAAATAGCATTTACTTATACAATCAAATCAAAAACCAAACTTATAAATGACATTTTCTCAGTTTCTGCATTTTATGACCATGCCTGATTTTCCCGTGGACTCTGATGTAGTGACAAGCCCAGGGCTCCTGTCAGTGCATAGCGACAAGAGTGCTACTACCAGTGTCTTATGGCACGAGTGTGTCCCCACAAGTGTGTCATTGCTCGAGTGTCTTACGACAAGTCTGTTATGATGTGTGTGTAATTGCACAAGAGCATTATGACCAGTCTGTTATGGTACAAGTGTGTTACCACAAGTGTGTTGTTGCATGAGTGTGTTATGATGTGTGTGTAATTGCACAAGAGTGTTATTACCAGTGTGTTATGGGGCTAGTATGTTACAACAAGTGCATAATTGCTGGTGTGTGGAACAAGTGTGTTATTGCTCGAGTGTGTTAAGACAAGCATGTTTTGATGTTCGTGTGATTGCACAAGAGTGTTATGACCAGTGTGTCATTGCACGAGTGTGTTACAAGTGTGTAACTGTGCAAGAGTGTTACGATGAGTGGGTTATGGCATGAGTATGTCACCGCGAGTGTGTCATTGCATGAGTGTGTAACAACTGTGTTATTGGACACAATAAGTGTGTTACGATGTGTGTGCAACTGCACAAGAGTGTTATGATGAGCGTTCTGGCAAGAGTGTATTACGACGAGTGTGTCATAGCTCAAGTGTGTCATTCAATGAGTGTGTTACAAGTGTGATACAATGTGTGTGTAAATGCACAAGCACGTTATGACAACTGTGTTATTGCATAAGTGCGTTATGACAGGTGTGCTATTTTATGTGTGTTACGAGCAGTGTGTTAGTGTGCGAGTGTGATACGATGAGTGGTATTACACAAGCATGTTATGACGACTGTGTTACTGCATGAGTGTGTCTGGACAGGTGTGTTATGTTGGGTGTGTGGATGTGATGGGTGTGTTTATGAGTGTGTTACGAGCAGTGTGTTAGTGTGTGATTGTGATACGATGAGTGGTATTACACAAGCGCGTTACGACGGGTGTGTTATTGCACGAGTGTGTTACGACAGGTGTGTTATTTTATGAGTGTGTTACGAGCAGTGTGTTAGTGTGTGAGTGTGATACGATGAGTGGTATTACACAAGCGCGTTACGACGAGTGTGTTATTGCACTAGTGTGTTACGACAGGTGTGTTATTTTTTAAGTGTGTCACGAGCAGTGTGTTAGTGTGCGAGTGCGATATGGTGAGTGGTATTACACAAGCGCGTTGTGACGAGTGTGTTATTGCACGAGTGTGTTACGACAGGTGTGTTATTTTATGAGTGTGTTACGAGCAGTGTGTTAGTGTGCGAGTGTGATATGGTGAGTGGTATTACACAAGCGCGTTATGACGAGTGTGTTACGACAGTTGTGTTATTTTATAAGTGTGTCACGAGCAGTGTGTTAGTGTGCGAGTGTGATACGATGAGTGGTATTACACAAGCGCGTTACAATG
>CM050212.1:6997500-7000000 GCA_027475355.1 Coilia nasus | reverse complement strand
AAGAACAGTGTAACAAAGCCTGTAACAACATGTAACTTATGTATTCATATTGTACCTTAGGGTTAGGATAAATGTTAGCATTAGGGTTAGTGTTAGATATGTACAGTGCAAGTATATAGTTTTACATGCTGTTACATTTAGATACACCAAAAAAGGAGTAAAATAAAGTGTTATCAAACTTAGATATTGCCATATATAATACACATCTAGCTATCTCATAATGGGCTGTTCAAGACCGTTCAGAACTCAGATATTTCCAGCTGGGCTTAATTACCCCAAAAATGCCTGTAAATCTAGAGTTGCATCCTAATGTCTTGAAGAGTAAAATATCTAAGGCCTCAGTGAGGAGAGTCAGTTAATCAATTAGACACTCTCATCGATTAGCCTCACAGAACCCTTATATAGGCCGGGAATGTCTTTTTTTAAAGGAGTGTGTGTGTGTGTGTGTGTGTGTGTGTGTGTGTGTGTGTGTGTGTGTGTGTGTGTGTGTGTGTGTGTGTGTGTGTGTGTGTGTGTGTGTGTGTAGGTGTGTGTGTGTGTATGTGTTGGCGTTTTGGGGAGGGATGTACCACAGAGGGCTGATATGGGCAATTTCCCCACAAATCATACAATTAGCGATGTAGGAAGTGGCCTATTTTTTATTTGTTTCTAAGGAGAACAGCTTCTGGAGACTAGCATGTACATAGGCTAATGTACTTGCCTATAAACTGCAGAATGAGAGCTGATAGCAGATTGCTAGCCTAATTTGACACAGCTACATAACTGCCTCATGGAGGACAGTTGATACCTTGGGTTAATGTTTAATTATTATTTTACTACCTATTTCAGGAGTATTTTTAGATTTTACTGCTATTATCAAGGACTCCTTTCTGACTTGAACAAGGATGTTTTTCTTCGGGGCTCATTGGCTGCTTTATGACAGCATGGACCAATCAGGGCTGTAGTTAAACATTCCAACCACACTGCTCTACAAAGGCAACATGCGGTAACTATGTGAACAAAGAAACTGAGAAAAAAGCCTTTAAAGTTAAAGTTTAAAGTTGTCACACTGCCCAGTGAAACATGTTGCACACACACACACACACACACACACACACAGACAGACATATACACACACAAGCACTCACCTCTCTGTTGTTTTCAAAAGCCCTTTAGCTCCATGCTTGGTGTATTCTCTCTGTGTCGTCTTCTTCTTTACCCTTGTTCAACAGCGGTACACCTTCAGCAGAGAGGGAGAGAGAGAAGGAGAGAGGGAGGGAGGGAGAGAGAGAGGGAGATGAAAGAGAACATTTGATGAAAAAGACTCCTAAATGAGGAGCATTCTCAAAGGAACACGTCTGACTGGAGTGTTTCTCTACCAAAATGCACACCACACACACACACATACACACACATACACACTGACCCAGAGCCACATCTTATGGGAGAAATGCACGAGAAGGGTAAACGTGCTCTTTCTCCATCTTTCTGTTTCTGTGTTTCTCTCTCTCTCTCTCTCTCTTTCTCTCTCTCTCTCTCTCTTTCTTTCTCTCTCTTTCTCTGTCTCTCTCTTTCTTTCTCTCTCTCTATCTCTCTCTCTTTCTCTCTCTCTCTCTCTCTCTCTCTTTCTCTATCTCTTTCTCTCTTCCCTATCGAATGCTACTGCAGAATAAAATATAACTACCTTCGACGATAATAGAATCCTTTCTCTCCTCCACCCCTCTTTCTCTCTCTCCCCATATCTCTCACGCTCTCTTTCCCTCTCTCACACACTCTTCTCTCCATATCGCTTTGTTTTCAATTTAAGAAGCTTTATGAGCTTAAAGGTAAGTACAGTATCGACAAAGCACAACTTACAATGATAATAATAGAAAACAAAGATAAAAGCAACATGGATAAACAAAGGAAGGTGTTCATGGAAAATAAATAGACCTTGACTATAATAAAATAGAATGGAACAGCCGGAGATAACAAAGCATATGATATAAATAAAACGACAGAGATAAGGAAGTGTAGAAATGTGGTATATCTGTGTGTGTGTGTGTGTGTGTGTGTGTGTGTGTGTGTGTGTGTGTGTGTGTGTGTGTGTGTGTGTGTGTGTGTGTGTGTGTGTGTGCGCTTGTGTGTATGCATTCATCTATTTCACCTCAGAGGAAAGATCTAGTGTTTTTTTATTTGTGTGTGTTTGCGTCTGAATTCATCTAGTTTACCCAGGAAGAAGGATCAAGTGTGTGTGTATGTGTGTGTGTGTGTCAGTGTATTTCACCCCAAGAAGAACAATCTTTTTCACTTTCCTCTAGTCATATATAAACACACAGGCCAGGCGTGTGCTATTCTTGAGCGGTAGGTTCCTCTGATGCTGCTGGATTTGTTTCATTCTGTCAGGAAGTGTAACTCATCCTCCTCCATCCTCCTCCATCACTCACCCCACGCTGCTACAGCCCCAGCCTCTCCTCTCTTCTCCTCCTCGCACGGCAGCCATGTTTGTCTCTTTCTGCTCTTGCCTGGAATGGCACTAGCC
>CM050212.1:6982500-6992500 GCA_027475355.1 Coilia nasus | reverse complement strand
CTCTCTGCCTCTCTCTCTCTCTGCCTCCCTCTCTTTCTCCCCCTCTCTCTCTGCCTCCCCCTCTCTCTCTGTCTCCCTCCCTCTCTGCTTCCCTCTCTCTCGCCTCCCCTCTCTCCCCCTCTCTCTCTCTTTCTCACTCTCTCTCTCTGCCTCCCTCTCTCTCTCCCCCTCTCTCTCTTTCTCCCTCTCTCTCTCTCTGCCTCCCCCTCTCTCTCTCTGTCTCCCCTCCCTCTCTGCCTCCCTCTCTCTCTGCCTCCTCTCTCTCTCCCTCTCTCTCTCTCCCTCTCTCTCTCTCTCTCTCCCTCTCTCTCTCTGCCTCTCCCTCTCTCTCTCTGCCTCTCTCTCTCTCCCTCTCTCTCTCTCCCTCTCTCTCTCTCTCTCTCCCTCTCTCTCTCTCCCTCTCTCTCTCTCTCTCCCTCTCTCTCTCTGCCTCTCCCTCTCTCTCTCTGCCTCCCTCTCTCTCTGCCTCTCTCTCTCTCCCTCTCACTCTCCCTCTCTCTCTCTCTCTCTCCCTCTCTCTCTCTCCTCTCTCTCTCTCTGCCTCTCTCTCTCTGCCTCTCCCTCTCTCTCTGCCCCTTTGCATCATTTGTCCACTCTCTGCACTCTTTGTTTCTGATTGCTGCCTCCTCCTCTCTTTTTTTCTTGCCCTCTTTCCTCATAACCCCCACCACTCCCCACCCCCCACCTCCCTCACATCTTGCCCCCCCCCCCATCACCCACCCCCCCCCCCCCACCTCCCTGACATCTTGCCCCTCCATCCCCCCACACCCACCTGCTTTCCTGACACCCCCCCCCTCTCCCCCAGCAGGAGTGATCCCCCCTTTGATAGCTGTGAGATCTGTGTTCCTGGAAGCTGTCCAGTCTCCTCTGTCAGAAGGTCAATAAATCTTTCCCCTTTTATCAGGCTTACAGCGGCACAAAAGCCCCCCTCTCTACAGCAACACACACATTCTTTCTCTATCCCTCTCTCTGTCACACACACATGCACATGCACACACACATGCACACACAGACATACACACACACCACATCTCTGCATCACCTAACACACACACCACATCCCTACAACACCACTCACATACTACATCCTCTACAGCACCTAACACACACACACACCACACACACGCACACGCACACACACACACACACCGCATCCCTACAGTTCCTCTTGCACACATCTACACAGCACTTAACACACACATCTCTACAGCACTTTACATACACACCATATCCTCTATAGCCCCTAACACATGCACAGACACACAGACACACACACACAGACAGACAGACAGACACACATCTCTACAGCACTTTACATACACACCATATCCTCTATAGCCCCTAACACATGCACAGACACACACACACACACACACACACACACCATATCCAGCACATGTTCTTAATGACTTTATATACATTCTCAGTGCTGATGCATTATGCATGCAAGACCACACACACACACACTCACACACAAAAGATGACCACCAGTAAAGGACAGATCTTTCACATGCTTTCATCAGGAATAACACTTTGGGTTTGTCGAATGGTCACGACTGAGGCATTTCAGTCTGTGGCTAAATCCACTGATTTCTCAGTTAGTGTGTGTTGGCCTGGTTGCATTAACACTCTGTATGTGTTTAACCACGAGATCTGCACTGCTGGGGACTGCACATGGACCGGAGACAACAGAGAGGACCATGACTCACTCCACACACACACACACACACACACACACACACACACACACACACAGCGCCCTTCACAATTATTGGCACCCCTGGTTAAGATGTGTTCTTAGGCTTCTAAATAAATTATATTTTTTAAAATATAGGACAACTATGCAAAAAAGAGAAAAATCCAACCTTTAATTCAAGTGCATTTATTCACTAGGGGAAAAATCCCACATTAAGAAATAATTCTTTTACATGAAATCATGTGTGCCAAAATTATTGCCCCCCTGATGTTAATACGTTATACAGCCCACTTTTGCCAGCAAGACAGCACTTAATCTTCTCCTATAATCTTCCACAAGATGGGAGAATACAGAGAGAGGGACCTGCGACCATTCCTCTTTGCAACAATCTCTCTAAATCATCCGTCCATCGTCCTGGGTCCTCTCCTATGCACTCTACTCGTCAGCTCACCCCACAGGTCTTCAATTGGGTTTAGGTCTGGGGACTGAGATGGCAATAGGAGGAGTTTGATTGTGTCTGCTGAACCATTTTTAGTATAATTTCGCCACATGTTTAGGGTCATAATCCTGCTGAAAGACCCACTGAGGGCCCATTTTCAGCTTTCGGGCAGAGGCCAACAGATTTTGATTTAAAATGTCCTGGTATTTCAAACAGTTCATAATGTCATGCCCCCAGACATAGTCCTCGGGGCCTTTGGAAGAGAAACAGGCCCACAGCATCACCGATGCTCCCCCATGCTTCACAGTGGACATGAGGTGCTTTTCCACATACTCATCTTTTGGGGCATTGCGTTGCATGAGCCCGCATAGACAGGGCATTGCGTCACTATGACATTACATTGTTGCGTCACGCAAGAGCCCGCATTAACGGGGCATTGCGTCATTACGTCATTTTGTTACTGTATTCATCTGCTCCGACGCCACTGGACTGCAAGAAATGTTGTCTTGTGGTGACCTTGCCAAACTGTAAAGCACTTTGAGCTGCATCTTGTATGTATGAATTGTGCTATACAAGTAAAGATTATTATTATTGTTATTATTATTGTTGTTATTATTATTATTTTGTGTTACGCCAGGCCAACTTGTGTTTGTTGCCAAAAAGCTCTATCTTGGTATCGTCTGACCACCGCACACGGCCCCAGTTGAAGGCACAGTACTGCACAGTGAACACACAGTAGTGTTTATGACTATAAAGGCATTCTCTGTGCATGCCTCCCAGACAGCTTGTTGGCATGTAGATAGCGCCTGGTGGTTGTTATGGAGACTTTGTGACCCCAAGATGCTACACCTTGATGCACTTCTCTAACAGTGAGCTCTGGAAAACTTTTAACTTTTCTTATCCTCCTCCTCACTGTGTGTGGTGGCAACATAAACTTGTGTCCTCTCCTGGCTTGTTTACCACTGTTTTTAATTGTTTAAAACGTCTTGATAATTCTTCTGACCGTAGATATGGACAGGTATAGGCGAAGGGCTATGTTTCTCTAGCCATTGCCTGATTTATGAAGGGTGACACACATCTGCCTTACAAGAATAGGTCTCTTATCCTTCCCATATTGAAAAGTGGATAAGAGAAATAGGCCTTTGTGTCACATCATATTTATACCCCAGGGAAACAGGAAGTGATGAATTACTAATTAAGGGGTTCCCAGATACTCTGACCAACTTTATAAACGGTAGTAGAAATGACAGAAATGCTTCAGTTACATTTATCATTTATTTTCTAGGAATTGTTAGGGGTGGCAATAATTGTGGAACAGTTGATTTGATGAAAAACAATTATTTTATTATTATTATACAGTTATTTTATTTTCACAAATTAAATATTACATTTACAGTGTGAGATTATGCTTCTGCAATAAAAACGGAATTTATTTCAAGGCTTTTATCGCATCTTAACTAGGGGTGCCAATAATTTTGGAGGGTGCTGTATATATGCCCACGCACACATGCACACGCATGCACACGCACGCACACGTGAATGCAAAATTACACATGTGTATGTCCAAAACCACATGCACTCTAGACAAACATCATTTTGGGAAGTAGGTAGCAGTCCGTAGGGGTCAGTCACGTGTTGCATGCATTTAGCAAACACTATCTCACACACACACTTTACTGCACCACTGGACACTCATGTAGTACACTCTTCAGCCAGAAACCTGTCTTAAGCGCACATATAAAAGATAAGGAAGAGATAGGAAGTGAGAGACAGACAGAGAGAGAGAGAGAGAGAGAGAGAGAGAATGACATGAACTATGACTTTTACTTCCTGAAGCTTGAGTTCTCCTCCTCTGCCTGAGATTTGTAGCTGGCTCTTCCCTTCCGTCCCTTCCGCAAATAATTTTATTCCCCTGCTTTCCTCCTCTCATTTCTTCCTGTCTCCTCTCTCTCTACCTTTCTCCTTCTCTCATTGAACTCCTTCTCTCTCCCCATCTCTCTCTTTCTCTCTCTCTCTCTCTGTTTGATATTTCTTGATGACATGGTACTTGAGCAGGGACTGCTTCTCTGACTCAAGTTTCATTTGTGTCTGGCTGTGTAGTGCTGATAAGTGTGTGTCTGTCTGAGTGTGTGTGTGTGTGTGTGTGCAAACATTATTATATTAGCTGCCTCTCAGCACCACAGAATAATAATTACTGAGCCAAGCAGGCCACATCACGTTCCCCCAGGCCCCTCTCTCTGCAGGGCTTACCTCAGGAGTGTGTGTGTGTGTGTGTGTGTGTGGGGGGGGGGGGGGGGGCACTGGGGGGCATAATTCAATCGAAACACCTGTACTAACGCAAAACACCAAGTACTGAGTCAACACGGTTTAGGGAAATATCAAAGCCACCCCACATGCTACCATTAATTAAAGTAATGAAGTTTACTCAAAACCTCAGCTTGCCTATGATGAACTTTGTGTGTGTGTGTGTGTGTCATTGTGTGCGTGTCCTTCAGTGACATTAAGTAGTTGGACAGCACACACTGTCACAGATGTGGCCAGAGCAGGCAACTAGACTGCAGAGGATTAATTACGATTAATAATTTTACACACACACACACACACACACACACACACACACACACACACACACACACACACACACACACGTTTTAACTGTCTCTTTTACTCCCTCTACTTCTCTCTCTCTCTCTCTCTCTCTCTCTGTCTCTCTCTCTCTCTCTCCCTTCACACTCTCTGTGGTCAACTGATGATAGCAGTAGGTTGTTGTTAAACTGGTAGTGACATGTGTTGTTGCATGTGGGTTTTGTCTGGACGGTGGGGTCCATGGTTGGGGTGGGGTGGGGGGGGGGGTGTCATGCTGAATGGGGGGGGGTGTCATGCTGAATGGATGCTTTTATTGACTTGGCCGTAACGTGACATGATGTAAACTGACAACAATCATAATAAATGAGTGTTAAATCTCTCTCTCTCTCTCTCTCTCTCTCTCTCTCTCTCTCTCTCTCTCTCTCTCTCTCTGAAACACACAGTGGTGTACACAAAGGCATGCAACTGCCACCTACACTTTACAGCTGTTGTTGAATGCATCCTCCCACGGCGACTGCAGGGCTGTGAAGCAGCACACACACTAACGCTACACAGATCAATGGGCCTCCTCTGCAGTGGGTAATCACAATCTAATAACAGAGGCTGCATCTCTGGAACTAGTTACATCACGTGTGTGTGTCTGTGTGTGTGTGTATGTGTGTGTGTGTGTGTGTGTGTGTGTTGTATTGTGTGTATACGTGTGTGTGTGTGTGTGTGTGTGTGTGTGTGGTGTGTTGTATTGTGTGTATATGTGTGTGTGTGTGTGTGTGTGTGTGTGTGTGTGACCCCAATGGTGCTGGATGAGGGCTCTGTAAAGCTCGGATCATCCCCTTTAATCCCACCTCATTATGGATAAGCAGCGTGATAGCACTGAGCCCCCCCCCACCACGCAAATTTAATAAATGAGTGTGCATCATACACATACACACACACACACACACACACACACACACACACACAGTGTGTGATTGTGTGCATACATGTGTGCGTACATGTATGTGTGTGTGTGTGTGTGCATGTATGTGTGTGTGTGTGTGTATAGTGATTTTGTGGGCATGTTAGTCTGAGTGTGAGGTTGGGAGTGTTGATAGATGTCTGAGAGAGAAAGAAAGTGCCAGTGTGTGTGTGTGTGTGTGTGTGAGATAGGTTAGGAGAACATTTGGTCAGATGTACTGTGGAATGGTGCACTGTTAGGAAAAGAAAAGCTTTTTCAGAAATGAAAATGGAGAGGGGAAGGGGGGGACAAAACATCACCATGGTAACATGGACACGCCCTCGTTCCAGACCTGATGCACTCTCTAGAAGCACTCAAATCACCCCCTCACACACACAGGCACACACACGTGCACAGGATAGGCACACCCATGTTCACATCACCCAGAAATAATCTTCTGACTGAAAAGCATCATCGCACACACACACACACACACACACAAATACTAGACCACAGACACAAACACACGGGGCATACACGGAGCAACAAATAATTTTATACCTGAAATTATCAAAACATTTCAAAGATATTATGCCCATCTACTTACAAAATGTTAAATGTAGCCTTCTGTCCCATGCCTGATTTTAGGTACAATGTCTGAGATCTTCCAGCCCTGCACATACACATACACATACACATACACACACACACACACACACACACACACACACACACACACACACACACACACACACACACACACACACACACACACACACACACACACACACAAAACATCCCACTAGTTTGCCAAACACTAGTTTGTTTACTAGTCCAACCCTTGGCACAAAACACTTAAATTCAACAGCAGCTACTCGCTGCATTTCTCTAGCACTTTTTAAGACATCTAAAGTGCTCTCCAGTGAATGGGGGCCCTTTCTAACTACCAGTCCCCACCTGGGTGATGCACAGCAGCCATTACGTGCCAGAACACTCATCATCTTCCAGCTTGGAGTAGAGAGTGACAGCATGAATCAATTTGCCAATTAAACTAGATTAGGGGGGGCAGATTGAATGAACCACATTGGGACTTTAGCCAGAACACTGAGAGCCCTCTACTCATTCTGACAGAGTTATCGTGTGATGAAGGCCCAAAACGTGGTCCAAAACGCCCAAAACGTGACGAATAAGAAGAGTTTTTGGGAACAAATTACTGGTGTTGTGGATTTCAGCTACTCATTTTATTGGCCTGTTGTCATGGTCCAACACACAGGCTTTAGATGTGGATGTGTGTGAGTTTAAGTTTTTATTTATTCACATATAAAGTTATACAATCACAACATGTAATGTGTAGAGTGTCTGTTAGGGACCCGCTGTGTTTGGTCGCTTTCCTTGTGTTCCCTACAGGTAGGCTGGGAACAGGTGTGACACATTGCCTAATTGTGACCCAAAATGAGGTGAGAACAGGTGCTCTGCGATGCCAGGCTGAATGCCCCACACTGTTTGGCCTCAAAAGCCCTGCACACCTGCATGGGAAGACCCCGCTGCTTCTCCTCTTGCATCAGTCGGCAGACTGTCGCTTCCAGCACCCGCTGGCGTTTTAGTTTCTTTTTAGCACGAGACTTATTTGCACACACTTTTATTTCCCACCTCACACATACACTGATCACACCTCATTTTCATTTTCAATTCCTTTAAGAAATATCACTATTTTGGTTAAACTGCCACTCCATGTGTCGTCTTTCCTTTCTTTTTTATATGGCGTTGAGCTGGACAGGTATAACATGTCTTAGTGCAACAGCAGTGTACTCATAGACCTGGTGGTGCCTGCTAAGGGGATGTAGTCCAGGTCTGCATAGTGCAGAAATGTGTGCGAGACTGGGGTATGCAAAGCGGATGTGTAAGGGAGACATGCAATGGCATGACCATGTTGTCCACGAAGTGCTATGGAAGAATACTGTACTCACAAACGCAAGCACTGAAACTGAGAAAAATGCCTTTAAGGTTTTCATACTGCCCAGTCAAACATGTTGCAATAGTGTTGATGCTTTTAATGCACTTTCTTTATAGGAAAAAGCAAGATATTTAGGGCGCTTTCAGACCTAAAGTTCGATTGTTTTGGTCCGCACTAGTGAGAAAAATGTTACAATGTAGCAAACAGACGTGGGTACGGTTTGCTTTCACATATGCATAGTTCTAAACTAACCAAAATAGTCCGCGAAGGCCATCGCCACCAGAACCAGACTAAAACGTGCCACGTTCAATAATAATAATGCACTTAACTCTACTGTTCTATCCAATTTGGTTTGGTTGCTTTCACACCTGAGGAACCGTACCAAAGTGGTCCGAGACCACCCCTTTTTAGCGGTCTCGGACCGGTTGTTTTGGTTCGAATGGGACGTTTGGTGCGCACCAAATGCTGTCAGTGTGAAAACACCCTTAGTTATATATATATATATATATATATATATATATATATAAATGCAGTGTAAATTTTGACAAAATATGTAGTTACTGCATTTTGGCTTTGTACGGCAGCGTAGTCCCATCCTGATTAACCTTACGACCTAAGAGTAGTAGTAAAATAGTAGCATTTCCCTTATTCTCTCAGTCTTGGCCATAGGCCTACGTTTGAAGAGAGTTTAAGAGGTCAAACCAGCTGTAACCAGTTATGACCACAGTGAGTCAGGACCTCAATTACGATCTCATCTAAAGGATGGCATCTCCCACAGCACAGTGGGAGTCCCCGTGCTGGGGCAAGGAGAATCATTTTCTGCCATTTTCTCATTTTCCTAAATTGTCTTCCATCCAAACCCACACCTGCTTAACTGAGTAATTTAGCACGGGCAGGAAATCCACTGGTCTGCCCACTAGTCTAAAACGGAGGGTACGGAGTGCAACTGCTGCACCTCTCCAATCCCCAATGTCTCTCCTCTTGTCTGTCTCTCTTTGTCCGCATCTGACTTCCTGTCTTCATCTGCCCACACACACACACACACACACACACACACACATACACACTTGAGAGAGGTTCCCTGAGCATCAGTGTTGCCCTACCCATAAGACCTTATTCTCTCTGTCCTGTCTCTCTGTCCATCCCTCCATCCCTCCATCCCTCCATCTCCGTCACTCTCACTGTGTGCTCACTTCTCTTCTGCTCTCTCTCTGTCTCCGTCTCTCCCTCTCTCTCTCTCTTCCCCTCTCTCTGTCCCTGCCTGTGTCTGCTTAAATAAATTACAGCTCTTCTATCGTCCAAAGTTGTGATCTTTGTGCCTGAGCGAATTAAAAATTTAGAGCCATTTAGCGAGGTGCCCAAAGTAAGTTGATACTTAGTGGTGATGGTAGTGTGGGTGTGAGTGTGAGGGTGTGTGAGTATGTGTGTGCGCGTGTGTATGTGTGTGTGTATGTGTGTGTGTGTGTGTGTGTGTGTGTGTGTGTGAGAGAGAGAGAGAGAGAAAGACTGTGTGTTTGGGAGAAAGAGAGAAAGTGTGTGTGTGTGTGTGTGAGAGAGAGAGAGAGAGAAAGACTGTGTGTTTGGGAGAAAGAGAGAAAGAAAGTGTGTGTGTGTGTGTGTGTGTGTGTGTGTGTGTGTGTGTGTGTGTGTGTGTGGCGTCGTCAGCGCTTAGCTGAAGGGCCCTTTAAATAATGATGCTTGGCACCCAGGTGCCCCTACGCACCAGACTCTCCTCTCCTCTCTTTTCTTTCAAACTAAACTCTCTAAAATCTCTCTTTTCCTCTCCTCTCCACTACTCTTCTTCTCTGCTCTCCTCTTATTCCTCTTCTTCTCTCCTCTTCTGTTGTCGTAAAGAGTGATGTTGATGCTACACAGCAGGTCCTTCAACAAACACACACACACACACACACACACCCATTTACATGTAATGTACATATTAAGACTACATAAAGACAAGGTCAAACACTTGCCTGTAATGCACACGTTGACACACACACACACACACACACACACACACACACACACACACACACACACACACACACACACACACACCCATAATGTACACATTCAGCAGAGCCACAAGGCAAAATGGATGTGGCTGATAAGGAGTGCGATGGTTCTCTGTTGTGGCCTATCTCTCTTTTCTACTGTGCTGGTCTGCTGCTGAACCACTGTAACCAATTAAACACATACACACACACACACACACACACACACACACACACACACACACATACACACACACACACACACACACACACACACACACACACACAGTAACCTTGTCGCCTCTGATAACAGACCAAATGGTTGTGCTAAACTCTGTGTTGAACAAACAGAGCTTCGCACCAAGCCTTTATGAGAGATCAATGAAGGCTAATACTGATA